>JALAZF010000066.1:17850000-18570290 GCA_022829125.1 Lathyrus tuberosus | reverse complement strand
ATGCCTCGGCTCTTAGGACGATTTAGCAAAATCACATGCTCCCCCAGTGGTTCTTGTTGTGACGAAAGCACTGTTAAACCATCTGGCGTGTAATTCCCCAATGAAACAAGATTAGTTGGCAACGCCTCTTGGATTGGACACTTCAATAATAACTGATTACCATGATACAGAAGACTTCTCTCCAGTATCATCCACAGATGTTTGTTGAAGATGGAAAGTCTTTACCTCCTCAGGTGAAAGAATAACATTTCCTATTAGACCCCTGAGCAGCTGGTCTCTTCAGATTCAGTGTGGCTCGTTGAAGTGGATGTGTTATCCATTTCCTCTTTTCCCCTTTTCCTCGGTCTTTTCACCTCTCGTCAGAGTCGACTCTTGCATGTCATTGAGCATTCGCATCATACCATATCATGTGCATTTTAGCATTTGGTGTGTTTTTTTTGGGTCTTTACCTCTTTCACCTTAACCTGCTCAGGTTAGGTATCTCTTTTGAGTTCGTGGATTGTCGTCTGTGTCCTTGTTGCGTTCGGTTATCACCAGCATGCGTCAAATTTAATTATTATCCACATTCCCTAGGAATTTTAATTATCACTAACGACCCAGGTAATGTCCCTTTGTTGTTTAAACTCTTCCATCAGGCCTATCATTATTGGTATTTGTAAAGTCCAGTATTTACTGGCATGTTTTAATATCGATCATCATCGGTATCGTTAAGTCCAGTGCTTACTGGCATGTTCAAAACCCAATTATTATTGGTATTGTAAAGTCCAGTATTTACTGGCATGTTTTAATATCGATCATCATCGGTATTGTTTGAGTCCGGTTTTCACTGGTGTGCTTTGAGAAAAAAAATCCAATCATTATTGGTACTAAAGTCCAGTGTTTACTGGCATCGTCTAGAGACCTGTTTCTTCGGTATTCTAAGTCTAGTGTCCTCTAGCATTACCTCAGAAGTCAATCATTATTGATGTCTCAAGCCCAGTATTTACTGGCATTGTTCAAAATCCAATCTTAATTAGTCAGTTTTAATTGTATGTCTCATTGTTCAAGATCCAATCATTATTGGTGTCTCAAGTCTAGTAATTACTGGCATTGTTTTAATATCAATCATTATCGGTACCGTATAAGTCCAGTGTTCACTGGCATGTTTTTCATCCAATTATTATTGGTATACAAGTCCAGTGATTACTGGAATGCTTTTCAAAGTCCAATTATTATTGGCATCTTACAATCTTATCCCCAGCAGAGGTTTTGGTCATTACCAATATCCCCGTAAAAGTCTAGTGTTCACTGGCATTTGTTGAAGGTATGATCATTATCAGTATTCCAAGTCCAGTGATTACTGGCATGCTTTCTAAGTCCAATCATTATTGGCATCTTAAGATTGGTCATCACCAATATCCTTTGAAAGTCCTTGTGATTATCATCATTTGGCGCATGCGGAGTTTGTGTTTGTCTCTGTCTTTTCTGGTTTTTCTTGAAGATCCCGTTTGAACTCTTCAGTATAAGAAATCCACAGAAAATCTTTTTGTTGGGTGTCTATCCCTTGTTTCAAATTGATCCCCAGTGGACATCATATCTTCTTTCTGGTTTCATCCCCAGTAAAGAGTTTGTCTACCCTTTTTGCTGTCCTGAAGTCATCGGTCATATTTGAACCTGTCGTTCATCTCCCTGGATCTTTCCCCAGTGGAGAACACCTGTTTGAATCCCACCCCCTGTAAGGACCTTTGGAGTTCCCAAGTTTATTTTCAGATCCCCAATGACTTCTTAGTCATTCCCCAGTAAGCCTCATCTGTTGGTTGTCAACCTTCATCCCCAGTAGGTCTCGTCTGTGGGTGTTTGACCTTTATCCCTTTTATGTCTTGTTTTGTCCGCATTTTTGCACTATCATATCATCATATTAGAAGTTCATGGCATGTCAGTATTTGCATACTTCTGCCTGTCCTTAGCATAGCATTACATCTAAGGGCAAAATTTTTGGTTTGCTATATTTAAACACCTTTCACCATGATTTCACGAGGATTATCATCACTCGTGCCATCCGGTGAAGCTATTTAAATAGGGGCAACTGTTATACCCCAAATTTTACCCCTTAGATGTCATGACATCTTGCATTTGCATTAGGGATCAATCATTTATGCATTGTCAACTAACCATCATATTTTGCTAGTTTGTTCTTCTATTTGAAAGCTAGGGTTTTGCACAAGGAAAGGGCAAGATCCACAAGCCAAGCTCTCATACTTATTCAATATTTTAATTAATTAATTAATTAAAATTAATTAGGATTATTATATATTAATTTAGTTAAAAATATTATTAAATATTAATTTAGTTAAAAACATTATTAAATATTAAAATATCCTAGTCATCATTGTCTGTTAATTAAAAAATAGTTTTTTATCATGATCATCATTGACACGTATGCAAAAGTGGGGGAGGGGGCACAAAAATCCAAAGGCCATCAAATTTCAAGGACAAAAATGGATGATTTTGTAATAGGGGGATCAATTATTTATAACGCCCAAACTAGGGGACCAAAAATGCATTCAACCATTTTTTTTTATAAAATATTAGTACATTTGATTCAAAATTATTGTCATTTAAGATTTTTACACATGGATTAAAGAATGTAATAATATTGTCATAAAACATTATACTTTTATTAAATTAATCTTATTAATGTGTTAGAAGTTGTGCATATAGTAATAATTAAATGATACAATTAAAAATAATAATAATCATTTCTACATTAAAATGTGAAAATAAAAATCATTTTAAAATAAATTTTATTAATTAAAATTGTGAGATATTGGATCGAACTCTAGCTAGCATGTCGTCGAAGTCTGCTCACATGCTATTGTTGAAGACCTACATGCTGTAGTCGAAGTGTGTTCTAGTGTGTAGCTGTTGGATTGGGCCTTGTGTTAAGGATCCAATTGTTTAAGTTAGCTTGTACCCTAAGTTAGCTTGTAATGGGTAATTGTTAAAAAGCCCATTAATTTAGTATGCTAGGTTTTATTATAAATAGCATACTAGTCTCTCATCTTAGGTGTGATGTGACAAAACCTAATTAGGGTGAGAGGGTTATTTGTTATTCTTGAATTCTTGTAATCTGTTTTATAGAGAAAGTAAAGAATAACAGTTATAACCCATCATTGTTGTTTCTCTTTGTTTTTCCTTGTTAACCATAACCCTTGTGTGTTTCTTTCTAATAAAGAAACTGTTTATATTTTGTTTAAAGGCATCCTAATTCACAACAAATTGGTACGGTGAGCGTGAAGAAGATGCCTTCAACAAAGTATGAGATTGAAAAGTTCACCGGAGTGAACGATTTTGGTTTGTGGGGCTTGAAGATGAAAGCCCTACTGGTTCAGCAGGTTTGTTTGGAAGCGTTGAAGGGAGAGGTAGCCATGGACACTGCGTTAATGGAAAAAGAAAAGACGGCCATGATAGAGAAAGCCCACAGCGTAATATTGGTGAGCCTTGGTGATAAGGTTCTTCGACAGGTATCAAAGGAGACTATGGCATCGGGGTTATGGTTGAAACTTGAAAGCTTGTACATGACCAAATCTATGGTGAATCGACTCTACCTGAAGCAAGCTTTGTATTCATTCAAGATGAGCGAAGACAAAATGTTGGCTGAGCAGTTGGATATGTTCAACAAGTTAATTCTTGATCTTGAAAATATTGATGTGAAGATCGATGATGAAGATCAAGCATTATTGTTGTTGTGCGCTTTGCCCAGAACACGCGCTCACTTCAAAGAAACTCTCTTGTATGGAAGGGAGTCCCTGAGCTTTGAAGAAGTTCAATGAGCCTTGTACTCTAAGGACTTGAATGAATGAAAGGAACATAAACCTTCGACGGTTGGTGACGGTTTGACCGTTAAGGAAAAATTATTGCGAAAGGATGGTAAGTTCGACAAGAAGAAAGGTAAAAGTCAGCAGAAGTCTTATAGTGGCAAAGCATCTGGTATTCGATGCTATCACTGTAAGAAGGAGGGTCACACAAGAAAGGTGTGCTCTGAACGCCTGAAAGATCATGGAGGTAAGGATAATGGCAACGCATCTATTGTTCAAGATGACTTCGACTCATCTGATATCCTTATGATTTCAAGCAGTGACTCAAGAAAGGAGTGGGTTATGGATTCAGGCTGCACTTGGCATATGACTCCAAACAAAGACTGGTTCGAGGAGCTATGTAATCAAGATGGTGGATTAGTGCTGCTGGGAAACAACAAAGCTTGCAAAATCGCAGGAATTAGATCTGTGAGATTCAAGCTCTATGATTAGTCAATAAGGTTAATGACTGAAGTCAGGTATGTATCTGATTTGAAGAAAAAATTGATTTCTCTTGGTGAATTCGACAAGAAGGGATATGTTTTTCAAGGAGAGAAAAGTATCCTAAGAGTCGTGAAGGGGTCGAAGGAAGTCTTGAGAGGCGTGAAGAAATAAGGCTTGTATACCCTTGAGGCTGAAGTTGTAAGTGGTTCGACAAATGTTGCATCCATGAAACCTTTGTCGAAGAAATAAATTTGGCACATGAGATTGGGCCATGTCAGTGAAAGGGGTCTGGTCGAATTGGGGAAACAAAATCTGCTTGGAGGAGACAAAGTTGAAAAGCTGAAATTTTGTGAACCCTGTGTATTTGGAAAATCTTGCAGAGTGAAGTTCAACAAACACAAACAAAGAACTCATGAATCATTTGATTACATCCATGCTGATTTTTGGGGGCCTGCGAGGTGTCCATCACATTCAGGAGTAAGATATTTTCTATCCATAGTCGATGATTATTCTAGAAAGTTATGGGTATTCATCGAGAAGACTAAGGATGAAACTTTTGAGAATTTTAAAGGTTGGAAGACTCTGGTCAAAAATCAGACTGGCAGAAAGGTCAAGAGGTTGAGAACCGAAGATGACCTTGAATTTTGCAATGAGGCGTTCGACAGATTTTGTTACCTTGGGTATTGCAAGGCACAAAACTACTGCAGGTACTCCACAACAAAATGGTTTGGCAGAAAGGTTTAATCGAACTATTTTGGAAAGAGTTAGATGCATGTTGACTAGTGTTGGATTAAAGAAGGTGTTTTGGGCTGAGGTTGTTTCGACAGCAACATATCTGATAAACAGATGCCCTTCGACTATGTTAGATATGAAGACACCTGAAGAAGTTTGGTCGAGACATCCACCTAGTCTCGACAGACTGAGAGTATTTGGATGCATAGCCTATGCTCACATTAGGCAAGACAAGGTCGAACCTAGAGCTCTGAAATGCATGTTCATGGGATACCCTGAAGGAGTTAAAGCTTATAAGTTATGGTGCCTAGAGCCAGGTCACAAGAGGTGTATCACTAGTTGAGATGTAGTTTTCAATGAAGCTGAGATGGCTTTCAAGAAAACTGATGATGCTGACGAAGAGCTCGAACATGGAGAGATTCCTGTTGAGGTGGAGCATGTTGATGTTGAATTGCGTATCCTAGATGAAGTCGAAGAAGAAGCAGAAGCGGTTGTCGAAGATGAGAAGACTGATAATGGCTACCTTCTTGCAAGAGACGGGTTGAGGAGAGTTATCAAGCCACCTCAGAGACTTGGGTATGCAGATCTTATAACTTATGCCTTAATCTCTGCAAGTGAGGTTCTCAACGAAGAACCTAGAGACTATAAGGAAGTTATGAGGAGTCAAAAGAAGACTAAATGGGTGAAGGCCATGGATGATGAGATGAAATCTCTTCATGATAATAACACATGGGAACTGATTAAGAAACCTGTTGGAGCCAGGTTAGTCAGCTGTAAATGGATTTTCAAAGTTAAGAAAGAATCGAATGAGTGGCGTCGAAGAGATACAAGGCAAGATTGGTCGCTAGGGGGTTCACTCAGAAAGAAGTTGTCGACTTCAATGATGTTTTATCTCCTGTTGTGAAGCACAGGTCCATTCGAATGTTGCTTGCCACGGTGGCACAGTTCGACCTTGAACTAGAACAGATGGATGTGAAGATTGCGTTCTTGTATGGTGATCTAGGTGAAACAATCCTGATAAGGTAACCTGAAGCGTATGTCAAAAAGGGGAAGGAAGATTATGTGTGCAAGCTGAAGAGATCTTTATATGGACTGAAACAATCTCCTCGACAGTGGAATAGGAGATTCGACAAGTTCATGGCACGCATAAGTTTCATTAGAAGTCAGTTCGACCACTGTGTTTACTTCAAATTTCGACCTGGTAATTCATTTGTTATTTTGTTGTTTTATGTGGATGATATTCTAATAGCAAGCAACAATGTCGAAGATGTAATGGGGGTGAAGGCTGAACTAAATAAGGAGTTCGACATGAAGGATCTGGGAGTTGCATCTAGGATTCTTGGGATTGACATCCGAAGAGATAGAAAGCAGTCAAAATTATGCTTATCTCAAGAGGCATACCTACGAAAGATTCTCGAAAAGTATGGTATGTCGAATTCAAATCCTGTTGTGACTTCGACAAATCCTCAATTCAAGATGAGTATAGATCAGTGTCCAAGTACTGATGTCGAAAGAGCTTATATGAATAGCATTCCATATGCTAACATAGTGGGTTTTTTTATGTATGTTATGGTATGTACTAGACCTGACATAGCATATGCAGTAAATCTTGTAAGCAGGTACATGGCGAATCCTGGAAAGGCTCACTATCAAGCATTAAAGTGGATTCTAAGGTACATAAATGGGTCTTTGAATAGACTCCTAATTTATGGTGGAGCCTTGGGTGAAGATAGTAAAGCAGTAATCAAAGGATATGTCGACTTTGATTATGCAGGTTGTATGGATTCCAGAAAATCTATTTCTAGATATGTTTTCACTATGTTTGGGACAGAAATCAGTTGGAAAGTAACACTTCAGAAGGTTGTTGCCTTATCAACCACTGAAGAGGAATATATTGCCCTAGCTGAAGTTGTGAAGGAAGCATTGTGGCTGGAAGGTTTTGCAAAGGAGCTAAAACTTTAAGGTCGAAGTATCACTGTTAAATGTGATAGTCAAAGTGAAATACACCTATCGAAGAATTTAGCCTATCATGAGTGAACCAAGCACATTGATGTGAGGCTGCATTTCGTCAGAGTAGTAATCAAGCGTGAAGAAGTCCAAATGCTGAAGGTTTCGACAGATCATAATGTTGCTGATATGTTCACCAAGACATTGCCCAGTTGCAAGTTTTTTCACTGTATGCAGTTGATAAAGCTGAATGAAGAAAGCTAGTTTGTTTCTTGATGTTATAGAGTTAGACCCAAGATGGAGATTTGTGAGATATTGGGTCAAACTCTAGTTAGCATGTCGTCGAAGTCTGCTCATATGCTGTTGTCGAAGACCTACATGTTGTAGTCGAAGTGTGTTCTAGTGTGTAGCTGTCGGACTGGGCCTTGTGTTAAGGATCTAATTATTTAAGTTAGCTTGTAATGGGTAATTGTTAAAAAGCCCATTAGTTTAGTAGGCTAGGTTTTATTATAAATAAAATATTAGTCTCTCATCTTAGGTTTGGTGTGACAAAACCTAATTAGGGTGGGAGGGTTATTTGTTATTCTTGAGTACTTGTAATCTGTTTTATAGAGAAAGTAAAGAATATTAGTTATAATCAATCCTTGTTGTTTCTCTTTGTTTTTCCTTGTTAACACTAACTCTTGCGTGTTTCTTGCCTATAAAGAAACAGTTTATATTTTATTTAAAGGCATCCTAATTCACAACAAAAATGATTATCATTTTAAAACTTAAGGAGTAAATTAATAAGAAAATAAGTCTTTAAAAAATTGTTAGGTACTAATTAATTGCTTTACGTTTTTTTTTTTATGTTCCATAATAGCTTTACATGATACGTAAAGATTGTCGATGGATGAAAAATTTTGCTTTCGTGGAAAAATTCAAAAAATTTAAATGATACTAGTTTCTTTAAATATTTAAATGTCTCTATCTATTATTTGTAAGCGACAAATTAATATTTATTTTAAAATTATTTGTTATTTTACGATTTTGAAATTTTTCCTTTAAAGAAAATATTGAATCGAGTCGTGAATTATGCCGCTTTTTTAAAAACGTTTAGCGACACCATTTAAAGTTATGTAAAACAGTCAATCAACCATGATGTATCTATAAAAAAACATATCAATTCTATTTGTTCGATTACTATTTAAATGATCAATAATCAGTCTAAAAATATATTTTCTTATGGTGAAAACCATTCATAACTAATGTAATGTTGAATATGGCTCATATTGTTGAGAAAATTATGGGTTGTTGAGATAACTATAGGTTGTTGAGAGAATAACTCATATTGTTGAGATATTTATGGGTAGAGATAATTGTTTGGTTAGAGAAACTAGGGATTAGGGTTTTAGATAAACTAAAACCTCGTATTATATATATTACTTGTAACACTGTAATCTTTATGCAATTCACAAGACATAAATAAAATGAATTATAGCTAATCTATAGTCGCAGACGTAGGAAATTTGGCCGAACTACGTGAATAAAGCTTTTATGTGTTTATCTTTTTTTCTAATTTATATTCGTGTTTCTGTTCTAACAATTGGTATCAGATAGCGCTTAAACCGGGAGGTGCGAAATTCGAAGTGACTCGGTTTGACAGAACACGCAATTTCGATTTATGGCAAAGGAGGGTTAATGATTTGTTAACTCAACAAGGTTTACAGAAGGCGCTTCGTGATGAGAAACGAACAGGCATCACAACCATTAATTGGAAAAAGGTGAAGGAGAAGGTCGCGGTTTTGATAAGACTTTACATTTTTTATGACATGATGAATCATATCTTGGACCTCACAACTCCAAAGGATGTATGGGAAACATTGGAAAATTAGTGCATGTACAAGACACTAATGAAGAAATTATTCGCGAAACAGCCTCTCTATAGCCTGAAGATAGAGGAAGGAGGCGATTTGCATGCTCATGTCAACGCTTTCAACAACATCCTCCCTGATTTGACACGGCTTGGTGTGAAGGCAGATGATGGGGATAAAGCCATTATTTTGTTGTGCTCTTTACCAAGCTCTTATGATAACTTGGTGACCACTCTCACATACGGGAAGGAACCAATCACTTTGGATTCTATATCTTCTACTCTTTTACAACACATACAACATCGACAAAGTGTAGAGGAAGGTGGAGGAAGCTCAGGTGAAGGTTTGTTTGTGAAGGAAGGTTAATATTGCGGCAGAGAAAAGGGCAAGGCAGTGTGTTCTAGAAAGAAAAAGAGGTTCAAGTATAAGGACAACAAAATAACAGAATGTTATGGTTACAAGCAAATTGGCCATTGAAAGAGGGACTGCCCAAACAAGTTAGGAATAGTAGTTCAACAAATTTAGTTCAATCTGATGGCTCCTGTAGTGAAGAAGATTTTCTTTGCGTTTTATTTACAAAGTGCATTGATGTATGGATTCTTAATTTTGGGTGCTCCTACCATGTGACGCCGCACTGGGAATGGATCAACTCTTTTAAATCAGGTGATTTTAGTTTTGTCTATTTAGGTAATGATAAAACTTGTACCATCACTAGAAAGGGGGAAATTAAAATTTCTTTGGATGATGGTGACATGCGCACGTTGAGTGAGGTGCGTTATGTTCCAGAATTGAGGAAGAGTTTGATTTATCTAGATACTCTTTAAGAAAATTTTTATTCATTCCTATTAAATGGATATAGAGACATTATGATGGTTAGCAATGGTGCAATGACAATGATGAAGGCAAAGAGGATTGTAGGAAACATTTATAAGTTGTTAGGGGGCACAATTATGGGTGATAGCATCTGGTGAAACTGATAATGATGCAACCAAATTGTGGCACATGTGCTTAGGTTATCTTAGTGAAAGTGGGATAATGAAACTACATAAGAGGAATTTGTTGTAGGGTGTTCACAGTTGCACAATTGGATTGTGTAAGTATTGTGTTCTTGGGAAATAATGTAGAGTTTTGTTTCAAGACCAGGCAACACAAGACTAGTGGAATCGTAGACTAAGTCCATTCTGATGTCTGGGGGCCTACAAAAGAGCCCTCCGTTGGAGGTTCCAAGTACTTTGTGACATTCACTGATGATTTTTCTCGTAAGGTCTGGGTTTATTTCATGAAATATAAATCTGAGGTCTTTTCCAAGTTCAAACTGTGGAAGGAGGAGGTTGAGAACCAAACAGGGAGAAAAATAAAGTATTTGCGGTTTGATAATGGAACTAAATACACATACGAGAATTTCATGCATTTATGTAAGGAGGATGGAATCCAGAGGCACTTTTCTGTGAGGAAGACACCACAACATAATGGTGTTGCAGAGAGGATGAACATGAATCTGACGAAGAATACAAGGTGCCTTCGATTGAATGTTGGTCTTTCAAAAGGTTTTTGGGAAGCAACACTCAATATGGCATGTTATCTAGTTAACAGATCACCACGGGCTTCATTGGATGGAAAAGTTGCATAAGAGGTGTGGACAGGTAACCCCATTGATCTAAGTAATTTGAGGATTTTTGGTTGTCCAACATATGTGCATATTTCCAATGAGGACCAGTCTAAACTTGACCCCAAGTCAAAACAATGCATCTTTATTGGCTACAATAAAGGTGTGAAGGGGTACAAGTTATGGGATCCGGTTAAGAGGAAGGTGGTTGTTATTAGAGATGTTATAATAATGCATCTTTATTGGCTACAATAAAGGTGTGAAGGGGTACAAGTTATGGGATCCGGTTAAGAGGAAGGTGGTTGTCATTAGAGATGTTATATTTGACAACAATCGATGTTGAAACACTCAGATGTGACAGTTGTTCCAGATAATAATGTAGAAAGTTCCAACCAGGACAAGACTCAGGTGGACATTGAGGAGCCACTAGTGAGTCCAAGACATACTGTAGTCCAAAAACAGGATGAACCAGCCTAAGATTTAGGTGGAGTTCAAGATTCAAGTGGAGTACAAGACTATACACTTGTGCGTGATAGGGAGCTCTGTCGTATTACACCTTGAGTCAAATATAGGTTTGAATACTTAGCAGCATATGCTCTTCTTACCAGTTCAGGAGACCCTTCTACCTTTCGAAAGGTTATGGCTAGCCAAAAGAAACATAAGTGAATGGGTACTATGGTGGAGGAGATGAAATCCTTGAAAAAGAATGAGACATGGGATCTTGTTCAGCTACCACAGGGAAAGAGAGCTATTGGTTATAAGTGGGTGTACAAGAAAAAGCCAGCCCTAACAGAAAAAGAAGGGGAAAAGTGCAAGGTTTGCCTAGTTGCAAAGGGGTATTAACAGCAGAAGTGGATTGATTATGATGAGATTTTTAGTCCGGTCGTTAGACGCGCTTCTATCAAAGAGATATTGGCCCTGGTAGCCAACATGAATATGCATTTAGAGAAGATGGTTGTGAAAAAAAATTCCTCCATGGTAATCTAGATGAGCAAATATACATGGAGAAGCCAGAAGGATTCAGTGATACTGGACATGGCAGTCTTGTTTGTAAATTGAAGAGGTCTTTGTATGGCTTGAAGTAGTCTCCAAGGCAATGGTACAAACACTTTGATTCATACATGCTCCGGATTGGCTATAGAAGGTGTGATTATGATTATTGTGTTTATGTGGAGAGCCTTGATGATGACTCTTTTATTTTCTTGTTACTTTATATTGATGATATGTTGATTGCTGCTAACCATTTGCATGATGTAAATAAGTTATATAACAAGTTGAGTAAAGAGTTTGATACTAAGGATCTGGGTGCGGAAAAGAAGATTATTAGGATGGAAACTCATAGGGAACGATGAGCTAATAAATTATAGTTGTCTCAGAAAAGCTATGTTAAAGGTATTTTGAGCAAATTTGACATGAGCAAAGTAAAGCCTGTGAGTACTCCATTGGCGAATCATTTTAAGATATCTTTGGAACAATGTCCGAAGACTGACTCATAGATTTAAGATATGTCTTAAATTCCTTATTCCAATGCAGTCGGTTGTTTTATGTATGTTATGGTTTGCATTAGCCTGAATTTGGTACAATCAGTTAGTCAAGTGTGCAAGTTCAGGTCCAAGCTAGTGAAGCAGCATTGGGAAGCAGTCAAGTGGACCGTAAGGCACTTGATGATTACAACAGATCATGGTATCATGTTCAACAAGGAGCAGGGTGTTCCATCAGTTATGGGATATGTGGATTCTGACTATGTAGGTGGTCTGGATGATAGGAGATCTACAACGGGGTATGTTTTTACTCTTGCGGGGTGACCTATATGCTGAATATTATCAGTTCAATCTATAATAGTTATGTCTACAATTGAGACAAAATACATGGCTGTAGTTGAAGTTGCCAAGGAAGCATTATGGCTTACAGGATTAGAGAAAGAGTTAGGTATTGAGCAAGGTGGAGTTCAGTTGCATTGTGATAGTTAGAGTGTTATTTATTTGGCGAATAATCAGGTGTATCATGCTAGGACCAAGTATATTGATTTGAGGTTCCACAAGATCAGGGAGTTGTTGGCGTCCGGGCAGATATTACTTCAGAAGGTTCACACATCAGAGAATGCAGCTGATATATTAACCAAGACAGTCACCAGTGACAAGTTCAAACACTGTTTGGACTTATTACATATTTCTCAGTGTTAAGCATGAGGTGTACCTCATCAGTTTCCAAGAAGAATCGTTATGCAAGAAGTCTTCTAGGTGTTTGATATTCGTAAAGGTAGAGATTGTTAAATATGACTTATATTGTTGAGAAAATTATGGGTTGTTGAGATAACTATAGGTTGTTGAGAGAATAACTCATATTGTTGAGATAATTATAGGTAGAGATAATTGTTTATTGAGAGAAATTATGGATTAGAGTTTTTGATAAACTAAAACCTCGTATTATATATATGGCTTGTAACACTGTAATCTATATACAATTTACAAGACATGAATAAAAGGAACAACAGCTACTCTATAGTCGCAGACGTAAGCAATTTGGCCGAATTGTGCGAATAAAACTTTTGTGTGTTTTTTTTACTAAAATATGTATTCATGTTTCTGTTTTAACACGTATGACAATCGATCAAAACTAAAAAAAAAAACAAATTAAAATTACTAATCAACAATTAGAAATACTATTAAGGACAATGCATCTAAGTTTATCATCAAAGTCCAAGCCTAAATTTAGCTCGGCTTGACGGAACCAAATTCGGCAGACGGTGGCAACCAAGAAGCGTATGATCAACTTGAGTCTTGACCAAGAGGCGTATGATGAACTTGAGTCTTGATTTAATTTATGAAAAGTTGAGTCTTAATTTTTTATAAAATAGAAAATTTTAAAATTGTATTTTTTTTTTTTAAATATGAAAAGACCACGTGACATAGATTTGACATAGACTAAATGGCAAGAAAAATTTTCGTGAGTGTAACATTTTCTCGAGCCTAATGATGTCGATATTGATCGCACACCTGCTAAAGACTGCCATCATGAATGTCGACATCAAAATCATTTATGCTACTGCCGACATCAAAATCTTATTTATTGTATTATAAAACCAAATAATTTATCAATTTCTCCATCAGAAGTCAATTCAGTCTTCGATCAAACTTTGTTTTTGTCTTTTACATTACAACATTTTAAGACTAAAATCATGTGGTGTCCCAAAAATCAAATTTATTTTTTTAAATATTTCAGTTTGAAAAAAATAATTAATCTCTCCTATTTTTTCAATATTTTACCATGCTATTAAAGTAATTGGACGGAGGTTCTTTTGCAAATGGGCGGTCGTCCATTCATATTCACACTTTTTTATTTTTTAATATATTAATTATTTTTGTTAATATAATAATAATAAATTATTTTAATATTAAAAAATAATTTTAAAATTTTTATTTAAAATTTCACATCAATTACTCTTTTGTATTTAAAATAAATAATATATTAATAGTTTAAAAAATATTTTAAAAATAATTAAAAAATGAAGAAGAAAATGAATATTCTATTATTCTATTATTCTCGTCTATTGAGTTTTGAAAGTGTTTGTCCATTGGTGGTGGTATAATATCTTCACCCTTAGTACTTTGTTTAGTGTCTTTCTATAAATAGAAGAGTGTTAGTATAGTTATTGTTTATTGGGTTAATATCCCTTTTGGACCCTGCCATATAGGCCAAATCCCAAAAACAACCCTGTAAAAAAAAAACACAGATTCCATCTCTGCCATTTGTAGATTCCCTCGTTTTGCCCCCTGAGTGGATTTGGTCAACCATATTGATGACATGGCGCTGCTTAGTTGGAATTTTATTTATTTTTTATTTATTTAATTACACACGTGGCATTTTTATTAATATTTTAATATTTATTTTGTTTTATTTATTTTTTTTTATTTTTTATTTTTTTTTTATTTTTTTTTTTTATTTTTTTTTTTTTAATTTTTTAAATTTTATTTTATTTATTTTTATTTTGTTTTATTTTTTTAATTTGTTTTTATTATAATTTTTTTAATTTTATTCTTTTTTTTTTTTTTTTTCGTTTTTATTTATATATTTTATATATATATATATATATATATATATATATATATATATATATATATTTTTTTTTTTTTTTTTTTTTTTTTTTTTCGTTTTTGGACCTAATTTTTATTTTTAATTCTATTTTAAACAAATTGTTCTTTTAAAAATTAGTTTCATTATACTAATCCATTTATTTCAATTTATTACCATACTAATCCATTTATTCTCATACTAAACTATGTAATGTTGAGATGTCTCAACCTTTGACTAGGGCAGTTAAAGCATTCAGAAACGACTATCAGGGCAATTATAACCACATTTTGTTTGGTTTTCAATAGTTTCTATTTGAAGACGCGTGACAGCAAGCTAGAGTAAAGCAATCCCACGTAGTAAGACACGCGTCAAAGATGTATCCAACGAGCGTTGTCGGCTGTTATTTTAGGATTAGTATATATTGCAGGCTTATGCATTGTAATAGGGGTCAAAAAATTCTTATTCATTCTTTATAGAACTAGAGTATCCAAGTCATCGAACGAAATAGTTTGTGAGAAATCTGAGTCTGCGTCTACTCTTTAGATTATTACCAAATCCTTTTGTATTTCAATCATTAACAATTAATGTCATTACTTCATTTACTTTGTTTATTGTTTTTTGTCTGTATCCAAAATTTATTGCTTGCATTCAGTTAATTTATTACTCAAATATTTTAAATTTAAATCACACACTTTTTATTATATATTTTCTTTATACAAATAATCTTTGAGATTTTTTGAGTTACTCTTTTAAATTAATTAAATTCATAATTGTTTACTAAAAACACTAGTTAACATCGTGCTGATAGTTGTAATGAGTGTTCTAAAATTCTAATGTAAACTTAGGAAAACATTCATATTTTTCTCTTGCTAAAAAAAACATAATAGATCAAACCGACATGATTACAAAAGATGTGTATTAAGTAAAATAAACAAGGGTTAATGCCCCTTTTGGACCCTGCCATATAGGCCAAATCCCAAAAACAACCCTGTAAAAAAAAAAACACAGATTCCATCTCTGCCATTTGTAGATTCCCTCGTTTTGCCCCCTGAGTGAATTTGGTCAACCATATTGATGACATGGCGCTGCTTAGTTGGAATTTTATTTATTTTTTATTTATTT
Organism: Lathyrus tuberosus; assembly: GCA_022829125.1. NCBI lineage: Eukaryota > Viridiplantae > Streptophyta > Magnoliopsida > Fabales > Fabaceae > Lathyrus > Lathyrus tuberosus. The sequence goes on along the minus strand of JALAZF010000066.1, from coordinate 18,554,676 downwards.
AATTACACACGTGGCATTTTTATTAATATTTTAATATTTAATATTTTTTTATTTTATTTTTTTTATTTTTATTTTTATTATTTTTATTTTTTTTATTTTTTTTTTAATTTTTTTTTAATTTTTTTAATTTTTTTAATTTTTTTTTATTTTATTTTTTAATTTTTTAAATTTTATTTTATTTTATTTTATTTTGTTTTATTTTTTTAATTTGTTTTTATTATAATTTTTTTAATTTTATTCTTTTTTTTTATTTTTTTCGTTTTTATTTATATATTATATATATATATATATATATATATATATATATATATATATATATATATATATATATATATATATATATATATATATTTTTTTTTTTTTTTTTTTTTTTTTTTTTTTTTTTTCGTTTTTGGACCTAATTTTTATTTTTAATTCTATTTTAAACAAATTGTTCTTTTAAAAATTAGTTTAATTATACTAATCCATTTATTTCAATTTATTACCATACTAATCCATTTATTCTCATACTAATTTCAATTCAACAATACTTATGAGTGATTTATTACCATTATAACTTCACTCATCAACCATCTTTATAACCTCTCTCCACTTCTTTTTTTTTTCGTTACAATATTGTTTCATTTCTTCTCCATTGTTTTCAATACTCATCAACCATCCAAAACTCAATACAAAGCATACTCACAACACAACAATACCACACACCCTAATAAACAAGAATCTCAAGCTCTCATCACTCTCCACATCCTCATGAAAATGGTAACTTGCTACTGCCATGTTCACACCATAAGTTGGTAACTTACTATATCATTATCCTTTGGTATGAACAATTTTTTGTACAAAGAACATATGAATGTGCATGTAAGGGGAGGATAAGGATGTTGTATCTCCAAACAGTTATATGATTGACAAGTAACATATATAAGTACATATGAATGTAATGTAAGGTAATAGCAGACTGTGTGTGTGTGCCCTATTATCTCGTCGGTAATAGCAGGCTGTGTGTGTGCCCTATTATCGCGTCGGTAATAGCAACCCTAATTGGGAAGTGACCTGGTGATGCGCGCGTTCGATGGTTCTAAGAGGTCCGTTTTTGGAGAAATTGTATTGCCGATCAAAGTTGGTCCTGAAATTTTTGAAGCCACTTTCTATATCATGGACATTCAACCTGCCTATAGTTGTTTATTGGATAGTCTGTGGATCCATGGTGCTGGGGCAGTGACGTCCACTCCAAGAGTGATCAGTCAGCCTGAGGTGGTTAATCAACCCGAGGTGGTAAATCAGCCAGAAGTTTCAATGTCTTCTTTCAAAGATGCACGCGCTGTAGTTGAAGTTGGTGATTCCCAGAAGTGGGGCCAAGTCATTAATGTTCAGGTGAAGCAGAATACTTATGGACTGGGATATAAGCCACCCCGACGAGCTCAAGAGCCTCTTAAGTTTTATGGTCCAGTCCAGTTCACAAGTGCTGGTGTCTTCTTTAATCGGGTTAATGCCATTGATGATGAGGGGGATAGTGATTGCGACATGGATGAGTGGATCCGCCCCTGCACTCCCGGTAAAAGTCTATGCAATTGGTCGTCTGAGAAAGTCATCCAAGTGACCCATCAAGAGCAATTGCCTTTGTTTTCTGTTTGTGTAAAATCCTACGTTCTGCCCAAGACGTAGTGATGTTTGTCTGTAGGGCTTTGATGTTTTTGTTTGCTTACTTTATCATCAATAAATGACGTTTTCACATTCAAATGTTTGTCTGTAAGGATAATGATATAGTAAGTTACCAACTTATGGTGTGAACATGGCAGTAGCAAGTTACCATTTTCATGAGGATGTGGAGAGTGATGAGAGCTTGAGATTCTTGTTTATTAGGGTGTGTGGTATTGTTGTGTTGTGAGTATGCTTTGTATTGAGTTTTGGATGGTTGATGAGTATTGAAAACAATGGAGAAGAAATGAAACAATATTGTAACGAAAAAAAAAAGAAGTGGAGAGAGGTTATAAAGATGGTTGATGAGTGAAGTTATAATGGTAATAAATCACTCATAAGTATTGTTGAATTGAAATTAGTATGAGAATAAATGGATTAGTATGGTAATAAATTGAAATAAATGGATTAGTATAATTAAACTAATTTTTAAAAGAACAATTTGTTTAAAATAGAATTAAAAATAAAAATTAGGTCCAAAAACGAAAAAAAAAAAAAAAATATATATATATATATATATATATATATATATATATATATATATATATATATATATATATATATATATATATATATATATATATATATATATATATATAATATATAAATAAAAACGAAAAAAATAAAAAAAAAGAATAAAATTAAAAAAATTATAATAAAAACAAATTAAAAAAATAAAACAAAATAAAATAAAATAAAATAAAATTTAAAAAATTAAAAAATAAAATAAAAAAAAATTAAAAAAATTAAAAAAATTAAAAAAAAATTAAAAAAAAAATTAAAAAAATAAAAATAATAAAAATAAAAATAAAAAAAATAAAATAAAAAAATATTAAATATTAAAATATTAATAAAAATGCCACGTGTGTAATTAAATAAATAAAAAATAAATAAAATTCCAACTAAGCAGCGCCATGTCATCAATATGGTTGACCAAATTCACTCAGGGGGCAAAACGAGGGAATCTACAAATGGCAGAGATGGAATCTGTGTTTTTTTTTTTACAGGGTTGTTTTTGGGATTTGGCCTATATGGCAGGGTCCAAAAGGGGCATTAACCCTTGTTTATTTTACTTAATACACATCTTTTGTAATCATGTCGGTTTGATCTATTATGTTTTTTTTAGCAAGAGAAAAATATGAATGTTTTCCTAAGTTTACATTAGAATTTTAGAACACTCATTACAACTATCAGCACGATGTTAACTAGTGTTTTTAGTAAACAATTATGAATTTAATTAATTTAAAAGAGTAACTCAAAAAATCTCAAAGATTATTTGTATAAAGAAAATATATAATAAAAAGTGTGTGATTTAAATTTAAAATATTTGAGTAATAAATTAACTGAATGCAAGCAATAAATTTTGGATACAGACAAAAAACAATAAACAAAGTAAATGAAGTAATGACATTAATTGTTAATGATTGAAATACAAAAGGATTTGGTAATAATCTAAAGAGTAGACGCAGACTCAGATTTCTCACAAACTATTTCGTTCGATGACTTGGATACTCTAGTTCTATAAAGAATGAATAAGAATTTTTTGACCCCTATTACAATGCATAAGCCTGCAATATATACTAATCCTAAAATAACAGCCGACAACGCTCGTTGGATACATCTTTGACGCGTGTCTTACTACGTGGGATTGCTTTACTCTAGCTTGCTGTCACGCGTCTTCAAATAGAAACTATTGAAAACCAAACAAAATGTGGTTATAATTGCCCTGATAGTCGTTTCTGAATGCTTTAACTGCCCTAGTCAAAGGCTGAGACATCTCAACATTACATAGTTTTTGGACTTGAAAATATTCTAAGTCTTTAACACTTAAAAGTGTCGACTTCGACTTCGTGTCGAAGGGTTGTTATGTGATCTTTCAAGAATCTGAACATTTTTGAAAGAGAGTGATCGTAGTCTTGTAGATTTGTTCCTGAGACTCCTCCAAACCATTCTCGACCTCAACTCCACTTACAAGTCAGTTGAACCAATAGGCCGATACAGTCAATATGTCGAAGCTTTTGGCTTAAGCTTTACACTCAATAATGTCAACGTAGTTATGACCATCAATCCTTTGACTTTTTACTCAGCTAAAAATCTCATGCTAACATATGCCCCCAAAAAATCCATTTTCTATCATATGTATTAGATGGAAGAAAGATGGCGTTTTTTTGTAATTTCCCGACACTATTTATCATAGCATGTACACGTCATGGTCATCATGACCACTTTCTATCAAACTGTCACGTCACAGATGTAACGCCCTAGTTTTGTCCGTTTTATTTAATTGAGTCGTTTTGATTATTTTATTATTATATTATTTTATTGCTGACTTTTATTTGAAAATATGTTATTTTTCATCGAGATTATATTTTATCGCGTTTTGCGAGCGTTTGCGAGATATTTGAGTGTAGGGGTATTTTGGTATTTTCATTTATTTTTCCTAAGTTAGAAATATAATAGAAATAGAAAGAGAGAAAATAGAAAGGAAAGAAAAAGAAGAGAAAAAAAAGAGAAAGAAAAGGAGAAAGAGAGAAAACTTGGAAATCTAGGAACTGATTCAACCGACATTTCAAACGTGATTTAATCGGGTAAGGGTGCGAAACTCGATTATACTATGCTTGTGTATGATTATGTATGTGTGTGTGTGGATGTTTGTGGTGTTCTATGGTTTTCAATTCTAGGTCGGAATGATAGAAATTGATGTTTTCGCGGTTGGAAATCTGTGTAAATGTGGTAGAATACTTGCTACCAAGATTAGATTATGTTCTGATTGCTATATGTTGGTTTGGAAGTGTTTTGGTGGTGAAAATGTGGTTTTGGGTTGCATGACAGCGCTGCTGGGTTTACTGGTTCTCGCAGGTTCGCACTGCGAATCCCCTAGCGAAGGGGAAAGCGAGCATTCGCTGGCTATTCGCACTGCGAATGTGAGGGCGAGCATTCGCCAGAGACTCGCACTGCGAACTTTGTGTTATTTTGTGTTGTTTTCTTTCTGCCACCGTTCGCTGGGGAACACGCACTGCGAATGGGGAAGCGAGCATTCGTTGGCTGTTCTCATTGCGAACGTTAGGAATTTTTTAGGCTAATTTCAGTTCTGACTTGGTTCGCTGGGACATTCGTACTGCGAATGAAGAAGCGAAGGACTCGCTAGGAGCTTCGCAATGCGAATGTGACAGTTTTTCCCAATTTGTTTTCTTTATGACTTTTGATCCGTGAGCCGGTTTGAGGCGCGGTTTGGTGCGTTGGAAAGCTTTTGACATGTTCTTTCTTATATTATTGGTTTTGAGACTAGTGGCCGATTTAATTATGTCGGGAATTGGAATGGTGTTGTTTTGTTAACTTGTACCATTGTAAGTGTGTGTAGTTGATGTGTATTATGCAATATGCTGTTGATATGAATGTTGTATGACCTGTGTGCTGTTGTGCGATGGAAATGCATGTGATAAATGTTGTGATGATGGTTTGTGGCCGTATGGCAATTAAATGCATTGTTTTGGGCTTGAATTGCAAAGCATGATTATTGTTGAGGAAGATTGTTGCATATATGTGTGCATTTGAATGTCATGAGTCATTGTATGCCAAGCATCATGATATGCATGTTGGTGATGTCGTGTGCCCTAGTGGGTGTGAGCGACGAATCGATTCCAGAGGGAATCCGCTATAACATCTGGAGCCTTAAAAAAATAAGAGGACTGAAAGCGATGATTATAGACAATCGTGAGCCTTATACAAAGAGGACCAAAAGCGATCGGATCGTGACCCTTATACAAAGAGGACCGAAAGCGATCCATAAACGTCGTGAGTCTTATACAAAGAGGACCGAAAGCGACGGGGAACATCGTTTACCCGACGGGGTGTTACTTGAGTGGTCCTCAGTAACGAGCGATGGTTCCAATAGTTCATGAGTGAACTAGTGATGAGATTGATGGATTGATGGTACCGCATGTGCATTGCATAGAGTCGTTATGTCGGTCTCTGTGTATTTGCATAAATCATGAATGGATTGATTGTGTATGGAATTGTGGATGAAATTGATGAGTTGATATATGTTTATATGTTGGCGTTATGTGTATTGTGCATGGTTGATATACCTGGTGAGGGATATATGAAATATACTTTGTGTTGTTTATGTTTGAATTCTGGTATAAGTTGTGGTGAGAATATTTTATATGTGTATTTTTGTGTTATATATATAATTATATGCAATTATATTATGATTGTGTTTCTCACCCTTCTGATGTTTTTAAATGCTCTATAAGGCATTGCAGATTAGATGCTGGAGGTCTTTTGTGAAGCTTAGGTCTTCATTCTTTTGTCGGTCGGCTCTGATATGTAGCACCGGGTAGTCGGGGAGATCGAGTGTGATTATTTTGTATTATGTATATGTATCTTTTGGATGTACATGTTTGATGTTGTATATGACAAACAAACTCTTTATGTGATATATATATGAGAGTCAGTACAGATTTTCCGCCTTTATTCTGTATCTGATTAGTGGGTAGTAGGAAATAAGTTCCTTTGTTAATTGCTACCTGATTGCTGCATATCTTTATGAGTAGGTGTATGTGTATTTGTTTCAAATGGATGTGACCCCTCGGTCTATGCCGTGAATCTTTAATTATACTCTGATTAATTGTTATCGCTTTTAATACTTGGGGGTATAGATTGAGGGTGTTACATTAAGTGGTATCAGAGCCAGTCCGTGTCAGTTTGTGTCAGTCCTTGTTGGTTTTTGTGGTTCTGTGAGCTATTTGTTAACCATAGTTGTTGTTATTGGAAATTAACAGAATATGGCTGGTAGGAATGATGCTGCTTTGGCTGCTGCTATGCAAGCTATGGCTCGGGCTGTGCAAGGTGTACCTAATGCTGCGGGTAATGATGAGTTCAGGAAGAACAAACCGTCTGTCTTTAAAGGAAGATATGATCCTGATGGTGCTCAGATTTGGCTTAAGGAGATTGAAAGGAACTTCTGAGTGATGGATTGTGCTAAGGATCAGAAGGTGAGACTGGGTACTCACATGTTGCTGGAAGAAACTGATGATTGGTGGGTTAGTACACGTCATGTGTTGGAAGCTGCAGAGGAAGAGATCACTTGGGTTGTGTTTAGCATTGAGTTTCTGAGGAAGTATTTTCCTAAAGATGTAAGAGGAAAGAAGAAAATTGAATTCTTGGAGTTGAAACAAGGTAGTATGTCTGTTGTTGATTATACTGCTAAGTTTGTGGAGCTGGTGCAGTTTTATCCACATTATGTGGAAGCGACTGCGGAGTTTTCTAAGTGTGTGAAGTTTGAGAACGGATTGCGTCCTGAGATTAAGCAGGCAATCAGTTATCAACGGATTAGGAGGTTTTTAGATTTGGTGGACTATTGTAGGATTTATGAGGAGGATAGTAAGGCTCGTTCTACTCACTATAAGAGTGTGAGCGAGAGGAGAGGGAAACAACCGTTTCGTAGTGGTCCTTATGTAACACCAGCTGATAAGGGTAAACAAAGGGGGAATTTTGAGAAAAGGCCAAGTGGAGGAGGTATGTCTAATTCTTTGAGATGTTACAGATGTGGTGAAGTAGGGCATCGTCAGTTCGAATGTAGGAAGGATTTGAGGAAGTGTTCTAATTGCGGAGGTTTAGGACATGTCGCAGCTGATTGTGCAAGGAAGAATGTGGTGACGTATTTCAATTATGGTGAACCTGGTCACATTAGTACAAAGTGTCCGAAACCGAAGAAAGCTCCAACTGGTGGGAAAGTTTTTGCCTTGGCGGGAACTCAGACTACAAGTGCAGACCGTCTGATCAGAGGTACTTGTTTTATTAATAGTACGCCTTTAGTTGCTATTATTGATACTGGAGCGACTCATTCATTTATTTCGTCTGAGTGCGCGAAGCGTTTGAATCTTGTGTTGTCTACGATGGATGGAGAGATGGTTATTGATACTCCAGCAATGGGGTCGGTAACTACTTCTTTGGTTTGTTTAAGTTGTCCTTTGACCATTTATGGTAAAGACTTTGAGATGGATTTGGTGTGTTTGCCGTTGGAGGGTTTAGATGTGGTTCTGGGAATGAATTGGTTGCAATTTAATCGGTTTCATATTGATTGTTATCATAAGCTAGTAAGGTTTCCTTCTCTTGAGGAAGACGAAGACTCGAGTTTCTTATCTACCAAAGAGTTAAAGAAACTTTTGGCGGAGGAAGCTCAGTTGTTTAGGTTGTTTGCATCGTTGACTGTGGATAGTCAAGTTTCACTTGATGTGTTTCCTGTTGTGTGTGATTTTTCGGAAGTGTTTCCGGAGGATATTTCAGACGTGCCGCCAAAGAGAGAGGTGGAGTTTTCTATAGATCTAGTTCCTGGTACTAGACCTGTGTCGATGGCACTATACCGAATGTCGGCATCTGAGTTGGTCGAGTTAAAGAAGCAATTGAACGAATTGTTGGAAAAGAGGTTTGTGAGGCCAAGTGTGTCGCCTTGGGGTGCTCCAGTTCTATTGGTGAAAAAGAAAGATGGAAGTATGCGATTGTGTATTGATTATCGCCAGTTGAATAAAGTGACGATTAAGAATAAGTATCCTCTTCCGAGAATTGACGATCTGATGGATCAGTTAGTAGGTGCGTGTGTGTTTAGTAAGATTGACTTGTGGTCGGGTTATCATCAGATAAGGGTGAAAGAGGAAGATATTCAGAAGACGACTTTTAGGACACGGTACAGTCATTATGAATATTCTGTGATGTCGTTCGGGGTTTCTAATGCGCCAGGTGTGTTTATGGAGTACATGAATCGTATTTTCCACGAGCATTTGGATCGTTTTGTTGATGTGTTTATTGATGATATATTGGTTTATTCTAAGTCTCGGGAGGAGCATACGGAGAATTTGCGCATTGTGTTGCAGGTTTTGAAGGAAATGAAACTTTTTGCCAAGTTGTCAAAGTGTGAATTCTGGTTGTCGGAAGTGAGTTTTCTTGGGCACGTGATTTCAGGTAACGGTATTGTTGTGGATCCATCTAAAGTAGAAGCAGTTCTACAATGGGAGGCTCTGAGATCTGTTACTGAAATTAGAAGCTTTTTGGGATTAGCCGGATATTATCGGAGGTTCATTGAAGGTTTTTCTAAGCTAGCACTTCCATTGACCCAGTTGACTTGTAAAGGTCAAGCGTTCATTTGGGATATTCGGTGTGACGAAAGTTTTAGTGAGCTGAAGAAAAGATTGACGACAGCTCCGATTTTGATTTTGCCGAATCCTACTGAACCGTTTGTGGTGTATTGTGATGCGTCTTTGATTGGTCTAGGTGGTGTGTTGATGCAAGAAGGTAAGGTTGTAGCTTATGCTTCGAGGCAATTAAGGGTGCATGAGAAAAATTATCCTACTCATGATCTTGAATTAGCGGCTGTGGTTTTTGTGTTGAAGATTTGGAGGCATTATTTCTACGGTGCAAGATTCGAAGTCTTTAGTGATCATAAAAGTTTGAAATACTTGTTTGATCAGAAAGAGTTGAATATGAGGCAACGTAGATGGTTGGAATTTTTGAAGGACTACGATTTTAGCTTGAATTACCATCCTGGTAAAGCTAATGTGGTAGCCGATGCGTTGAGCCGGGAATCGTTGCATATGTCGGCTTTGATGGTTAAGGAGTGGGAACTTTTGGAATCGTTTAGAGATTTGAGTTTGGTGTGTGAGTTGACGTCTGACAGTGTAAGGCTTGGTATGTTGAAGGTTACTAATGATTTTCTGTTGACCGTTAGTGAGAAACAGAAATTGGATGTGAAATTTGTGGATTTGATGACGGTGGATGATAAAAGTGAAAATGAGGACTTTAAAGTGGATAGTAAAGGTGTCTTGAGGTTCCGAGGCAGAATTTGTATTCCTGATGATTCGGAGTTGAAAATGATGATTTTGGAGGAAGGACACCGGAGTAGTTTGAGTATACATCCGGGAGCTAATAAGATGTACCAAGATTTGAAGAAGATTTTCTGGTGGTCTGGATTGAAGAGAGATGAGGCTCAGTTTGTGTATGCATGTTTGACGTGTCAGAAGTCGAAAGTAGAACATCTGAAGCCTAGTGGTTTGTTGCAACCGTTGGATATTCCTGAGTGGAAATGGGATAGTATTTCTATGGACTTTCTGACAGGGTTGCCGAACACTCCACGGGGACATAATGCGATTTGGGTGGTTGTGGATAGGCTGGCTAAATCGGCTCATTTCATTCCGATTTACATCAGTTTTTCTTTGGAGAGGTTGGCAGAGATTTATATCAGTGTGATTGTGAAGTTGCATGGGGTTCCGTTGAACATTGTTTCAGATCTAGATCTGAGGTTTACCTCGAGATTTTGGGAAAGTTTACAAAAGGCGTTGGGTTCTAAATTGAGATTGAGTTCGGCTTATCATCCGCAGACGGATGGACAGATGGAGAGAACGATTCAGTCGTTGGAAGACTTGTTGAGGGCTTGTGTTCTTGAACAAGGTGGTGTGTGGGATAGTTATGTTGCGTTGATTGAATTCACGTATAACAATAGTTTCCATTCAAGTATTGGAATGGCACCGTTTGAAGCGTTGTATGGACGAAGATGTCGAACACCGTTGTGTTGGCACGAATCTGGTGAGAGTTCGGTAGTTGGACCGGAGTTAGTGCAACAGACTACAGATAAGGTAAAACTTATTCGTGAGATGATGAAGGCTTCTCAGAGTAGGCAAAAGAGTTATCATGATCGAAGGAGGAAAGATCTCGAGTTTCAAGAGGGCGATCATGTATTTTTGAGAGTTACGCCGGTGACGGGTGTTGGTCGTGCATTGAAGTCGAAGAAGCTTACTTCTCGGTTTATTGGTCCTTACCAGATATCCGCGAGAGTTGGTGTTGTGGCTTATAGGGTGGCGTTGCCGCCGAGTCTGTCAAATTTGCACGATGTGTTCCATGTTTCACAGCTTCGGAAGTATGTTTCGGATCCGTCGCATGTGATTCCGATGGACGAGGTTTAGGTAAGGGAGAACCTTACGTTTGAGGCATTACCAGCTAGGAAATAATATTGCACTTGTGAAAGTGGCGTGGGGAGGCGCTGCTGAGGGCAATTTGACTTGGGAGTTGGAGAGTCGGATGCGGGAGTCGTATCCAGAGTTGTTCGTCTCAGGTAATATTTTCGAGGACGAAAATTTCTAAGTGGGGGAGAGTTGTAACGCCCCAGTTTTGTCCGTTTTATTTAATTGAGTCGTTTTGATTATTTTATTATTATTTTATTTTATTTCTTACTTTTATTTGAAAATATATTATTTTTCATCGAGATTATATTTTATCGCGTTTTGGGAGCGTTTGCGAGATATTTGAGTGTAGGGGTATTTTGGTATTTTCATTTATTTTTCCTAAGTTAGAAATATAATAGAAATAGAAAGAGAGAAAATAGAAAGGAAAGAAAAAGAGAAAGAAAAGGAGAAAGAGAGAAAACTTGGAAATCTAGGAACCGATTCAACCGACTTTTCAAACGCGATTTAATCGGGTAAGGGTGCGAAACTCGATTATACTATGCTTATGTATGATTATGTATGTGTGTGTGTGGATGTTTGTGGTGTTCTATGGTTTTCAATTCTAGGTCGGAATGATAGAAATTGATGTTTTCGCGGTTGGAAATCTGTGTAAATGTGGTAGAATACTTGCTACCAAGATTAGATTATGTTCTGATTGCTATATGTTGGTTTGGAAGTGTTTTGGTGGTGAAAATGTGGTTTTGGGTTGCATGACAGCGCTGCTGGGTTTACTGGTTCTCGCAGGTTCGCACTGCGAATCCCCTAGCGAAGGGGAAAGCGAGCATTCGCTGGCTATTCGCACTGCGAATGTGAGGGCGAGCATTCGCCAGAGACTCGCACTGCGAACTTTGTGTTATTTTGTGTTGTTTTCTTTCTGCCACCGTTCGCTGGGGAACACGCACTGCGAATGGGGAAGCGAGCATTCGTTGGCTGTTCTCATTGCGAACGTTAGGAATTTTTTAGGCTAATTTCAGTTCTGACTTGGTTCGCTGGGACATTTGTACTGCGAATGAAGAAGCGAAGGACTCGCTAGGAGCTTCGCAATGCGAATGTGACAGTTTTTCCCAATTTGTTTTCTTTATGACTTTTGATCCGTGAGCCGGTTTGAGGCGCGGTTTGGTGCGTTGGAAAGCTTTTGACATGTTCTTTCTTATATTATTGGTTTTGAGACTAGTGGCCGATTTAATTATGTCGGGAATTGGAATGGTGTTGTTTTGTTAACTTGTACCATTGTAAGTGTGTGTAGTTGATGTGTATTATGCAATATGCTGTTGATATGAATGTTGTATGACCTGTGTGCTGTTGTGCGATGGAAATGCATGTGATAAATGTTGTGATGATGGTTTGTGGCCGTATGGCAATTAAATGCATTGTTTTGGGCTTGAATTGCAAAGCATGATTATTGTTGAGGAAGATTGTTGCATATATGTGTGCATTTGAATGTCATGAGTCATTGTATGCCAAGCATCATGATATGCATGTTGGTAATGTCGTGTGCCCTAGTGGGTGTGAGCGACGAATCGATTCCAGAGGGAATCCGCTATAACATCTGGAGCCTTAAAAAAATAAGAGGACTGAAAGCGATGATTATAGACAATCGTGAGCCTTATACAAAGAGGACCAAAAGCGATCGGATCGTGAGCCTTATACAAAGAGGACCGAAAGCGATCCATAAACGTCGTGAGTCTTATACAAAGAGGACTGAAAGCGACGGGGAACATCGTTTACCCGACGGGGTGTTACTTGAGTGGTCCTCAGTAACGAGCGATGGTTCCAATAGTTCATGAGTGAACTAGTGATGAGATTGATGGATTGATGGATTGATGGTACCGCATGTGCATTGCATAGAGTCGTTGTGTCGGTCTCTGTGCATTTGCATAAATCATGAATGGATTGATTGTGTATGGAACTGTGGATGAAATTGATGAGTTGATATATGTTTATATGTTGGCGTTATGTGTATTGTGCATGGTTGATATACCTGGTGAGGGATATATGAAATATACTTTGTGTTGTTTATGTTTGAATTCTGGTATAAGTTGTGGTGAGAATATTTTATATGTGTATTTTTGTGTTATATATATAACTGTATGCAATTATATTATGATTATGTTTCTCACCCTTCTGATGTTTTTAAATGCTCTATAAGGCATTGCAGATTAGATGTTGGAGGTCTTTTGTGAAGCTTAGGTCTTCATTCTTTTGTCGGTCGGCTCTGATATGTAGCACCGGGTAGTCGGGGAGATCGAGTGTGATTATTTTGTATTATGTATATGTATCTTTTGGATGTACATGTTTGATGTTGTATATGACAAACAAACTCTTTATGTGATATATATATGAGATTCAGAACAGATTTTCCGCCTTTATTCTGTATCTGATTAGTGGGTAGTAGGAAATAAGTTCCTTTGTTAATTGCTACCTGATTGTTACATATCTTTATGAGTAGGTGTATGTGTATTTGTTTCAAATGGATGTGACCCCTCGGTCTATGCCGTGAATCTTTAATTATACTCTAATTAATTGTTATTGCTTTTAATACTTGGGGGTATAGATTGAGGGTGTTACATTAAGTGGTATCAGAGCCAGACCGTGTCAGTTTGTGTCAGTCCTTGTTGGTTTTTGTGGTTCGGTGAGCTGTTTGTTAACCATAGTTATTGTTATTGGAAATTAATAGAATATGGCTGGTAGGAATGATGCTGCTTTGGCTGCTGCTATGCAAGCTATGGCTCGGGCTATGCAAGGTGCACCGAATGCTGCGGGTAATGATGAGTTCAGGAAGAACAAACCGCCTGTCTTCAAAGGAAGATATGATTCTGATGGTGCTCAAATTTGGCTTAAGGAGATTGAAAGGAACTTCTGAGTGATGGATTGTGCTGAGGATCAGAAGGTGAGACTGGGTACTCACATGTTGCTAGAAGAAGCTGATGATTGGTGGGTTAGTACACGTCATGTGTTGGAAGCTGCAGAGGAAGAGATCACTTGGGCTGTGTTTAGCATTGAGTTTCTGAGGAAGTATTTTCCTGAAGATGTAAGAGGAAAGAAGGAAATTGAATTCTTGGAGGTGAAACAAGGTAGTATGTCTGTTGTTGATTATACTGCTAAGTTTGTGGAGCTGGTACAGTTTTATCCACATTATGCGGAAGCGACTGCGGAGTTTTCTAAGTGTGTGAAGTTTGAGAACAGATTGCGTCCTGAGATTAAGCAGGAAATCAGTTATCAACGAATTAGGAGGTTTTCAGATTTGGTGGACTATTGTAGGATTTATGAGGAGGATAGTCAGGCTCGTTCTACTCACTATAAGAGTGTGAGCGAGAGGAGAGGGAAACAACCATTTCGTAGTGGTCCTTATGTAACATCAGCTGATAAGGGTAAACAAAGGGGGAATTTTGAGAAAAGGCCAAGTGGAGGAGGTATGTCTAATTCTTTGAGATGTTACAGATGTGGTGAAGTAGGGCATCGTCAGTTCGAATGTAGGAAGGATTTGAGGAAGTGTTCTAATTGCGGGGGTTTAGGACATGTCGCAGCTGATTGTGTAAGGAAGAATGTGGTGACGTGTTTCAATTGTGGTGAACCTGGTCACATTAGTACAAAGTGTCCGAAACCGAAGAAAGCTCCAACTGGTGGGAAGGTTTTTGCCTTGGCGGGAACTCAGACTACAAGTGCAGACCGTCTGATCAGAGGTACTTGTTTTATTAATAGTACGCCTTTAGTTGCTATTATTGATACTGGAGCGACTCATTCATTTATTTCGTCTGAGTGCGCGAAGCGTTTGAATCTTGTGTTGTCTACGATGGATGGAGAGATGGTTATTGATACTCCAGCAATGGGGTCGGTAACTACTTCTTTGGTTTGTTTAAGTTGTCCTTTGACCATTTATGGTAAAGACTTTGAGATGGATTTGGTGTGTTTGCCGTTGGAGGGTTTAGATGTCGTTCTGGGAATGAATTGGTTGCAATTTAATCGGTTTCATATTGATTGTTATCATAAGCTAGTAAGGTTTCCTTCTCTTGAGGAAGACGAAGACTTGAGTTTCTTATCTACCAAAGAGTTAAAGAAACTTTTGGCGGAGGAAGCTCAGTTGTTTAGGTTGTTTGCATCATTGACTGTGGATAGTCAAGTTTCACTTGATGTGTTTCCTGTTGTGTGTGATTTTCCGGAAGTGTTTCCGAAGGATATTTCAGACGTGCCGCCAGAGAGAGAGGTGGAGTTTTCTATAGATCTAGTTCCTGGTACTAGACCTGTGTCGATGGCACCATACCGAATGTCGGCATCTGAGTTGGTCGAGTTAAAGAAGCAATTGAACGAATTGTTGGAAAAGAGGTTTGTGAGGCCAAGTGTGTCGCCTTGGGGTGCCCAGTTCTATTGGTGAAAAAGAAAGATGGAAGTATGTGATTGTGTATTGATTATCGCCAGTTGAATAAAGTGACGATTAAGAATAAGTATCCTCTTCCAAGAATTGACGATCTGATGGATCAGTTGGTAGGTGCGTGTGTGTTTAGTAAGATTGACTTGTGGTCGGGTTATCATCAGATAATGGTGAAAGAGGAAGATATTCAGAAGACGACTTTTAGGAAACGGTACAGTCATTATGAATATTCTGTGATGTCGTTCGGGGTTTCTAATGCGCCAGGTGTGTTTATGGAGTACATGAATCGTATTTTCCACGAGCATTTGGATCGTTTTGTTATTGTGTTTATTGATGATATCTTGGTTTATTCTAAGTCTCGGGAGGAGCATACGGAGCATTTGCGCATTGTGTTGCAGGTTTTGAAGGAAATGAAACTTTTTGCCAAGTTGTCAAAGTGTGAATTCTGGTTGTCGGAAGTGAGTTTTCTTGGGCACGTGATTTCAGGTAACGGTATTGTTGTGGATCCATCTAAAGTAGAAGCAGTTCTACAATGGGAGGCTCTGAGATCTGTTACTGAAATTAGAAGCTTTTTGGGATTAGCCGGATATTATCGGAGGTTCATTGAAGGTTTTTCTAAGCTAGCACTTCCATTGACCCAGTTGACTTGTAAAGGTCAAGCGTTCATTTGGGATATTCGGTGTGACGAAAGTTTTAGTGAGCTGAAGAGAAGATTGACGACAGCTCCGATTTTGATTTTGCCGAATCCTACTGAACCGTTTGTGGTGTATTGTGATGCGTCTTTGATTGGTCTAGGTGGTGTGTTGATGAAAGAAGGTAAGGTTGTAGCTTATGCTTCGAGGCAATTGAGGGTGCATGAGAAAAATTATCCTACTCATGATCTTGAATTAGCGGTTGTGGTTTTCGTGTTGAAGATTTGGAGGCATTATCTCTATGGTGCAAGATTCGAAGTCTTTAGTGATCATAAAAGTTTGAAATACTTGTTTGATCAGAAAGAGTTGAATATGAGGCAACGTAGATGGTTGGAATTTTTGAAGGACTACGATTTTAGCTTGAATTACCATCCTGGTAAAGATAATGTGGTAGCCGATGTGTTGAGCCAGAAATCGTTGCATATGTCCGCTTTGATGGTTAAGGAGTGGGAACTTTTGAAATCGTTTAGAGATTTGAGTTTGGTGTGTGAGTTGACGTCTAACAGTGTAAGGCTTGGTATGTTGAAGGTTACTAATGATTTTCTGTTGACCGTTAGTGAGAAACAGAAATTGGATGTGAAATTTGTGGATTTGATGACGGTGGGTGATAAAAGTGAAAATGAGGACTTTAAAGTGGATAGTAAAGGTGTCTTGAGGTTCCGAGGCAGAATTTGTATTCCTGATGATTCGGAGTTGAAAAGGATGATTTTGGAGGAAGGACACCGGAGTAGTTTGAGTATACATCCGGGAGCTAATAAGATGTACCAAGATTTGAAGAAGATTTTCTGGTGGTCTGGATTGAAGAGAGATGAGGTTCAGTTTGTGTATGCATGTTTGACGTGTCAGAAGTCGAAAGTAGAACATCTGAAGCCTAGTGGTTTGTTGCAACCGTTGGATATTCCTGAGTGGAAATGGGATAGTATTTCTATGGACTTTGTGACAGGGTTGCCGAACACTCCACGGGGACATAATGCGATTTGGGTGGTTGTGGATAGGCTAACTAAATCGGCTCATTTTATTCCGATTGACATCAGTTTTTCTTTGGAGAGGTTGGCAGATATTTATATCAGTGTGATTGTGAAGTTGCATGGGGTTCCGTTGAACATTGTTTCAAATCGAGATCTGAGGTTTACCTCGAGATTTTGGGAAAGTTTACAAAAGGCGTTGGGTTCTAAATTGAGATTGAGTTCGGCTTATCATCCGCAGACGGATGGACAGATGGAGAGAACGATTCAGTCGTTGGAAGACTTGTTGAGGGCTTGTGTTCTTGAACAAGGTGGTGCGTGGGATAGTTATCTTGCGTTGATTGAATTCACGTATAACAATAGTTTCCATTCAAGTATTGGAATGGCACCGTTTGAAGCGTTGTATGGACGAAGATGTCGAACACCGTTGTGTTGGCACGAATCAGGTGAGAGTTCGGTAGTTGGACCGGAGTTAGTGCAACAGACTACAGATAAGGTAAAACTTATTCGTGAGATGATGAAGGCTTCTCAGAGTAGGCAAAAGAGTTATCATGATCGAAGGAGGAAAGATCTCGAGTTTCAAGAGGGCGATCATGTATTTTTGAGAGTTACGCCGGTGACGGGTGTTGGTTGTGCATTGAAGTCGAAGAAGCTTACTTCTCGGTTTATTGGTCCTTACCAGATATCCGCGAGAGTTGGTGTTGTGGCTTATAGGGTGGCGTTGCCGCCGAGTCTGTCAAATTTGCACGATGTGTTCCATGTTTCACAGCTTCGAAAGTATGTTCCGGATCCGTCGCATGTGATTCCGATGGACGAGGTTTAGGTAAGGGAGAACCTTACGGTTGAGGCATTACCAGCTAGGAAATAATATTGCACTTGTGAAAGTGGCGTGGGGAGGCGCTGCTGAGGGCAATTTGACTTGGGAGTTGGAGAGTCGGATGCGGGAGTCGTATCCAGAGTTGTTCGTCTCAGGTAATATTTTCGAGGACGAAAATTTCTAAGTGGGGGAGAGTTGTAACGCCCCAGTTTTGTCCGTTTTATTTAATTGAGTCGTTTTGATTATTTTATTATTATTTTATTTTATTTCTTACTTTTATTTGAAAATATATTATTTTTCATCGAGATTATATTTTATCGCGTTTTGGGAGCGTTTGCGAGATATTTGAGTGTAGGGGTATTTTGGTATTTTCATTTATTTTTCCTAAGTTAGAAATATAATAGAAATAGAAAGAGAGAAAATAGAAAGGAAAGAAAAAGAGAAAGAAAAGGAGAAAGAGAGAAAACTTGGAAATCTAGGAACCGATTCAACCGACTTTTCAAACGCGATTTAATCGGGTAAGGGTGCGAAACTCGATTATACTATGCTTATGTATGATTATGTATGTGTGTGTGTGGATGTTTGTGGTGTTCTATGGTTTTCAATTCTAGGTCAGAACGATAGAAATTGATGTTTTCGCGGTTGGAAATCTGTGTAAATGCGGTAGAATACTTGCTACCATGATTAGATTATGTTCTGATTGCTATATGTTGGTTTGGAAGTGTTTTGGTGGTGAAAATGTGGTTTTGGGTTGCATGACAGTGCTGCTGGGTTTTCTGGTTTTCGCAGGTTCGCACTGTGAATCCCCTAGCAAAGGGGAAAGCGAGCATTCGCACTGCGAATGTGAGGGCGAGCATTCGCCAGAGACTCGCACTGCGAACTTTGTGTTATTTTGTGTTCTTTTCTTTCTGCCACCGTTCGCTGGGGAACACACACTGTGAATGGGGAAGCGAGCATTCGCTGGCTGTTCGCACTGCGAACGTTAGGAATTTTTTAGGCTAATTTCAGTTCTGACTTGGTTAGCTTGGACATTCACATTGCGAATGAAGAAGCGAAGGACTCGCTAGGAGCTTCGCAATGCGAATGTGACAGTTTTTCCCAATTTGTTTTCTTTATGACTTTTGATCCGTGAGCCGGTTTGAGGCGCGGTTTGGTGCGTTGGAAAGCTTTTGACATGTTATTTCTTATATTATTGGTTTTGAGACTAGTGGCCGATTTAATTATGTCGGGAATTAGAATGGTGTTGTTTTGTTAACTTGTAACATTGTAAGTGTGTGTAGTTGATGTGTATTATGCAATATGCTGTTGATATGAATGTTGTATGACCTGTGTGCTGTTGTACGATGGAAATGCATGTGATAAATGTTGTGATGATGGTTTGTGGCCGTATGGCAATTAAATGCATTGTTTTGGGCTTGAATTGCAAAGCATGATTATTGTTGAGGGAGATTGTTGCATATATGTGTGCATTTGAATGTCATGAGTCATTGTATGCCAAGCATCATGATATGCATGTTGGTGATGTCGTGTGCCCTAGTGGGTGTGAGCGACGAATCGATTCCAGAGGGAATCCGCTATAACACCGTGAGCCTTATAAAAATAAGAGGACTGAAAGCGATGATTATAGACTATCGTGAGCCTTATACAAAGAGGACCGAAAGCGATCGGATCGTGAGCCTTATACAAAGAGGACCAAAGCGATCCATAAACATCGTGAGCCTTATACAAAGAGGACCGAAAGCGACGGGGAACATCGTTTGCCCGACGGGGTGTTACTTGAGTGGTCCTCAGTAACGAGCGATGGTTCCAATAGTTCCTGAGTGAACTAGTGATGAGATTGATGGATGAATGGTACGACATGTGCATTGCATAGAGTCGTTGTGTCGGTCTCTGTGCATTTGCATAAATCATGAATGGATTGATTGTGTGTGGAATTGTGGATGAAATTGATGAGTTGATATATGTTTATATGTTGGCGTTATGTGTAGTGTGCATGGTTGATATACCTGGTGAGGGATATATGAAATATACTTTGTGTTGTTTATGTTTGAATTCTGGTATAAGTTGTGGTGAGAATATTTTATATGTGTATTTTTGTGTTATATATATAATTGTATGCAATTATATTATGATTGTGTTTCTCACCCTTCTGCTGTTTTTAAATGCTCTATGAGGCATTGCAGATTAGATGCTGGAGGTCTTTTTGTGAAGCTTAGGTATTCATTCTTTTGTCGGTCGACTCTGATATGTAGCACCGGGTAGTCGGGGAGATCGAGTGTGATTATTTTGTATTATGTATATGTATCTTTTGGATGTACATGTTTGATGTTGTATATGACAAACAAACTCTTTATGTGATATATATATATATGAGATTCAGTACAGATTTTCCGCTTTTATTCTGTATCTAATTAGTGGGTAGTAGGAAATAAGTTCCTCTGTTAATTGCTACCTGGTTGTTGCATATCTTTATGAGTAGGTGTATGTGTATTTGTTTCAAATGGATGTGACCCCTCGGTCTATGCCGTGAATCTTTAGTTATACTCTGATTAATTGTTATCGCTTTTAATACTTGGGGGTATAGATTGGGGGTGTTACAACAGACGTGCGTGTAGACCCTCATCATTACTCTGAATTCCTAGGAAAATTGTGTCCACGCGATTAATCCACATTTTTGGAAGAAAGTGATCTTAATCTTGTAGATTTGTTCCTGAGACTCCTCCAAACCATTCTCGACCTCAACTCCACTTACAAGTCAGTTGAACCAACAGACCGATACAGTCAATATGTTGAAGCTTTTGGATTAAGCTTTACACTCAGTAATGTCAACGTAGTTATGACAATCAATTCGTTGACTTTTCACTCAGCTAAATATCTCATGCTAACATATGCCCCAAAAAAAAATTCACTTTCTATTATATGTATTAGATGGAAGAAAGATGGCGTTTTCTTTTTGTAATTGTCCGACACTATTTATCATAGCATGTACACGTCATGGTCATCATGACCCATTTCTATCAAACTGTCACGTCACAGACGTGCGTGTAGACCCTCATCATTATTCTGAATTCCCAGGAAAATTGTGTCCACGCGATTAATCGACATTAAAGGGAAAATTTAATTAAAATTTCTTAAAGAATTTTAAAATGCCAAGTGTTCGCTTGTGCAATGCCACCTGTCCCACTTTGTTGAGGGGACATGAAACATTTCTCCACTATAAATACCTCATAGTTTTCATTTTCCACTTTCTTCTTATTTTATTCTAAGTCATAATCTTCTCAGAACTTCCAAAACCCTTTCATTTTCATCTTGAGCATAATCTTTTAGAGAACAAAATGGTCTCTTCATCTTCGTCAAGACTTCCAAATCCTCTTGCTTCTGACATTAGTGCTACCATTTTTGCTGGTAAATGCAGCTACATCCATGAGCCGCCAATGGAATAGGAGAAAATGATGATTTGGGTTTCTCGTGTACTTATCCCTTTCTCCATTTGTGGTATTATTCATGCCTTCTTAGGTCATTTCCCCATTGCCTCTGAAAAACCTGAACAGTTGAACAAGTTCTTCCCTTGTCACAGTGGCCACAAACCTAGAATCTTTCAAGACAAAGCTTATTAATTAGGGTTTATGACTTCTCCAAGATGTGTATTTTGCGCTTTTCCTTCTCCCAAGAATGCGACCTATATTGCATGGCTAGATAAAGTAGAGAAGAAGATAACAGATTTCTGGAAGGATCAAGATAGTTATGACTTGATTCAAATGTCAAGAATTAACCTTACGTTCAATCCTAGCATGCTCATTGTAGCTCTTCTTTACGGGTAAGGTTCCATTAACACTTTCCATCTACGTTGTGGAATGGTAACTCCCACCTTATTCGACATAGCTTCCATAACGCGTGTTCGACCTACTAGCGAAACCTTTGATCCTACTTTGCTAACTAGCACCGAACCAGTCTTTGATTTCGACCGTACAACTTATAAACATTTTCCCAAAGACTTTCATGAGAGTGACTCTAAAGAAGTTTATGACCGAGAGCACATTGATTTCTTAACTTACTGGCTATCTCGCTTTGCCTTTGGCTCTGACTCTTTACAAGTAGCCAAGAAATTTATAACCTTAGCCATCGAAATTCATGAAGGGAAAAAAATTAACCTCGGCAAGCTAATCTTTGGCTCCCTCAATGAAGCTCTTGGGCTTGCTGCTTCCGATTCTAAATCTATCACCGACCCATAATACAAGTTCCATATTAATAGCCTTATGTGGCTTGTCCAACTGTGGCTCAATGCCATATTTGAATCTTTTATGAAATTTAACATCCCCCCTGCCTTGGCGCAACAGGTTGTAGGAAGATGGGTTGAAGCCACTGGGCTTACGTCGATATGTTTGCAGAATGTGATGTTTTCAAACCATATATGGCTCCATTTATCAGTCGAAGTCATGGATCTGACGGATTTAATAGATATTTTCCTCCTCTTTCTTCTGATCATCATGCTAAGGCTCTCTACATCATGTTAGCATTTCTCCGACCAAGTGTCCTGTCTACCAGGGTTCTAGTGGAAAGCAAAGGTTTGAGCCGTGTTAGCTATCAGCCTAACCTGGTATCTCGACAAATTGGTTTCAGTCAATTTCTACCTAAGTCATTCTTTCTCCACAAGACAGGAGTCTTCACAGCTACAATCCTTTATACAGATGAAAAACATCATGCACAGTTGAATTTTCTTATTATAGACACCATCACCGTAGTTCCTTTTAAATTTCAAGTCAATTTTCTCTGCATACCAGAAATTGAAGAATGGTGGTCGGAATATCACCATGCTCATTATGTGGCATCTGTGACTGTCCTACAGCTTCTGACATACGCTTTTTCAATTGTGCAGGCTCTATTCAAAAAAAGCAAAAGTACACATATCAAAGAAATTCAGGATTTCAAACATTACTTTGAGGTTGTATACAATCCTTGTGATGTTCGTCGAACTATATATGATGCAACTCTTACTTTAAAACAAGAAATCACTGAGAACCTCCCAATTTTGAAAATTCCTTCTTATGTAACTGATAGGTATAGTTTTTCTTTCAAGTTTTATTTTTCTAAGTTCCCACCATTGTCGACTTGTGAGATTGGATTAGCCTTTCGTCCGCCATTTCTTGATTGGCTCCCTTGTGGGTCTTTGTCAACTTTGAATAACACAGTGAAAAAACACCGTCATATAGTAGTCTCGACTAAATATCACATGGATAATTATATAGGCCATCTTCATGTTGACATTGAAAATGTTCGATTCTGGTCGTCTATCTTAGCAGGTGACGTACAAGATTCTTAGGAAACTCTGATTCTTCCATTATGCCCTTTATTTACTCATGTCAAAATGTACGCAACTACATGCCTTACTACCCAAGCATCGAAAAAAACAAATAGAAACACCTGTGGAATTTGCCAAACCTGATCCTACATAGGAGCCCAAACAGGTACGTCTTATAGACATGTTTTTTCTTTCAATTAAATTTGGTTTTCCTTTATTTACTTTCATCATTTCCAAGAATTAAGAAAGGGAGGTCATATTTCCATTACTGCTCCAAATAAGAGAGCTAAACAGGTCATATCCAAAGAGGTCGAGTCTTTCGATGATAATGATGATAGCGTGGTGTTTCCTTACCGTGCTCCTGCTAAACAACAAAAGCCCTTGGCAGGCAAAGCTGCAGATGCAAGCGTTAGTTTTGCTAAAAGGAAAAAATATTTTGTCGGCGCTTCTGAATCCCAACAAGCCAATAAAAAGAAGAAGAAGAAATAGAAGGAAGCAATTTGTGTCCCTTCGACAACACAGAACCAAAGGAAGGGAGATGTCACTATTATTAGTGATAAGGATGAAGAGAGTGTTCTGTCTATCCTTCTTAGGGAGAGAAAAATAAGGTGTACCAAGCCCATTGCTCCTGATGAGGGTAGGGACAGTACAACCCTCAACTTTAAGGTAATAATGATATCAAATTCTCTTATTTTTTCTTTGACTCATGTATCGAAACAATACTTAATTCTTATTTTATAGGAAAATCTCATTTCCACCATATTTGCACCAAGCTAAGTTGCCCCCATCATCTAACAGCCTATGGACCAAGACACCAGTGCTTTTTCGAATCACCCTTCCAACATAAATTGGTCGACACCTCAATTTACTAGCTCTCCATCGGTTCATCCAAACAAGTTTGTGAGCCTGGAAGCAATGGAAGGGAAACAATAATCTAATTTGGGTCAAAGTAACTCTGAGAGTTCGTCTCCTCAAAGATATTAGGATTTTGAGGAGTCAGATAGCTCCATCGATGCTTCATGATAGCCAGAGCCTACCTACCAAACACAATAAGACAAGATCCAAATAAACACTAAGGTTGGTGTTGCTGATGCTATAATAATGCAAGCCATGCAATCAAAACCAACATCGGGCGGTGGAAATCCTTCCCAAGCCACTACTGTGGCTGCGCACCCTTTGGTTCATGACTCCTCCTCCAAAACTTCTCTTAGTCGAGAAGAGATTTTGGCCATCAAGGCCAAGAACCTCGCAAAGGCTTTGAGGAGGCTGGTAAAGAATCGAGGGTTCAGTTTTGCTGGGATATCTTTAAGCTCTTCAACTATGTCTGGTGCCGAGATTAGTGTTGATTCTATCATTGTGCTAGTTGGACAATTAAAAGCGAAAGTTTTTGGCGTGGACTTCTTCAAAGCTATGGAAGATAATCCTTTTGTCGAGTCTAGAGTTAGACAGCTATTAACCTAGCTTGGTGACCATGCTTTTCCTGATCAACTCCTTCAATTCGTGTTGGATTCTGGCCCTTTTCTCAAACAAACTTGCAAGAACGTGAGGCTAAAATAGGCATCTGCCAGCTAACTTCAACAAAAGGCTGAAGCTACGTCCAAAGAATGGAACTTAAGCACCTTATTTGTTGTTCCTTTTGGATTGGTTGCATTAGGAAAAATAATATATGTACAAGATGTATTTTAAGCAATATATGGAATAAGATGTTCCAGCATGTGTTCCCGCATCTGAGTTTGTTGCTAAGAAAAATTATAAAGAGCGGTTTAGCTAAAGTGCTTGACGGAACTAGTTAAGCAAGAGCTATTTGCATAAAGTGCTTGACAGGACTAGTTAAGAACAAAGCTTAAGGTTTGGATTCTAACTATCTTCTGATGTCATTTAGAAGTGTTAAGGTGTTGACTTCTTCAAGATTCAGAGTCTTGCTTCTGGGAAGAAGTTTGTGTTGATAATCGAAAATCATATGGAAAAGACGTGGATTTGTTTTAGTCAAAGAAGATCTTATTGGATGTACCTTCAAGGAATATTTGGTCCAAGAACTACTCTACAAAGAAGACTTATATGAAGAAAAGTCGTTTTGGATGCTCTAATGTAACATGTCGAACATGATGTTCCAACATGTGTGGTACAACATATGGTCTCCATCAACAAGACAGATGTTATTGTATGCTACAACATCTGACAACTATTAGAGTTGTGGTTCAATATTTCTCTATCCAAGATTCGCTCTATAATGGAAGATCTACAAGTTATGGAGAAGAGATGATTTGGATGTACTGTTGCAACATGTGGAACACGGTGTTCCAACATGTGTAGTGCAACATCTGGCCCTGGTTCAGCATGTCAATGTTGTTGCATTTTTGGATCAAAAATTTGGTTAAGATTCGATCTAATTTGTTGTTGTATTTGTGCAATGCGTTTGTGTGATTTGTTTGCCAGCTATTGAAGATCAAATCAATTTAAATGGAGATTTCAATTTGAATTAGAATTAATAAAAAAATCATATATGTAATCCAACAAGATTCTGCTATTATTCTGGATGAAATTAAATCAGAAGGCCTAATTTTGTCCCCAAGATTTAATTTTGAGAGTATCCAGTAATGCGTAAGAGATTTTAGTAGGTTA
This sequence comes from Lathyrus tuberosus, assembly GCA_022829125.1. Lineage (NCBI taxonomy): Eukaryota > Viridiplantae > Streptophyta > Magnoliopsida > Fabales > Fabaceae > Lathyrus > Lathyrus tuberosus. The sequence continues at coordinate 18,529,218 of JALAZF010000066.1, read as the reverse complement.
AACTCTTGAACCCTCTTATATAAGGAAAAATGAAGTTTTAGGCTAACTTCTAACCAAACAAAGAACAGTGGACTTAAGTAGTTAATCTTTCTTCCAAACAACAACTTGAAGCGATTAGTGTAACACCCCGATTTTTATTATAATAATTTTTATTTAATTATAGAATGTCTTTGAGTGATTAATTACTATTTTATGGGTTAATGAGTTTTGGATAGAATTTACTTATATTTTTAATAATTAAATTATGTAGAAGTAGAGAATATTGGTTTTAGTATTAAATTAGAATTTAAATAATAATTAAGGAGAGTTGGTCGAATTTATTTAAATAGTTTAATAAATTAATTGGTAGAAATTGAGATTTTAGGAGTGGGTAGTGAAATAGAATTTTAAATAAAAATAAGTAAGTGAGTAGAATTATGAGGAATTAAAGGAATTTGTGTGATTAATAAAATAAAAATAAGTAGGATTTTCTATTTAAGTATAATGAGAGAATAGAAAGAAAAAAAGACAGTACGTAGAAGTTTTGAGAAATAAGGAGTAAGAAGAGAGTGGAGGCAAGCCTAAGGGAGCAAGTATTGGAAAACTTGATGTGAATTTGAAAGGGTCATCCGATTAATTAATGGAAGTTAACTCTATTTGATACATGGAAATTAAATAATTAATATTAATTAATTATTAATTATAATGAGTCACTCATCAAAACCTAGTCTTAAGCTAGTTTTGACTGAATAACTCCCCCCTCCCCCATTATTTTCTCTCCACTCTCCCACTATTTTCTCTCCATCATATCAGTTCCTTGGATATAATTGGAATCTCTTGTATCAATTGAGAGCTCTCCAAAAATTCTGAACATTTTCGAAATCTCTCTTCTCCCTCTCACTCTCTTCATCTATATTTTTTCTTTTCTGATTTACGAGTAGTTTATCGCACCATCGACGACTAAAATTACTTTCGGATACGAGTGGTTTAAACACCATTTGAAGGTGTATCTCTACGAAGGATTTATCACAGTGCAAGTGATAATCTTAATTTTGAACAGGTTGTTTTATCTTGGAGACGTCGTCGAAACGTGACTGCATTGCATAATTTTGTCAGTACGACGAAACGTCTTAAAGAAAGCAACCTAGTACGCGACTCGTCCCGATAATTTTCTTTGTGGCAATTTTTCCAAAACTGAAAAACAACAATTTTAAGACGATTTTTTGTAACTGCCATGGCTACTGAAGAAATTATCAGTACTACTGCGGCCGCTTCTGTCTTTGACAAACCATTTAAGTTTGAGGGTTCTCACTTCAAACGTTGGCAAGCTAAGATGAAAATTTTCTTAACTTTGAAGAAGGTTGCCTACGTTCTGACTGAGGATATCCGTGTTGCTCCTTCTGGATCAACTGAACAAACTAATGGTAAGACAACTGCGGATTCAGACGAGACTCTCAACTCGTCTGAATCAGACTCTTCTGCTAAGACTAAGGCAGATGATTTAATGCTCTGGAAAGAGATTGCCATCTGGAAAGATAATGATTATCTTTGCAAAAACCACATTTTGAACAGCCTTGCTGATGATCTCTACGATTACTACAGTAATTGTAACACTGCTAAACATGTATGGGAAGCTCTGCATAAGAAATATGACACTGAAGAAGCAGGTGCAAAGAAATATGATGTCAGCCGCTACCTGAATTATAAGATGGTGGATGAAAAGTCTGTGGAATCTCAAAGCCACGAAATTCAGAAGATTGCTCATGAAATCATAACTAAAGGTATGCCCCTCGATGAACAATTTCAGATTGTTGTGATAATTGACAAACTGCCCCCTGGTTAAAAAGACTTCAAAATTTGCTTCGACATAAAACAAAAGAGTTTTCAATTGAGAGTCTGATCAGTCGCCTCCGAATTGAAGAGGAATCTAGAAGACAAGATCAGAAAGATAAAGTCTTAGTTATTTCTAACAACAAAAAAGATTCGGTGTTGTTCAGAAGCCCACAGGCAAACCATTAAAGAATCAGAACCGCAATGATGTGAACCGAATTATGAATGGGAATCCTTCAAGGGGCCTATCTGCTTCGATTGCTAGACATTAACCCCCAACTCAAAGAAATGACGCTCCGGTTTTCACTTGCTTTAATTGTGGAAAACTGGGTCATATGACTTAGAGATGTAAGAGCATGCCAAAACCTGTTGGCTCTAATGCACAGGTTAACCTAATTGATGAGAAATCCATTGCTATGATCACTAAAATCAACATGGTTGGTGGAAGTGATGGTTGGTGGATAGACATTGGCGTCTCTCGTCATATCTGTTATGATCATACTATGTTCAAGACATACACGAATGCTGAAAATAAGAAAGTGTTGTTGGGAGATGCTCACACCACTAATGTTGTTGGAATTAGAGACAATGAGCTGAACTTCACCTCAGGAAAGACTTTAATCTTTAAGGACGTCATGTATGTTCCTGGACTTAGGAAGAATCTTGTTTCTGGTTTTCTTTTGAATAAGGTAGGGTTTAGTCAGTCTATTAGGGCATATTTGTACACCATCACTAAGAATGGTATTTTTGTTGGGAAAGGGTACGCCACTGTTGGCATGTTTAAGTTGAATGTTGATTTGAATAAAATTTATCCTTCTGTTTAATCTTTGGGTGATTTTAATATTTGGCATGTTAGACTTTGTCACGTTAATAAGCGAGTTATCTCTAATGCAAGCAACTTAGGCCTAATCCCTAAATTAAATGTCAATGATACAAATAAATGTGAATATTGTAGTCAAGCTAAAATTACTAAGACTTCTCAAAAATCAATTATTAAAGAATCTGATCCCTTAGATCTTATACACTCTGATATATGTGAATTAGATGGAACTTTAACTAGAAATAGTAAACGTTATTTCTGTTGAAATATTAAATCTAATCAAATCTAATCTAATATTTCAACACACCCCCATAATCCAAGTTGTCGAGCCTACGCTAGTCATAGTCGATCTGAACTATTTCTAATTTCTTTCTCAAATTTAGGAATCTGTCGATCTTTAATCCTTTGGTGAAAATGTCGGCCAACTGTGCTTCACTTTAGCAATGCCTACTTCAAGTTCACCTCGATTTACCTTTTCCCTCAAGAAGTGAAATCTGGCTTCGATATGCTTACTCCTTCCATGCAGAACTGGATTCTTCGCCAGATTTATGGCTGACTTGTTGTCGATTTGCAACACAAGAGGTTTCTTCACTTCGACCTCCATTTCTTCAAGTACTGATCTGATCCAAATTGCTTGACATGCATCATAGGATCCTGCTATATATTCTGCTTCACACGATGACAATGCCATCGCAAGTTGCTTCTTCGAACACCATGAGATTGGGGCACCAAAGACTTGAATGAAATAGCCAGTTGTACTTCTTAGATCCTCTTTATCTCCACACCAATCAGCATATGAAAAGCAATTAACTATTGCTCATTTTCCTTCAGAATCTCGTCGAAATAGAATTCCAAAATCTGTTGTTCCTTTTAAGTATCTTAGAATTCTTTTTGCAGCTTTCATGTGTGACACTCTTGGTTCACCCATGAATCTGCTCACTAATCCGACTGCAAAACCTATATCAGGTAGACTATTGCACACATATCTCAAAGATCCAACTATTTGTTTGAACAAAGTTACATCAACTTTGTCTTCCTCTCCATGCTTCTCCAACTTCAAGTTTGGTTCGACAGGTGAGGATGCAGGATTCGAATCATCCATTCTGAATCTCTTGAGTATCTCTTTGACATACTTCCTTTGATGTAGCACCATACCTTGCTTCAGCATTTGAAATTCCATGCCTAGGAAATAAGACAATTTTCCCAGATCCGACATTTCAAATTCCTTCATCATCAGCTATTTGAACTTCGTTGTGGGCTTTTTTCTGTTCTTCGGTTGCATTTTTAGCCAACACAGGAACACCGTCGGTAACCACTTCTAGGGTATCATGGAAGCCAAATAAGGATTGCATCTGTTTTTTCCATCGGATCCAATTCTTGCCGTCAAGCATTAGAAGGGAATTCAGAATGCTCTTATCACCAGTCATTTTCGCAGCGGTTGATTCACTTGCCCTGGAAACACGATCTCTAATGTGAAGTTCTTGAAAACTCGATCAAGAACAATAACCGGAAGCTCTGGATACCAATTTGTTAGTGCGTGAGGCACTTTTAGTGAGGAGAGAATAGAGCGAGAATAAGGAAATAAGGATTTGTATTATTGAATTGTGTAAATAATGATACAAACTAGGACTATTTATACACAACCCTAATTGGGCTTGGGCTAACACAACTTAGATTATATTTAAATATTAAATCTAATCAAATCAAATCAAATCAAATCTAATCTAATGTTTCAACAATTTCATCACTTTTATTGACGATTGCTCTGATTGCACTTATGTATACTTAATGAAGAATAAAAGTGAAGCACTTGAAATGTTTAAGATGTATGTAATTGAAATTAAGAATCAACTTAGTAAGAAGATTAAGAGACTTCGTAGTGATAGGGGAACTGAATACGATTCTGGGTTATTTAATGATTTTTAGATTAAACATGGAATTGTACATGAGACCACTGCTCCATATTCTCCTGAAATGAATGGTAAAGCAGAAAGAAAAAATAGAACTCTTACTGAACTTGCTGTTGCAATTATGATGAATTGTGGTGCTGCACCTCACTGGTTGGGGGAAATTTTATTGACTGTTTGCTACGTCCTGAATAGAGTTCCCAAGTCAAAAAGTAAGATCTCACTTTATGAGATACTAAAGAAAAGACAACCAAACTTGTCTTATTTGAGAACTTGGGGCTGTCTAGCTTATGTCAGAATTCCGGATTCGAAACGAGTTAAACTCGCTAGTAGAGCATATGAATGTGTATTCATTGGGTATGCAGCAAATAATAAGGCATATAGGTTTTATGACCTAAATGCAAAAGTGATCATAGAATCAAATGTTGCTGAATTCTATGAAGACAAACTTCCCTTCAAATCGAGAAATAGTGGGGGCACTCAATCGAGTCACATCCCTGTGATAAGAAGCATAGAAAGCGATGATAATGTAGAAACAGAACTTAGACAAGTCCCTGTATGGACTAAAACAAGCTCCTAAGCAATGGCATGAAAAGTTTGATAACTTAATGATATCAAATGAGTACAAAGTGAATGAAAGTGAAAAATGCATTTATTACAAATCTGAAAATCGTATTTGCATTATCATATGTCTTTATGTAGACGGTCTACTCATATTTGGATCAAACATTCAGACCATTAATGATGTGAAATCAATGTTGTGCAACAACTTTGATATGAAAGACCTTGGAGAAGCAAGCGTGATCCTTGGTATCAAGATCACGAGATCCGAACAAGGAATTCCTTTGGATCAATCACATTATGTGGAGAAGATCTTAAAGAAATATAAATACTTTAACTGTAAACCTGCGTGCACACCATATGATCCAAGTGTGAAAGTGTTAGACAAACAGAATATGTGAGCATCATTGGTAGTCTTAGGTATGCCACTGATTGTACTAGACCCGACATTGCGTATGTCATAGGATTGTTGTGCAAGTTTACGAGTAGGCCGAGTAACGAGCACTGGAAAGCTATCGAGTGAGTCATGAGGTACCTTAAAATGACTATGGATCTCGGTCTACATTACTAGAAATTTCCTGCTGTACTAGAAGGATACAGTGATGCAGATTGGAACACCTTATCTGATGATTCCAAAGCTACTAGTGGCTATATATTTAGTATAGCTGGAGGATATGTATCTTGGAAATCAAAGAAACAGACTATCCTGGCTCAGTCCACAATGGAGTCTGAGAAGATAGCACTAGCCATATCTAGTGAAGAAGCAAGTTAGTTAAGATGCTTGCCAGCAGAGATCCCTCTGTGGGAGAAACGTATGCCAGCTGTGTTGATCCACTGTGATAGTACTGCGACTATTGCAAAAATTGAGAACCGTTATTATAATGGTAAAATACGCCAAATTAGAAGAAAACACGACAATGTTAGAGATTGTATCTCTAAAGGAGCTGTAAGAGTGGATCATGTAAGCACTGATGAAAACTTAGCAGATCCTTTGACGAAAGGATTAACTAGAGAGAAAGTCCATAATACATCCAAGAAGATGGAACTAATGCCTATAAATAAATGAATTGCTCATGATGGTAACTCGACCTAGATGATTGGAGATCCCAATAAATAGGTTCAATGGGCAATAACAAGTCGTGAGCAATATGAGATGAGCATGCAAGTGAAGCATGCATCATGTAGTAATAAGAGGATGAGATAATAGAAACTCGTAATGAGATTTATACTATATATGAGGGAGTACCTATACTACAGGAGTACTCTTGATAGACTTACCTATGTGATTGTGGAACTTAGGCCGATTCCTATGGAATTTTGAGGCAGAATTCCTAGAGCCTTCACTAAGCCGGGATACACGTGCAGGGCCATTAAAGCACGGGCTATTAGAATACACCTTAAGAAAAGGTTGTGTGCGGGTTTGATGTATGAGATAGAGTTCAAGACAATGGTGTAACTTTTGTTGAATCGGAATCCTACTTGCTACGCAAAGGTTCAAGTCGTAGACACCTTTACTTATGCACAATCTTAGAAACGTTTGACGTTACTTCTAAAATTACCTTTTAAATTCAAGTGGGGGATTGTTGAAAAACATGATGTGAATTTGAAAGGGTCATCCGATTAATTAATGGAAGTTAATTCTATTTGATTACGTGGAAATTAAATAATTAATATTAATTAATTATTAATTATAAGAAGTCACTCATCAAAACCTAGTCTTAACCTAGTTTTGATTGAAGAACTCCCTCCCACTATTTTCTCTCCACTCTCCCACTATTTTCTCTCCATCATATCAGTTTCTTGGATATAATTTGAATCTCTCGTATCAGTTGAGAGCTCTCCAAAAATTATGAACATTTTCAGAATCTCTCTTCTCCTTCTCATTCTCTTCATCTAATTTTTTTCTTTTCTGATTTACGAGTGGTTTATTGCACCTTCGATGACTGAAATTACTTTCAGATACGAGTGGTTTAAACACCATATGAAGCTGCATCTCTACGAATGATTTATCACAGTGCAAGTGATAATCGTATTTTTGAATGGGTTGTTTTATCCTGGAGACCTCGTCGAAACGTGACTGCATTACATAATTTTGGCAGTACAACGAAACGTCTTAAAAAAAAAGACCTAGTACGCGACTCGTTCCGATAATTTTCTTTGTGGTAATTTTTCCAAAACCAAAAAACAACAGCAAGTGAAAAAGATAACCTCCATAACTAAAGTTTAAAGTTTTTTTTGTAAATTCAAAGTAAGGGAAAATTATTTAACATATGCGTGTTAAGCATAAGGGAGAATTGCATCTAAGGGTGCAAGGTTATTTTCAAATTTAGTTACCCATACCTCACAAAGGGACTTTAGTTACTTATAATATAATTAAATATAAATAAAAAGGTTCAAGAAACAATACATAAATTACAAAATGTTGATTGAGTTTCATTGGTGAGAAATTATTAACTCATATCATGAAGAACTCTCCAGCTGTCTGTCTCTCTTGAATGAAAAATCATAACCCACAACAATTGACATAAATTGTTGCTGTAACTTAGGCACCTCTTGTGTCTCTTCTATTTTTAATGCATCTTTTGGTTTATTAAAAAAAAGTTTAGCTTTTATAACTAAGATTTTTACTCGCACAATCGCGCCACAATTTGGTATAGTCGTGTCACACTCCTTCATTAATTTAATGTGGCATTATCTAAGTGAAAAGTAAAATGCGCCAGAATCTAGTGACATCTAGACACGATTTATGCATAATGTTTCTTCTTCAATTTCATTTGAAATCACGTAGCAGTCCTTCCTAATAGTTGGGTGGGTAGTTTTGATAGAACTTTGAACTTTCCTTTTAGAGTTTTTTACTACATTGCCCAACATATGAAAATTATATTTCAAAGTGCCTTAGTTTGAAAAAAAATACCAACGTACCTCTTTTTTAATGTGTGCTCAGCCATTCAAATAACAAGTATATAAAAAAAAAATTCATGTTGGTGTTCTTCCATTGAAATGGAAAGCACCCTAATATATATATATTTTATTTTTTCAGTTTATTTAATACTTTAAATAATTGTAATAATAAATATAATTATAAATAAATAATAATCATAGTTTAAATTTTATTTAAAAAGTAATATTTTTTAATGAATAAATAATAATTTTTAATATATTTATTATTAAATTAAATTAATAAAATTTTCTAATGATTAGAATATTATAATATTAATAAAATATTTTATTTATAATTATATTTATCATTAAAATTATTTAAAGTATTAAATAAACTGAAAAATAAAAATAAAACTAAAATATTAGAATGTTCTCTACTTTAATGAACGAGTACCAATATGAAAAGTTTCCCTTCACTTGCTCGGCACTTGAATGGCTGAGCACACATTAAAAAGGGGCATGTTGGTATTTTTTTTCAAACTAAGAGACTTTGAAGTATAATTTTCACATGTGGGACAATGTAATAAAAAACTCTTCCTTTTTGCTTTGGCTAAAATACAGTTTTGGTCCTCCTGTTTGTCAAAATTCACGGTTTTGGTCCTCCCATTTTATTTTTTAACAGTTTTGGTCCTCCACCCCTCACTGTTCATGTACTGTTCATGTACGGACGTGTACTGTTCATGTACGGACATGTACTGTTCATGTACGGACCAGTTACTGTTTATCATTTTTTTGAGCCAAAATTGGGGTGGGGGACCAAAACTGTTAAAAAATAAAATGGGAGGACCAAAACCGTGAATTTTGACAAACAGAAAGACCAAAACTGTATTTTAGCCTTTTGCTTTTAAGCACTTGTGTGTTATTCTTGCTCCGTTTCTCATCACTATAACCTCTACCATATAAGAATATTGTAGACTTGTCAGATTAGAGCGATTTAAATGTGATGTTTTATAATACTTCGAATTTTATTATAATTTTTATAATACATAGAATGTTATTATAAATTTAATTAAAATATTATAAAAAAAGATGCTAAGAAATACTAGTATAACATGGTATCATCAGTATACAAGATAAAACTAGAAAAAATAAATCATAACCAAGATATAATGCAATGCAAGAATAGAGAGAGTATTGTTTAAGCTATTGACTTTAATATATTGTATTGTCTACATTTGGCCTCATAAAAATTAAACAAGGTTCACTGCATTGTTTTATGATAACTACTCATAAAAGGTAAAGGGAAACTAAAACCTACTTTTTCCAAAGCAAGCAAAATCTTAAACAAGGTTCTTTTTAATTTTGGCCCGATGTTAATGTGGTTGGACTTTGTGGTGCAATTTAATTTTCTGTTTATGGAGCTAGTGTGTTCAACACAAACGCTTAGGTCTTAATTCACCTACTTTGCTATCTATTGTCACTACCATTTTCATATTGTAATGCTCAACGTGATAGCTAGGGTTAAACAACCACTTCATTACGCGTGTATTCTCTATGCCTTCAAATTAAAGAAGTTTGAGTTGCACTTATTTATTTTATGCTATTTATAGGTGTTCTATGCTTTTTACTATCTAGGCCTAGTAGGCCAATAACTCAGTTCTGATATAAAAAATGCTAGAAATGCAAATTCAGTCTAGACTAGATGTTAGGTATAGGCCCAAACTCAAGATCCTTTAAATGTTTTTGTTTTTGTTTTTTGTTATTTTTATGGCTACAAGGTTAGGCAAGTGAGGCCTTTTCCTAGGGCTTCAAAAAATAATATTTTATTTATATTATATATGTTCAATTTAGTATTTTTGGTGTCATAATATAGAAAAAACATTGTTAATCGTTACTTTTTTTTGACAGATAATATAAACCATTATTCCCTTCGTATTATATTATAAGCAAATTTTATATTTTTAAATATATTGAATAATTAATGTATCTGGTCTATATATAGACCAGATATATTAATTATTCAATGTATCTAAAAAGTAAAATTTGCTTATGGAAAGAGTATTTGAAAAGCCAAACAACGCTTGGAGTTTGCAATGCAATAAATATATTAATTAATAGGACTTTCTCTCTCACAAAATTAATTTATAATAGATCATATATATTAATTATTTAATATATTTAATAAAGTAAAGTGTTTTTTATAAAAAAAATTGGAAGGAGTAATAGATAGTACAAGGACATAGAATGACATCTTGATCTCATGTCTACGTTTCTTTCTATTTTCATACTTCCATCTCATCATTTTCATACTAGTCTTGTTTACCTCTCTCTCATATTTCATCCAAATCTTAAAAAATAATCAAATATTATAAAAAAAAAACTGTAAAGGAGGACAAAAAGAAGAACAACAAAGACAAAATTAAAGAAGCATTACAAATAATAGGTTTTATTTATTTAATATTTTATTGTTTAATTTTTATTTTTAATAATTTAATTTATTTTAGTTTTATTATTGTTAAATTTTATTTATTTTATATTAATGTGTCCGGTAAAATATTTATTATTTTACTTTAGAATAGAATGAATGTCAATTCGAAAATTTGAATCGAGATATTCAAAATTGAAGAAAAAAAAATTGAATTTTTAATTGAATCCCAAAAGAGAACTTTAAATAAATTTATCAAAACAAAAAAAAAAATTGATAGTGTAGATGAAGTTAAAAATATAGATGAAGTTAACAACTTAGAAAATATTAAAGTTGAAGAGGCCTCATTTTAATATTCGCCTTAGGCCACAATATATGTTGGGCCGGTCCTGGACTACAAATGTTGATCAAATTTTTAGATTTTAATTTTTAAAGTTTAATACAGTAAAAAAAAACTCTTTTAACTATACAATCATATTCTAGAACTCAAACACAAATTATAATTAGGTTTAACAATCAAGTATGTGTGTCCTGTTTAAATATGTATTGTAAAAATTCAAAGAAGAAAAAATAATAATAAAACGGTCTTAAACTTTGATCCATCTCGTAAAAATATGAGGTTGGAACCAAAAGGTCTATACTCTTAAAATTTAAGACAATTTTTTAATGCATCTTATATGTTTTTAATATATTATGCAAATTTTTAAAAATATCTCATGATTTCGAAGATGCATCTTCAGACGGATTTTAATTTATATATTTCATTTGTTTTTTAGTCACATTTCAATTTTATAAATAAAATTATTTTTTAAAATACATCTCCATAAAATTTTCAAAAATGTATTTTCGGTATTTGAAAATCTGCTTAATAGAATATGGCATTTATGTAGACTATTACTTTAACTTGCTTTATACATTATTATTTAGGTAATAAACTAATAATTATTCATTTTGGTTAGAAATGAATGATGATCTAGTAGTGAATTACTAAGATAAGATAACATAAAATGAGCTTGAAATTGAAATTGAGATCGACTATTTTGATAATTTCATTTTTTTTCTCTCTTTTTCCAATGTGTCTAATCATTTTTACAAAGGATAACAAAATCTAAAAAAAAACCAAACAAACAAAAGGATGTCTGTCTCAAACCAAGATCATATACAGAGAACATTTGTTAGCAATAATATTAATGTCATGTTGTGAATTGATCTCGTCAAGAACAAATCAAAATATGAGAAAAAGATTTGAGTTTCTTGAACAAACACAAGAAACCTTATTAGGTTTTACAAAAGGGAGAGAAGAAGGAAGAAGAAGAATATGAATTGGTTAAATCTATTTTTCTATTCACTTTCTCAATAAGGGATCAAAGATTACAAGTAAATACCAACAATTAACCTTTATCAACAACCTGAGAGAACTAGTCTATTTATAGACTACTAAGCTAACTTAACAATTGGGCTTACAAGCAAGACCCAATTCTACATGCTAACTTAAACACAAAGCTAACATATTTCGACAACGTGCTTGAACAGACTTCGACTACAGTATGCACAACTCTCGTCGAACCATGAAGCTACCCTTGTTAACACTAGAATTCGATCCAAATACCACAAATCTCCACCTTTGAACAAACTTTATACAAACAAAGAAACAAACTAGATTTCGTCATGCAGCTTTATCAACTGCATACAGTGGAAAAACTTGCTACTTGGCAATGTCTTGGTGATCACATCAGCAACATTGTCATCAATCGAAACCTTCAGCACTTGGACTTATCCATGCTCGATTATCTCTCTGACGAAGTGCAACCTCACATCAATGTGTTTGGTTCACTGATAGGCTGAATTCTTTGGCAGGTGTATTGCACTTTGACTATCACATTTAACAGTGATAACTCGACCGTGAAGTTTCAGCTCCTTAGCAAAACCTTCAAGCCATGATGCTTCTTTCACAACTTCAATGAGGGCAATATACTCCACTTCAGTTGTTGATAAGGAAACAGCCTTCTGAAGAGTTTTTTTTCCAACTGATTATTGTGCCAAACATAGTGAACACATATCCAAAAACAGATTTTTTGGAATCCATACAACCTGCATAATCAGAGTCGACAAATCCTTCGATTTCGAATTTTTTATCATCATCACAGGCTCCACCATAAATCAGGACTCTGCTCAGAGACCCATTGATGTACCTCAGAATCCACTTTAATGCTTGCCAGTGTGCCTTCACAGGATTAGTCATATACATGCTTATAAGGCTCACTCAGTACGTTATATCTAGCCTCGTAAAAACCATATCATACATCAAAGAACCTACTATACTAGCATATGAAATGCTATTCATATAGGCTCTTTCGACTTCAGTACTAGGACTTTGAGTCGTACTCAGCTTGTACTGAGGATTAGTCAGTGTTAAAACAGGCTTCGAATTCGACATACAAAACTTGTCAAGAATCTTCTTCATGTATGTCTCTTGAGATAAGCATAATCTTGATTGCTTTTTATCTCTCCGGATGTCAATCCCAAGAATTCTTGAGGCAGTTCCCAAGTCCTTCATGTCGAACTCATTATTGAGTTCAGCCTTCACTTTCATAACATCTTCGACATTGTAGCTTTTTATGAGGATGTCATCCACATAGAAAAACAAAATAACAAATGAATTTTCAGGTCGAAATTTGAATTAAAAATACTGGTCAAACTGCCTCCTAGTGAAACCAATGTGTGCTATGAACTTGTCGAATCTCCTATTCCATTGTCGTGGAGATTGTTTCAGGCCATGCAAAGACTTATTCAGCTAGCACACATAATCTTCGTTTCCCTTTTCTGCATACCCTTCAGGTTGCCTCATTAGGATTGTTTCATTTAGGTCACCATACAAGAAGGTTGTTTTCACATCCATTTCTTCAAGTTCTAGGTCAAACTTCGCCACCATAACAAGAAACATTCGAATGGATCTATGCTTTACAACAGGTGAGAATACATCATTGAAGTCGACATCTTCTTTTTTTAGTGAACTCCCTAGCAACCAACCTTGCCTTAAATCATTTCGACATCACTTCTTTGATTCATTCCTTAACCTTGAAAATCCACTTACAGTTGACTAACCTGGCCCCTGCAGGTTTCTCAATCAGCTCCCAAGTGTTATTATCATGAAGAGATTTCATCTCATCATCCATGGCTTTCAGCCATTCAGTCTTGTCTCGACTCCTCATAACTTCCTTATAGTCTCTCTAGGTTCTTCGTCCAGAACCTCACTTGCAGAGACTGAGGCATAAGTTATGAGATATGCATAACCAAGTATCGGAGTTGGCTTGATGACTCTTCTCGACCTGTCTCTTTCCAAAAGGTAGTTATTATCAGTCTCCTCATCTTCAACAGTAGCTTCTGCTTCTTCTTTGACTTCATCACTATGTTCCACTTCAACATGAATCTCTTAATGTTCTAGCGCTTCTTCAAAGATCTTCGAACTTTGACCAATGTCATCAGTTTTCTTGAAAACCATCTCAGCTTCATTGAAAACTACATTTTGAATTGTGATACACCTCTTGTGACCTAGCTCTAGACACCACAACTTATAAGCTTTGACTCCTTTAGGGTATCCAAGGAACATACATTTCAGAGCTCTGGGTTCAACCTTGTCTTACCTAATGTGAGCATAGACTAAGCAGCCAAATACTCTAAGTCTGTCGAGATTAGGTGGATGTCCTGACCAGACTTCTCCAGGTGTCTTCATTCCTAAGGCAGTCGAATGACACCTATTTATCAGGTATGCTGCAGTCACAACTAGGGATGTAAATGGATATCCATGGGGACGGATACTATGATATCCGTATCCGCCCCGTTGGATAAATATGATATCCATATCCGCCTCATATCCATGCGGATATCCGTTAAGCGGGTATCCGCGGGTTTTATGGTATCCGTGGATATTTACAGATATCCATGGATAATATTTTTTTTAATAAAAATTATTTTTTGAAAAAAATATTTTTAACTTCTTTTAAAGACACAAAAAATTATTCACCGAAACATAATTAGATTCAAATATAATATTCATACATTTCATTTTTAACCAAACAAATAAAAGTTTTGTGATTATGAGTTATGATGGAAGAGCGAACGACAGAGGAGTAGGAAGAGAGACACTAGTACGACAGAGGAATGACGACACTAGTTGGTTGGACTGTGAAATTGTTGAAGTGAGGTATGAAATATTGAAGAGTTTAAATATGAAATGTTGAATACAATTTGAATGAAATATGAAAGGTTATATTCAAAGAAAATTTCAAAACGAAAAAAAAAAAAAAGAAATATAAGAAGACTAATTTTTAAGAAGATGAAAAGATAAGGTATAATAAACTAATGATATTTAAATGATTTTTATAATTTATTAACGGATATGGATATCTGCGGATACGAATATCATTAAACCCGTATCCATATCCATTAACAAACAGATATTTAAATATCCATTTATTTTATCCATGGATATCCATTAAGTTATCCGCCCCATATCTGTGACAGATTTTATCCGTGGATATCCGCGGGTACAGATTTTTTTGCCATCCCTAGTCACAACAGCTTCTACCCAAAACACCTTTAATCCCGCACTTACCAACATGCACCTCACCCTTTCCATAATGGTTCAATTAAATCTTCCAGCCAAACCATTTTGTTGGGGAGTACTTGCAGTAGTTTTGTGCCTTGCAATACCAGACGCAACACAATAGCTGTCGAAAGCCTCATTACAAAACTCAAGACCATTGTCGGCCCTTAACCTCTTGACCTTCCTGCCAGTTTGGTTTTCGACCGGAGTCTTCCAACTTTTGAAATTTTCAAAAGTTTCATCCTTAGTCTTCGAATGAATACCTATAATTTTCTGGAGTAATCATCAATTATGGATAGAAAATACTTTGCATCTGAGTGTGAAAGATTCTTTGCAGGTCCCCAAATATCAGTACGAATGTAATCAACGGATCCATGTGTTCTTTATTTACCTTTGTTAAAATTCATTCTACAGGCTTTGCCAAATACACATGGTTTACAAAACTCTGGTTTTTCGACCTTGTCACCACCCAACAGATTTTGTTTCGACAATTCGACCAGGCCACTTTCACTAACATGGCCAAGTATCTTGTGTCATAGCTCAGTCTTCGACACAGGTTTCATGGATGCCACATTTGCTAAACTACTTACAACCTCAGCCTTAATGGTATACAGGCCTTGTTTCTTCGCCCCTCTCAAGACTTCCTTCGATCCCTTCATTACCCTTAGGGTATTTTGCTCTCCTTTAAAAACATCTCCTTTCTTGTCGAATTCGCCAAGAGAAATCAAATTCCTATTAAGATCAGGTACATACCTAACATCAGTCAATAGTCTTATTGACTCATCATGGAGCTTGAATCTCACAAATCCAATACCTGCAATTTTGCAAGCTTTGTTATTTCTCAGTAACACTGATCCACCATCTTGATCACATAATTCCTCAAACATGTTTTTGTTTGGAGTCATGTGTCAAGTACACCCTGAATCCATAATCCACTCCTTGCTAGAGTCACTGCTTGAAACCACAAGACATCAGATGATTCACAACCATCTTGCACAATGGTTGCATTACAATTATCCTTTCCATCATGATTGTTCAGTCAATCAGAGCATACTTTTCTTGTATGACCCTCCTTCTTACAATGATAACACTTAATAGTAGGAGCATTACCACCATAAGAATTCTGTAGAACTTTACCCTTCTTCTTCTTCTCAAACCTACTGTCTTTCTTCAAGAATTTCCACTTAATGGACAAACCTTCACCAACAGAAGATGGCATGTGCTCCTTTCGTTCATTCAAATCCTTAGAGTACAAGGCATATTTGACATCTTCAAAGGTCAACGACTCTCTTCCATACAAGAGAGTTTCTTTGAAGTGAGCATGAGACTTAGGTAAAGAACACAACAACATCAATGCTTTATCTTCATCATCAATCTTGACCTCGATATTCTCAAGATCAAGAATCAACTTGTTGAACATATCCAGCTGCTCAACCAAGGCTTATCTTGAACAAATACAAATATTGCTTCAGGTAGAGATGATTAACCAACGATTTCGTCATATACAAACCTTTTTCGTCCACACACCAGTTGCAGTTTTCTTCTTTGAAGCCTGTCGAAGAACCTTATCCCCAAGGCTCAACACAATGGCATTGTGGGCTTTTTGGTTGTCTTCTCCTTCTTTGATTCTTTCAACGCTTCTAACAAACCTTGTTGAACAAGAAGGGCTTGCATCTTCAAGCGCCATAAACTAAAATCATTCACACCGGTGAATTTTTCAATCTCATACTTTGTTGACGACATCTTCTCCTTCACGCTCACCGCACCAGTTTGTTGTCAATTGATGTCGTCAAGAACAAACCAAAATATGAGGAAAAAATTGAGTTTCTTGAACAAACACAAGAAACTCTATTAGGTTTTACAAAAGGGGGAGAAGAAGTAAGAAGAAGAATAGGAATTGGTTAAATTTATTTTTATATTCACTTTCTCAATAAGGGTTCAAAGATTGCAAGTGAATACCAACAATTAATTTCTCTTAACAACCTGAGAGAACTAGTTTATTTATAGACTACTAAGCTATTATGCTACAAGTTAACTTAATAATTGAGCTTATAAGTAAAGCCTAATTCTACATGCTAACTTAAACACAAAGCTAACAAACATATTTCGACAACATGCTTGAACAGACTTCGACCACATCATGCACAACTCCTGTTGAACCATGAAGCTACCCTTGTTAACACAAGAGTTCGGTCCAAATACCACATGTCAGTCTTGTAGCAGTATCCATTTGACTGTTACAATGTTAGTATTTTTTTTTGGAGCAATAGAAAGCCAAAAATGCACAAAAATTTTGGAGCAACAAATGCCACATTTTATTTGCTAAGTAGATTTTCAGCTTCTAAAAATACATTTTGGAAATTTTCCGGAGATATATTTTCGAAATAAATTTATTCATAAAATTGGAGTATGGTTCAAAAATGAATGAAATATGTGTATTGAGGTGCGTCCGGAGATGCATCTCCAAAAACAGGAGGTATTTTTCAGAAATTTGTGTGGTGCATTAGAAACATATAGGGTGCATTAAGAAATTGTCAAATTTAAAAATTACAAAAATTCATGTTAATATTCGCATATGCAAAAGCTCACAAAAAGCATGAGCGAAACAGATATGGTAGAGGAAATGGATCTAAAATTTTGACTCGATCCACAAAAGAAAAAAAAATGCATATGAAGAGTTAGATTCGTTTTGTCACCTTTAATTATCCTAACTAAGTTGCATTCTCAAAGTTTAGAATTAAAAAAAAAAAGAAAAGAGGGAGAAGTGTTATGTGGACTTATAGAAGGTGTTAAGATTGAAGATTCAAAAGAAATTTTAAATAACATTTTTAGTAAAATGTACTATAATTCAAAACAACGCATGAAATAATACACGTTCTTTGTTGTTACATGTCGCATTATATATAATATAAATATAGAGAAACATTAAGGCCTAAGTACAAAAGTGTTTCGAGGAAAAAGACATAAGAAGTACCAAAACCTAGAACCAAACCAACAAGAGCAAAGAAAAGAAAAAACAACCAAAAACTCCCCAGATAACAGGAAACCCTAGCAGCTAAAGAGAACAACTGCGAGAAGCACTAGTAAACAAAAACCCAACAACAGCACGGGGCTAGAGCAAACCAAAACATGACCGCATTAGAACCACCAAAGCCACAAAAGGAGCCACAAGAACACAACCAAAGGAGGTCGAAATCACTCGCTCCCTATTGGTTTAGAAACATGATAGGTTTCTCCAGCTAAACCAAGAAAGTACAAGAGTTGTCCACTAACTTACCAAGATACCATTTTCAAGCGAAAAAGATGCACTTATCTTCCACTTCTTTATGAGTCACCGAAGATCCAGAAAAATCTATATCATTTTAGAATTTTCAAATTGACCATACTACAGCATGCCAAACCATCATCAACTGTCCTCTAACCCTAAGAGCACCAGGCGAGGAACTAAACATCTGAAAAGAGTCGAAAGACGACTAGACAAAACAGTACACCACCCTAACCACCTAAAAATCATATGCCAAACAGAAGACGCAATGACATAAGTCACAAAGAAGTGAGAGGTGGACTCAATGTGTAAGGAACATAAGGAGCAGGAAAAGGTATCAGAGGTCAGAGGGACACCCCTTTTATGTTAACCCTGGTTGGGATTCAGTCATGAAAGAGCTATCAAGAGAAAACTATAACTTTGAAAGGGACTGAACTACACACTTTTAGATCTATAGAAGAAACTTTGATAAATGGGAATTAATTGGAGTATTAAATTATATATCACTTTAACAACTCTAATCCTATTATCAGTCAAATGAACTTTGAATCCATCATTGTCCTTTGTCTATGAAGCATTATTGATATTTTCTTACGCTTACATTTTTGACAAAATTGGTTCTTTTACATATAATGCAAAAGCTCATGCATAACAATATTGTGTCTTTTAAGATAATGAATGTAATTTTTAAGAAGATTAATTTTGTCATCCAAAAAGGGATAGCGACTCGGCTTATTATCTGTTTGCCAGCTATTTCTATATATTCTTGATTATAGATTCATTATTTATAGTTATAATTCAAGATCTCCCATAAAAAATATATATGATCAAAACATGCACATTCTTCCCAAAGGTAATCTTACTTTAACATCAAAAATTACAAATGACTTGGCATATAACTATTTCTTCTTTTTTATATCCTTTACCAGTTTGAAATTTTGCTTCTGCAAAAAGAAAACATGTTTACAAAAATTAGGCGACAAATCAAGAATGCAATACTGTACTTGCGAAGTACTCCCTCCATCCCAAAATATAAGAGAAAAAAGTGCATTTTTCTTGTCCCAAAATATAAGAGAAAAAATCAACTTTCATCATTTTCAAGATAAAATTAAATGCAAGTTGCATTTAATTTGTTTTCTCTCATCTTTTCTATAAACAACAACCAATTAGAATTGTTTTTACATCTTTTAAAACAAATTTTTTCAACAAAACTTAGTCAAACTATTATGTTTTTTTACTTTTCTTAATAAATGTGTTTTTGAATTTTTCTCTTATATTTTGGGACGGAGAGAGTAAATAAAAATCAGTAATGTTAGTCCCTACCAGCTTAAGAGAAGAAAATGGAGGGAGCGATACTTTATAATGATGGTTTATTGCTTATAAAAATAATAGATGATGGTTTTTCTAACACCTCAATTACGGTTTTTAAAAAGGTCAGCAATGTGAGCCGACATTGAGTTTTTTGTGAGTTTTGACATCAAAATTTTCATGTCTCGCTATCTGCAATATAACAGTTACTGAGGCTACAGGACTTCCAATTACAGGTCGCAAAATATATCAGTTTGTTCAATTTCGGCTACATTGAAATGCTATAGGGCCGCTGCGCCATAACCTGACAACACTTTATACCAATATATTGGTAGTCAATTAGTATCTGTCTGCTATAATGTTATAATGGCTTAGTGCCGCTATAACTACTAATTGACAACAGTGAGGCTACATCAGTTGCATTTGACCATAATTCTCTGCAATGTCAAAATTCGTGCTGGCCATCGTAACTAGTGTTTTAAAAATCGGACCAGTCATCAAACCGGTGAGAGTACTGAATCACTGATTTATCGGTCGAACCACTGGGTCATTGATCGAACCGCATTACCAAACCGAATTAAACCGGATTAAATCGGATAACTCGGTTAAATAAACCTGTAATTATAATAGGTATAAAACCGATAAAACCAGTCGAACCGGATGATTCAGTCTTTAAAAAATATAACTAGCACTTAAATTTTTTGAAAATATCATATCATAAATTCACAGGTTCATAATTTAAATTCAAATTTTAAACAGAATCTAATTATAAATTTTAAACTGAGTCTAAATTAAACAGAATTTAATTTAAATTCATAGTTTTAATGTTAATAGAAAATCAGTTTTAATGTTAATAATTAAAACAATACAAATATTAACATTATTCTAAATAATAAATTTTCCAAGTCTATATATATATATATATAATGGAAATCAGTTAAGTCTAAAATTATATTATATTTAGTTTTTTAATTTGTGTTCTTAAATTTCTACACAAATATTTGTATGATGGTTATTCAATCAATATAAATACAAAATAGTAAAAATAATTTTGTGGATATTACGAAACTTAATGTGTTATCATTAAAATCAAATGAGTGATCACTATTATTCTTGGAGAAAAATTCCTATGTATTTGAGTAAAAAAAAATTAAAAAAAAAAATTTTTTTTTAAAAATTTTTTTTTTTAAAATAAGCAGTTGAACCGCCGGTTTTCCCGGTTCGCATCGGTTCCCACCGGTTCGAAGACATGGCCGATTGAGTAAGTGAACCCGACCGGTTCCCGGTCCAACCGGTCCGACCGGCCGGTCCGGTCCGGTTTTTAAAACTATGATCATAACTGTTAGCATTTTGGTAGTCCAATGATGTCGTGTTGGAATATTAAATGCTATGCTTTATATTAGAATGAAGATTTTTAAGGAAAGGAAATAAATAACTTCCGAAACACTAAAAGTGAGGATTTTTTTTAGTGAATAGCTCAATAAAATTACAGAATAATGATCTGGTATGAATGGAAAATATTCAATGGAAACAGACATGAATTATAGATCTATATTTTAGTAAACCAGCAAATCAGCAGGACTAAACTGACCTGTTAGTAGTTTCTCTCCTCTGGGGGAGCATAAATTAACTTCTGCGGGAATATACAAGAACCTGTAAATCACTTTCTTGAAGCAAAGAACAGTTGCTGTAAACAATAATACACGTCTTACATTTGTTATCATTTTAGATGCAAAGTGCACCCATATCAGGTGTTACTTCAGCTTCTGCAGAAGTCCCCTTTGTTTCTTTTTTGCTCCTTCTGGAGTCAGCTTCTTGGTTACTGATTCAAGAAAAATATAATAAGTCACACTACAATGAAATCATATATAGCAGCACTTTACTTGATTTGATTATATTCTTGTATCGAAGCGACAAAACTATGTCAAGTACGAACAAAGTTAAATGCAGAGAACATCATGATAGTTCGCTGAAAAGTACTTTTTTTTTTTTGTTAATTAGCCTAATGACTGAAGTCCGCCTTATTAAAGATGAATAAGTGGGATGTCACGGGTTCGAACCCGCACCCCTGCACCCGCCGTCTCTATACAGGTACCAACCAACTGAGCTGTCTTAACGGGACTACATACTTACTTTTAAACACTGCAGATATTATCTGAATAGTTGAAAAGTAAAACAGGACTACGGAAGATAGAAGTGTAAGAGGCATACACTACAAATTTAGCAGATTGTTTTCCCGATGCAGTTCCACAACAAGCTTTGTATTTCTTTTTTGAGCCACACGGACAGACCTTGTTTCTAGGAATCTTCTGTCATGGAAGGAGCAGCAAGAACAACAAACAAGAATGTCAAAGATGAACAAACACCAACGGCAACAAACCAAAAAGGGAAGAAAAGAAAACCTTGTCGTTTTGTTGCAATGTGTTATTATCATTGGTTTTCCTGGAGCTATTACTCAATACATCATTAGTGTTGTTCTCTACTATGTTTTCATTGTGTGTCTCATGATTCTCATTTTCGCCGCAACCTACACATCCCAGGAATTCGAGATACAAGTTGGAATGTAATAAATGAACACAAAAGATGATGGTTTTTCCACTAATAGTTCAGGATGTGAAAATTGCAATGTAGACATTACCGGTAGTACTAGCCTGACTAGGAAGGGTATCAGAATTTGAAGAGCACTCTTCCGCTCCTTGTTCTGCTATTAGAAACTCTATTGCAGAACCAACATCTCCATTAACCTGCTCTAAAATCTGCAACAATGAATTTTTATTTATATGTCAAGTTGTACTTGTTCATTTCCGGAAGAAAAAAAAAAACAGAAAAAGAGCATGCACATTTTGCACCTGTTCCACTTTTTCTCTGCTTTCACAACCACTTCCAGCCATAACCACCTTTACGGTCCCCGGCTGAAAAGTTGTCCGACCAGCTTGAGCATACGGTTTGCTAGCCCTATCCTTCGTTTGATGTGATGGCACTGAAAGATCGGCATCAGCCTTTCACAAACTAGAATTAATCAGAAAATAGCTACTACTCTTGACATAAATCTCTGAATTAGGAAACAGATTTGCAATAAGAACCTTAATTATAATTGACCTTGCAGGTCCATCACAAGGATCATCCTTTAACCGCACACTATTATAATGCTCCCCATCGTGATAAGACCTAGAATAACACCATACCCAGATAAAGCATCAAAATTCATAGGCAAGGTCGAGACAATTGTTCTAAACCAATTTTTCATAGAATCTATTGATATGTACACCTTAATAACAATAAACTTCACAGTACTTACAAATGGACCATACGAACTTGACAATCATCAAAGTTTCTTATGTACCACCGAGGAAACATGTTCTGCACAAGCATGAGAATGTCAGTTAACCTAAGGGAGCAACAACATGCAAAGTCAATCCAATAAATTTTAGGACTTTTCCAAGGACACGGATCTCTACTATGGTAATGGCACACCCCGATCTTAATTCAGATGAAACTCTGAATAATCTAATCAATCATTAGTGTAGCTGTAGCATATAAAAAGATGGACATGAGAATATAAGGAGAAGGAATCGAACATCTTCAACAACTACTCACCCGATGGATGCATACGTTACTACGTGTTACGAGAGAAGCTGCCTGCAATTCCATATGTCCAGCCCATGTACCATCGTTTTCCATGGTCTGACAATATTCATCAAACGGGACTTCATCTTCAATAAAGGGCTCAAACATCTCCCGGTTGTCCTGTCATTAGAGTTTCAGATCAATTGATTAATGACATTTATTATTGTGTGACAATTTTCATATGGATCATGATCATAACAAAAGCAATTCAAAATCTCAACTCAAAAAGTAATAAAATTAAAAGATTGAACCAGGAAGAAAAGAAAAAGAGAGAAAAAAATTGTTTCCAAAACATCGTACCAATATGTGTTTCACCACCATGCTGCGGTACTTTCGATGTTCCTCCTCATTACCTTCCAACTGATCAGCAAGGGATCTGAATAAGAATAAAACATTGCAGAAACAAAAACTAAATAAAAATGACGCCTTTCACCCAATAGACTCGCTATTCCATAAACACAAAATTCACTTTGAATCACGCATGCAAGAAGGGAAAAGGGACATAGTATAGAGATCTAAATGAATTAGTGATAAGGCCAAGACCTCGGAGTCTTTAACCTAATCTCATTTTCAGCACAAGCAGCAAGAACAGAAAGGTTAGGTTGGTATTTTTGTCCAGATGAAAATAACTTGTATGTAAATGCATGTAACCATTTGCTGAATAATACTTTTTTTTGAAAGGCAAAATAATATTAATAATAAAAGATAAAAACCCTAAAAGCGTACAAATGAGCACACGATTGGCACAAGTATCAAAAGATACAACAAAGAAAACAAGAAACAACAAATAGATAAAGACAGAACTCCAGGTTCAGAAACAAACAAGCCACAACAAGGTCAACTCCGGACAAGAAGCTCCCTCTAAGAACTACACCACAAAGAAGAATCAAGCTAGATCCCAGCCAACTGCACCAACAACGCTGGATTAAAGACCACCAAGGGAAAAACAAAGAACCACAGATACTCTAAACCAAGCCAAAATCGCCAGATCAAAGACCACCAAAGGAAGAACAAAGAACCACAAACACTCTAAACCAGGCCAAAATTTCAATCTACTATTGGTTACTAATACCCTATGCTAATACAGGATACAGATAATAGTAATTGGAAAATGGAAGTGAAGCATTAAAGCAGACCTGAAGAAACAATTACCGTCTGCTGTCACTTCAACAATGCGGAGGCCCAGAGCATCCACCTGAGTCCGAAATTGAGAAGTATAATCCTGTTTTCCCTGCTTTTTGTTCTGTCACCAAATAAATAACATATCACTAACGGCCAAGTATACAAACAACATCCATCATTCCTATAAACATTACAAAACTTAAAATCAGGTTTGTTACTTAAAGAATTGATATAGTATATATCAACAACAACAACAACAACAAAGCATTATCCCACTAAGTGGATTCAGATACATGGATCAAATTCCACCGCAATGTTCTATCCAAAACCAGGTTCCTATCCTACATAGATGCCATGATCACATTCAACAAAAAATCAAAAATAATAAAGTATCAATTTAGTCCCTAAACTATCACACTCTCATATTCTAATCCCTAAACTATATGAACATAATGAGTAGTTTCTAAAGTAAAATCTGTGAATTTATTCCTAAAACGAGTAGGGCATTGCCAACAAAGTGATTAATATGTATAAATTATAGAACCATTGGAGATTTAATAGAGAGAGAAAATTAAAATAAAATTAAAAATATATATATATATTTGATGAAGTTGAAGGATATACTTGCGGTTGTGGGTTTTGCGGCTTCTTCTGCGGTGGCTTCTTCTGTTGCTTCGGTTTAACCATGGGCTTGTTCAAAATCGATAAAGCGAAAGATTTTAGTTAAAGATTTTGGTTCGAGAGGGAAGGGAAAGGCGGATGATATGTAACAGGAACCAGAGCCGCCAAATCAATGGAGAAATTACCGAACTGGCTTAGGTGTTACGAGCCCATGGGCTTTATAAATATATATCGAAAACTCTTTTTGTTTAAAGGTAGGTATTTATCTGGCATCCCTATATTCTATTGGCACCTTCACATATCACATAATTTGACCATAATATCCTCATATTTAAAAGAGATTAATTGCTATGTCAATTCATCACCATCATCTATTTGTATGATTTTATAAATTTTTAAAATAAAAGTCAAATTTTTTTTAACATCCAACGGTTATGATTCGCTGGCAGTGTAAAACTTTTTTCTATTATCAGTACATTTCAATTAAATCCTATTTAAAAAAGACAATATTCAGTATTGGTAATATTATTTTCGAAGTTTTTCGAAAAGTTTAGATTCTACCAAATTTACAATAATATTAAATATTTATAAGTTTTTCAAAAAAACTACAGTAATATTTATTTCTTCACAATATGTGATTTATTTGAAATAAAATAGTGTTTTAAAATGAATGATCTAATATTTTTAATGTATTTTTTAATTAATATTATATAAGTAATTTAATAAAAATATCATTTTTTTAATTTATTTTTCATCTGTGTGAAATAATTAACTGAATCATTCATTATAAAACGGAGTTAGTATTATCCATATTTTATATTTGTTGTATATGACTTTTTTTAAAGGTTTTAGGTTGTATCTTTTACTTTGTAAGATTTGGTTCCTTCAAGGAGGAATTTTAAAGGATAAATTAAGTCTCTCTTCTTTTAAATTTTTTTAATTTGCTTTCTTTTCTTTTTTTGGAGTAAAATCTAGTCGTCCCTTGTAAATATTTTTCTTTTTTACTTTATATATCTAAGAGGTAGAAGCAAAGGATTGAGAAGCATAGAAGTTCCGACATAAATTGTTCATTCCGCCTAAATTTGAGTTGAAGAAATATGGTTGTAAGTGATGAAATAGAATGAAATTCATTTTACTTCATTCCATTCCACTCCATCAAATTTAAATGATCCAAACAATAAAATATCATTTCATTCCATCTCATTCTGCTTCGCTCCATTCGATGAGATAATTGAAAAAATTTAAAAAAAATTAAATTATAAGCAATTCAAATGATGCAATTATAATTTATTCTTTTTTAAATGTTTTGTTTCGATAGAGCATTAAGATAAATTATTGTTAGATTTTTAGAGCCATTTTTATAAATTTTAAAGTTGTTTGGCCAAAATTTAAATTTTAAAAAGGTACCAATTTATTTTATTTTTTTTAATTTAAAGGGACCAATTTGAAAATTATTATGGGCTAGTTTGCAATTTTTTGGAAATTTAGAGATAAATTTTAAAATTTTGAAGAAAGAAATGGGGACCAATTTGCAAAATTTAAAATGAGAGAAATTTAAAATTCTTTGATTTTAGGTGTCATTTTAAGATCATTAAATTTAGCTTGGGAAAAATATTTATACATTTTCATCCTGTTAATAATTCTGTTGGGGTTGGTTGAAAATATATATGTTGAAAAAGTCTCACATTGCTTAGTTTGGTAAAGGAATAGGGAATCTAAGGCTATATAAAAGATTCAAGTTTTTCATTACAAAATGCAACAGTCAAAAACACTTTAAGTTTGTATTTGACTTTTTCATTTCTCTTATGCTCTTGTGTTAGAGTGTTAGGAGATGTAGTTAAATATTTGCTTTATGGGAGTGTGGGTGTATTTGGGGTCGTGGGGTGGTTGAGGGTAAATTATGTGTTGTAACAATTTTCACATACTATTATTCTCTGGTTGTCATTTGACAACGGTTGTTGTTCCTTTGGTTGGCTATATTTGATAAAACAACATGGGTAGTACAAGATGTATTTTTGGTGAAGATGCAACATGTGGGACAAAATGTTCCAGCATGTGTGCAGCATCTGGCCTCAAGCTGCAGACCAAGGTTGTGAGTAAATTTGTGCGCATTTTTGTTTAATTCCTGGAAAATCTGGTGTTTATGATTTGTATCTTTTAACAATATGTTATTTAGTAAGATTTTCATCAGATTCAGACCATCGGTTATACCCTTCGACAGTTTCATATTCCCAAGTAACCTCATGCTAAGGATGTTGGTTAATTGTGCAGCAGACTTCACGCCCTTTAGTTAAAACCTTCTCTGGCATGCTTACATGGTGAAATACTCGCTAATTTCCAATCAAAGTTTAGTTTGTTGATGTGATTGACATCTGCCCTAAAAAAACTTTGATTTGCTTCGATGTGTTCGACAATCTTATTAGGCTTACATATCGTGATCCTCTAGTGCATAGATAAGGGTACACTTCCTACTCCATGCAGCCACTCCCTGCCTAATAGTAGGTTGTAATTTGCTTTTTGTCAGTACCATTATGTCAATTTGAATAACCCCTAAGGGTTTGCTGGTTTTGCCCTCGTAGTTTGACAATACCATGTTGTTACAGGCTAAATATGTGGTAAATTTGCCTATTTTTTCTAAGAGATAGTGGGGCATAACATTGACACATGCTCTACAGTCAATCAAGACTTTGTTGATCCCTACGCCATTTACCTTGGCCCTTATATACAACGGTTATAGGTGTTACTGCATTGCCATGTCTGACCTTTTAAAAATTGTGTGACCTTTGTCCACTGAGCCATCATTCATTACATAGTAACACATATGTTTGTGGGTGGCTAGCTCTTTATCAAGACCTTCTTCCTTGATCACTTTTGTGATCGTGTCATACTTTAAGGGCAAAACAAATATCATATTGCAAATGATATCTAACTCCGATTCAAATCTTGAGTCGAAGTTGTCTGTCTTCATATCGACATCTTCGCTTGCCTTATCTTTTGTTGCTTTCTCCTCTTTTATTGGTGACAGAGGGGGCAACAACATTTCCTTAACATGGCATTGACTAGTTCGGCCTTTATCGACATATTGAAGGTTATCACTTCCACTGGAGCTTTCAGCTTCTTATGCAGCTTGCTTGTTTCTCTGGTGTCTCCTCCATTGAGTCCTAATCATGGGTTTTTTTCCCATGTAGTTCTGGGAGACATAATAGTATTTCTTCGAGACTTGAGAGTTATCTCTGTATAAGGAAACAGGACCAACATTTACTACTTTCCATTTTCCCATATTAGTGGTTGATTTCCTAGCAGGGCGCACCCACTCTCTAGGAGATGCATCTGCAGTGGGGACATACGTCCTACCTTAGAACTTTGTTTGACCTTTTCCCTTGTTGAAAAAATGTTCATTGGGTTTGTCCTGTCGGACAAACTTTTTGGCTTGGAAAGGGTTTGTCCTTTCCAGCTCTTTTCAAACACAGAGTTGCACATGGGACACGTCATCAATACTGAATCTTTTAACCTGCAACAAATAAAAAAGTTGACCAATTCTTCTTCAGCTTTGGGATACACCTTTGTTGCTTGATCTTCATAGTTTGGCTTGTTGTCTTCTGCCCCAGTGTCGTCGACAGCGTCGACCACCATGTCTACTAGCTCGACAAAGAGAGCCTCAACTTTTATTTTAACTTCCTCCTCTGGGCGCGGCTTCTGCTTGTCTGGAAACTTGAGTCTGACATCCTTGATGTAGCGCGGTTTTTGTGGTTTCGAATCACTATCGCTTTGTTACTACAATTCGATTCATTTTTTTATCCTGTTGAGCTGATTAAGGAAGGGAAATATATGTCTCCAATTAACCCTGCTTGCATACTGAGGTTAAACAGTCAAAATTGTTGGTTTACAGATGCTATCAAAATAAGGGGTTCGTCTTTTAGGGTTATTTGCTTAAGAACAGGATCTGGACTATTTGTGAGCTTTTAGGTCTAATTCTTTTGATGGATATATGAAGGTACTGGGTTTTGGTTTGTTTTGATTAGTATGCTCGCTAAGATTTTTGCAATCTTATGCCTACGTATTCCCGAAACAGGGAAATCAGAGCGATCGTAGTTCCTCCTATTCTACGGGAGGAAAAAGGTTATTTTGGTGTCTTGTTCAAAGCCCAAGACGTGAAGCTAAAGGTGATTTATA
The DNA here is from genome assembly GCA_022829125.1 of Lathyrus tuberosus. NCBI lineage: Eukaryota > Viridiplantae > Streptophyta > Magnoliopsida > Fabales > Fabaceae > Lathyrus > Lathyrus tuberosus. The sequence goes on along the minus strand of JALAZF010000066.1, from coordinate 18,500,094 downwards.
TCTTGTTCAAAGCCCAAGATGTGAAGCTAAAGGGTTTGACTGAGAGAGAACTTGTCATCTCTAAAGAGGGATCGTCGATGTTTGTATGCTGTGAGCAAGGCACAAATTTGATGCTAAAAGGTTGATTGACTCAACCAGGGTTTTCTTTATACAAAGCCTAAGAGGAGGCTAGAAGTTTGACTTCGTTGGGTAGAATGTATCTTGTATAAAGCCCAAGATGGAGGCTGAAAGGGTTTGACTCAACAAGAGAGTGCTTTTATCTGTCCTGTATAAGGCCCAAGACGGAGGCTAAAAAAAGTTTGACTCAACAAGAGAGTTCGGAGATTGATTGACTCGACAAGAGAGTCTGAAGGTCGATTGACTCAACAAGAGAGTCTTTTATACTCAACAAGAGAGTGATTTAATATCTCGTACGAAGCCCGAGATTGAGGCTAAAAGGAGATTGACTCAACAAGAGAGTCTTTTATACTCAACAAGAGAGTGGGGTTTTTATATGTCTTGTACAAAGCCCAAGACGGGGGCTAAAGGTGGTTGACTCAACAAGAGAATCTTTTATACTCAACAAGAGAGTGTTTTGCTGTCTCGTACGAAGCCCGAGATTGAGGCTTAAAAGGAGGTTGACTCAACAAGAGAGTTTTTTTCACTCAACAAGAGAGTGTTTTTTCTATCTCGTACAAAGCCCGAGATTGAGGCCAGAAAGGGATTGACTCAACAAGAGAGTATTTTATACTCAACGAGAGAGTGTTTTTATATGTCTTGTACAAAGCCCAAGACGGAGGCTAATAGTTGTTGACTCAACGAGAGAGTCTGAAAAGGTTACCTCCACTGGGGAGAATCATTTGTACAAAGCCCAAGGGGAGGTTGTCTTAATGCTGAGGATTATTGAGATCCTGAAACATGTCCAAATGTGGGTAACTCTCATGAGAGAGACCGGGTTTCTGTGGGAGATTGATCCAGAGTGATCGGTATTTTTCCTATTGTTTGAAAGGAACTTGAGAATGTCTTTGAGACTCAAGAGGCTTAGACTGTCCAAGTCTAGAGTTTTATCTTTTGTACAATGCCCAAGAAGAGGCACGGGCATTAAGGGATGAGTATCAACCCTACAACGGCCGGAGTTTTGACGCTGGAAAGACTGCTCTAGCAAAGGATGACTAAGTTCTGTCTTATACCTTTAAGAGGTCGTCAGGGTCCTTGTATTAAGCCCAAGAGAAGGCATGAGAACTTCTAAGAAGCCAAAGGGTCCTTGTACAACGCCCAAGAGGAGGCGGGGATGCTTTTAGGAAGCCTGTGGGTCCCCAAACCAAGAGAAGTTCAAGAAATGCAATTCACAGAGAAGAGATCATTCCAAGAAAGTTCGAGAATTTGGAATAAACTAAAGAGATGCCATTCACGGAGAAAAGATCATCTCTGGGGAGTTAGAGTTTCTTTGATAATTTCTAAGGGTGACAGTCTGAGAAAAGGTTCACCGAGAATACTGCCTTTCTCTTTGTTCCATATTGTTTAACCCCAAGAGGAGGGAAGACTGTATCTGGAATCCTATGGGATCTAGTTGTGTTTGTATTTAAGAGTGACCAACAAGGCTTTACCTAGTGCTAGACGTAGTTGCCGGGGAAAACTCTAAATAACTATACTAGTATTACACTGTGGATATGTGACAAGGATATAAAAGGATGTGAAAGAAGACTTACAGTGAAGCAGCTCCATAATACAGTTATATACATATGAAAGCGGTAAATAAAAGCGGATAAACACTTACCCGTTGTAGAGCTTCCATGTTGTTTTGTTAGTTGTTCAACAAAGAAATTTTTTATAACAACATATATTTGACTTTAAAATCTAAGGAGAAAGTGCTTTGAAAATATTGTTGGGGCTTACAGCTCAAGGAAAGCCCGAGTTATAACGATGATCGCACCGTTGTTTTTGAAAATACAGTGGGACTTATACAATGACTGAGGCCCAAATTATTTTGGTTAAAAGTGGATTGGGTCTTACACTCTATTAGAGGCCCATGAGTTATTTTTGTACAAGAGATGGGACTTACAACTCAAGGAGAAGCCCAGGGTTTTTTGTTTAAAAAGGGCGACGATCGTGCCGAACTTTTTTGACGATATCGGGACTTATACAATACACTGAGGCCCAAATTATTTTATTTACAAAGGGTTTGGGTCTTACACTCTATTAGAGGCCCATGAGTGTTTGAAAATGATTTGTTTAGGGTGATTAAGATCAAGACCCTAAATTAGTTTCAAAATGTATTTTAATTAAATAAAAATTTAATTAAAATGATCAAAATTATCAACATGTGTGAAAACAAGTTGTGATCTTGGATTAATGTTTGAAAAATCAAGTTTATATCTAGGCATGGCAACGGGGCGGGTTTAGCTAGCCCCACACCCGCACCCGCCTTCCTGTTATAGACCCGCCCCCGCCCCCACACCCAGTCGAGGGTGAGAATTTACCACCCAGACCCGCCCTCGATAGAAACTAGTTTGGCCGCACCCGCACCCGCCCCCCACCCGCAAAAAAAAAATATTTTTTTAAATAGTAATAAAAATTAACAATCTTATTAAAAACTTAACTATTTTAATAATAAACTTGTTTCTAAATATGTGAGTTTGAGTGAATGGTGAGAAATGACTAATGAGGATTTTTAATTACTTATTCAAAAGTGAATAAATGTGATATAAAATAATTTAAATATGGGTATTAAAGTAAATATTATAAGACCGGGCGGAGGCGGGTGCGGGCGGGTAGTAGCATCCCCCCGCCCCCGCACCCGCACCCGCAATTACAAACCGGGTTTTACCCGCACCCGCACCCAATCAAATCGGGTTTCCCCCATCAATTTTGGGTCGGGTCCGGCGGGCCCGGGTTTTCTTGCCATGCCTATTTATATCCACAAGATGATTGAAAATCAATTAAGTTTGGGAAATCAAGGAAGAACAAATATTTCAAATGTTAAAAACAAATAAAACATTAATTCTTTGTAAAAATATCAAATATATGAAATAAATAATATTTTTGGGAATTTTTGGCAAAATAAAATATTTTAACATTTTTGTGAATTATTAAAAAAAGAATAAACTCAAAATCATTAAAACTCAGAGAGAAATTAATTTTTGAATCAATTAAATAAAATCACAAAATTCAAATATTTGAATTTTCAAAAAAAGGTGCCAAGAACATGGCAATAACACGTGCGTGTTCTGAGTTTGGCCTGCTTTGCATTTTCAATCCAATCTCACTGAATACTTGATGAAATCACACAAACCACATATCAATCTACTCGTTTTCACCTCACGATCATGTCTATGGTCTTAAATTTCATTTATTTTAAGCATGGAATAAGAAATCAAGACAAAACCTCAAGAACCCTAAAATTTGCCTGAAGGCTGAGAATTTTGATATACGATCCAAACAAAGCAATTAATCGAGGGGAAACACTCTATGCATGATTATGAACATTTGGCAAAAGTATTGTGCGAGGAAATATGCATAGATTAAGAGATGACCAAGTTTAGGCTTACTTGAAAGTCGTGACAGCAAGAGCAAAGTGATTTTTGAGTTGGAGGTGTTACAGATGAGTTGTGATGATCTGAACAGCTTCCCTACACCATATGGAGTGTGTTTGAATGCTTGGACTTAATTGAAAATGGCTGGATCACTTCATGGCTTCTCAGCTGCAACTTAGTTAAAACCTTGAGCCACTGGCTGGTGATTCTGAGAAATTAGTGTTACAGTTGTTGTTTAAGTGTTTAGATCACTTCTATATGAAGTTTATGAGGTGTGTGTGTGATTGGTTTGGTTGGAATAACCCTCAAACTCAAAACCCGATAGTGACTTGCTTTGGAAGGCAAATTTGGAAGTGAGAAGTTGATTTTGAGGAAAGCATCTGTTTGATGGCTTTGGTGTACTTAAACTGAGCACAAATGAGCTCTATTTATAGCAGAGCAAGTTTGTTTTGCAAGGAATAGGGAATGGCAACTGCATGAGAGGCTTGGCCAATGGTTGCATTTTGGAATCTGAAGTCTCCTCTAGCCATTGACTAGAGGTTAGAGCACAGGCTGCTGGTTCCCTAGTTCAGAGATCATCCTTGACTCATTCAATTGGAAATGGATCAGTTCATGCCACCTTGGTGCATCCATTGAATGCTCCAAAACAAAATTGGAGTCTTGTCCCCTCTTTAGGCATTTCTAGGTTTGGCATGCTATTTTTAGTTCCAAAAATTTGGGAGGCTTATGGATCAGTGTTTGTCCCTCCTTGGTCCCTCCCTGAGATGTTCAGATGGATAAACTTGTTTGTCATTTACAAAAGTTGCTCAAATCGACCAAAATGCACAAATCTGCCTTGCGATGATAGTTTGCAGCAAGGCACATTGTCATTGTTATATCTCATGGCTTAAGTGGAGTTTCATGGAGTTCTTGTCCATTTTGGAAAGCTCTTATATGATACAACACATGTGTGATCATAGTTTGTCTTAATACTTTTTGGATCCAAGTGAAAAATCCCCCTACTTTTGGAATAAAAACAAGACAGATTCTGACTCAGTGAAAATTTCACTAAGTGTTGGAAAAAGTGACATTTCATGTTTTCAGCCATTTTGATCCAACCATAACTCAAAATCCATGATGAATTAGAATGAGGTGTAGTTGACACTTTTAAAGTATGCCATGGCAGCTACAAATCCATCTTTGGATCAGCCCAAATGGTTGCTTGGATCTCAAGTTATGATCCTTGGAAGTTGGTACCCTAGCCACTTTGTTCCATAACTTAGAAAATTTCTAAGTTTTTTATGGTTACCCCTTTTACAAGTTATCCCACTTTTCTTGATTTTTCTTGATGAATGATGATTCCAATCACACATTAACATCATTTTAGGGTTAGGGGACCATAATTGATCAAAAATAAAAAAGTCAAACTTTGACTTTTGGGCACAATTGACTTTTTATCAAATGAATTCCAAACTGTGCGATCCTCTATGAAATCAAGTCTTTGACCTAAATCAAACTTGATGGATTGATTTCATAGGTGTTATAGGGTGTATTGAATCATGTCCCAAGTTTTGGGAGCATGTCTTGGTCAAAAGTCAAAGATACAATTGACTTTTCTCGCGGAACCCTAACTGTGGTTCTAATGAACTTGAAACTTGTGAATCAAGCTTCTTGGATCAATCCATTATTGCAAATGGATCAATGTAGTTTGTTAGAGACCCTCAAATCATCTCATGAGGTGTTGGCTCATGTTTTGTCCCAAAAGTCAACTTAGGGGTGAATTAGGTCAAGAAACCCTAATTCCTAATTTTTTATGAATGCACCCCCTGAGGTTAAATTGACTTGATGATGGGGTTTATAAGGTCCCTTAGAGTATTTCGGGTTATGCTTGGAAGCATTGGCTCATGCCCAGAGGAAAATTTCCATCTGGAGGCCCTGGTCGACCAAAATCCTAATTTGGTGACACTGGCGATCTTGAGGCTTGATCCACTTGGAATGTTGCAACCTTATGCTTGATCCTTGATGTGGGAGTCCTCTTGATCCATTGTGGATGTTTTGAGAGGTTAGACAAGTTGAAGAACATGTCATTTCTTGATTGATCTTTTGTCTAAGGCTCTGAGAGGGCTTGAAACCCTAATCCTTGATTGTGGTGAATGGTCAAACATCTCTGAGGAGATTGATGAGGCATGGAGGTTCATCCATATTGTGATGATGACTTGCACAATGATGGTAAATCTTAGTGGTCAAAATTTGGGGTATGACAGATGCCCCTATTTAATCTTCTTGGACCCGAAGGTGTGAATGGCGAAGGTATTCGGGCATTCGGGGTGCAAGATGATTAAATATCGGAATACCCGAAATTTTGACAGTGGTTATGAATGGTAGTGTACGTATTCATCTTCTTTTGCTTAGCGATGATGCTTAGAAAAGGTGAAAACTTCCCCTCGATCCTGGTCTTCAACCATGGAACTGGTCTTAGTTTCTGATATAAACTTCCCCTCGATCCTGGTTTCCTACCAAGGAACTGGTCTCAGTTTTTTAAATAAACTTCCCCTCGATCCTGGTTTCCTACCAAGGATCTGGTCTCAATTTCTGATGTAAACTTCCCCTCGATCCGGGTCTTCATCCACGGAACTGGTCTCAGTTTATGAAATAAACTTCCCCTCGATCCTGGTTTCCTACCAAGGAACTGGTCTTAGTTTCTGATGTAAACTTCCCCTCGATCCTGGTTTCCTACCAAGGAACTGGTCTCAGTTTATGAAATAAACTTCCCCTCGATCCTGGTTTCCTACCAAGGATCTGGTCTCAGTTTCTGATGTAAACTTCCCCTCGATCCTGGTTTCCTACCAACGAACGAGTCTCAGTTTCTTTTGTCAATAAACTTTCTTGACAAGGGACGCTGTTCGTAGCGGTTTTCCTCAAACTTCTCACCGAATTTTTCTGGGGAGATGCCATTTGATGGAAAAGGTTTGGTGCCGGACCTGCTTGGGAACCCAGTCATCTGAGTTGTAGACGTGTTTAAACTTCTCAGTTGGAGATGCCATTCGTTGACTCTACTGGGGGAAAACGAGTCTCTTGAGAGACTGCTTTCGCTTGGGGTGTTACATCATAATTTTCTCAGGATCTTCTCGGAGAAATGCCATACGATGTGATCCAATTTTGAGGTGCTGATGACCTTTTCGTCAGCAGATTTTTCGGAGAAAAACTGCTGTATTGCCGAATCTCTGATTAAGAGGCTTTCTCTGGGGATTTTCCTTAATCTGGGAAAGCGAAGATATCATCTTCAATGGCAAAGAGTGATATTTGTCAAATGCCTTCTTGTTTTCCAGAGGTTCAAGTTATCAAAGTGGTCAAAGAACCACATTCAATCCAGAAATAAACAGGAAGAGAGATCGTTCAGACACGACGTTTCCTAACAAGGAAAGAACTGACAACTCGATTGAGAGGACTTTTATCACTTGGGAACAAGACCGACTAGAGTGATAGTGATGCACGATGGATATGAATTTAACTCAATAATGCATGATGTATGTATGTTTATGCCGACAAAACTGCCCGACATACAGACTAGCAGATGAACATGACTGGATACTCGACCACAGTGGGAGATGAAAAGTATCACTGGTTCACGATAGCAATTCTTCCTTACTTAGGAGAGATAGTCCCCGTGGGGAACAACCGTTGGTCGGGCTTAAGAGATAAGAACTCTGTCAGGGGGTGTGTTAGATGAAACTCGATCTCTGACACAGTTGATCCTTCACTCAGGTGCACTGGTTTAGAAGGAGTACTTTAATTCTGCACTTTGAGGTTCGATTACTTCTGGAGAAGCGATCGATGTTCTTTCGATGTTCAACAGTCAAAAGAAATTGCCATCTTTATTTTAAAAAGCAGAAAAATTTTGACAAGTAAATTCATTTTAGTTTTATTTCAAGAATCGTTAATCATATTAAAATGTCGTTCTATAAAGCTAAAACAAATGATAATTGTAAACAAAAGCACTAAGGCTCAAATTTTGTTGATAGGATGGAAATCATCTAAGCGCGTGATTCCATGGAGTATTTACAAAGTTAGAAAATGGTAATTTTAAGGGAAAATGGCTACATTGAAACATAACGACCACAGTCCTTTTACCAACTTTGAATTCTGGACATCCCGAGCTTCCGTCGAAGATGACCTTGATCGAGATTTCTGATGGATGGCATGACTGTTGTTTGGGGGATTTGCCCATTTGTTAGACGTAGTTACTTGCCATTATCCCTAATTTTTGCTTGGATTATACTGTGATGTTTCCAATCCACCGGGATGATTTTTTATCATGTCTCTAATTTTTGCCTGGACTGCCATTTCGGGTTTTCAATCCACCGTGACGTTTATTTTATTTTATTTAGGCGAAGTATTTCTTGACTACGTCAACATTTGTGGGGTAGGCAAATTCCTCTCCATCCACGGTTGCGAGTCTTAAGGCGTCGCCTGAGAAGGCTCTCTTGACCACATAGGGGCCGTCATAATTCGGAGTCCATTTGCCCCGAGAGTCAGTGAGGAATGATTGTATCTTCTTGAGCACGAGGTCTCCTTTTCTGAAGACGCGAGGTCGGACTTTTTTGTCAAACGCCTTCTTCATTCTTTGTTGATACAACTGACCATGACATAGTGCCGTCATTCGCTTCTCTTCGATCAGATACAGTTCATCGTGTCGACTTTGACACCATTTAGCCTCTGTTAACTTAGTTTTCATTAATACCTGGATTGATGGGATCTCTACCTCTATGGGCAGCACTGCCTCCATGCCATATGCTAGAGAGAAAGGGGTTGCCCCTGTTAAAGTGCGGACATATGTGCGATAACCGTGAAGAGCAAAGGGTAACATCTCGTGCCAGTATTTATAGGTTACAACCATCTTTTGGACGATCTTCTTGATGTTCTTGTTAGCTGCTTCTACCGCTCCGTTTATCTTAAGTCGGTAGGGAGATGAGTTATGGTGTTCGATCTTGAACTCAGCACACAACTCTTTCATCATCTTATTGTTCAAGTTGGATCCATTATCAATAATGATCTGGCTTGGAATACCATAACAGCAGATGATATTGTTTTTGATAAATCGAACCACCACTTGTCGGGTTACATTAGCGTATGACGCTACTTCGGCCCACTTGGTGAAGTAATCAATGGCTACCAAGATGACCCGATGCCCGTTCGAAACCTTGGGTTCAATCATGCCAATAATGTCGATTCCCCATATGGAAAAAGGCCATGGGGAAGAGAGAATTTTAAGATGTGTTGGCGGTACATGGATTTTGTCTGAGTATATCTGACACTTATGACACTTCCTCATGTACTTGTAGCAATCTGATTCCATTGTCAACCAATTGTACCTTGCTCTTAGAATTTTTCTCGCCATTGTGTGTCCGTTGGCATGAGTGCTAAATGATCCTTCATGAATTTCTTTTATCAGTATGTTTGCTTCTGGTCTGTCTATGCATCAGAGCAAGACCATGTCAAAATTTCGCTTATAGAGTGTATCACCGCTCAGAAAGAAGTTTCCTGCTAGCCTTCTGAGGGTCTTTCTATCTTTTTTAGATGCCCCAGGTGGGTACTCTTGTTTCCGAAGGAAGCACTTGATATCGTGATACCAAGGTTTGCCATCTATGACTGCTTCAATTGTGAAGATGTAAGCGGGCCTTTCTAGGTGCATTATGTCGATCTTAGGTAAGTCGTTCCATTGACCTACACTAATCATGGAAAAGAGAGTGGCTAAGGCATCAGCCATGTAATTCTCCTCACGAGGGATGTGATGAAACTCGATTCTGTTGAAGAATGGTAACAACCTTATCGCGTAGTCTTTGTAAGGGATCAGTCCTGATTGGTATGTGTTCCAATCTCCTTTGATCTGATTGATAACCAGGGCTGAGTCGCCATATACATTCAAGTTCTTAATCCTTAAGTCGATCGCTTCTTCGAGACCCATGATACAAGCTTCGTATTCGGCCTCGTTGTTTGTACACTTGAATGTTAATCTGGCAGTGAAAGGAATGTGGGTACCCTGAGTTGTTATGATGATTGCCCCAATTCCGTTTCCATAATGATTGACAGCTCCGTCAAAGATTAGTCCCCATTAGGAACCTGGTTCTAGCCTTTCACTGGGTAGTGATTCATCGCAATCTTTCATTTTCAAGTACATGACATCTTTGTCTGGGAAGTCAAACTCGACTAATTCTTGGTCGTCAATCGGTTGATGAGCCAAATGATTGGCTAAAACACTTCCTTTTACGGCTTTCTGAGCGTGGTATTCGAAGACATACTTGATCGGATCCATTTCGGAGATTAACCAAGTAGTGTGATGAATCGTATACTGGCGAAGCCGTTTGGCTGCCCAAGCCAGAGCGCAACAAGCTTTTTCAAGCATAGTGTACCGAGTCTCTCAGTCGGTGAATTTCTTGCTCAAATAGTAAATGGCAGACTCTTTCCTTTTGGTTTCGTCTTGTTGGCCAAGTACACAACCCATCGAGTCTTCCAAGACTGTTACGTAGATGATCTGTGGTCTTCTTTCCACTAGAGATGATAGAATCGACGGGTTCAACAGGTATTCCTTGATACTGTCGAAGGCAGTTTGGCAGTCTTCTGTCTAAATGCAGTCCTGATTCTTTTTGAGTAATTTGAAGATCGGCGCATATGTCGCGGTCATGAGGAATATAAATCTGGAAATGTAATTCAGACGTCCCAGGAATCCACTGACTTGTTTTTCAGTCCTCGGAGAAGGCATTTCTTGAATGGCCTTGACCTTGTCAGGATCAACCTCAATTCCTTGTTAGCTGATGATGAACCCTAAGAGTTTCCCTAAATAGACACCGAATGTGCACTTGTTGGGATTCAAGCGGAGTTTGTACTTTCTCAACCGCTCGAATAGTTTTGACAGGTGGGTCACATGCTCCTCTTCTGTCTTAGATTTGGTAATCATATCATTGACATATACCTCGATTTCCTTGTGTATCATGTCATGAAAAAGAGTAGTCATGGCCCTTTGATAGGTTGCCCCGACGTTCTTCAAACTGAACGACATTACCTTGTAACAAAAGGTGGCCCATGGGGTGATAAACGAAGTTTTCTCCATGTCTTTCGGCGCCATTTTGATCTGATTATAGCCTGAGAATCCATCCATGAAGGAGAATACTTTAAACTTTGTCGTACTGTCTACCAGCATGTCAATGTGCGATAAGGGAAAGTCATCCTTTGGACTGGCTTTGTTCAGATCCCTATAATCTACACACATTCTGACCTTTCCGTCCTTTTTCGGAACAGGTACGATGTTGGGTAACCATTGAGGATATTCTGATGCGGCGAGGAAACCTGTGTCAATCTGTTTCTGTACCTCCTATTTGATTTTGATGGCCATATCCGGGTGAGTCCGTCTCAGCCTTTGTTTCACCGGCGGACATTCTGATCTAAATGGTAGATGATGTTCCACGATGCTGGTATCCAACTCTGGCATGTCCTGATAGGACCAAGCAAATACATCGAGAAATTCTTTGAGAAGCTTTGTTAGACTCTCTTTGGCAGTTGAACTGAGCAGTGCCCCAATCCTGATCTCTTTTCTTTCTTCCTCTGAACCCAAGTTGACTGTTTCCAACAACTCCTTGTGAGGTTCAATGGACCTTTCCTCTTGTCTGAGTAATCGGGAGATCTCTTCTGAAATTTCTTCGTCATCTTCTTCTTCATCCTCAAATATCGGGAATTCAAAGTTGGGAGAGGGCATCGGATCGTATGTTTCAATGGAGTTTAAAACAAGCAATCTGCATGACGTGATGATTGTGTTTTTAGAAGTGATAGAGAGAAATTCAAGAGTGTCTGGAGTGTATTTTCTGAAAACTGCTTGTTTTTATTATTTGTTGTTTTTTAGGATTACCATTTTCTAAAAAAGCAAAAAGAGAAAACAACAATTAATGCAGAAATTACAGAATGACGTTATTTTATTTATGAACTTGCCGATTCTTGAAACTACAGCCCTATAAAACAAAACTCTGTCGCTTTGGGCGAAGCGAAGTGGGATATTTACAGAAAGTGAGCCCTATCAAAACATCTGTTTCACTTGGGCAGGGTGAAAGGTTAGAGACGACCATTACTTTGACTTATGAATAATCTTCGGAACATCGACTGCAACCCATTGGCGGCGAACTCCTCGGTGAATCACAAAGTCTGGTACTTTCCTTGTTTTGTCTTCAGAAATAATGCTGATTTCTGGTAGAGCGGGATCATTGGAATCTTTTCGATGATGCTCAACTAGTTTTCATTGTTCGGCTGACTTTCTTGCCCCAAGTCCCCTAGGTACGACTGCCAGATAGGCTGACCATCCATCGGGCCATAATAGTCGTGGTCGAAGTTGTATTTCATCAGAGTGTCTTCCTCTAATGAATTTGGCGGAGCATGGCATCCTTCCGGATCACAATCTCCGTATATCATTTTGACATCTGACCTTGGTATAAATCTCAGACTCTGTGCGGGATAACAAAATGGCATAGGCACCCCTTCCTAAGACATATAACCGTCCTCGTTAAGATAGGACTTCCATTCCTCATCTGTGTCGGAGGAATCTCCCTTGTTGATGGTATGTACTTCTTGAGACACTGGGTGAAGGAAACCTCCACTATGGAAGAAGTTCTGAATGGGATGAAGATTTTCATCGTTAGCAGCTGTTTGGGTATAGGTTGCGGAAAAACCAAGACCCTTCTTTATTTTATGATCAGTAGGAATGACAAGCTGTCCCCATCCCTTTGCATTGTTACTTTTGATCACCTCGAGAGCATCTTTGTACGAGGATATTGATGTTCCCTTCTCTAATTAATTCTCATTGCTCATCGAAAGTTCCTGGAACTGAGTTCCAACAACCTCCTTGGGTTCTACACAAGTGGATAATGAAAGGTTACTCATAATCAAGGCTTGTTCTCCACAGACCGTGACGAGTTGGTCATTCTTGACAAACTTCAGCTTTTGGTGAAGTGTCGAAGTGACTGCCCAGCCTGGTGTATCCAAGGTCTTCCTAACAAATAGTTGTATGTTGCTCGGATGTCCATGACCTGGAAAGTGACTTGGAAAGTGTGTGGACCGATAACTGTTTTTCTAGACCCGTCAAATTCTTTTGACGACGACCTCACTGCCTCTCATTGGAGGTCCTTTGAATAATAGTCGCATTAGAGTGGACTTTGGCATGACGTTGAGAGTCGATCTGGTGTCTACCAGTACGCTGGCTAAAGCATCGTCCTGGCAGTTAACTGTGATATTGAGCGCCATGTTGTGACTTGGGCCCTCTTCCGGCAATTCCTCATCACTAAACCCCAAGTTGTTGCAGGAAGTGATGTTAGAGATGATGTTATCGAACTATCTTATTGACACATCCTATTCCACAAAGGCCTGCTCTAAGACTTTCTGTAGAGCCTCTCTATGGGCTTCGAAACTGAGTAACAGAGATAACACAGAGATCTTTGAAGGAGTTTGTAACAGATGATCAACAATGTTGTATTCACTCTTTTGGATGAGCTTCAGCTTCTCATCATCGTTCTTCGCAAGGTCGGGATCACTGGATTGACCGACCGGCTGAACGGGAACTTCTGTTTGAGGTTCCTTTTCTCTGTTAGGTTCTCCAACTCCTCGGTTGAAGATTTGACCGCTCCGTGTTACTCGACTGATGTCTGCAATATTCACGACGGAGGGTAATAAAATTTCCTTTCCATTCTCAATTGTTGTTGCACTATATTTGTAAGGGATAAACTTAGTTGATTCATATGGTAATGGTCCCGGTAGATAGATAACTACATGAGCATTCTGATTTCTCTGACTGTCGTAAGTAACTTCAATCAGTTCCTGGCTAGGAACCTTTGACTCGTCCAATAGAGGGATGATGGTACAAACATCCTTGGTTCTTTCAGGATCAGAGATTACAACCACATCTTTGATCTGGTCAGCGAAATAGTATGGCGTCCATTTAATGGACCCTGAAACTAAATATTGTTGAATCTCTTTGCGGTCCAACTGACTTTGAAGGGCTGCTCGCACGAGGTAACGTCCTTGATTATTTTCCGAGCAGAATCTACAGCGTTCGTAGTTATGTGGTGGCACCTGGCCATGTACACTTTGAATGCAATGCAACCTCACTAGATCTATTTCCATTGCCCAAACATCCTGATTTTGATGCCTAGTAGGGTTCCCATTAACCACACTGATTTGTTGCATGTCTTCATCCATATAAATCGGAAGCCACCAGTGGTTTAACAAGTGTTGTAAAGTTCTTTGAACGAGAGTGCACCCTTGGTTACTCTCACGGCATACTGTACAGTTCCAATAATCATGTGAAGTGAGAAAATCGAGTTGGACTTGCTTGGCGTGCAACTCCACCAAGCTGGTATTCATCAAACGAATATCAAAGATTTGAACCATGTTGATCTGATAAGGATTTCTATCATGGTAGTCCTGGATCCACCCAAGATCCATCTGACGCTGGAGGGCCTCTTGTACAAAAGAGCATCCCTGTTTGTTTACCGAACAGACCAGACAGGCATCGTAATCATGTCGTGGCAGATTATGATGTTGGCTTTGCCTTGAGTGCATTACCACCAAGTTGGCATTCATTGCACGGATGTCGTGATTTTGAATGATGTGGGAATCCGCATAAATCATGTTGACCCCACGAATTTGGTGTTCTTGGATCCATCTGAGATCCAACTGTTCCTATAGAGCTGATTGCACCACAGAACATCCTTGATTATTTTTAGAGAAGATATCACACTGGTGATAGTTATGAGGTGGGACATGCCTGTATCCACTCTGTCTACAATGCATCTTGACCAAGTTGGCCCTCAATAAGAGTACATCACGAATTTGATAGTTGTTGTTAGCCTCTCCTTCTATCAAATTCACTGCAACTTTCTCGTGTTGAGGCAGCAGGTTTGTGAGAACATTTGGATTTGTATCTTTGAAAGATATGACCCCTCTCCTAACAAGCTTTTCCACATCGGATTTGAAATTGAGACAGTTTTCTATGTTATGCCCTGGTCCTCCTTGATGGTAAGGGCAAGTCTGATCCACTTTGAACCAAAAAGGCGGATTTTTTGGTACTGTAAAAGGAGACCTGGTTTGGACGTGCCCCTTGAACAGTAAGAATGGAAACTATTCTGTGTACAACATTGGTATAGGATCAAACCCTGGAGGTCGAGTTGTACGGTTGTTATTATATGGAAGACGAGCCTGCTGAAGAGGCTGTTGTGTCCTTTGCTGATATTGCTGTTGAATCGGTTGGCTCTGAGCAACCTGAGGTTGATACGTAGGAATAGGCGCAGGGTTGATAGCAGGAGTTACAACTGCTACTGGTTGATATCGTCTCCTTTGCTTTCCGAGAGAGATATTCCTAATATCTTGCTCTTTTTTCTTAGGGAGAGCACTATCGTATCTTTTGGTACTGCTTGATGATCCCGTGTCTTTAACTAAACGTCCTTCTCGGACTGCTTCCTCAAGACGAACTCCCACGCCTACCATCTCGGTGAAGTCACTGGGTGCACTGGCGGCCATTTTGTCGTAGTAAAATGAGCTTAAGGTTTTCAAGAAGATCTTTTTCATATCTTTTTCCTCAAGAGGTGGACTAATTTGTGCGGTAATTTCACGCCATCTCTGAGCGTATGCCTTAAAGGTTTCCTTGTCCTTCTGAGACATGGTTCTGAGTTGATCTTTGTCCAGGGCCATGTCCAGATTATACTTATATTGCTGCACGAAGGCAGCGCCAAGGTCTCTGAAAGTGCTGATCTTAGTGCGGTTTAAACCCATGTATCATTTGAGTGCCGCACCGGTTAAACTATCCTGGAAATAATGGATTAATAGCTCTTGGTTCTTTGTCTGAGTCGACATTCTCCGAGCGTACATCACCAAATGGCTTTGAGGGCAAGAGTTACCCTTGTACTTTTCAAAATCGGGTACTTGGAATTTGTGCGGAACTTTCACATTAGGGACCAAACAAAGGTCTGCGGTGTCCTTTCCGAATAGATCCTGGCCTTGAAGGGCTTGTAGTTCTTTTTGCATCCCTAGGAACTGTTCCTGAAACTCATTCATTCTGTCGAACACACTTTCATTTTCGCCAGAAGGTATTTGTGGAATCTGTTCTTCCGGGACAGTGTATACCACGGGTGGTGGTATAGTCATCATGGCAGTGACTCTAGGTGCTTCCCTCTCCCGAAGTTTGTAACCTTCAAAAGTTGCTATCATGCCTCTGGCATTTTCGCTTTCCCGAAGTTTGTAACCTTCAGGCCCAGCGGTTCCTGCTGTGGTTCCCTGATCTTCAGTGATCGGCGGAACATATCCTTCCTGGATATAGTTAATAGGCATGCCCCAGGGACGATCTTTAGGCATGGTATACCGAGGGTCATACTTTTCCACTATGGGCGTTGATGTGATCTCTGAGATCATAGTCCTTTGTTGTTGCATCTGAGCTTCTGCTAGAGCTTGCATGTCATTATGAAGCTTTCTCAGATCCTCTTTCATAGTGTCGATCTCTTCCCTCAACTCTCTGTTCTCTTCCTCGAGATCATCCATCTTTTTCTGTCGATTGGCCCGAGTATTGTACGAATGAGACAGTTTGACTCTAGAATCGAGACGCAAATGTGAGATTCGTAGGTAAGAAGAATGTGTTACGTGAGAATGATGAATGATATGCAATGATTATATTTCAATTAATATTTGTTTAATCAATATAAACTTCAATAATTAGATTACAAGTATCAAATAGTGGGGAGACCCCGTTTTATTGGATTCAAAGATTGCGGAATGGAAATACAGTAATTTACATAGTGTTGTAAAAGGAAATCTAACTTATGGGTCTCGAGTCCTCTCTGAGGAGAGCTCAGGTGCTGGTTCTGGTACTTTCCTTTTCTTTGACCGGGGCTCTTGAGTCATTGTTGGGTTGTCACTCATTTTCCAAGTGAAAGGAGAGAGCAAATTCCTTTGGTCATCCTGATTTTCTACAGCATGTTGCTCTAAAATCTCAATCAGAGCATCTTTTTCTTTTAACAGTTGCTGTATTTTCTTGCACTCCACATTGAGAATACGGTACTTGTTCTTCCAAGACCTCTTCTCCTGTTGAACTTTATTGAGAGTAACCTAAAGTTTTTCCGTATCAGACATAAAGTAAAGGACAGGGTCCCTTAATGGAAGAACTTCCTGACGAGGGTAAGGCATCCTCAGCTTGAGAGCTATAGTTTGTACCTAGTGGAGATAAGGTTCCACCGAGACACAGTCTGGTTTTCCTATAGTCTCTCTTCCTTTCCTATGAACGTGTTTCCAGGCATGCACTATTTCCATCTTTAGTGCTCTGTCATTTTCTCCTTCCTTGAAGAAAATACCTTCCAGATGAGCATTACGCGGGACATGCCTCATCGGGTATCCGAATTGACGACGAACTAAAATTGGGTGATAGTTGATTCCTCCTTTAGTTCCTATAAGAGGTACATTTGGGAAATTTCCACAACGGTCAATGATTGTGATCCCGTCATAGATTCGATTGTACCAATCGATGTCAGAGTTGGTAAGAGACATGATTCTCTGCGACCAACGTAAAGAACTCTTAGGATCCCAAAATGCAGCAGACTTGGGTAAGTGGGAAGTGAACCATTTGTATAGTAGGGGTACACATCATGTGATCATTCCTCCACTGTACAAATTCCTTAAGTGTACAGAATGATAAGCATCTGTGAGCAAGGTCGATACAGGGTTTCCAATCAAGAAAATCTTAATGGCATTAATATCTACAAAGCTATCGATGTTGGGAAACAAAAATAACCCATAGGTGAGCAAAACAAAGATGCTTTCAAAAGCAGGCACATTCCCTATACTGGAAAAGTGCAGGACTTTCTTTATCAAGAACTGGGCTGGTAAACCTTGAATTCCCCCCTTAGTGGTCATGTGAGTCCCGACTTCTGACTCGTCCAAATAAATTGCTCTCACAATGGTTTGATCCTTTGGAATTTCTTCCAGTCCAGAAAATGGAGCTTGGTCAGTGATATGTAGATTAGTCAGGTGAGAGTACTCCTCCAGTGTTGGTGCTAGTTGATAATTTGGGAAGGAAAAACAGTGATAGACCGGATCGTAGAACTGGATTAGTGTGGACAGGACTCCTTCAATTACATGAACCCTTAACAGAGACAGCAATCCTCCTTACTTGGCTCTGAAAGCCTCAGGGTTGATGATCATCCTCGCCAGACCTCTTAAATCCTCTAGTTTTGGAACCTTGAAGGTGTACTTGTGAGTTTTCCTTCTACCAAAATCCATTAGCGCAATCTCTTTCTCTGACATTTGCAATCATTTCCTTAGTTTAATTTAAAAAAGAGAGACTAGAAGAGAAGATTTTTTTCTTTGTTTTAATGTTTTTTAAATGAATGTATGTATGCAGCACACAAAACATAGAAAAAACATGGGGTCAAAAGGTCGGTGTCATGAAGACAAGGCTCTACCCATCCCCAAAGGTTTATACTGGTGATTTTATGTACCTGTCCGCAAAATCATTGACCCCTCTTGGGATAACAACAACAAGCGGATCTCCAGCGAGCTGATGTATTTTAGAGTGATCTCAAATGAGGGTAGTATCACGTGACAACTATTCCCGATAGCTTCGGCACTACAAAATGGTTTCAGTCTACTAAAAACCTCAACTTCTCAGATAACCCAATCGACCACACCACTTTCAACAACTGAAGTCGTATAGGTAATGCATCTTCAAAGGGAGTCTTCACTGAGTTTGATGGTCGACCGGGGACTCTTAACTGGGATTCACTCCCCATAAGATTACCCGTATAATGCCATCCCTTATCTTAGGTGTATACTCAATCTTTCCACATGCGACATCACACGCATTCCTATTAGCAGAAAAATAAACACAGATATCAATTAGGAAAATCAGTATATGTATTTGTCTTAATCATCCTAGACCTCTAGTCTTATGATCCTATACAGACAATGATCCCCCAGCAGAGTCGTCATTTCTGTAGTATTTTGTGAACTTAAGGCTTTCTACATTAAAATAGGCTAGAAAGAATGCCTCCCACTGTGGTCGCCATTTTTCTATAGCGCGGTTTTTGTGCTTTCGAATCACTATCGCTCTGGTACTACAGTTCGATTCATTTTTTATCATGTTGAGCTGATTAAGGAAGGGAAATAGATGTCTCCAATTAACCCTACTTGCATACTGAGGTTAAACAGTCAAAACTGTTGGTTTACAGATGCTATCAAAATAGGGGGTTCGTCTTTTAGGGTAATTTACTTAAGAACAGGATCTAGACTATTTGTGAGGTTTTAGGTCTAATGCTTTTGATGGATATATGAAGGTACTGGGTTTTGGTTTGTTTTGATTAGTATGCTCGCTAAGTTTTTGCAATCTTATGCCTACGTATTCCCGAAACAGGGAAATCAGAGCGATCGTAGTTCCTCCTATTCTACGAGAGGAAAAAGGTTGTTTTGGTGTCTTGTTCAAAGCCCAAGACGTGAAGCTAAAGGTGATTTGTATCTTGTTCAAAGACCAAGATGTAAAGCTAAAGGGTTTGACTGAGAGAGAACTTGTCATCTCTAAAGAGGGATCTTTGATGTTCGTATGCTGTGAGCAAGGCACAAATTTGATGCTAAAAGGTTGATTGACTCAATCGGGGTTTTCTTTATATAAAGCCTAAGAGGAGGCTAGAAGTTTGACTTCGTTGGGGAGAATGTATCTTGTATAAAGCCCAAGATGGAGGCTGAAAGGGTTTGACTCAACAAGAGGGTGCTTTTATCTATCCTGTATAAGGCCCAAGACGGAGGCTAAAAAAAGTTTGACTTAACAAGAGAGTTCGGAGATTGATTGACTCGACAAGAGAGTCTGAAGGTCGATTGACTCAACAAGAGAGTCTTTTATACTCAACAAGAGAGTAATTTGCTATCTCGTACGAATCCCGAGATTGAGTCTAAAAGGAGATTGACTCAACAAGAGAGTCTTTTATACTCAACAAGAGAGTGGGGTTTTTATATGTCTTGTACAAAGCCCAAGACGGGGGCTAAAGGTGGTTGACTAAACAAGAGAATCTTTTATACTCAACAAGAGAGTGTTTTGCTGACTCGTACGAAGCCTGAGATTGAGGCTTAAAAGGAGGTTGACTCAACAAGAGAGTCTTTTATACTCAACAAGAGAGTGTTTTTTTTATCTCGTACAAAGCATGAGATTGAGGCCAGAAAGGGATTGACTCAACAAGAAGGTCTTTTATACTCAACGAGAGAGTGTTTTTATATGTCTAGTATAAAGCCCAAGACGGAGGCAAAAAGTTGTTGACTCAACGAGAGAGTCTGAAAAGGTTACCTCCACTGGGGAGAATCATTTGTACAAAGCCCAAGGGGAGGTTGTCTTAATACTGAGGATTATTGAGATCCTGAAATATGTCCAAATGTTGGTAACTCTCATGAGAGAGTCCGGGTTTCTGCGGGAGATTGATCCAGAGTGATCGGTATTTTTCCTATTGTTTGAAAGGAACTTGAGAATGTCTTTCAGACTCAAGAGGCTTAGACTATCCAAGTCTAGAGTTTTATCTTTTGTACAATGCCCAAGAGGAGGCACGGGCATTAAGGGATGAGTAACAACCCTACAACGGCCGGAGTTTTAATGCTGGAAAGACTGCTCTAGCAAAGGATGACTAAGTTCTGTCTTATACCTTTAAGAGGTCATCAGGGTCCTTGTATTAAGCCTAAGAGAAGGCATGAGAACTTCTAAGAAGCCGAAGGGTCCTTGTACAATGCCCAAGAGAAGGCGGGGATGCTTTTAGGAAGCATGTGGGTCCCCAAACCAAGAGAAGTTCAAGAAATGAAATTCACAGAGAAGAGATCATTCCAGGAAAGTTCGAGAATATGGAAGAAACTCAAGAGATGCCATTCACGGAGAAAAGATCATCTTTGGGGAGTTAAAGTTTCTTTGACAATTTCTAAGGGTGACAGTCTGAGAAAAGGTTCACCGAGAATAATGTCTTTCTCTTTGTTACATATTGTTTAACCCCAAAAGGAGGGAAGACTGTATCTGGAATCCTATGGGGATCTAGTTTTGTTTGTATTTAAGAGTGACCAACAAGGCTTTACCTAGTGCTAGACGTAGTTGCCGGGGAAAACTCTAAATAACTATACTAGTATTACACAGTGGATATGTGACAAGGATATAAAAGAATGTGAAAGAAGACTTACAGTGAAGCAGCCCCACAATACAGTTATATACATATGAAAGCGGTAAATGAAAGCGGATAAACACTTAGCCGTTGTAGAGCTTCCATGTTGTTTTGTTAGTTGTTCAACAAAGAAAGTTTTGATAACAACATATATTTGACTTCAAAATCAAAGGAGAAAGTGCTTTGAAAAGATTGCGGGGGCTTACAGCTCAAGGAAGACCCAAGTTTTACTGATGATCGCACCGTTGTTTTTGAAAATACAGTGGGACTTATACAATGACTGAGGCCCAAATTATTTTGGTTAAAAGGGGATTGGGTCTTTCACTCTATTAGAGGCCCATGAGTTATTTTTGTACAAGAGATAGGACTTACAACTCAAGGAGAAGCCCAGGGTTTTTTGACGGTATCGGGACTTATACAATACACTGAGGCCCAAATTATTTTATTTACAAAGGGATTGGGTCTTACACTCTATTAGAGGTCCATGAGTGTTTGAAAATGATTTGTTTAGGGTGATTAAGATCAAAACCTTAAATTAGTTTCAAAATGTATTTTAATTAAATACAAATTTAATTAAAATGATCAAAATTATCAAACATGTGTGAAAAACAAGTTGTGATCTTGGATTAATGTTTGAAAAATCAAGTTTATATCCACAAGATGATTGAAAATCAATTAAGTTTTGGAAAAACAAATAAAACATTATTTCTTTGTAAAAATATCAAATATATGAAATAAATAATATTTTTGGGAATTTTTGGAAAAATAAAATATTTTAACATTTTTGTGAATTATTAAAAAAAGAATAAACTCAAAATCATTAAAACTCAGAGAGAAACTAATTTTTGAATCAATTAAATAAAATCACAAAATTCAAATATTTGAATTTTCAAAAAAAGGCGCCAAGAACATGGCAAGAACACGCGCGTGTTCTGAGTTTGGCCCGATTTGCATTTTCTATCCAATCTCACTGAATACTTGATGAAATCACACAAACCACATATCAATCTGCTCATTTTCACCTCACTATCATGTCTATGGTCTTTAATTTCATTTATTTTAAGCATGGAATAAGAAATCAAGACAAAACCTCAAGAACCCTAAAATTTGCATGAAGGCTGAGAATTTTGATACACGATCCAAACAAAGCAATTAATCAAGGGGAAACACTCTATGCATGATTATGAACATTTGGCAAAAGTATTGTGCGAGGAAATATGCATAGATTAAGAGATGACCAAGTTTAGGCTTACTTGAAGGTCGTGATAGCAAGAGCAAAGTGATTTTTGAGTTGGAGGTGTTACATATGAGTTGTGATGATCTGAACAGCTTCCCTACACCATATGCAGTGTGTTTGAATGCTTGGACTTGATTGGAAATGGTTGGATCACTTCATGGCATCTCAGCTGCAACTTGGTTAAAACCTTGAGCAACTGGCTGGTGATTCTGAGAAATCAGTGTTACAGTTGTTGTTTAAGTGTTTGGATCACTTCTATATGATGTTTATGAGGTGTGTGTATGTGTGATTGGTTTGGTTAGAATAGCCTGTAGCGCGAATTTTTGCGTGGTTGCGAAGCACTATCGCTTTGGGGTACTACAGTTCGATTCATTTTTTATCCTATTGAGCTGATTAAGGAAGGGAAATAGATGTCTCCAATTAACCCTGCTTGCATACTGAGTTTAAACAGATGTCTGTTAGGTTTACATATGCTATTAAGATTGTGGGTCTCTCTTAGGTTATTTTGTTAAGAACACAGTGTTTGGACTATTTGTGAGGTAAGATGCTAATGTGTTTAGATTTGATGCTTTTGGGTTGATTTGGTGGAGATACGGGGTTTTGGGTTTTTGATTAGTATGCTCGCTAAGAATTTTCCAATCTTATGCCTGCGTATTCCCGTTTAACGAAACAGGGTAATCAGAGCGATCGTAGTTCCTCCTATTTTATGGGAGGAAAAAGTTATTTTGGTGTCTTGGTCAAAGCCCAAGACGTGAAGCTAAATGTGCTTTGTATCTTGTTCAAAGCCCAAGATGTGAAGCTAAATGGTCTATTTGTATCTTGTTCGAAGCCCAAGATATGAAGCTAAAGGGTTTATTGATGAGAGAGAATTTGTCATCTCTAAAAGGGGATATTTGGTCTGTTTGTCACAACTGTTGGGTGACTGGTTATAAAGGAGAATTACTTTAACTGGGATATATGAATCCAGCAATGCCATAATTTCCTTTATAGGGGATTTTTAACCTGAAGGAGAAGACTTTAACTCAGTTTAGAGCAATGCCATCTTTCCTTAGGAAATTCTCATGCTAAAAGAGGGACAGTGGCGTGGATGTAAATAATCCAGAGGCTTGCCGCTTACAGCAATTAGATGAAGGAAAAGGAGTTGTTGATGTTTGTATACTGTGAGCAAGGCACAGATTTTGATGCTAACAGGTTGATTGACTCAACCGGGGTTTTCTTATACAAAGCCTAAGAGGAGGCTATTGACCCAACAAGAGGGTGCTTTTATATGTCTTGTACGAAGCCCAAGACGGAAGCTAAAAGGGTTGACTCAACAAGAGAGTGCTTTTATGTGTCTTGTACGAAGCCTAAGACGGAGGCTAAAAGGTTTTGAATCAACATGAGAGTCTTTTATACTCAACAAGAGAGTGATTTTTATCTTGTACGAATCCCGAGATGGAGGCTAAAAGGGGTTTGACTCAATAAGTGAGTCTTTTATACTCAACAAGAAAGTGTTTTAGTATCTCGTACGATGCCCGAGATGGAGGCTAAACGTTTGACTCAACAAGAGATTCTTTTATACTCAACAAGAGAGTGTGGAAAGGTTAGTCCAGATGGGGAGAATCATTATACAAAGCCTAAGAGGAGGCTATTGTGCTGGTGACTGTTTCAGTTTAGTGACAAGTCCAGTATGTTGGATAAAAGAGAAAATTAGTTCTTATGAAGGGAACAATTAAAGGTATTGTTGTGTTTTCGTACTGATAAGAGGATCAGGGTTATTTCCTGTTCTTTAAGGAAATGGAAAATCCAAAGGGTATTGAGACTGTCCAAGTCTACTGGTGTTTTGAGAAATCAATTCTCAGGTAGTGAATGATCTTTGTATGATGCCCAAGAGAAGGTTGGTAAGTTAAGGGATGAAGGTCAACTCATTAACTGGTCTGACACTTGACTCAGAAAGACAACTCTAGCAAATTGATGACTAGGTTCTGTTCCTATACCTGTAGAGGTCTTTGGGTCCTTGTACTAAGCCCAAGAGAAGGCATGAGAGCTTTTAAGATGTCGAAGGGTCCTTGTACAATGCCCAAGAGGAGGCAGGGATGCTTTTAAGAAGCCTGTGGGTCCCCAAACCCCGAGAAGTTCAAGACATGCCATTCACCGAGAATAGATCAAGCCAGGAAAGTCCGTGAATTTGGAAGAAACTCAAGAGATGCCATTCATGGAGAAAAGATCATCCATGGGGAGTAGAGTCTCTTTGACAATTTCTAAGGGTGACAGTCTGAGAAAGGGTTCACCGAGAATGCTGCCTTTCACGTCTCCATATTGTTTAACCCCAAGAGGAGGGAAGATTGTGTCTGGTAATCCTATGGGGATCTAGTTTTGTTTATATTAAGAGTGACCAACAGGGATTTACCTAGTGCTAGACGTAGTTGTTGGGGAAAACTCTAAATAACTATACTAGTATTACACAGTTGATATTTGACAAGTATATAAAGGTTTGTTAAAGAAGACTTACAGTGAGCAGCCCCACAATACAGTTATATATATATATATGAAAGCGGACAAAGAAAGCGGGTAAACACTTACTCGGTTGTAGAGCTTCCATGTTGTTTTGTTAGTTTGTTCAACAAAGAAAGCTTTGATAACAATATTATATTCAAAGGAGAAAGTGCTTTGAAAAGATTGTTGGGGCTTACAGCTCAAAGAGAGGCCCAAGGTTTTATCAGTTATTGCACTGTTGTTTTGTACAGGGACTTATACAAGTGACTGAGGCCCAAAAAGGTTTTCTGTACAAAGGGATGGGTCTTACACTCTCTCAAGAGGCCCAAAGGTGTTTTAAGAAAAATAATGGGGCTTATAACTCGAGGGTAGGCCCAGATGATTTGCTTTTTGAATTGGCGATCACGCCGAGATTTCTTTAACATACTGGGTCTTACACAATGCCTTGAGGCCCAAGAGGTTTTGGTTAAAAAAGGGTTTGGGTTTTACACTCTATTAGAGACCCAATGATTTATTTTTGTACAAGTGGTGGGGCTTACAACTCAAGGAGAGGCCCAGATGATTTTTCTAAAAAAGGCGACGATCGCGCAGTTGTTTTTGAAAATACAGTGGGACTTATACAATGACTGAGGCCCCAAAAGTGGTGTATTTACAATGGGGATGGGTCTTACACTCTAATAGAGGCCCAAAGTGTTTGAAAAAGTTTGATGAGTGTTGAATTAACCAAAAACCCTAATTTGTTTTCAAAATGTATTTTAATTGAATAAAAATTCAATTAAAATGATCAAAATTGTTAAACATGTGTGGAAACAAATTGTGATCTTGGATTAATGTTTCAAAAATCATGTTTCTATCCACAAAATGATTAGAAATCACTAAAATTTGAAAAATCAAGAGGGACAAAATATTTTAAATTTCAAAAAACAATTAAAATATTAATTCTTTACAAAAATATCAAGCATATGAAATAAATAATATTTTTGGGATTTTTGGTAAAATAAAATATTTTAACATTTTTGTGAATTATTAAAAAAAGAATCAACTCAAAATCATTAAAATTCAGGGAGAAATTAATTTTTGAATCAATTAAATAAAATCACAAAACTCAAATATTTGAATTTTCAAAAAAGGCGCCAAGAACATGGCAAGAACACGCGCCACCCTCTGTTTTTGCAGATTTACGTTTTCTATCCAATCTCACTGAATACTTGATGATAACATGCAATCTACATATCAATCTACTCGTTTTCACCTCACGATCATGTATATGGTCTTTAATTTTATTTATTTTAAGCATGGAATAAGAAATCAAAGAGAAACCTCAAGAACCCTAAAACTTGCATGAAGGCTCAGAAATTCCATACACGATTCAAACAAAGCAATTAATTGAGGGTAAACACTCTATGCATGATCATGAACATATGGCCAAATTATTGGGCAGCAAAAAATGCATGGATCATAGAGTTAGAAGAGCTCATGCTTACCTCTTGTAGCTGGTGATCGTGTTTTGTGTTAGAGGTGTTACAGCTTGGTTCCATGGATATGGACAGCTTCCCTAGGTGGTATGGAGTGTGTCTGGCTGCTTGGAGTGGTTTGAAACAAGCTGGAACTGAAGATGGTATCCCAACTGCAACTTGGTTAAAACCTTGAGCAGTTGGTTGGTGATTTTGTGAAATCAGTGTTCCAGATGTTGTTTAAGTGTTTGGATCACTTCTATATAATGTTTATGAAGTGTGCATGTGATTAGTTTGGTTGGAATAACTCTCAAACTCAAAACCCGATAGTGACTTGCTTTGGAAGGCAATTTTGGAGTGAAGGAAGAAATTTTGAGGAAAGCATCTGTTTGATAGCTTTGGTGTACTCAAACTGATCACAAATGAGCTCTATTTATAGTGGAGCAAGTTTGTTTTGCAAGCAATAGTGAATGACAACTACTGCAGAGGTTTGGCCAATGTTGATCAATGAGAATCCAAGTCTCCTCTAGCCATTGACTAGAGGTTCGGGCACAGGCTGTTGGTTCCCTTGGTCTTGGATATGTCTTGACTGAATTCAGTTGGAAATGGCTCAGTCCATGCCACCTTGGTGCATCTATTAAATGCTCCAAAACAAAATTGGAGTCTTGTCCCCTCTTTAGGAATTTCTAGGTTTGGCATGCTACTTTTGGTTCTAAAGACTTGGGAGGGTGATGGATCAGTGTTTGTGCCTCCTTGGTATCCCCCTGAGGTGTTCAGATGGATAAGTGTGTTTGTCATTTGCAAAAATTTGGCAAATCGAGCAAAATGCACAAATCTGCCTTGCTTTGACAGTTTTCAGCAAGGCATATTGCCATTGTCATATCTCATGGCTCAAGTGGAATTTGATGGAGTTCTTGGCCATTTTGGAAAGCCCTCATATGATACAACAACTGTTTGATCATAATTGGTTTTGATACTTTTTGGATCCAAGTGAAAAATGCCCCTACATTTTGAAAAAAGTAAGACAGATTATGACTTAGTGAAAATGTCACTAAGTGTTGGAAAAAAGTGACATTTTCACTTTTTGTGATTTTGATCATTCCATAACTTAAAATCCATGAGGAATTGGAATGAGTTGTGTTTGAAGCTTTTGTAGAGGGTCATGAGAGCTACAAATCCAACTTTGAAAGGGGAAAAATGGCCTTGTGGTTTAGGAGTTATGATCCTCCAAAGTTGGTACCCTAGCCACTTTGTTCCATAACTTAGAAAAATTTCTAAGTTTTTATGGTTACCCCTTTTACAAGTTATCCCACTTTTCTTGATTTTTCTTGATGAATGATGATTCCAATCACACATTAACATCATTTTAGGGTTAAGGAACCATAATTGTGAAAAATATCAAAAAGTCAAAGTTGACTTTTGTGCACAGTTGACTTTTTGTCAGATGAACTCCAAACTGTGCGACCCTCTATGAAATCAAGTTCTTGACCTAAATCAAACTTGATGGATTGATTTCATAGGTGTTATAGGGTATATTGAATCATGTCCTAGGGTTTGGGAGTATGTCCTGGTCAAAAGTCAAAGGCACAGTTGACTTTTCCCGCAAAACCCTAACTGTGGTTCTGATGAACCTGAAACTTGGGTTAATCCATTGTTGAAAATGAATCAAGGTGGTTTATTAGAGACCCTCAAATCTTATCTTGAGGTCTTGGCTCATGATTTGTCCCAAAAGTCAACTTAGGGGGGGGGTGAATTAGGTCAAGAAACCCTAATTCTTGATTTTTGATGAATGCATCCCCTGAGGTAAAAATTGACTTGATGATTGGGTCCATGATGTCCCATGGAGCATATTAGGTTATGCTTTAAAGCATTGGCTCATGCCCAGAGGAAAATTTCCATCTGGAGGCCCTGGTCGACCAAACCCTAATTTAGTGACACTGGCGATCTTAAGGCTTAATCCACCTGGAAAGTTGCAACATTGTGCTTGATTCTTGCTGTGGGAGTCCTCTTCATCTGTTGTTGATGTTTGAGAGGTGATACAAGTTGAAGATCATGTCATTCCTTGATCGATCCTTTGTCTAAAGCTCATAGAGGGCTTGAAACCCTAATTCTGATGGTAGTGAAGGCTCACCCATCTTTGGGGAGACTAATGAGGCATGATGGTCCATCCATATTGTGATGATGATTTGTACAATGATGGGAAATCTTAGTGGTCAAAATTTGGGGTATTTGCACCAGATGCCCCTAATTAATCTTCTTGGACCCGAAGGTGTGAATGGCGAAGGTATTCGAGCATTCGGGGTGGAAGATGATTAAATATCAGAATACCCGAAATTTTGATAGTGGTTATGAATAATAGCTTACACATTCATCATCTTTTGCTAAGAAATGGTGCTTAGAAAAGGTAAAACTTCCCCTCGATCCTGGACTTCTGCCAAGGAACTGGTCTCAGTTTCTAAAATAAACTTTCCCTCGATCCTGGTTTCCTACCAAGGATCTGGTCTCAGTTTCTGATATAAACTTCCCCTCGATCCTGGTTTCTAACCAAGGAACTGGTCTAAGTTTCTGAAATAAACTTCCCCTCGATCCTGGTTTCTAACCAAGGAACTGGTCTAAGTTTCTGAAATAAACTTCCCCTAAATCCTGATTTCCTACCAAGGAACTGGTCTTAGTTTCTGATATAAACTCCCCCTCGATCCTGGTTTCTAACCAAGGAACTGGTCTAAGTTTCTGAAATAAACTTCCCCTCGATCCCGGTTTCCTACCAGGGAATAGGTCTGAGTTTTTTTCGTCAATAAACTTTATTGACAAGGGACGCTATGTGTAGCGGTTTTCCTCAAACTTCTCACCGAATTTTCCTGGGAAGATGCCATTTGATGGGAAAAACTTTTGATGTCAGACTTGCTGGGGAACCCATCTGTCTGAGTTGTAAAGGTACACAAACTTCCCTATTGGAGATGCCATTTGTTGTCTCTATCAGGGAAAACGAGTCTCTTGAGAGACTGCTTTCACTTGGGGATATTACATCATACTTTTCTCGGAGAAATGCCATATGATGTGATCCAATTTTGAGGTGTTGATGACCTTTTCGTCAGCGGATTTTTTGGAGAAAACTGTCGTATTGTCGAATCTCTGATTAAGAGGCTTTCTCTGGGGATTTTCCTTAATCTGGGAAAGCGAAAATATCATCTTCAATGGCGAAGAGTGACGTTTGTCGAAAGTTTTCTTGCTTTTCAGAGGTTCAAGTTACCAAAGTGGTCAAGGGCCAACTCTAATCCAGAAATAAAGTAGAGGAGAGAGATTGTTCAGACGCAACATTTTCTGATGAGGAAAGAACTGACAACTCGATTGTGAAGACTTTTATCACTAGGGGACAAGACCGACTAAAGTGATAGTGATGCAATATGAATATGAATGTAAATCAATAATGCATGATGCATGTATGTATATGCTGACAAAACTGACACAACATACAGACTAGTAGATAAACACGACTGGATACTCGGCCACATTAGGAGATAAAAAGTATCGCTAGTTCAAGATAGCAATTCTGCCTTGCTTAGGAGAAGTAGTCCCTGTGGGGGAACAACCGTTGATCGGGCTTAGGAGGTAAGAACTCGGCTGAAGATGTCAGATGGAGTATTCGTATTTGACATAATTGATCCTTCGTTCAGGTGCACTAGTTTAGAAGGAGTACTTTGATTATGCACTTTGAAGTTCGATTACTTCTGGCGAAGCGATCGAAGTTCTTTCGATGTTCAACAGTCAAAAGAAATTGTTTTCTTTATTTTAAAAACAGAAAAGTTTGACAAGTAAATTCATTTTTGTTTCGTTTCAAGAATCGTTGATCATGTTAAAATGTCGTTCTGTAAAGCTAAAACAAATAAGAATTGTAAACAAAAGCACAAAGGCTCAAATTTTATTGATAGGATGGAAATCAGCCAAACGCGTGATTCCATAGAGTATTTACAAAGTTTAGAAAATGGTAATTAAAGGGAAAAGGGCTATATTGAAACATAACGACCACTATCCTTCTACCAACTTTGAATTCGGGACATCCTGAGCTTCTGTCAAAGATGACCTTGACTGGAGTTTTTTGATGGATGGCAGGACTGCTACTAGGGGATTTTCCCCTGTTGGACGTAGTTATTTGCCACTATCCCTAACTTTTGCCTGGATTGTACTTTGAGATTTCCAATCCACCGGGATGATTTTTTTATTATGTCTCTAATTTTTGCCTGGACCGCCCTTTCGGGTTTTCAATCCACCGAGACGTTTTTTCTCTTATTTATTTATTTATTTATTTACTTAGGCAAAGTATTTCTTGACTACGTCAACATTCGTGGGGTAGGAAAATTCTTCTCCATCCATGGTTGCAAGTCTCAGGGCACCGCCTGAGAAAGCTTTCTTAACCACATAGGGGCCGTCGTAATTCGGAGTCCATTTGCCCCGAGAGTCAGTGAGAAAGGATTGCATCTTTTTTAGCACAAGGTCTCCTTTCCTGAAGACGCGAGGTCGGACCTTTTTGTCAAATGCCCTCTTCATTCTCTGCTGATATAACTGACCATGGCATAGTGCCGTTATTCTCTTTTCTTTGATCAGATTTAGTTCGTCGTGTCGACTTTGACACCATTCAGCTTCTGTAATCTTAGTTTCCATCAATATCCGGATTAATGGGTTCTCTACTTCGATGGGGAGCACTGCTTCCATGCAATATACTAGAGAGAAAGGGGTTGCCCCTGTTAAAGTGCGGACAGATGTACGGTAACCGTGAAAAGCAAAGGGTAGCATCTCGTGCCAATCTTTGTAGGTTACAACCATCTTTTGAACAATCTTCTTGATGTTCTTGTTAGCCGCTTCTACCGTCCCGTTTATCTTGGGTCGGTAGGGAGATGAGTTATGATGTTCGATCTTGAACTCAGCACACAACTCTTTCATCATCTTGTTATTCAAGTTAGATCCATTATCAGTAATGATCTAGCTTGGGACACCATAACGACAAATAATATTGTTTTTGATAATTCGGACCACCACTTGTCGGGTTACATTGGCGTACGATGCTGCTTCGACCCACTTGGTGAAGTAGTCAATGGCTACCAGAATGAACCGATGTCCGTTTGAAGCCTTAGGTTCGATCATGCCAATCATGTCGATTCCCCATATGGAAAAAGGCCACGGGGAAGAAAGAACTTTGAGATGCGTTGGCGGTACATGGATTTTGTCAGAGTATATCTGACACTTGTGACACCTCCTCATGTACTTGTAGTAGTCGGATTCCATGGTCAACCAGTAGTACCCTGCTCTTAGAATTTTTCTCGCCATTGTGTGTCCATTGGCATGCGTGCTAAAGGATCCTTCGTGAATTTCTTTTATCAGTATGTTTGCTTCTTTTCTGTCTACACATCGAAGCAAGACCATGTCAAAGTTTCTCTTATAGAGTGTATCACCGCTCAGGAAGAAGCTTCCTACCAACCTTCTGAGAGTCCTTCTGTCTTTTCTTAGTGCCCTAGGTGGGTACTCTTGTTTCTGAAGGAAGCATTTGATATAATGATACCAAGGTTTGTCATCTATGACTGCTTCAATCGCGAAGATGTAAGCGGCCCGTTCAAGGCGCATTATGTCGATCTTAGGTAAGTCGGTCCATTGACCTACACTAATCATGGAAGAAAGAGTGGCTAATGCATCAGCCATGTGATTCTCCTCACGAGGGATATGATGAAACTCGATTCTGTTGAAGAAGGGTAACAACATTCTCGCGTAATCCTTGTAAGGAATCAATCCTGATTGGTATGTGTTACAATCTCCTTTGATCTGATTGATGACCAGAGCTGAGTCGCCATATACATCCAAGTTTTTGATCCTCAAATCAATCGCTTCTTCGAGACCCATAATACAAGCTTCGTATTCGGCCTCGTTGTTTGTGCACTTGAATGTAAGTCTGGCAGTGAAAGGAATGTGGGTACCCTGAGGTGTTATGATGATTGCCCCAATTCCGTTTCCGTAATGATTGACAGCTCCGTTAAAGATTAGTCCCTATTGGGAACCTGGTTCTGGCCTTTCACTGGGTAGCGGTTCATCGCAATCTTTCATTTTCAAATACATGACATTGGGAAGTCAAACCTGATTGATTCCTGATCGTCAATTGGTTGATGAGCCAAATGATCGGCTAAAATACTTCCCTTAATGACTTTCTGAGCGTGGTACTCAATGTCATATTCTGATAACAACATCTGCCAACGGGCAATTCTTCCCGTGAGAGCAGGTTTTTCTAAGACATACTTGATTAGATCCATTTCGGAGATTAACCAAATAGTGTGACGAATCATGTACTGGCGAAGACGTTTGGCTGCCCAAGCCAAAGCACAACAAGTTTTCTCAAGCATAGTGTACCGAGTCTCGCAGTCGGTGAATTTCTTGCTCAAATAGTAGATGACAGACTCTTTTCTTTTGGTTTCGTCTTGTTGGCCAAGTACACAACCCATTGGTCTTCTAAGACCGTGAGGTAGATGATCAGTGGTCTTCCTTCCACTTGAGGTGATAGAATTGGTGGGTTCAACAGGTATTCCTTAATACTGTCGAAGGCGGTTTAGCATTCCTCTGTCCAAACGCAGTCCTGATTCTTTCTGAGTAATTTGAAAATTGGCGCACATGTTGCGGTCATGAGGAATATGAATCTGGAAATGTAATTCAGACGTCCCAGGAATCCTCTAACTTATTTTTCAGTTTTCAGAGAAGGCATTTCTTGAATGGACTTGACCTTGTCAGGATCAACCTTAATTCCTTTTTGGCTGACGATGAACCCTAAAAGTTTCCCTGAATGGACATCGAATGTGCACTTATTGGGATTCAAGCAGAGTTTGTACTTTCTCAACCGTTTGAATAGTTTTGACAGGTGGGTCACATGCTCCTCTTCTGTCTTAGATTTTGCAATCATATCATCGACATATACCTCGATTTCCTTGTGTATCATGTCATGAAACAGAGTAGTCATGGCCCTTTTATAGGTTGACCCGACGTTCTTCAAACCGAACGACATTACCTTATAACAAAAGGTACCCCATGGGGTAATGAAGAAGTTTTCTCCATGTCTTTAGGCGCCATTTTTATCTGATTATAGCCTGAGAATCCATCCATGAAGGAAAAAACTTTGAAATTTTGCTGTACTGTCAACCAGCATGTCAATGTGTGGTAAAGGAAAGTCATCCTTTGGACTAGCCTTGTTCAGATATTTGTAATCGACACACATTCTGACTTTTCCGTCCTTTTTTGGAACGGGTACAATATTGTCTAACCATTGAGGATATTTTGATGTGGCGAGGAAACCTGCGTCAATCTATTTTTGTACCTCCTCTTTGATTTTGACGGCCATGTCTATGTGAATCCGTCTCAACCTCTGTTTTACTGGCGGACATTCCGATTTCAATGGTAAGTGATGTTCCACGATGCTGGTATCCAACCCTGGAATGTCCTGGAAGGACCAAGCAAACACATCAGGAAATTCTCTGAGAAGCTTTGTCCAACTCTCTTTGGCAGTTGGACTGAGCAGTGCCCAAATCCTGATTTCTTTTCTCTCTTTTTCTGAACCCACGTTGATCGTTTCCAACGGCTCTTTGTGAGGTTCAAAGGACCTTTCCTCTTGTCGGAGTAATCGGGAGATCTCTTATGGAATTTCGTTGTCAACTTCTTCTTTAGCCCCAAATACCGGGAACTCAAAGTCGGGAGAAGGCATCAGATCGTATGTTTCAACGGGGTTTAAAATAAGCAATCTGCATGACATGATGATTTGTGTTTAGAAGAGATAGAGAAAATGCAAGTGTGTGCAGTGTATTTTTTTTTAAAAATTGCTTGTTTATTTTGAATTATTTTTTAGGATTACCATTTTTTGAGAAAAGCGAAAAGAGAAAACAACCATTAATACGGAGATCATAGAATAATGTTATTTTATTTATGAACAAGTCGATTCTTGAAACTACATCCCTATAAAACAGAACTATGTCGCTTTGGGCGAAGCGAAAAGGGAAATTTACAGAAAGTGAGCCCTATCAAAACATCTGTTTCACCTGGGCAGGGTGAAAGGTTAAGATAAAGACGGCAATTACTTCGAATTAGGAACAATCTTCGGAACATCGACAGCAACCGATTTGCGAAGAACTCCTCAGTGAATCACAAAGTCTGATACCTTCCTTGATTTGCCTTCAGAAATGATGCTGATTTCTGGCAGAGCAGGATCATTGGAATCTGTCTCTCAGGCAGAGTCGCCGTAGGAGGATTCCTCAGTTGTATTTTGCATAGTATTTATACTCTCAGGTATATCTCCCCATCCAGTTGGCTGGATGTCTTCGAGCCTGATACGAGAGCTTTCGGGAGCGGTGTACTTGACCATAAAGTCAAATTTTCCACTTGGTTGTCCTAAGGTGTACCACATTTCTTTGGGACTGGAGGTGTCATCCATTTCAATGACGTTGACCTCAGGAAAATCGTAGTTGATGAACTCTAGTCCTGCAAATTTTGCAAATTCATCGTCGTGCTGGATAGGTTCTAAATACCCTGAGTGTTGATCCCATGACATGGTGGGGACGTAGGTATTCTTTTCAATGACGATCATCTAATTTTCATTGATCGGCTGATTTTCTTGCCCCAAGTCTCCTGGGTACGGCTGCCAGATAGGCATGCCATCCATTGGGCCATAATAGTCATGGTCAAAGTTGTCCTTCATCAGAGTGTCCTCCTCTAATGAGTTTGGTGGAGCCCGGCATCCTTCCGGATCACAATCTCCGTATATCATTTTGACGTCTGACCTCGGTATAAATCTCGGACTCTGCGCGCGATAGCAAAATGGCGTAGGCACTTCTTCCTGAGGCATATAACCGTCCTTGTTAAGATAGGACTTCCATTCCTCATTTGTATCGGAGGGATCTCCCTCGTTGATGGTATGAACTGCTTGAGGCACTGGGTGAAGGAAACCTCCACTATGGAAGAAGTCCTGAATGGGATGAAGACTTTCATCGTTAGCAGCTGTCTGGGTGCAGGTTACAGAAAAACCAAGACCCTTCTTTGTTTTATTATCAGTAGGAATGACAAGCTGTCCCCATCCTTTTGCATTGTTATTTTCGATTACTTTGAGAGCATATTTGTATGAGGAAATCGATGTTCCTTTTTCTGATTGATTCTCATTGCTCATCGAAAGTGCTTGGAACTAAGTCCCAATAACCTCCTCGGGTTCTATAGAAGTAGATAATGACAAGTTACTCACGATCAAGGCTTGTTCTCCACAGACCGTGACGAGTTGATCATTCTTGACGAACTTCAGTTTCTGGTGTAGCGTCGAAGTGACTGCCCCAGCCTGGGGTATCCAAGGTCTTCCTAATAAGCAATTGTATGTTGCCCGGATGTCCATGACCTGGGAAGTGATTAGGAAAGTGTGAGGACCGATAGTTATGGGAAGGTCAACTTCGCCGATAACTGCTTTCCAAGATCTGTCAAAGGCTTTGACGATAACCTCACTGCCCCTCATCGGGGACCCTTTGAATGATTGTCGGATTAAAGTGGACTTCGGTATAACATTGATGGCCGATCCTATGTCTATCAGTACGCTGGCTAAAGCATCGTCCTGGCAGTTAACTGTGATATTGAGCGCCATGTTGTGAGTTTTGCCCCCCTCTGGCAAATCCTCATCACTAAATCCTAAGTTGTTGTAGGAAGTGATGTTAGAGATGATGTTATCGAACTGTCATATTGACACATCCTATTCCACAAAGGCCTACTCTAAGACTTTCTGTAGAGCCTCTCTGTGGGCTTTGGAAGTGAGTAAAAGTGATAGCACTGAGATCTTTGAAGGGGTTTGTAACAGCTGATCAACAATGTTGTATTCACTCCTTTGGATGAGCTTCAGCATCTCATCGTTGTTCTTTGAAAGGTCGGGATTACTGGATTGACCGACTGGTGGATTGGGAGCTTCTGTCGAAAGTTCCTTTTCTTTGTTAGGTTCTCCAACTCCTCGGTTGAAGATTCAACCGCTCCGTGTTACTCGACTGATGTCTGCAATATTCACGACGGAGGGCAATGGAATTTCCTTTCCATTCTTAATTATTGTTGCACCGTATTTGTAAGGGATCGTCTTAGCTGATTCATACGGTAACGGTCCCAGTAAATAGATAACTACAGGAGCCTTTTGATTTTTCTGACTGTCGTAAGTAACTTCAATCAGTTCTTGGCTAAGAACCTTTGATTTGTCTAGTAGAGGGATGATGGTACAAACATCCTTGTTTTGTTGATGATCAGAGATTATGACAACGTCTCTTATTTGATCAGCAAAGTAGTCTGGCATCCAGTTGATTGGCTCGGGACTCGGACACGGGTGAATCTCTTTACGATCCAACTGACCTTGAAGGACTGCCCGCACAAGGTAGCATCCTTGGTTATTCTCCGAGCAGACTCTACAACGTTCATAGTTATGTGGTGGCACCTGGCCACGCCCGCTTTGAATGCAGTGCAACCTTACCAGGTTTGTTTCCATAGATCGGACATCCTGACTTTGACGCCGAGTAGGGTTTCCATTAAGCACACTGATTTGTTGCGTGTCTTCATCTAGATAGATTGGAAGACACCAGTGGTTTAACAAGTGTTGTAAAGTTATCTGAATGAGAGCGCACCCTTGGTTACTCTCACAACATCCTTTACAGTTCTGATAATCATGTGAAGTGAGAAAACTGAGTTGGACCTTCCTAGCATGTAACTCCACCAAGCTGGTATTCATCAGACGAATATCAAAGATTTGAATCATGTTAATCTGATAAGGATTTCTATCATGGTAGTCCTGGATCCATCCAATATCCATTTGACGCTGGAGGACCTCTTGTACAAAGGAGCATCCCTGTTTGTTTATCGAGCAAGTTAGACAGGAATTATAATCGTGCCACGGCAGATTATGATACTGGCTTTGCATTTAGTGCATTGCCACCAGGTTGACATTCATCGTACGGATGTCGTGGTTCTGAATGATGTTGGAATCCGTATAGGTCATGTTGACTCCACGAACTCGATGCTTCTAGATCCACCCGAGATCCAATTGTTCCTGTAGAGCTGATTGCACCACAGAACATCCCTGATTGTTTTTAGAGCAAATATCACACTGGTGATAATTATGAGGTGGCACATGGCCATATCCGCTCTGTCTACAATGCATCTTGACCAAGTTGGCTCTTAACAAGAGTACATCATGAATTTGATAGGTGTTGTTAGACTCTCCCTCTATCAAATTGACTGCAGCTTTCTCATGTTGAGGCAGCGGGTTTGTGAGAACATTAGGATTTGTATCTTTGAAAGATAAGACCCCGCTCCTAACAAGCTTTTGCACGTCGGATTTGAAACTGAGACAGTTTTCTATGTTGTGCCCTAGTCCTCCTTGATGGTAAGGGCAAGTTTGATCCGCCTTAAACCAAAAAGGCGGGTTTTCCGGTACTATAAGAGGAGACTTAGTTTGGACGTGCCCTTGACCAGTAGTAACGGAAGCAGCTCCGCGTACAACATGGGTATAGGGTCAAACCCTGGTAGTCGCGTTGCACAATTGTTATTGTACGGAGGACGAGTCTGCTGAAGAGACTATTGTGTCCTTTGCCGAAGTTGTTGTTGATTAGGTTGGCTCTGAGCAACCTGAGGTTGATACGTAGGAACAGGCGCGGGATTGATAGCAGGAGTTACAGCTGCTGCTGGTTGATATCGGCGCCTTTACTTTCCAAGAGAGATATTCCCGATATCTTTCTCTTTTTTCTTAGAGAGAGCACTACCGTATCGTTTGGTACTGCTTGATGATCCAGTGTCTTTTACTAAACGTCCTTCTCGGACGGCTTCCTCAAGACGAACTCCCATGCCCACCATCTCGATGAAGTCACTGGGCGCACTGGCGACCATTCTGTCGTAGTAAAATGAGCTTAAGGTCTTTAAGAAGATCTTTGTCATCTCTTTTTCTTCAAGAGGTGGACAAATCTGGGCGGCAATTTCACGCCATCTCTGAGCGTACTCCTTAAAGGTTTCCTTGTCCTTTTGTGACATTGATCTGAGTTGATCTCTGTCCGGTGCCATGTCCAAATTGTATTTATATTGTTGAACGAAAGCAGTGCCAAGATCTCTGAACGTGCTGATCGTAGCGCGGTTTAAACCCATGTACCATTTTAATGCGGCACCGGTTAAACTATCCTGAAAGTAGTGAATCAATAACTCCTGGTTCTTTATCTGAGCTGACATTCTCCGAGCGTACATCACCAAATGGCTTTGAGGGCAATAGTTACCCTTGTACTTTTCAAAGTCAGGCACTTGGAACATGTGTGGAACTTTCACATTGGGGACCAAGCAGAGGTCCGCGGCGTCCTTTCCAAATAGATCCTGACTGTGAAGGGCTGCGGTTTTTTCTGCATCTCCAGGAATTATTCCTGGAATTCATTCATTCTGTCGAACATGCTGTCGTTTCCACCAGAAGGTATTTGTGGAATCTGTCCTTCCGGGACAGTGTGTACCACGGGCGATGGTATAGTCATTACGACCGAGACTCTCGGTGTCTCCCGAAGTTTGTAACCTTCAGGAGTTGCTGTCATGCCCTTGGCATCTTCGCTTTCCCGAAGTTTGTAACCTTCAGGCCCAGCGGTTCCTGCTGCAGTTCCCTGATCCTCAGCGATTGGCGGAACATATCCTTCTGGGATATAGTTAATAGACATGCCCTAGGGACGATCTTTCGACATTTTGTACCTAGGAACATACTTCTCAACTATGGGCGTAGATGTGATCTCCGAGATCACAGTCCTTTGTTGTTGCATTTGAGCTTCTGCTAGAGCTTACATATCGTTATGAAGCTTTCTCAGATCCTCTTTCAGAGTGTCGATCTCTTCTCTCAACTCTCTGTTCTCTTCCTCGAGATCATCCATCTTTTTCTGACGATTGGCCCGAGTATTATACGAATGAGACAGTTTGACTCTAGAATCGAGACGCAAACATGAGATTCGTAGGTAAGAAGACTGCGTTTATGAGAATGATGAATACAATGATTATTAATTATTTCTGTTTATTCAAAGTAAACTTTGACAATTGGATTGCAAATATCAAACAATGGGGAAACCCCATTTTATTGAATTTAAAGGATTGCAGAAACGAAAATACAGTAAATTACAAAGTGTTACGAAAGGAAATCTAAACTAATGGGTCATGAGTCCTCTATGAAGAGAGCTCAGGTGCTGGTTCGGGTGCTTTCCTTTTCTTTGACCGGGGCTCTTGGGCCATTGTCGGGTTGTCATTCCTTTGCCAAGTGAAAGGAGCGAGCAAATTCCTTTGGTAATCCTTATTTTCTACAGCATGCTGCTCTAAAATCTCAATCAGCGCATCTTTTTCTCTTAATAGCTGCTGTATTTTCTTACCTTCCACTTTGAGAATATGGTACTTGTTCCTCCAAGACCTCTTCTCCTACTGAACTTTGCTAAGAGTAACCTGAGGTTTTTCCGTCTCAGACATGAAATAAAGAGCAGAGTCCCTTAATGGAAGAACTTTCTGGCGAGGGTAAGGCATCCTCATCTTGAGAGCTCTAGTTTGTATCCAGTGGAGATAAGGCTCCATCGAGACACAATCTGGTTTTCCTAGAGACTCTTGTCCTTTCCTATAAACGTGTTTCCAAGCATGCACTATTTCCATAAGGGGTACATTAGGGAAATTTCCACAACGGTCAATGATTCTGATCCCATCGTAGATTCGATTGTACCAATCTATGTCAGAGTTGGTAAGAGACATGATTCTCTACGACCAACGTAAAGTATTTTTTTGATCCCAAAATGCAGCAGACTTGGGCAAATAGGAAGTGAACCATTTATAAAGTAAGGGTACACAGCACGTGATTATTCCTCCGCTGTATAAATTCCTTAAGTGTACCGAATGATATGCATCTGCGAGTAAGGTCGGTACAGGGTTTCCAATCAGAAAAATCTTAATGGCGTTGATATCCACAAAGTTATCGATGTTAGGAAACAAAAATAACCCGTATGTGAGCAAAACAAAGATGCTCTCGAAAGCAGCCACGTTCCCTATACTAGCAAAGTACAGGGTTTTCTTTATCAAGAATTGGGCTGGCAAACCTTGGATGCCACCCTTAGTGGTCGTGTGAGTCCTGACTTCTGACTCGTCTAAATAAATTGCTCTTGCAATGGTCTGATCCTTTGGAATCTCTTCCAGTCCGGAAAAGGGAGCTTGATCAGTGATATGTAAATCAGTCAGGTGAGAATACTCCCCCAGCGTTGGTGCAAGCTGATAATCCAGGAATGTGAAACAGTGATAGACCGGATCTTAGAACTGGATTAGTGTGGACAGGATTCCTTCAATTACATGGACCTTTAACAAGGACAACAGTCCTCCATACTTGGCTCTGAAAGCCTCGTGGTTGGTGATCATTCTTGCCAAACCTCTTAAATCCTCTAACTTTGGAACCTTGAAGGTGTACTTATGAGTTTTCCTTCTACTGAAATCCATTAGCGCAATCTCCTTTCTCTGACATTTGCAATCATTGTCTCAGTTTAATTTGAAAAAGAGAGACTAGAAGAGAAGATTTTTTTTAATGTTTTTTTTTAAATGAATGTATGAATGCAGCACACAAAAACATAGAAAAAACATGGGGTCAAAGGGTCAGTGTCATGAAGTCAAGGCTCTACCCC
This sequence comes from Lathyrus tuberosus, assembly GCA_022829125.1. Classification (NCBI taxonomy): domain Eukaryota; kingdom Viridiplantae; phylum Streptophyta; class Magnoliopsida; order Fabales; family Fabaceae; genus Lathyrus; species Lathyrus tuberosus. The sequence goes on along the minus strand of JALAZF010000066.1, from coordinate 18,459,555 downwards.
CCCCCCCCCCAAAGGTTTATACTGGTGGTTTTTTGTACCTGTCCGCAAAATCCTTGACCCCTCTTGGGATAACAACAGCAAGCGGATCGCCAGCGAGCTGATGTATCCTAGAGCGATCTCAGATGGGGGTAGTATCGCGTGACAACTATTTCTGATAGCTTCCGCACTACAAAATGGCTTAAGCCTACTAAAAACCTCAGCTTCTCAGATAATCCAGTCGCCCACACTACTTTCAACAACCGAAGTTGTATAGGCAATGTATCTGCAAAGGGAGTCTCCACTGAGTTTGATGGTTGACCGGGGGCTCTTAGTTGGAATTCACTCCCAGTAAGATTACCCGCATTGCCATCACCTATCTTAGGTGTATACTCAATCTTTCCACATGCGGCATCACACGCATTCCCATTAGCAGAAAAATAAACACAGATATCAATTAGGAAAAGTAGTATATATATTTGTCTTAATCATCCTAGACCTCTAGTCTTATGATCCTATATAGACAATGACTCCCTAGCAGAGTCGCCATTTCTGTGACATTTCGAGAACTCAAGGTTTTCACCGAAGATTGTAGGAAAGAGAATACGGGCCCCACGGTGGGCGCCATTTTCTGTGGTACTTTCTTTAAGGTTTCTACCTAAGAGATGGGAAGAGAACAAGATCTCGCGGTCCCTAGTGAAGTCGCCATTTTTTCTGTAGCGCGAATTTTTGCGTGGTTGCGAAGCACTATCGCTTTGGGGTACTACAGTTCGATTCATTTTTTATCCTATTGAGCTGATTAAGGAAGGGAAATAGATGTCTCCAATTAACCCTGCTTGCATACTGAGTTTAAACAGATGTCTGTTAGGTTTACATATGCTATTAAGATTATGGGTCTCTCTTAGGTTATTTTGTTAAGAACACAGTGTTTGGACTATTTGTGAGGTAAGATGCTAATGTGTTTAGATTTGATGCTTTTGGGTTGATTTGGTGGAGATACGGGGTTTTGAGTTTTTGATTAGTATGCTCGTTAATATTTTTCCAATCTTATGCCTACGTATTCCCATTTAACGAAACAGGGAAATCAGAGTGATCATAGTTCCTCCTATTCTATGGGAGGAAAAAAAGTTGTTTTGGTGTCTTGTTCAAAGCCCACGACGTGATGCTAAATGTGGTTTGTATCTTGTTCAAAGCCCAAGATGTGAAGCTAAATGGTCTATTTGTATCTTGTTCGAAGCCCAAGATATGAAGCTAAAGGGTTTATTGATGAGAGAGAATTTATCATCTCTAAAAGGAGATATTTGGTCTGTTTGTCACAACTGTTGGGTGACTGGTTATAAAGGAGAATTACTTTAACTGGGATATGTGAATCCAGCAATGCCATAATTTCCTTTATAGGGGATTTTTAACCTGAAGGAGAAGACTTTAACTCACTTTAGAGCAATTGCATCTTTCCTTAGGAATTTCTCATGCTAAAAGAGGGACAGTGGCGTGGATGTAAATAATCCAGAGGCTTGCCGCTTACAGCAATTTATTTGAAGGAAAATGAGTTGTTGATGTTTGTATACTATGATCAAGGCACACATTTTGATGCTAACAGGTTGATTGACTCAACCGGGGTTTTCTTATACAAAGCCTAAGAGGAGGCTATTGACCGAACAAGAGGGTGCTTTTATATGTCTTGTACGAAGCCCAAGACGGAAGCTAAAAGGGTTGACTCAACAAGAGAGTGCTTTTATGTGTCTTGTACGAAGCCCAAGATAGAGGCTAAAAGGTTTTGACTCAACATGAGAGTCTTTTATACTCAACAAGAGAGTATTTTTATCTTGTACGAAGCCCGAGATAGAGGATAAAAGGGGTTTGACTCAACAAGAGAGTCTTTTATACTCAACAAGAGAGTGTTTTAGTATCTCGTACGAAGCCCGAGATGGAGGCTAAACGTTTGACTCAACAAGAGATTCTTTTATGCTCAACAAGAGAGTGTGAAAAGGTTAGTTCCGATGGGGAGAATCATTGTACAAATCCCAAGAGGAGGCTACTGTGCTCTGTTTCAGTTTAGTGACAGGTCCAGTATGTTGGATAAAAGAGAAAATCAATTCTTATGAAGGGAACGATTAAAGGTATTGTTGTGCTTTGGTACTGATCAGAGGATCAGGGTTATTTCTTGTTCTTTAAGGAAATGGAAAATCCAAAGGGTATTGAGACTGTCCAAGTCTACTGGTGTTTTGAGAAATCAATTCTCAGGTAGTGAATGATCTTTGTATGATGCCCAAGAGAAGGTTGGTATGTTAAGGCATGAGAGCTTTTAAGAAGCCGAATGGTCCTTGTACAATGCCTAAGAGGAGGCGGGGATGCTTTTAAGAAGCCTGTGGGTCCCCAAATCCCGAGAAGTTCAAGACATGCCATTCACCGAGAATAGATCAAGCCAGGAAAGTCTGAGAATTTGGAAAAAACTCAAGAGATGCCATTCAAGGAGAAAAGATCATCCCTGGGGAGTTGAGTCTCTTTGACAATTTCTAAGGGTGACAGTTTGAGAAAGGGTTCACCGAGAATGCTGCCTTTCACGTCTCCATATTGTTTAACCCCAAGAGAAGGGAAGATTGTGTCTGGTAATCCTATGGGATCTAGTTTTGTTTGTATTCAAGAGGCCCAAAGGTGTTTTAAGAAAAATAATGGGGCTTATAACTCGAGGGTAGGCCCAGATGATTTGTTTTTTGAATTGGCGATCACGCCGAGATTTCTTTAACATACTGGGTCTTACACAATGCCTTGAGGCCCAAGAGGTTTTGGTTAAAAAAGGGTTTGGGTTTTACACTCTATTAGAGACCCAATGATTTATTTTTGTACAAGTGGTGGGGCTTACAGCTCAAGGAGAGGCCCAGATGATTTTGCTAAAAAAGGCGACGATCGCGCAGTTGTTTTTGAAAATACAGTGGGACTTATACAATGACTGAGGCCCAAAAAGTGGTGTATATACAATGGGGATGGGTCTTACACTCTAATAGAGGCCCAAAGTGTTTGAAAAAGTTTGATGAGGGTTGAATTAATCAAAAACCCTAATTTGTTTTCAAAATGTATTTTAATTGATTAAAAATTCAATTAAAATGATCAAAATTGTTAAACATGTGTGGAAACAAATTGTGATCTTGGATTAATGTTTCAAAAATCATGTTTCTATCCACAAAATGATTGGAAATCACTAAAATTTGAAAAATCAAGAGGGAGAAAATATTTTAAATGTCAAAAAACAATTAAAATATTAATTCTTTACAAAAATATCAAGCATATGGAATAAATAATATTTTTGGGAGTTTTTGGTAAAATAAAATATTTTAACATTTTTTTGAATTATTAAAAAAAGAATCAACTCAAAATCATTAAAATTCAGAGAGAAATTAATTTTTGAATCAATTAAATAAAATCACAAAATTCAAATATTTGAATTTTCAAAAAGGGCGCCAAGAACATGGCAAGAACACGCGCCACCCTCTGTTTTTGCAGATTTGCATTTTCTATCCAATCTCACTGAATACTTGATGATAACATGCAATCTACATATCAATCTACTCGTTTTCACCTCACGATCATGTCTATGGTCTTTAATTTCATTTATTTTAAGCATGGAATAAGAAATCAAAGAGAAACCTCAAGAACCCTAAAACTTGCATGAAGGCTCAGAAATTCTATACACGATTCCAAAAAAGCAATTGATTGAGGGTAAATACTATATGCATGATTATGAACATATGGCCAAATTATTGTGCAGCAAAAAATGCATGGATCATAGAGTTAGAAGATCTCATGCTTACCTCTTGCAGCTGGTGATCATGTTTTATGTTAGAGGTGTTACAGCTTGGCTCCAAGGAGGACAACTTCCTTAGGTGCTATGGAGTGTGTCTGGATGCTTGGAGTGGTTTGAAACAAGCTAGAACTGAAGATGGTATCCCAAGTGCAACTTGGTTAAAACCTTGAGCAGTGGGTTGGTGATTTTGTGAAATCAGTGTTTCAGATGTTGTTTAAGTGTTTGGATCACTTCTATATGATGTTTATGAAGTGTGTGTGTGTGATTGGTTTGGTTGGAATAGCTCTCAAACTCAAAACCCGATAGTGACTTGCTTTGGAAGGCAGTTTTGGAGTGAAGGAAGAGATTTTGAGGAAAGCATCTGTTTGATGGCTTTGGTGTACTCAAACTGATCACAAATGAGCTCTATTTATAGTGGAGCAAGTTTGTTTTGCAAGCAATGGTGAATGGCAACTGCTGCATAGGTTTGGCCAATGTTGATCAATGAGAATCCAAGTCTCCTCTAGCCATTGACTAGAGGTTAGGGCACAGGCTGCTGGTTCCATTGGTCTTGGATATGTCTTGACTGAATTCAGTTGGAAATGGCTCAGTCCATGCCACCTTGGTGCATCCATTAAATGCTCCAAAACAAAATTGGAGTCTTGTCCCCTCTTTAGGGATTTCTAGGTTTGGCATGCTAGTTTTGGTTCCAAAGAATTGGGAGGCTGATGGATCAGTGTTTGTCCCTCCTTGGTCTCCCCCTGAGGTGTTCAGATGGATAAGTGTGTTTGTAATTTGAACAAATTTAGCAAATCGAGCAAAATGCACAAATCTGCCTTGCTTTGACAGTTTTCAGCAAGGCATATTGCCATTGTCATATCTCATGGCTCAAGTGGAATTTGATGGAGTTCTTGGCCATTTTGGAAAGCCCTCATATGATACAACAACTATTTGATCATAATTGGTTTTGATACTTTTTGGATCCAAGTGAAAATTGCCCCTATATTTTGAAAAAAGAGACAGATTCTGACTTAGTGAAAATTTCACTAAGTGTTGGAAAAAAATGACATTTTCACTTTTTGTGATTTTGATCATTCCATAACTTAAAATCCATGAGGAATTGGAATTAGTTGTGTTTGAAGCTTTTGTAAAGGGCCATGAGAGCTACAAATCCAGCTTTGAATGGGGGAAAATGGCCTTGTGGTTTAGGAGTTATGATCCTCCAAAGTTGGTACCCTAGCCACTTTGTTCCATAACTTAGAAAAATTTCTAAGTTTTTATGGTTACCCCTTTTACAAGTTATCCCACTTTTCTTGATTTTTCTTGATGAATGATGATTCCAATCACACATTAACATCATTTTAGGGTTAAGGAACCATAATTGTGAAAAATCTCAAAAAGTCAAAGTTGACTTTTGTGCACAGTAGTTGACTTTTTGTCAGATGAACTCCAAACTTGCGATCCTTTATGACATCAAGTCCTTGACCTAAATAAAACTTGATGGATTGATTTCATAGGTGTTATAGGGTGTATTGAATCATGTCTTAGGGTTTGGGAGTATGTCCTGGTCAAAAGTCAAAGGCACAATTGACTTTTCCCTCGAAACCCAAATTGTGGTTCTGATGAACCTGAAACTTGGGAACCAAGCTTCTTGGATCAATCCATTGTTGCAAATGGATCAAGGTGGTTTATTAGAGACCTTCAAATCCTCTCTTGAGGTCTTGGCTCATGATTTGTTCCAAAAGTCAACTTGGGGGGGGGGTGAATTAGGTCAAGAAACCCTAATTCCTGATTTTTGATGAATGCATCCCCTAAGGTCAAATTTGACTTGATGATTGGGTCCATGATGTCCCATGGATCATATTAGGATATGCTTTGAAGCATTGGCTCATGTCCAGAGGAAAATTTCCATCTGGAGGCCCTGGTCGACCAAACCCTAATTTGGTGTCACTGGCGATCTTAAGGCTTAATCCACCTGGAATGTTGCAACATTGTGCTTGAGTCTTGCTGTGGGAGTCCTCTTGATCCATTGTGGATGTTTGAGAGGCTAGACAAGTTTAAGATTATGTCATTCCTTGATTGATCCTTTGTCTATGCTCAGAGAGGGCTTGAAACCCTAATTCTGATTGCAGTGAAGGCTCACCCACCTTTGGGGAGATTAATGAGGCATGATGGTCCATCCATATTGTGATGATGATTTTCACAATGATGGGAAATCTTAGTGGTCAAAATTTGGGGTATGACATAGCCCTCAAACTCAAAACCCGATAGTGACTTGCTTTGGAAGGCAAATTTGGAAGTGAGAAGGTGATTTTAAGGAAATCATCTGTTTGATGGCTTTTGTGTACTTAAACTGAGCACAAATGAGCTCTATTTATAATAGAGCAAGTTTGTTTTGTAAGGAATAGGGAATGGCAACTGCAGCAGAGGTTTGGCCAATGGTTGCATTTTGGAATCTCAAGTCTCCTCTAGCCATTGACTAGAGGTTATAGCACAGGCTGCTGGTTCCCTAGTTCAGAGATCATTCTTGACTCATTCAGTTAGAAATGGCTCAGTTCATGCCACCTTGGTGCATCCATTGAATGCTCCAAAATAAAATGGGAGTCTTGCCCCCTCTTTAGGCATTTCTAGGTTTGGCATGCTATTTTTAGTTCCAAAGACTTTGGAGGCTTATGGATCAGTGTTTGTCCCTCCTTGGTCCCTCCCTGAGGTGTTCAAATGGATAAACTTGATTGTCATTCGCAAAATTTACTCAAATAGACCAAAATGCACAAATCTGCCATGCCATGCCAGTTTGCAGCAAGGCACATTGTCATTGTCATATCTCATGGCTTAAGTGGAGTTTCATGGAGTTCTTGGCCATTTTGGAAAGCTCTTATATGATAAACACATGTGTGATCATAGTTTATCTTGATACTTTTTGGATCCAAGTGAAAAATCCCCCTACTTTTGAAAAAAAACAAGACAGATTCTGACTTAGTGAAAATTTCACTAAGTGTTGGAAAAGTGACATTTCATGTTTTCAGCCATTTTTATCCAACCATAACTCAAAATCCATGATGAATTGGAATGAGGTGTAGTTGACACTTTTAAAGTATGCCACGGGAGCTACAAATCCATCTTTGGATCAGCCCAAATGGTTGCTTAGATCTCAAGTTATGATCCTTGGAAGTTGGTACCCTAGCCACTTTGTTCTATAACTTAGAAAATTTCTAAGTTTTTTATGGTTACCCCTTTTACAAGTTATCCCACTTTTCTTGATTTTTCTTGATAAATGATGATTCCAATAACACATTAACATCATTTTAGGGCTAGGGGACCATAATTGATCAAAAAATCAAAAAGTTAAACTTTGACTTTTGGGCATAGTTGACTTTTTATCAGATGAATTCCAAACTGTACGATCCTCTATGAAATCAAGTCCTTGACCTAAATAAAACTTGATGGATTGATTTCATCGGTGTTATAGGGTGTATTGAATCATGTCCCATGGTTTGGGAGCATGTCTTGGTCAAAAGTCAAAGATACAGTTGACTTTTCTCGCGGAACCCTAACTGTGGTTCTGATGAACTTGAAACTTGTGAATCAAGCTTCTTGGATCAATTCATTGTTGCAAATGGATCAATGTATTTTGTTAGAGACCCTTAAATCATCTCTTGAGGTTTTGGCTCATGTTTTGTCCCAAAAGTCAACTTAGGGGTGAATTAGGTCAAGAAACCCTAATTCCTGATTTTTGATGAATGCATCCCCTGAGGTTAAATTGACTTGATGATGGGGTTTATGAGGTCCCTTAGACTATTTTGGGTTATGCTTGGAAGCATTGGCTCATGCCCAGAGGAAAATTTCCATCTGGAGGCCCTGGTCGACCAAAACCCTAATTTGGTGACATTGGCGATCTTGAGGCTTGATTCACTTGGAATGTTGCAACCTTGTGCTTGATCCTTGATGTGGGAGTCCTCTTGATCTATTGTGGATGTTTTGAGAGGTTAGACAAGTTGAAGATCATGTCATTTCTTGATTGATTTTTTGTCTAACACTCTGAGAGGGCTTGAAACCCTAATCCTTGATTGTAGTGAATGCTCAAACATCTCTGAGGAGATTGATGAGGCATGGAGGTTCATCCATATTGTGATGATGACTTGCACAATGATGGGAAATCTTAGTGGTCAAAATTTTGGGTATGACACTTGAGAGCATTTTGCACCAGATCCCTAAAAAGTACACATTGAGAAGCTTTATGGTCCAAAAAATTATGGAATTTACAAAAACATTTTTTCTTTCTTTGTTCTAATGGTGATACCTTGGCCCCTTTAGGGACAACAATCTGTCCCTCAACAACCAATAGTTCAAAGATTTCATCACACTTTGTAACATCAAAGGTATATGTTCTAGCAATTAATTTTTCATTTTTGGGTTCGGTGGGATTCTTCCAGTTTGAGGGTTTCAGAAACTTGCATGTGCAAGGAGCCCCTAGATTTAGTTCGGCCACATTAACCTCATTTCCCTCCACATACTCATACTTTTAGTAGGAAGAATTCCTTATGTTATCAACTTTGACATAAGTCACCTTCTTTTTGTTGAACTTGGAAGTTCTAGCTTTCTCAACCTTCAATCGTTCGACTTGTCAAACCCTATCGGCCAACTGAGCCATGTCTTTTAAGTATTGGGTGTCTAACTTCTTCCTAATGGAGTAGTCAAGACCTTCTGCTACCAGTTCGACTAACTCGTGTTCTGGCACTTGTGTAAACCATCTCGCTTTCAAGGTTCTAAATCTATCGAGATAATCATTAATACTTTCATCCACATTTCACCTTACATTGGCCAATTCCTGGAGACTAATCTTACATTGTCCCATGTAGAATTGCTTATAATTAGGCCCAAGTAAAGATAGAGTTTGGGGGAAGGGTGGTGAACCATGTAAAAGATTTCTTAGTCAATGAGTTTGGAAAAGACTTTATTTTCTGATTCTCATTGTTGGCTAAATCACCAGCCTCGGTCTGGTACCAGGTGACTTGTTCGACAGTGGATTCATTAGTATCACCGAAAAATTTGGTGAACTTTGGGACTTTCCAACCCCTAGGAAATTTAGTTTTCATTACATACTCAAACAATGGAGATATATAGTTTAGTCTGAGGGAGGCACATGTTGAGGCCATTTTGGATCAACACGAGTTCGACGACGTTAATGATATTATTTTGTACCCCTACAATGTCCTGTCGAGCTTGTCTTAGGACTTAGTTAGCATCTTGGTCTCGTTGAACCATGACCATGTCGAGGCCTTCTAGCCCTTGACAATTTTAGACAACTTTGTTTGCTAGGGGGATCAGCCCCTGGGGATTGTTAGGCACTAGAGTCAGTAATGTTGGTGGTGCGGCAAAAAATCAATAATCCTACCCGTTTGGTGGGCTAACTGTTGATAACTCATTATTGTTTTATATAAGTGGGCTAAACACGTTGTTTATTAGTTGGGTAATGTTGTAGACCACATCATGTTTGCTTTCATCCATTAATTATCTCATGACTTGGAAAGTTATTGGCCAAAGACAAAGCACCTGGGGAGGAAAATAATACATACCTCCTGGTGGTTGTTCTAGTTAGCCAAAGTTGCCCATCGTGGATGCTGAAGCCAAATATGGATTAAAGCGCGATGACGTTGCCATCGCGTTTTTAGAATATACTACGTACTAGGGTTCAGGCTTGCCATTATTGTAGTTGTCATATCATATTGTTGTTCCTTTTGAGGTAACGAGAAACCTAGATAAGGAGACCTTTGGTGTGGTTGACGCTTGTGGTGATGAAACTTCCACATCTGGCAGTATAGAATACACCACTACTTAGCTTATGGCAGTGGCCATTTCCTCGACGGAGATTGGAGCCACAGAACTTTCGACACTAGTAACCATTGGTTATCCTGGTTGGTTTTGAGTATTACTTTGGGAAGGGGTTTAATTATTACGAGACATCTCGAAAAGTCGTTTACCACTCCTCAAGTGCATACAACAACAAAAACCTTACAAGTAGAAGACACTATAAAGAAAATAATGCAAGAAGCATCTTTTCTGCAAAAGTATTCACACAAAAGGGTACCACCAGGTGTGCAAATTTATTTGTCGGTGGTTTTGATAAACAATCATGAGTTTAAAATTTTGTGAGATTAACTCGAAAAATCTCAAAAGTAATTTGTACAAATGATACATGTGCGTGTGAATTAACTGCAGTCGTTGCGTGAAGGATAATGACGTAGAAAAAGACTTTAAATGAAGTCGGGTTCTTATAAATGATAAGGTAAAATTCAATAAATGACATTAAACAAAGCAAAAAGTAAAATTACATGTTTCGTTTAAGGAATAAATAGACTAATGAAAAATACTGGACGCTGGCACATACATGTGTCTCGCTCAACTGTTTCGCTCTTTGACTCGGGTACTCCAGTGGTATGGAGGGTATGTATGAAATTTTTCGACCCTTGATCCCATGTATGAGTCTCCTATTTATTCTATTTACAAGGTAACCATCGACGATGATTATGACCACTAGGAGATTGCTGCAACCACTCCACGTTCAATCTTAAAGTTCCCACTAGTGTTTTTACGTGTTATCCACGACGCTATCTATGTAAAACCCACGTTGAGTTGTAACTGCTTCCAGCTTCCTCACAAAACCTTGATAGTAACCACTCCAACGTGTTGTCGACGTTGATTATCAAGGCCTCTTGACTTATAAATTTACAAAGTTTTTCACCTTATGTGGTTTAGTCGACTGGTCCTCGTGATGGAATAAAGGTGTTGCACCCCAAAATTTTCCCTCTTGTTTCTAACCCTAGCTAGCTTTTTGCTTCTCATTCATATACATTATCCACTAGGTCGTGACAATTATAATCATGCACTTCATTGGGCTCCTAAGACATGGGATGAAAGGCTTTCTTGTGATCTGGGTTTTCCCCATTCCAAAGAAGATTCATGGCTATCATATTCAAGTTCCTACATTCAAGTGGTGGTGATGTTTGAATTCTTATTTTCTTGATCATCTCCTCAAGTCACAAGTTCATCAGGGTTATTCAAGGTTTACTCAAGAAGCATCAAGCTAGGGTTTCATTATGGTTTCAATGGAGTTTTGCTTTGATCAAAGGTCTTTGGGATCTTCATTTCATAAGCTTATTCTCTTCATACATCTCAAGGGGCTACGTTTCTTTTCATTGGTTCAAGTTTGTTGGCAATTTTCCATCCATTTGATCAAGATTAGGGTTTTGCTCAAAGTCGACTTAAGGTTGACTTTTTGACCAAAATTTGATTCCATGGTGTGAAGCATGATTCAAGGGTTCTTGGTACACCTTATTAGCCTTCTCAAAGTGATTCAAGTTGATTCAAGGTGATGGTCTAAGTGGATTGATTCATTCTTGAAAAAGTCAACAAAGGGCTAAAAGTCAAAGTTTGACTTTTAGGGTTTTTTGGTGAACCATGGACATTTCAAGCTAAATTTCAAGAGGTTGAGGAATTTGGATGAGTTTCATCAAGAGAAGTCATGAAAATCAGGAGAAATGAGGAAAAGTATAAAAATGGTGAATTTGGAATTTTTTTCTAAGTATTAAAGGTCGTGTTCATTTGGCCAACTTTGCAAGATTGTATCTCACTCATTTGTGCAGCAAAATTGACAAACAAGGGCTGCAATTAAAGCTAGTACTTGATAATACATGATGATGGAAAAATTATATCCAAAAGCATTCTCTAAATGGTAGAAAGTTTGAGCTAAGGTGAGGGATTCAATTTGTGCTAAATGGCTAAATACTTAGAATTTTTCTAAGTGTCAAAATAGTTGTGATGCCATGACTTTGCCTCAAGTTATCTTAGCCTACAAGCATCTTCTTAAGATGACTCCAACATCAAAGTTATTCCTTGCCATGAGACCTTTCATTTGGTACCAAGTTTGAAAGACTCGCTCTCCATATCTTAACAAACTTCCTCAAACCTCTAAATCAAGCAAGAAACCTCTCATCCAGCCCTAACTCCAAACCTTCCATGTGCAAGGTACATCTCCACTCAAAATAAATCCCATATCAAAGTTTACCATTCACAAGATTTGCCTCGTGTCCAAACCACTCCCATACCCTAGAAATATCCTACTATATAAAGCCAATCATTGTTGAGGCTGCGGACACAAAACTTGATAGCAGCAAATCATCAAAATTTCCTCGAAGTTCATATTTTTGAATTTTCATTTTCCTTGGTCTTCGGTGAGATTTCTTGAGCCAATCTTCATCACTACATTATTTCTAAGTGTTTGAAGGCATTTGCTTGCTTCTGGAGCTGCAGCAGTGTGCATTTCAACTTCATATTCTTCATCAAACAAGTGGATTTGGGTGGAGAGTTTCAGAGGGATTCAGTACAAACTACTTGTAGATTATTCTTTCTGGAGCATCAAGGAAGCTTTTCCAATCATTATTTGATATTTTTGCTTGCTGAGAAGGTGCATCGGACATACTCTGATAGGTGACATTTTGAGCTTTTCGTTCTCCATTGTTTTAGCATATTTTAGCTTTGTTCTTGTTGCATATTCGTTCCTGATGTTAAGTTGTGCTGAAGCCCTATGATAAAAGGCATTGATTTGTTTTATTTGTGATTTAATTTTATTTTGAAACTTCTAGGGTTCATGTTATTTTTCCAGATTGTTTGAGGTTGTGTGTGTTTCTGTAATTTCTATTTTCATATTTTAGTTCAGAATGGGATTTTGAGTATGAATGATGTAAGGTTTTTCATTTCTGGTGGAATAACCACCGTGGTCTTCTGGCACGGTGGTGGTGGCCATCGAAGAAGATGAAGATGATGTGGCCTTGGCGCCACTAATTCAAATTTGAATTAATTAAGGTGGCTGCGTGTGACTGGTCCAACTAAATTAATGTTGCTGATCGTGTTTAAGTTTTTGGCTTTGTCAGATTTGTTTGATGCTGATGGGCCTGCGTTTTGTCTTGCTTTTCACACCCTCCCTCTGGATCATGTACCTTGTTTTTGTTTGAACTAGTTACTGAGTTTTTGGCATAGTGGGTCGGGCATGCGCTTTGTTTTGCTACATAGACTGCACCTACTGCCTGCACCTCCTGATCTCACTATGATTTTATTTTCCTTTTCACTTTTAATTTTTTTATTTTTCTTTTATTTTATTATTTTCTTTTATTATTAAATATTGAAAAATGATAAAAAAAATATTTGAAATGCTTGTTTTACTTTAGGGATTTATATTCACATTTTTCTTCAAAAAAATATTTTGCTTATTTAATCATTTACCTTTTGAACTTTTATTGAAATGTATGGCCATGTTCTTGATGAATTATTCTTTGATCGTTGTAATATGTCCTTTGTGTTCTTATTGATACTTGAGTTTGAGGATTAATCACCATGCTTTTATGCTTTTGTTCTTGAATTGTGTTAATGATTTTAGATGAGTAATCATGCTTTGAACTTGATGCTTTTGCTTGAGCCTTGCTTTGTGCTTGATCTTGCTTGTTGATTGAGATGTTTTACGTTTACTTGTTGCTTGCTTTGTGTTCACATGCTCCCTTAGGGTTTATTAGTTCAACTTAATTTCTGATTAAATTTGAAGTAAGATAGACATTAGCTCTCAATCCAAACATGACAACATTAATTAGGGTTTCCCTTTTATCCTCAATCTTAGGTCCATTTTGCATGATCACATTAGGTTAGCATTTTCCCTTCCATCTCAACCTTAGGTCCATTTTGCATGATAACACTTAGGATCAAGTCTCCTCTAGATTTTCTTTCCTTTTTCATTGCATCCTTTTTTTTAAGACAAAAATATTTTCTTTATCAAAAACAAAAAAATACTTAATAAGTATGATACATATAATATGTTACGAGCCTTAAGTACATGGGAAAAGATGAGCGAGAGTTTTCCTTACCTCTTATTAGAGTATTTTGTACATGAGATGTCTGGATCATTTGTACGAAATATTCGCTCCTATTGTCATATACTTTAATATAGTATGTATCTCAAACCTTTTCAAAACTTAACAAAAATACCTCAACAAATTCAAATTTTATTCCTTCTGGATTTTCTATTTAACCTTTTCATAAAGGGCATGTTATTTTTGATCTACTGCAATATATCCTAAAGCGTAAGTCTCCTCACCTGCGAGAGGCAAAACCTAACTACTAGAATGCGTGTAACACCCTTCTAAGGCCCACGATTATTCGCAAATATTCTAATAGATGATAAGTACAAATCACCAACAAGGGTGTCACATCTTCATAAAAACATCATAATAAAATATCCTGCTCCGTAACACGGGTTTTCAAAAATTAAAACAACCACCTTTTTGGAAATATCATCATGAAACTTCAAACATCGCAGTGGAATTATTGTCTCAAAGCACCTTTATTAGATACTTAAAATAAAATACCATTGCACTACATAATTCATAAGTCATGCTTAAAACAACTTAGAATAAATAAAAGCATCTCAATACATCAGGTCAACAAGGAACATATAGTTCGATTCAAACGATCCCAAAACTCCAATGTTACATATCAGAGCAAGACCCTCTTTATTCGAAAATAAAGTAACTAAAAGACTTCATAAAGCTATCCATCGAGCTTCTACTTCTAATCCTGATTACCTGCAAATTACCCACGTATCGAGGCAACATTTCCAAGCAGAAAGGGTGAGTAATCACAATTCATTACAAATAATATAGGAAAAAGATATAGTAGTTACAAAAAACATTATCATGAAATCCATACATCATCATTTACCAAGTATTATACTCACACCTTTATATCATAGTAACATATATACATCTCCGTCATAAAACCATCACATAAACATTTACCACCAAAACATCACTTAAGTCACAACATAATCAAACATCATTTAACACTCAATTATGCAATGCCACTTAGTATGTAATGCAACAACATAGACTCATGCATGTGGTACTAATTCGTCATGTTTGATGGATTCTGGGCCATCACCCTCCAAAGATCCCCACCAATAAGATTGATTCTACATAAGAACCGGTGCAACATCATATACTCCAATCCACACAATGGGATTGAAGCCACCACTGGACCAAAGTCCTAAAACCGTCACTAGACCAAAGTCCTAGAATCCTATGAATGCATGATGCAAACGTCATAGTCGTCATCATCACAAAATCGTCACATTGCATCACCATTCATAAAATCGTCATAATACTTCACATAGCATGTATAAACATCAACATGTACATCATTATCATAAATGCCATAACATCATCATAAACATCATAGTACAACATCACAAATGCATCAAAATCATCATAATAGTTCCCAAAAAAACCATCATATTCACCGATAAGATCAACGTATTCCTAAGCACTAATTACTCAAGGTATCCACAAGTATTCAACAAGATGACATAACTCGACGCGTACTAAGTACCTATCCATGCATCAAATAGTTGGAAATCTGGTACCAAAAATAATTTTAAAATAAAGTAAGTTTAACCAGCTTTCCAATGATTCGAACCATGCGTCGATCGAACACTCACCACTTGAGTTATGAATTTTTGAAGTTTTAGAAATAATTCTGCCAGCTGCCCCTCCCCTGAGGCTCGCCCTGCGAAATAGTCTGTTTGCCTGTGGCTCGCGCGGCGAAGCTGGAGCAAGAATACTCCCCCATACATTTTTCAGAAGCACCTCTTTTCCACCCTTCCTTTGCCTCTCATCTCGCCCGGCGACGCAGAAGGCTCGCTCGGCAAAAGCCTCGTGACAGCAACTTCCTGTTGCATTTTCTGCACCAGAACAGTTTCAAATCCCATACCATCTCAATACCCATTTATTCCAACACTCATATGATTCAACATATTTTCACAATACGACAATAATACATCACAATAGACATTACCTACACTAAATCATAGTATTTCAACATCATAAACCATCATAAATTATCACGATAGCATGTAACATATTTGCACATGCACATCACCAAATCATCATCATGAATCACATCATTTACGTCACAACAACATCATTAACAAATCACCACAATAAAACATCATAATCAATATCATGTTTATCTTCAAATAACACATCATAGCATAACAGCATGTGATAAATCAATCTCATAAACAAATAGATATTGGAATCATGCATCAAAACATTCATATAATTCAATCATAATGTAGTTCATCACGTCAGCTTTCCAACGCTTCGAACGGCACGTCAAACGGACTCACAAAACTCAAGTTACGACACTTCGAAGATTCAGTCTGTTGCCCTTGCTTGAAGCTTGCCTGGCGAATCTAGGGCGACTGCCGGTGAGACAACACTGCTCAACCTGCTATTTTCTACGGTTGGAGGCCTTTCGGACCTCCGAATTCGATTTCGTAAAAATTCCCAGTTTCGTAATTCAAAATCCTACGATTGTATAACATTTATAACAACATATAACACTTATTTAGGGGTCCTAATCATCATGTATTCACCAAGGATTCATTCATTCATTCACTCAAATACATGGTTTTCACCAATTCCATCAATCTCCATCAAATTCATCGAACAAAACACAAATCTACCAACACTTTAATCTGATATCAATTATAATAAACGCGATTAAACTCCTTACCTTAGTTCTTAGCAATCGATCTCTTTCAAGCTCTACGGGATGAATTCCTCTTCTCTTCTCTCTGTGCCCTAGCCGCTTCTCATTTTCTCCAAAAGTCACGATTGTACAGAATGACCTCCAATTCTCTTATTTTTTTTATTCTTATATTACCCCTTGGACCCTATATGACTTTCTCCATCTTACCCTCACTTATCCCATCATAAAAAACCATCTTACCCTTAATGTTTCTCCTCATTTTAATGTAAATAATAATCATAATATAAATAATATTATTCACATTATTTTATTATTATTAACACTAAAATAATTATAATCAATCACTTATTTTCCATATACTCTCATTATTCCCTTAACTTGTCACTAACTCACAACACGAAATACAAACACACCATTCTAATTATTTTGGGGTGTTACAATGCGAACTTAACATTTTCCATAAAAAAAACCAAACAAAGCAACTCTTTTCAACAAAAACTACGGAGCTCTGATTCCCTTTGGGATACGTAGGCACTGAGTTGCAAAACTCGGACGAATTAAATAATAAAACATTTTGGTTAGAACAACAAGAGTGGATCCCGTTGACTACAACGGACGCGAGGGGTGGCAACACCTTCCTCTCGCGTAATCGGCTCCCGAACCCAAATTTGGTTGTGAGACCACTTTCTTTCCCTTATGAGGTTTTCTCGATGTTTTTCTTTCCCCGTTGGGATAAATAAAGTTCGATGGCGACTCTGTGTATTTTTCGCGTAGCGACAAAAGGCTTCTGTCGACTTCCCTTTTCGAGATTCTGGGGATTTATCCAAGCATCGAGGTCTTGGGGATTTATCCCTGAGATTCCTCAAAACCATATATTCTTGTGTCAATGGCTCGGTCTATCCCTCGTCATTGGTTAGTCGACGCTTCAACATTAATGCTCTTTAAGACATTTCATTAATGCTTTCTCATAGTAAATGTCCTTTTCTTGACATTCTTTGTTGACTTTTCACTAACTGAAATATCCAAGTGTAACATTGGTTAAGCCCCACATTGAGTATGAATGGGTGGACTGTTGGATTTATAAAAGAGATGACTCATTTACTTAATGCCTTAAGATTTTTAGTTGTGATGTGGCGTCTCCCTCTCTTGTGGTCTTGGAGCATTGGGCACCCGTTGGTAGAGCTTCCAAAATGGGCTATTCGACCCTAAATGGGCCGCCCCTAGCGGGTCTTGGGCTTTTTAGGGTTGGGCCAAAAAAGTCTTGTTGTAATACGGGCTCAAAAATTACTACCCAAGCATGTTCCTAGATGGACTTCGAGCTACCCGACTCTAAATGGATTTTTCTAAATAAAATATTAAAATAAAAACTCCATAATATTTATTATAAATGAAATTCAAAATTATGTTATTCAAACATAATACATTTTTAAGTACTATATTATCTTTTATAAATACTATAATGTTACAACACATGTCTAAATTGTATAAAATAATACTCGAATATTTAACATAAAAGAAACTAAGAATATGAGGAAAGAGTGTTGATTATATTAATGTATAAGATTTAAAAGAGAAATATTAAATATAATAAAGATAAAATTTAGTGAGGTGAGAAAAATCAATGTGTTATTTTGGAGTAAGACAATATAAGTATTAATATATATTTTTTTAAAAAAATTATAGCTATGTGGGCCTAACGGGCTACTAATGGTCCATATGGGTTAACCCTAATGGGTTACCGGCTTTTTAGGGTTGGGCTAAAATATCCCTGAAAAATATGGGCTCTAATTTTAATACCCAACGTCTGGCGGGTTAGCCCATTTTGACAACTCTACCGGTTGGTGCTCCCGACTTCCCCGGACTCCCCAACAGTATTAAATCCGTGGTTGGTTCGGCTTGGTAGGGGAACGGGAGATGGATCCGATGTCAGATACTGTTACAGGATGTGGAGGACTAACACTTGTGGGGTGAATGTTGGGTGTTAGTGTATGAGTGGTTAAGTCCCACATCAACCATGAATGGATGAAGTGTTGGATTTATAAGAGAGGTGATCCATTTATCTAATGCCTTAAGGTTTTTTTGTGGAGATGTGGTGTCTCCCTCTCTTGTGGTCCTAAAGCATTAGACACCCGTTGGTGCTCTCGACTTTTCCGAACTCCCCAACAGAATTATTCATATTTTTTTATCCAAACAACAAATTTTGTACAAATCATTTTAAATTTCTATAAAACATTTCATTCTCGCTTTAAAATATTTTATTCAAACGCATTCTTATTTTTAAATTTTAAAAAAATAAATTTTAAAATCTAAACTTGCAAAACAACTCATCAATGTATTGAGAATTTCACTAATTTAAACTTGTAAAATGTCCAGGAATCTTATAATTTTTTATTGGGTTAATTGTTCTTTTTCCCCCCTGCCATATGGGCGAGGTTTGAAAAACCCCCCTGTAAAAAAAACATTAGATTCCCCCCCCCCTGACATTTGAAGATTCCACTGTTTTGACCCCTCTTGAAATCCAGTCAACAGAATCTGAGACGTGACAATTTTTTTTTAATTTTTTATTATTATTTTTTATTACATGGATAGATTAGTTGGCATTTTTAATTTTTATTTAATTTTTTAAAATCCACGTGGCATATATATATATATATATATATATATATATATATATATATATATTAAATATTTTTTTAATTCTATTTATTTTTAATTTTAATCTATTTATTTTTTTTCGTATTATTTTTATTTTTAAAAAATATTTTAATTGGGCCAAGATTAAATAGACCCAAACCCAATGCTAACACCAGTAGGAGCCCAATAGTTAATGAATTGGTAAGTCATGTGTAAGACTTATTTATAAACACTTGTATTTCTATATTATATTTCAATGTGGGACTTGCCAAGAGGTGACTTGTGGAACTCTTGGTCTTTCAACAACAACCGTCAAACTTGCGGAGAAACTATTAAGTAACTACAACTTTTATCTAATAGTCATTCATAATTGTAATATTTCACAAGCCAAGACACGTGAATTTCAAAAGCTCTAAACCAATATACGATAATATCACCCTGCAACAAACAAAAAAAATAGTAGAATGAGGAGCAGAAAGTG
Organism: Lathyrus tuberosus; assembly: GCA_022829125.1. Classification (NCBI taxonomy): domain Eukaryota; kingdom Viridiplantae; phylum Streptophyta; class Magnoliopsida; order Fabales; family Fabaceae; genus Lathyrus; species Lathyrus tuberosus. The sequence goes on along the minus strand of JALAZF010000066.1, from coordinate 18,440,089 downwards.
CAGAAAGAAGTAGCTTGGAAAAATGCATTTCCAAAGTATGACAATGAAGACTATAACCAAATCCTTCTAAATGTTAGAGCAAATGGTGTTAACAAAAAGGCCCTCCAAAACTAAGGATGTATGGAGTCACATATCAAAGTTTGACAGAAGAATTATTACAGAAACAAACTTTTGATATATTGAAAACCTTTGTGAACAAGATGCATGTGGATCTAGTATTGGAAATTAAAAGATGTTGATATTTTCATATTATGTTGTGTTTGAAGTGAACTAATCAAAGGTAAAATTTTCTTAGACTGAGTATTCTTTATATAGGATATGTTATCATTATCTGGAGTCATGCAATTGAAGAAATTTTAGAAGTTGTTTTCAATTTTATTACCCATAATCATCTTTCTCTTTTTTATTTCCCTAATCTTGACTGTAAAAAATCTCATGTTTCATGATTGCTTTGATATGCACATTTAAATGAATTATACTGATACTGTTGGCACTATAATTATGATGGAGGAACCTTATACCCTTAACTTATGTGCAGGAACCAGCAACTCTTCTTGAAGTTGTTTTTAACAACAAAAAAAATGATGTTCAAGTGAGCTTTGAAGGGAGAACAAAGTGTGTTATAAAGGTTGTTCATGGAGTAATGGTGGTCAAGGGTGGTGTTTATGGAAGTGTGGTGAGAGATGGCCGAAATTTGAAGGTGAGCAGCTGATGGAATCTGACGAAAAGAAGACAGAGGATTGTTTGTGAGAAGTTGGCCAAAAGCTACAAGAACTCTCCTGCTCAAGCATTCAATTTGAAACTAAGAAACAAACTATTGCAGTAATGGAAATGTTTATAAGTCCCACATCAAAATTGCATAAGAAAATTGAAGTGTTTATAAGCAGCTTTTACACATAAGTTCTCAAATATTTAAGTATTGGGCCGCTCTTGAAACAAAAATGGGCTTAGGCCCTATTGTAATATTTTGATAATTTAAAAAAATAATTCATAAAAAAAAATTATATAAATAATTTAAGAAAATGTAAAATAAATTAATACAAAAAGTAAAAAAAAAAAAATTAAAAAAAAAAAAATATATATATATATATATATATATATATATATATATATATATATATATATATGCGACGTGGATATTAAAAATTAAATAATAATTAAAAATGCCAACTAATCTGTCCACGTAATAAAAAATAATAATAAAAAAAAAAATTGTCACGTCACATATTCGGTTGACTAGATTTCAAGAGGGGTCAAAACAGTGGAATCTTCAAATGTCAGGGGGGGAATCTAAACTTTTTTTTTACAGGGGGGTTTTTCAAACCTCGCCCATATGGCAGGGGGCAAAAGAACAATTAACCCTTTTTTATTTTATAAAAATAGTTATCAGCAAACCATCATAGTATTCATTCATATTAATTATTCATTAATCACTATTCACTATTATAAAAAAACTTATTATTACTAATTTTAAAATTAATTATTGGTATTAATTCTCCATTACTTGTTATTATTAAAATGATATTTTTAATTACTATCTAATTATAATTAGAAAATTCTATTATTATTAACTTTTATTTTGGTTCATAAAATGATAAGTGTAGGTCAATCAAGAAATTTCCTATTGCCTGGAAGAAAGTGTGTAATCCTAAGAGGAATGAAGGCCTAAACATTATCTCTTTATGTGACTGGAACAAGGCTAGTATTGCTAAACTCCTCTGGAATCTTTGTAATAGGAAAGAGTCTTTGTGGGTTAAGTGGATTCATTTCTTCTATTTCAAAAAGAATGAAGTTCAACAGGTGCAGGTCAAGCAAAACATGTCCTGGATTTTGAAATTTGTTCTCAAGCAGAGAGAGATAATGTACAGTATGCCTGACTGGAATTCCATGAAGGAGAGATACTCTATTAGCAAGGTTTATGGCTAAATTAAAAATGATAAACCGGTAGTTGATTGGAAGAGTCTTCTCTACAATACCGTAGCGAGGCCGAGGGCGGTTTTCATGTTGTGGATGGCTTGCCATAGCAGGCTCGCGACTAGGGACCGGTTGAAGAAGTTTGGGTTTCTAAATAATGATGGTTGTTGATTTTGCAATAAGGTTGAGTCTAACGAGCATTTGTTGTTTAGTTGTCCTCCGTTCAAGAGATGTTGGCAAGATATTCTTCATTGGATTGGAATTGATCATTCTCCTTGTGGTTGGGAAGAGGAGCTAAAGTGGATTATAAAAATGAGTAAAGGTAAAGGGTGGAAGGCATGCCTCATCTTTAGTGCGGTGGCGGAAACCATATACGAAATTTGGAGGTATAGAAATAGGAAAGTGTTTGGGGATAGTGTGAATACCATAGAAATTAAAGATGTAGTTGAAATTCTGGCCTATGCAGACAACATATGTCCTAGCAGATGTCAAGACATTGTGTTGCATAATCTCTTAAACTTAGAGGCACAGCTTGTAACACCCTCAATCTATACCCCCAATTAATAAAGCGATAACAAATAATCAGAGTATAATTAAATCATTCATGGCATAGACGGAGGCGTCACATCAATTGAAACAAAATACAATCAACCTGCTCATATAGATATGCAACAATTAGGTAGCACTTAACATAGGAACTCAGTTCCTAACACCCACAATTCAGATACAGAATAAAAGCAGAAAATCTGCAACTGAATATCATATATATATAACATAAAAGTTTGTCTGTCATATACAGAATCATACATGTACAATCCCAAAAAGAACATATACATATACACATAATCACAAACGATCTCCCTGACTACCCGATGCCACTTATCAGAGCCGATCGACAAAAGAATGAAGACCTAAGCTTCACGAAAAGACCTTTAACATCTAATCTGCAATGCCTCATAGAGCATTTAAAACAGCAGAAGGGTGAGAAACACAATCATAATATAATTGCATACAATTATATAATAACACAAAAGTACACATGTAAAATATTCTCACCACAACTTACACCAGAATTCAAATACAAAACAACACAATTCATATCTCATATATCCATCACCAAGGCATATCAATCATGCTCAATGCATTTATCACCAACATATATATATGTATCTCAACTCATCAATTCCATTCACAATTCCACACAAAATCAATCCATTCATGATTTATGCAAATGCACAGAGATCGGCACAACGACTCTATGCAATGCAATACGGTACCGTTCCATCCATCATTCTCATCATTAGTTCACTCAGGAACTATTGGAATCATCACTTGTTACTTAGTGTAACTCCCCGTCGGGCAAACGATGTTCCCCGTCGCTCACACCTCTTTGTATAAGGCACACGACCCGATCAGTCACACCTCTTTGTATAAGGCACACGACCCGATCGGTCACACCTCTTTGTATAAGGCACACGATCCTCTATAATCATCGCTCACACCTCTTTGTATAAGGCACAAGATGTTATAGCGGATTCCCTCTGGAATCATTTCGTCGCTCAAACCCACTAGGGGACACGACATCACAAGAATGCATATCATGATGCTTGGCATACAATGACTCATGACAATCAAATGCATACATATATACACCCATGTGAACCATCTCAACAACAATAATCACGCTTCGCAATCAAGCCCAAAACAATGCATTTATTTGCCATAAGCCTATAAACCATCATCACAACATTTCATCACATATATTCCCATCATATAACAGCACACAAGTCATACGATATATATCCAAAGCACATTGCATGATAACGCATCAATTTCAGGCAATTACAATGGTAAAAGTCGACAAAATGACACATTTCCAAATTCCTGACATAATTAAATCGGCCACAAAACTCAAAACCATTTTAATAAGAAAGAACATCTCAATAGCTTTCTAACGGTACCAAGAACGCCTCGATCCGAGTTACGGATCAAAAGTTACGACATCGGATGCAAAATCGGGAAAATTCTACACCCTCTCTGGTCCTACGCGTATTGCCCTGAGCCATACGCGTATTGCCCAGCTCACTCGCCCATCCATACGCGTATTTCCCAAAGTGATACGTGTATGAGCAGAGACCAATTTCTCCCAAAAAATTCCACTAAAAACCTAGTACGCGTATTGCCTCACTTGATACGCATAATGCCTTGTCAAATACGCGTACCATTACGCATTCTAGCAGATGGTCGAGAAAAATGGACATCCATACGCGTATTGCCTCAATTTGTACCTGCCATACGCGTATTGCCCAACCCAATACGCGTATTGCCTTGCCTGATACGCGTATGGGCAGAGAAAACCCCAAATTTTTCCTGTAGAATTTCTGCTGCGAAATTCATCCAATTTCTCTCCCAAATCTCATCTAAACACCAGAAAATTACCAATTGAATGCCCAACAACATCTATCTAACATGTCTTAGCAATTAGGAACATTAAAACATGATTTCAGACACAATTTAATCAAATTCTAACAATCTCAACATATTAATGGTTTTGGTTCTATATCCAATTTCAACCCAATATCACACAAATACATACATACATAATCATACACAAGTATAAGATATTTTTCAAAAGTCGGTTGATTCAATTTCTTTCTCTCCAAGTTTTTCCCCTTTTCTTCTTTTCTTTCTCTTTTCCTTCTTCTCTTTTTCGTTCTCTCTATTTTTCTCTCTATGTTACTAACTTAAGAAAAATAAGTAAAATGACCAAAATACCCCTACACTCAATTATCTCGCAAACGCTCTCAAAACGCGATAAAACATAATCACGATGAAAAATAATATATTACCAAATAAAATTCAAGAATAAAATAATATAATAATAAAAATAATTAAATCGACTCGATTAAATAAATCTAACAAAAACTGGGGCGTTACAACTCTCCCCCACTTAGAAATTTTCGTCCTCGAAAATATTACATGAGACGAAAAACTTTGGATACGACTCTGGCATCCGACTCTCCAACTCCCAAGTCAAATTGCCCTCGGCAACGCCTCCCCACGCTACTTTCACAAGCGCAATATCCTGCCTCTTAACCACTTCAACTCGCGAACCAAAATTCTCACTGGTAATGCCTTAACCGTAAGGTTCTCCCTTACCTCAACTTCATCTATCGAAATCACATGCGACGGATCCGGAACATACTTCCAAAGCTGTGAAACATGGAACACATCATGTAAATTCAAAAGACTCGGCGGCAACGCCACCCGATAATCCACAGCACCCACTCTCGCGGATATCTGGTAAGGACCAATAAACCGAGAAGTAAGCTTCTTCGACTTCAACGCACGCCCAACACCCGTCACCGGTGTAACTCTCAAAAATACATGATCACCTTCTTGAAACTCAAGATCTTTCCTTCTTCGATCATGATAACTCTTCGGCCTACTCTGAGAAGCCTTCATTTTCTCACGAATAAGTTTCACCTTTTCCGTAGTCTGTTGCACTAACTCCGGTCTAACCACCGAACTCTCACCAGATTCATGCCAACACAAAGGTGTTTGACATCTCCTTCCATACAACACTTCAAAAGGTGCCATTCCAATACTCGAATGGAAACTGTTATTATACGTGAATTCAACCAATGAAAGATAACTATCCCAAGCACCACCTTGCTCAAGAACACACGCTCTCAGCAAATCTTCCAACGACTGAATAATTCTCTCTGTCTGACCATCCATCTGAGGATGATAAGCAGAACTCAATCTCAACTTGGAACCCAACGCCTTTTGCAAACTTTCCCAAAATCTGGAAGTAAACCTCAGATCTCGATCTGAAACAATACACAACAGAACACCATGTAGCTTCACAATCACACGGATATAAATCTCAGCCAACCTCTCCAAAGAAAAACTGATGTCAATCAGAATGAAATGCGCTGATTTAGTCAGCCTATCCACAATCACCCAAATGGCATTATGTCCCTTTTGTGTATTCGGCAACCCTGTCACAAAATCCATAAAAATGTTGTCCCATTTCCACTCGGGAATATCCAACGGTTGCAACAATCCACTAGGCTTCTGATGTTCTACCTTTGACTTCTGACACGTCAAACACGCATAAACAAACTGAGCCACATCCCTCTTCAATCCGGACCACCAAAAGATCTTCTTCAAATCCTGATACATCTTATTAGCTCCCGGATGTATACTCAAACTACTCCGGTGTCCTTCCTCTAAAATCACCTTTTTCAAGTCCGAATCATCAGAAATACAAATTCTACCACGGAATCTCAAAACACCCTTATCATCCACTTTAAAGTCACCATTCACACTTTGATCTCCAACCGTCATCAAATCAACAAATTTCACATCCAACTTCTGCTTCTCGCTAACGATCAACAGAAAATCATAAGTAACTTTTAACATTCCAAGCCTCACGCCATCAGATGTCAATTCACACACTAAGCTCAAATCCCTAAATGCTTCCAAAAGTTCCCACTCTTTAACCATCAAAACGAACATATGCAAAGATTTCCGGCTTAACGCATCGGCTACCACATTAGCTTTACCAGGATGATAATTCAAGCTAAAATCGTAGTCCTTCAAAAATTCCAACCATCTCCGTTGCCTCATATTCAACTCTTTCTGATCAAACAAGTATTTCAAACTTTTATGATCACTAAAGACTTCGAATCTTTCACCATAGAGATAATGTCTCCAAATTTTCAACACAAAAACCACAGCCGCTAATTCCAAATCATGAGTAGGGTAATTCTTCTCATGAATCCTCAATTGCCTCAAAGCATAAGCCATAACCTTACCTTCTTGCATTAATACTCCACCTAAACCAATCAAAGACGCATCACAATACACCACAAACGGTTCAGTAGGATTCGGTAAGACCAAAATCAGAGCTATAGTCAATCTTTTCCTCAGCTCACTAAAACTTTCCTCACACTGAATATCCCAAATGAACGCTTTACCTTTACAAGTCAGTTGGGTCAAAGGAAGTGCTAACTTGGAAAAGCCTTCAATGAATCTTCGATAATATCCAGCTAAACCCAAAAAGCTTCTAATTTCAGTAACAGATCTAGGAGCCTCCCATTGTAGAACTGCATCTACTTTGGATGGATCCACAACAATACCATTACCTGAAATCACATGCCCAAGAAAACTCACTTCCGACAACCAGAGCTCACACTTGGACAACTTGGCATAAAGTCTCTTTTCCTTCAAAATTTGCAACACAATTCATAAATGTTCCGCATGTTCCTCCCAGGACTTAGAATAAATCAAGATATCATCAATAAACACAACAAAAAATCGATCCAAATGCTCATGGAAAATACGATTCATATACTCCATAAACACACCTGGCGCATTAGAAACCCCGAACGGCGTCACAAAATATTCGTAATGTCCGTAGCGTGTCCTAAAAGTCGTCTTCTGAACATCTTCCTCTTTCAGTCTAATCTGATGATACCCTGACCTCAAATCAATCTTACTAAACACACACGCACCTACTAACTGGTCCATCAGATCATCAATTCTTGGAAGAGGATACTTATTCTTAATCGTCACCTTATTCAGCTGGCGATAATCAATACACAATCGCGTACTTCCATCTTTCTTCTTCACCAATAAAACTGGAGCACCCCAAGGCGATACACTCGGCCTCACAAACCTCTTTTCTAACAATTCATCCAACTGCTTCTTCAACTCAACCAACTCAGATGCCGACATACGATATGGTGCCATAGATACAGGTCTAGTACCAGGAACTAGATCTATAGAAAACTCCACCTCTCTCTCTGGCGGAACATCTGAAATATCCTCTGGAAACACCTCTGGAAATTCACACACAACTGGAAACACATCAAGTGCAACTTGACTATCCACAGTTAACGATGCAAACAACCCAAATAACTGAGCTTCATCCGCCAAAAGTTTCTTCAACTCTTTGGTAGATAAGAAACTCGATTCCTCGTCTTCCTCAAGAGAAGGAAATCTTACCAGCTTATGATAACAATCAATATGAACTCGATTAAACTACAACCAATTCATTCCCAGAACCACATCTAAACCCTCAAACGGCAAACACACCAAATCCATCTCAAAACCCTTACCATAAATTGTCAAAGGACAACTTAAACAAACCAAAGAAGTAGTTACCAATCCCATTGCTGGAGCATCAATAACCATCTCTCCACCCATCGAAGACAACAAAAGATTCAAACGCTTCGCCCACTCAAACGAAATAAATGAATGAGTCGCCCCGGTATCAATAATAGCAACTAAAGGCGTATTATTAATAAAACAAGTACCTCTTATCAGACGATCTGCACTAGTAGACTAAGTTTCTACCAATGGAAATACTTTCCCTCCAGCTGGAGCTTGCTTTGGTTTTGGACACTTCGTACTAACATGACCAGGTTCACCACAGTTGAAACACTTCACCACATTCTTCTTACAATCAGCTGCGACCTGTCCTAAACCTCCACAATTGGAACACTTCCTCATATCCTTTCTACATTCAAACTGACGATGTCCTAAGTCACCACACCTATAGCATCTCAGAGGATTAGACATACCTCCCCCACTTGGCCTTTTCTCAAAACTACCCCTTTGCTTACCCTTATCAGCTGGTGACACATAAGGACCACCACGAAACGGTTGCTTCCCTTTCCTTTCGTTCACACTCTTATAGTGAGTAGAACGAGCTTTGCTATCCTCCTCATAAATTCTACAACAATCCACCAAATCCGAAAACCTCCTAAACCTTTGATAACCAATTGCCTGCTTGATCTCAAGACGCAATCTGCTCTCAAACTTCACACATTTGTAAAACTCTGCAGTTGCTTCAGCATAATGTGGATAAAACTGAACAAGCTTCACAAACCTAGCACTGTAATCCACAACAGACATGTTACCTTGTTTCAACTCCAAGAACTCTATCTCTTTCTTTCCTCTAACATCTTCAGGAAAATACTTCCTCAAAAACTCTCTGCTAAACAAAGCCCAAATGACCTCTTCACCTGTAGCTTCTCAAACATGACGCGCACTAACCCACCAATCATCAGCCTCCTCCTGCAACACGTGAGTACCCAATCTCACCTTATGTTCCTCAGCACAATCCATCACTCGAAAGATTCGTTCAATCTCCTTAAGCCAAATCTGAGCACCATCAGGATCATATCTCCCTTTGAAGACAGGCGGTTTGTTCTTCCTGAACTCATCATTCCCACCAGCATTAGGTGCACCCCGCATAGCCTGAGCCATAACTTGCATAATAGCAGCAAGAGCAGCATCATTCCTACCATCCATATTCTGTTCATATCCAATAACAGCAACTATGGTTAAACAAACAACTAACCCAAACACAAAGACCGACACGGACTGGCACGAACTGACACAAACTGGCACGGACTGGCTCTGATACCACGTAATGTAACACCCCTAATCTATACCCCTAATTAATAAAGCGATAACAAATAATCAGAGTATAATTAAATCATTCATGGCATAGACGGAGGCGTCACATCCATTGAAACAAAATACAATCAACCTGCTCATATAGATATGCAACAATCAGGTAGCACATGACAGAGGAACTCAGTTCCTAACACCCACAATTCAGATACAGAATAAAAGCGGAAAATCTGCAACTGAATCTCATATATATATATATAAACACCCACAATTCAGATACAGAATAAAAGCGGAAAATCTACAACTGAATCTCATATATATATATATATATATATATATATATATATATATAACATAAAACTTTGTCTATCATATACAAAATCATACATGTACAATCCCAAAAAGAACATATACATATACACATAATCACAAACGATCTCCCCGACTACCCGGTGCTACATATCAGAGCCGACCGACAAAAGAATGAAGACCTAAGCTTCACAAAAAGACCTCCAACATCTAATCTACAATGCCTCATAGAGCATTTAAAACAGTAGAAGGGTGAAAACACAATCATAATATAATTGCATACAATTATATAATAACACAAAAGTACACATGTAAAATACTCTCACCACAACTTACACCAGAATTCAAATGCAAAACAACACAATTCATATCTCATATATCCATCACCAAGGCATATCAATTATGCTCAATTCATTTATCACCAACATATATATATATGTATCTCAACTCATCAATTCCATTCACAATTCCACACAAAATCAATCCATTCATGATTTATGCAAATGCACAGAGACTGACACAACTACTCTATGCAATGTAATGCGGTACCGTTCCATCCATCATTCTCATCATTAGTTCACTCAGGAACTATTGGAATCATCGCTTGTTACTTAGTGTAACTCCCCGTCGGGTAAACGATGTTCCCCATCACTCACACCTCTTTGTATAAGGCACACGATGTTTATGGATCGCTCACACCTCTTTGTATAAGGCACACGACCCGATCGCTCACACCTCTTTGTATAAGGCACACGATGTTATAGCGGATTCCCTCTGGAATCGTTTTGTCGCTCACACCCACTAGGGCACACGACATCACAAGAATGCATATCATAATGCTTGGCATACAATGACTCATGACTATCAAATGCATACATATATACACCCATGTGAACCATCTCAACAACAATAATCACGCTTCGCAATCAAGCCCAAAACAATGCATTTATTTGCCATAAGGCCACAAACCATCATTACAACATTTCATCACATATATTCCCATCATATAACAACACACAAGTCATACGATATATATCCAAAGCACATTGCATGATAACGCATCAATTACACGCAATTACAATGGTAAAAGTCGACAAAACGACACATTTCCAAATTCCCGACATAATTAAATCGGCCACAAATCTCAAAACCATTTTAATAAGAAAGAACATCTCAATAGCTTTCTAACGGTACCAAGAACGCCTCGATCCGAGTTACAGATCAAAAGTTATGGCATCGGACGCAAAATGGGGAAAATTTTGCACCCTCTCTGGTCCTACGCGTATTTCCCTGAGCCATATGCGTATTGCCCAGCTCACTCGCCCATCCATACGCGTATTGCCCAAAGTGATACGCGTATGAGCAGAGACCAATTTCTCCCCAAAAATTCCACTAAAAACCTAGTACGCGTATTGCCTCACTTGATACGCGTAATGCCTTGCCAAATACGCGTACCATTATGCATTCCAGCAGATGGCCGAGAAAAATAGACTTCCATACGCGTATTGCCTCAATTTGTACCTGCCATACACGTATTGCCCAACCCAATACGCGTATTGCCTTGCCTGATACGCGTATGGGCAGAGAAAACCCAGAATTTTTCCTGCAGAATTTCTGTTGCAAAATTCATCCAATTTCTCTCCCAAATCTCATCTAAACACTAGAAAATTACCAATTGAATGCCCAACAACATCTATCTAACATGTCTCAGTAATTAGGAACATTAAAACATGATTTCAAACACAATTTATTCAAATTCTAACAATCTCAACATATTAATGGTTTTGGTTCTATATCCAATTTCAACCCAATATCACACAAATACATACATATATAATCATACACAAGTATAAGATAATCGAGTTTCACACCCTTACCCGATTAATCGTGTTTTCAAAAGTCGGTTGATTCAATTTCTTTCTCTCCAAGTTTTTCCCCCTTTTTTTTTTCTCTTTTCCTTCTTCACTTTTTCTTTCTCTCTATTTTTCTCTCTATGTTACTAACTTAAGAAAAATAAATAAAATGACCAAAATACCCCTACACTCAATTATCTCGCAAACGCTCTCAAAACGCGATAAAACATAATCACGATGAAAAATAATATATTACCAAATAAAAGTGAAGAATAAAATAATATAATAATAAAAATAATTAAATCGACTCGATTAAATAAATCTAACAAAAACTGGGGCGTTACACAGCTGCAGACTGATACCTTGAATATCAGAACTGCACACTCTCAGATGTCACAACATCTGATCCAACATGTCAGTCAAGAACATTAACAAAACTGTAAAATGCATAATGTTAAATAAGACAGTAATTGTTAACCCAGTTCGGTGCAATTCACCTACATCTAGGGGATACCAATCCAGGATGAAGATTTCACTATTGTGTAGACTATTACAAAGTTAAACTCCCACGTTTACAACTTTATCTCTAACATCTACCCCATGGACATCTTTACCAAGGCTGAACTCCATGATTTACAACCTTGATATGAGATACCCCACTCACACCCTAATCACAACCTGTGTTATCTCTGTCTTCTTCCAATTCAGAATTGTCGCGGTTTCTTGACCTTCAAGTTATCTTGGACTTGCTTCAAAGCTCCGTCCAAGAACAATACAACAACCATTACCTACAGGTTTCTAGTTGTGTCCCTGTACCTATGCCTTCCACCCTGCATCCCATAATACAGAGTGGAGACTTACAAGTCCTAAGAGAGCCAACGACTGTCAAACCCTAAACCCTTATTCAACACAAAGGAACTAGGTTACAAAGTTACAAGTGATACAAAACGTACAGTTCTCTCCTTAAAACCTAGGTCTAAGTCTCCTTATATAGTCTTCTTTTTGTCTTGGGATTTCAATCTTTGATCCTGTGTTTCCTTGATCCGTTCCTTAATTCTTGCAACTGATTGGAACCTGCTAACTTACCAAGTTAGTCAGGATGTCGATACATTTCCTTTGACATCTTTTTCTTCTACAAATTCTTCAAGTTTATCATCAGAATGTTTTAGCAAAATTTAGTCAAACAACAAGTGCTTTCAATCTCCCCCTTTTGACAAATTTTGGCTAAAACAAACATTTTCTTCTGCATTCTGCAAACAACAAGGTTCCTTCATCAAGATTTCTTTATCTTTAGAATTGATTGGAGCTAAGGTCTAAAAAAGTCTCCCCCTCAAGAATTACTTTTTGAGAGCCAGAAGACTCCAGAAAAGAAATAGCAGTTGTAGACTTCGTAACACGGAGAGCATAGATTGCATAACTCAGGTCACAAGACACAACCTGCTTCACAACTCGGATCACAAGACACAAGGAAAATGAAGATTGTAAGTTAAGATGATAGAACATCTTCCTCCACCATTCTTGCACCGCCACTGCTCGAATAAACCCAAAACCCAGAATAGTATTCTTCTCCCCCTTTTTAGCCAAAACTTGGCAAAAGTAACCAAGACAGCTCCATATCCAGACGCAACTTATCCAGATCTTGAAAAATGCCATCGAACACTCACTTGAAGAGAAATAATTATGAGACCAAGAAGTGTCACAACAATCCTATTTATAGCAAGCAACCGCCTTTGAAAGAAACGAACCATCGAACAAAACGCTGGTCAATTCAAAGCGCCAATAACTCTACTACATGCGCACCAGCCAAGACTGTTGACTGTTTCTCCTTTTAAGAACACCGACCAAAGAACCCATTACGTGCAGACATGTTTTATAACAATGTCCTAACATCATGTCAGACATTGTCTATTCTTCCAGGATTCTTCTTCTGATTTGACCATATAGAGAAATCTTCACAAATATATGATCCCAGTCTGCAAGAGAAAAATAAATTCTCCCAGACTCAGCCATTGATTCTTAAGCATCCAATAAGAACCATTCAAGTATGTATTGCCAAGTTTCCCACAACTTGCAACAATACTCTAATGTCAAGACATCCCCCTTGACATCTCAGTTTGCTTGACGCACAAATGCAAACTGGACTTTCCATAATAATGTCAAGCCATCCTCCTTGACATCTCAGTTTGCTTGACGCACAAATACAAACTGGAACTTCATCTTAGATCAAGAGGCATCTCCCCCTGACTAAGGTAACTGGTGCTCCTCCACTAAACACCCAAGCTAATGACTGGAAAACATAAGACGCGTCTTCATGTCTTCAAGAGTGCACCCTCTGTTCAACACACCTGCTGAACGCAACCATTAACTCATTATTGTTCCCTCTGACAAGAAAAAATAATTACTCACACATGATCAAAGTCATGCATCCCATGAGTACGTGTATACCAACCATAACAAACTCTAGGCTTGAGATCAAAGTCCTATAGATCCCCCTCATTCCACAACCATCTTATACACCACACGAACTCCTCTTGAATTCTCATGTACAGATATCCCGTTGCTTGAGGCATAAACCAATTAAATTAGAATGCTTCACATTCCTCAAAGAGACACACAGGGCCCCTTAGTTTGTTATAACGATGTCAGCTATCGTATGCATGCTCCAGAACTTCACAGCTACTAAACTGATCCACTACTAGCATGACTTGCTCCAAGGGCTCCAATGCCGTATGCAAGATTTTCCACTGACCTCACCCAGCTAGCAATAGAGATAAACCCCGCAATCCAAGACATTAATTCCTATCATTCTCTCGTATGATAACCTGGAATACTTCTGATTTATGGTAAATCTCCACTTCTGAACGCATTCAGGAAACAGACTTCCATGCAATCAACACATGATCCACTTCAGTCTTTACAAATACTTACATCCTCCTTCCAAGGGACCCTTCTACTCCATCATTCTCCTGGATGATCGTGTAGATACTTCTTGGACACGATGCAAGTAACCAGTTCATCACAGAACCTGAAATCCTTCACCAAGGATAAGTAACCCAAAGATGTTCTAATATCAGTTAGGACATCCTCCACACATCACAGACACCACACATCATGGTTCTTGATATGCTCCACTACTGGACTTACTATCAGCATAGTAATCCACACTGAAGATCTTCACACAACACTGCACCACCAGCTTGAACAAAGAAGACTTCAGAAACCCAGAGAGAAATAAACTCTCATCCACCAAGAAGGTATGCTTCCATTCTCAACCCATAACTTTTGCCACAAGCTCCCAGAGAACCAGAACCTTCAATAATTTCAACTAATTACTCTTCTATAAAAGAGCAATCAGTTTCAAGCATCCTGCTTGAACGCACATTGTGAAACCAATCAAATGCCACCTTTTGATTGACCTCACTCTTCTTCAGAACTCCCACAAGATACCCTGATTTACTTATGAAACTAGATCTTCAAGTCACACGAACTACCTTTCCCTATAGCAAGACATCTTGGATCCACCAAGCCTCTTAGTCATGTAACATCTTCTCATCCACAGCTCCCGCAAACTACATGAGATAGACCTTTTTGAAGAATTCATCACTCCCATTCTCCTGTAGATCGCCTTATCTTAAGCTAATGTGCCACATCACCAGCTGAGACTTCTGATGTTAAGCTAGATGTCAACACATTATGACATCCAACTGTTGAATTCAGCTCTTCCTTCTGCCACTTAGAAGAACCTCCTCCCTTTGCAGAAACAAATTTCCATGCTCTCACAGACTGTATTCAACAACCAAGTTTTGAGTAGACAACCTCTATTCTGCTTTGAACCTCCAAAGACTTCAAACCTGCCACGTCTAAATCTTCAGAAAATAAGTAGTCCAAGACTACCCCATAGCAATACCAAGGAATACCACTTCCCTTAGTAGAGCCGTCAATAGAAAGCTAGAGATAACTGCCACTTATCCTCGACCTTCACAACCAAAGCAAACACTATGCTCCAAAGCACCTAGTTCAAAAATAAACTGACACAACCTGTAACCATCAAGATTATGATGTCTTCATAGTCTTCCATCTCCATCTTCAATAGCATCACCATCTAGACAAGTCATTCACAATACTTTCCAGGAAGCAGATGCTAAGACAATAATCCTAGGTCAACACCTAGGTGACTTTTGAGCGAATGCAGAACCCCTCCCATGATTCTCCAAACCTCTGATGAAAAGATGTTAGAACATTTGACAGAACATCCTCAATCTTGACTTTCAAGGATAATCAATTAAATACTTGTGGATTCAACAAATAGCAATTAATCTTAAATCCTTGTACAATAACCCTTCTTCACTGCTGTAGCTGAGCTCCACCAGATCATGTCATGAACACTTATAAAGTATTCAATCCTTTTTGCAAGTATCTTCTTCAAAGGACAATGTTGAGATACCAAGGCTGCCACCCTTGACTCAAGTAACTAAGACTTTCTCTGAACAAGTATTATTTACCTCAAAAACTCTTTAATCAGATTGGATCCACTCTTAGGGTCAAGAGAGATAAATCCTTCCTTGTTGTTTTTGGATGGTGAAAATAAATCACCTCCACTATCTTCAGATCGTGTTTCAAAGAAACACCTTCTACTCAGAAGAGTAACTAGAAGACTCCAGATACACGACATAGATGTCTTTATGAGTGGACTTGAGAGAATTCTCAAGTATATTTGACAACCTAGCCGACCAAACATTTATCAAACTCCTAGAGCAAGAACCTGATAAACTTTAACTCAACTCCTCTCCTCTTTAAATGAATTCAAACTGCACTAAGAACCCAAGCTTCTAAGTACCAAGTCACCGTACCAGATATCTAACCACAACTCCCTTTATTCCATCGCTCCCGACTCTGGAATAAAAGAACACATATATCTTCAACTATAAAGAGGCCGACGATTGAGCCCTTCCACCAACTGTCTTCAGTAACAACTCTAGAATCCCATAATTCTAGAGCTCTTCCATCAGAAACACATGCAGCAGAACCACCAAGGAACAGATCCTGCTTGCCCTAATAAGATGTCACAACATCTTATAAGACACACCAACAAGAGAACTAGCCACTTCTCCTGTAGTTGTTGTAGAATCTCCTCAGCAACATGAACAACCTCCGAGTTGCTCCCTTTGATCCAGAACATCCATCTCATCCATTAATACCCTTGAGTATGTCTGAGTTGATTGATCTGATCTTCAAAACTCCTCCTTGTTTAAACGCAAGAAAGTATCTCCCAAAGATCTCATCCAGAACCAGACAGGATGCCTGATCTGATACCAATTAAAATTCTAGCCTATGCAGACAACAGATGTCCTAGCAGATGTCAAGACATTGTGCTGAATAATCTCTTAAACTTGGAGGCGCAGCTGCAGACTGATACCTTGAATATCATAACTGCACACTCTCAGATGTCACAACATCTGATCCAACATGTCAGTCAAGAACATTAACAAAACTGTAAACTGCAGAATGTTAAATAAGACAGTAATTGTTAACCCAGTTCGGTGCAATTCACCTACATCTGGGGGATACCAATCCAGGATGAAGATTTCACTATTGTGTAGACTGTAACAAAGTTAAACTCCCACGTTTACAAATTTATCCCTAACATCTACCCCATGAACATCTTTACCAAGGCTAAACTCCATGATTTACAACCTTGATATGAGATACCCCACTCACACCCTAATCACAACCTGTGTTATCTCTGTCTTCTGCCAATTCAAAATTGTCGCAGTTTCTTGACCTTCAAGTTATCTTGGACTTGCTTCAAAGCTCCGTCCAAGAACAATACAACAACCATTACCTACAGATTTCTGGTTGTGTCCCTGTACCTATGCCTTCCACCCTGCATCCCATAATACAGAGTGGAGACTTACAACTCCTAAAAGAGCCAACGACTCTCAAACCCTAAACCCTTATTCAACACAAAGGAACTAGGTTACAAAGTTACAAGTGATACAAAACGTACAGTTCTCTCCTTAAAACCTAGGTTTAAGTCTCCTTATATAATCTTCTTTTTGTCTTGGGCTTTCAATCTTTGATCCTGTGTTTCCTTGATCCGTTCCTTAATTCTTGCAACTGATTGAAACCTGCTAACTTACCAAGTTAGTCAGAATATCGATACATTTCCTTCGACATCTTTTTCTTCTGCAGATTCTTCAAGTTTATCATCAGAATGTTTTAGCAGAATTTAGTCAAACAACAGGTGCTTTCAGTAGTGATTTCTAATATTGTTAATAGAGGATGGGGGAACACTAGACTTAGGAAGAACATTGCTCATCTTCTTATGGACTAGTTTGTCTTTTGGTTTTTTGGTTGGTTGGGTGTGCCTTGGGCCACCTTGTATTTCTTTATTCTTTTAGTATAAATAAAGTATCTCTTTATTCCCAAAAAAAATGATAGGTAGGGGTGACGAAACGGACCGTAATCCGCCAGACCGGTCTGTGTACCCGCCAAAAAATAGCAGACTGCGTTGGAATTTGTGTCTGCCTACCCACTCCGCTTTAAACTCGCTCCGCCTTAAATCCGCTAAAAAAAAGGGCGAGTTATCTCACCAGCCCGCTAACGTAGTTATCAAGTACTAAAACTATTTTTTTCGTTGAAGGTTAATACTTGAACTATATTTTGGAATAATTGTTGATGATTCTATTTTATACATTTATTTATGATTATATGCAATATTTTTTTAACTAAAATTTGTTAAAAAGATGTTTTATAAAAAAATATTTTAAAAAATAAGTGAAAATTTTAATTGAAATGTAAAAATAAGTTTATTAATCTATTAAATAAATGAAAAATAAATATATAAAAAATAGGTGGGTAAATCCGTTGCCCGCCTACCCGCCATCTTAGCGAAGCATGCTAGATTTTTAAGCACATTTTTATTTGAAGGGCTTGCCCACCTCGCCTCTTTTTTAACTGATTTAAAGCGGGGAAAGACGGGATGGACGGCCTGTTTTGCCACATAGGTGACTATTATTCAAAATAAAAACTAAATAAATTCAAATTTATCTATAATTTGTTATGGGTGTTTTTTTGAATTTGAATACTAGAATCCGACCAAAATGTCAATCTAAAAAAAATTATGAAAAAAAGAGACGATTCATAGATTATAAAAAAATATTGAATTTTATTCTAAGCATTTAAGAATACGTTTTAAATTCTTGTGAGAGTTATTAATCGTATGTTTGATTTAGAGTGAAGGAGGATGATAATAAAGTTTAAAGAAAGAAAACTTAAAGAGAACTGTGTTATAGGTGTTGAAAGAGAAGAAGTTGTATGTGAAGCTGTCGAAATGTGAGTTCTGGTTGAAGGAAGTAAGTTTTCCTGGCCATGTGATTTCAAGTGGTGGTGTTGTTGTTGATCCTTCTAAGATTGATGATGTATTACAGTGGGAGACTCCAAAGTCTGCTACTGAGATACGAAGTTTCTGGGATTAGCAGTTTATTACCGCAAGTTTATTGAAGGCTTTTCTAAGTTGGCATTACCTTTGACTCAGTTGACTCGAAAGAGTCAATCTTTTGTGTGGGATGTAGCTTGTGAAGAGAGTTTTGTGGAATTAAAGAAGAAGTTGACGACTGCTCCAATGTTGATTTTGCCCAATCTGAGTGAATCTTTTGTGGTGTATTGTGATGAGTCAAAGATATGTCTTGGTGAAGTGTTGATGCAGAATAGACAAGTAATTTCCTATGCTTCGAGACAATTGCGAGTTCATGAGAGGAATTATCCTACACATGACTTGGAGTTAGCCGCAGTGGTGTTTGTGTTGAAAATTTGGAGACATTATCTGTTTGGCTCTAAATTTGAAGAGTTCAGTGATCATAAAAGTCTGAAATACTTATTTGATCAGAAGGAATTGAATATGAGGCAGAGGAGGTGGTTAGAGCTATTGAAGGACTTCGATTTTGATTTGATTTATCATCCGGGCAAAGCAAATGTAGCGGCCTATGCATTGAGCAGAAAGTCATTGCATATGTCGATGCTTATGGTGAAAGAACTGGAGTTGCTTGAGCAATTCAGAGATTTGAGTCTGGTACATGAAGCGACTCCTGATAGTGTGAAGTTGGGAATGTTAAAGTTGACTAGTAGTATTCTGGAAGAAATCGGAGTGGGGCAGCAATCTGATTTAAAGTTGGTTAACTAGTTGACTTTGATCAACCAAGGTAACAGAGGAGATTTCCGAATTGATGAGAATGGTGTGATGAAGTTCAGAGACAGTGTGTGTGTCCCAGATGTTCCAGATATTAAGAAGAGCATTCTTGAAGAAGGACATCGAAGTAGGTTGAGTATTATCCCGGTGCTACGAAGATGTACTAGGATTTGAAAAAGTTGTTTTGGTGGCCAGGTATGAAGAAGGATGTTGGGAAGTTTGTTTATGCGTGTTTGACTTGTCAGAAGTCGAAGGTTGAGCATCAGAAGCCTTTAGGTATGATGTAGCCGTTGAGGATTCCAGAATGGAAATGGGATAGTATTTCCATGGATTTTGTGGTGGGACTGCCAAAGACTGCTAAGGGAAATAATTCAATTTAGGTGATCGTGGGATAGTTATTTCCCGTTGATTGAGTTCACGTACAATAATAGTTTTCATGCTAGTATTGAAATGGCACCCTATGAAGTTTTGTATGGGAGAAGGTGTAGGACTTCGTTGTGTTAGTATGAATCGGGT
The DNA here is from genome assembly GCA_022829125.1 of Lathyrus tuberosus. NCBI lineage: Eukaryota > Viridiplantae > Streptophyta > Magnoliopsida > Fabales > Fabaceae > Lathyrus > Lathyrus tuberosus. The sequence continues at coordinate 18,419,878 of JALAZF010000066.1, read as the reverse complement.
GAAATTGCTGTACTCGGACCTGAAATTGTGCAAGAGACGACTGAGAAGATTAAGATGATCCAAGAAAGTATGAAAGCTTCACAGAGTCGTCAGAAGAGCTACCATGATAAGATGAGGAAAGCACTTGAATTCCAAGAGGGAGATCATGTGTTTCTGAGAGTGACGCCAGTAACTGGTGTGGTTCGAGCCTTGAAGTCTAGAAAGTTTACTCCACATTTTGTTAGTCCATATCAAATATCACAGAGGATAGGAGAGGTAGCCTATCGAATTGCTTTACCGCCGTCACTTGCGAATTTGCATGACGTGTTCCATGTGTCTCAGTTGAGAAAGTACATTCTGGATCCGTCGCATGTGATTCAGATGGATGATGTACAAGTGAGGGATAATCTGACTATGGAAGCATTGCCTGTGCGTGTCGATGGTCGAGAGACGGAGCAATTAAGGGGTAAAGACATAACTTTGGTAAAGGTGTTGTGGGGTGGACCAGCTGGCGAAAGTTGGACTTGGGAACGTGAAGATCAGATGAGAGAGTCGTATCCGACTCTATTTCCTTGAGGTAATTTTTTAGGGCGAAAATTCTTTAAGTGGGGGAGAGTTGTAACACCCCAAATTTCGTAAGAATGTTTATTTAATTTATTTAAATATTATATTCGTGGATTTCTGTGGTTTTTGGTGGTTTGTGTCGATGTCGGTAATTTTGTGAAGTTTTGGGTTATTTAATTAAATAATAGTATATATATTATGGAATATATTGTATTATTATTTATTTTAAATAATATTAGAGGAATTAAGGGTAAGATGGACATTTGAGGAGAATTAGTGAGGGCATTATGGAGAAAGCCTAATTTTGAGGCCCAAGAGTTAGGTTGAATATTTAAGGAGGATTTTGAGAATAGGGTTCATTTTTGGTTAACCGTGAAAAGAAGGAAATAAGGGAGAGCTCTGAGGAAAAAGGGAAAAGGCGAGGAATTCGTGAAGGTTTCCAAAGGCTCAAGAGAGAACACATCAGATCGACCATCTATGGTATGGGGAGTAATTACCTTTCATTGATTTCATTATAGGATTCGATGTAATTGAAGTGGATTTTGGGGGTTTTTGAAGGGTTTATGAGTTGTTGATGATTTAAAGGTACTTTGAGGACCGATGATAGATTATTAAGGGTTGAATTGATTCGGGTAAAAATAAGCCTTCGTGGCAAAACCCTTTTTGATGATATGTGGGATTTTGTGTGAGAAAGAGATTTATGGGGTCTATATGAGGCTTGAGAGTTTTGAAGGTTTAGGGAATTTAAGGTTTCCCGAGATGTCCTAATCGACCTAATAGACGTAGGTTTTATGTCGTTGATCTCCGTGATGCATTAGAACTATTATAGGAATGTTTTTGGGTCATTTGGAGTTGTAATCGCAAGTACCTTTGAGGTTGTGGAACCACTGGTGCGTAGCAACGATTTGCTGTAATCGCAGGTTCACTAAGCGAACCATCGCTTCGCTAGGCGAATTTTTGCCAAGGTTCGCAAAGCGAACAGCACAGCGAATGTGCGATATCATGAGTGTAGGTACCGAGATGATTTTGGAGTGGAAGTGGGGATTCGCTGGAAGTCTCGCTAAGTGAGTGAATCAGCGAGTAGCTTCGCCCAGCGAATAAACCAGCGAGTATGATAGAGGGTGTTTTTCTGGTGTTTTGGTGTGGTGTCTGTGGGATTCGTTGGCCGCTTCGCCAAGCGAAGGTTTTAGCGAACAGGTTCGCCTAGCGAATCCTGGAGCGAACGTCTGTTGTTCGCAAAATTTTGTTTCTGTTGCTGTGTTGTTCTGGTGTTTGATGTTGTGATATTTATGATGATTTACCATGATGTTCTTGATGGTATTGAGGTGCTGATTTGTGATGTTTTGATGAATATATGATGACATGATTCATATGAGAATTGATGAATGATGATGCACATTATGATGTTTATTTGATGATGACGATTAGTGATGTTATGTATCATACATTCATATGCATACTCTGTGATAATGCTTCATTCCCATTGTGTGGATATGAGGTAATTATGACGTGCTCCGGTTCTAATTACGGGATCGATCCTATTGACGGGGATCTTTGTAGGGGAAATGGCCTAGTGTCCATCGATTATGATGATTGGTACCATATGCATGAGTCTTGTTGTGCATTTGCATTTAATTGGCATTGTTGTATTTTATGATGTTGTTTGTGAGTTTGATGTTTCCTTGTGATGACCCTGAAGATGTTGTATATGAAGATAATGCCATTTTATATATATCTTGTTTTATAATGATTATTATGAATTGTGATTACTCACCCTGCCTGTTTGAATGTTGCCTCCACGTGGGTAACGTGCAGGTGATCAGGTTTAGCCGTGGATGCTTCAAGGACCTTGAAGTTTATTTGCTTTTGGTCAATTTAGAGGGTCTTGCTCTGATAGTGTAACATCGGGTTGGGGTCCTTGAGTTGAACTATGTTATTTCCTTATTGTTGTTGTCATTTGATGATATGGTTTTATATTTTGAAAACCTTTTTGGATTATTACGATGTTTGTTGAAAACCTTTTAATTGATAATTTTGAGTTCCGCTGCCATGTGCAGGCTTTTGAGTTATTTTGAGGAAAACCCTTTTTGTTTACAGGGCAAGTGTATTATTTGATTTAAATGAGAAATGTGCACCCTTTTGAGGTGGTTTTTGATGCTTTACTCTGATATTTTGATTTGTTTCTGCTGCAACATTTGTGGGGGTAGAAAAGGGTGTTACATTAGTGGTATCAGAGCAGGTCGGTCTGTCCAGCCAGGTTGTCTAATGTTATCTATTCTCTAGTGTGCGATATGTGTGTGAAAACACTGTCGATGCTTGTTTTGTTTTCCATTTGCAGGTTGGGAATGAAACAAGTGGGGGAGAAGATGGTGCTTCTCCAAGATGCTTCAAGTGTGGAGCGATGGCTGAGTGTGGTTTTGGACGCTACGATAGTTTAGTAAAGATAGTTTGTACCGCCTCATGATAGTCGGCTGTTATTGACAAATTGAGGAACTGATCACCCTTAATCTCTTGTTGATAATAGACGGGATCATGTTGGATGGGATAGACGTGTCTTGCGAGCTTGAGTAGTGTGCGTAGTGAATTGTTAAGGTTAAGCTGAGTACTTGTGGATTATTCTGATGAGTCAATGTAGACTATTAGATTTGAAGATGAGGCGAATTAGAGTTTTTTGTCTGTCGGTTAAGTTGGAATGTCTTGAGGAGAACGATCAGGTATTGTTGATGTCTGCTTTTTGAGGGATGGAGAACAGTGGGCTGGATAGTGATATACTAGTGGTGTGTAATTCCTAATGTTCACCTGAATCTAAGTTCGACGAGGGTGAAGAGTTGTTTGTTCTGTTAAGAAAGTGAATGAATCTGTGGAAGATGGTGCAAAGGTGTTTATGATGATTGATTCCTTAAAGCTTAAGAGGATGTGGTGGCATGTGAGCTACCTTTGGTGGGTGCGTATTTGGAGGTGTTCCCATGAGATATCAGTTATGTACCACCATAGTGTGGAGTGGAACTTGCTATCGACCTGGTACTTGATGCAAGCTCGGTGTCGGTGATTGCATACGAGATGTATGTTTCTGAGTAAGTGAATTAAAGGAATAGCTGGAAGAATTGCTTGAGAAAAGGTTATTCGACCGAGTGTTTCCCTGGGGGGTGCTTCTATACTACTAGTAGAGAAGAAAGATGGTAGCATGAGGTTGTGTGTTGCTTAAAGACAGTTGAATAAAGTGACGATCAGGAATAAGTGTCTGCTTTCGAGGATTGATGATTTATTGGATCAATTGGTGGGTGCTTGTGTGTTTAGCAAGATTGGTTTGAGATCTGGTTATCATCAGATTCGATTTAAGCCTGATGATATTCTGAAGATAGCTTTCAGGACGAGGTATGGACACTATGAATACACGGTGATGCCGTTTGGTGTATTCAATGCACCTGGTGTGTTCATGGAGTACATGAACCGGATTTTTCATGAGCATTTGGATAAGTTTGTGGTGGTGTTCATTGATGATATCTTGATATATTCTAGAACTGAAAAAGAACATGCCGAGCATTTGAGAACTGTGTTTTAGGTGTTGAAAGAGAAGAAGTTGTATGTGAAGTTGTCGAAATGTGAGTTCTGGTTGAAGGAAGTAAGTTTTCCTGGCCATGTGATTTCAAGTGGTGGTATTGTTGTTGATCCTTCTAAGATTGATGTTGTATTACAATGGGAGACTCCAAAGTCTGCTACCGAGATACGAAGTTTCTGGGATTAGCAGGTTATTACCGCAAGTTTATTGAAGGTTTTTCTAAGTTGGCATTACCTTTGACTCAGTTGACTCGAAAGGGTCAAGCTTTGGTGTGAGATATAGCTTATGAAGAGAGTTTTGTGGAATTAAAGAAGAACTTGACGACTGCTCCAGTGTTGATTTTTCCAATCCGAGTAAATCTTTTGTGGAGTATTGTGATGAGTCGAAGATATGTCTTGGTGAAGTGTTGATGCAGAATGGATAAGTTGTTGCCTATGCTTCGAGACAATTGCGAGTTTATGAGAGGAATTATCCTACACATGACTTGGAGTTAGCCGCAGTGGTGTTTGTGTTGAAAATTTGGAGACATTATCTGTTTCGCTCTAAATTTGAAGTGTTCAGTGATCATAAAAGTCTGAAGTACTTATTTGATCAGAAGGAATTGAATATGAGGCAGAGGAGGTGGTTAGAACTGTTGAAGGATTTTGATTTTGATTTGAGTTATCATCCGGGCAAAGCAAATGTAGTGGCCGATGCATTGAGCAGAAAGTCATTGCATATTTCGATGTTTATGGTGAAAGAACTGGAGTTGCTTGAGTAATTTAGAGATTTGAGTCTAGTATGTGAAGCGACTCCTGACAGTGTGAAGTTGGGAATGTTGAAGTTGACTAGTAGTATTCTGGAAGAAATTAGAGTGGGCAGCAATCTGATTTAAAGTTGGTTGACCAGTTGACTTTGATCAACCAAGGTAACGGAGGAAATTTCCAAATTGATGAGAATGGTGTGATGATGTTCAGAGACAGGGTGTGTGTCCCAGATGTTCCAGATATTAAGAAGAGCATTCTTGAAGAAGGACATCGAAGTAGGTTGAGTATTCATCCCGGTGCTACGAAGATGTACTACGATTTGAAAAAGTTATTTTGGTGGCCAGGTATGAAGAAGGATGTTGCGAAGTTTGTTTATGCGTGTTTGACTTGTCAGAAGTCGAAGGTTGAGCATCAGAAGCCTTTAGGTATGATGCAGCCATTGAGGATTCCAGAATGGAAATGAGATAGTATTTCCATGGATTTTGTGGTGGGATTTCCAAAGACTACTATGGGAAATTATTCAATTTGGGTGATCGTGGGATAGCTATTTGTCGTTGATTGAGTTCACGTACAATAATAGTTTTCATGCTAGTATTGAAATGGCACCCTATGAAGTTTTGTATGGGAGAAGGTGTAGGACTTCGTTGTGTTAGTATGAATCGGGTGAAATTGCTGTACTCGGACCTGAAATTGTGCAAGAGACGACTGAGAAGATTAAGATGATCCAAGAAAGTATGAAAGCTTCACAGAGTCGTCAGAAGAGCTACCATGATAAGATGAGGAAAGCACTTGAATTCCAAGAGGGAGATCATGTGTTTCTGAGAGTGACGCCAGTAACTGGTGTGGTTCGAGCCTTGAAGTCTAGAAAGTTTACTCCACATTTTGTTAGTCCATATCAAATATCACAAAGGATAGGAGAGGTAGCCTATCGAATTGCTTTACCGCCGTCACTTGCAAATTTGCATGACGTGTTCCATGTGTCTCAATTGAGAAAGTACATTTTGAATCTGTCGCATGTGATTCAGATGGATGATGTACAAGTGAGGGATAATCTGACTATGGAAGCATTGCCAGTGCGTGTCGATGGTCGAGAGACGAAGCAATTACGGGGTAAAGACATAACTTTGGTAAAGGTGTTGTGGGGTGGACCAATTGGTGAAAGTTGGACTTGGGAACGTGAAGATCAGATGAGAGAGTCGTATCCGACTCTATTTCCGTGAGGTAATTTTTAAGGGCGAAAATTCTTTAAGTAGGGGAGAGTTGTAACACCCCAAATTTCATAAGAATATTTATTTAATTTATTTAAATATTATATTCGTGGATTTCTGTGATTTTTGGTGTTTTGTGTCGATGTCGGTAATTTTGTGAAGTTTTGGGTTATTTAATTAAATAATAGTATATATATTATGCAATATATTGTATTATTATTTATTTTAAATAATATTAGAGGAATTAAGGGTAAGACGGACATTTGAGGAAAATTAGTGAGGGCATTATGGAGAAAGCCCAATTTTGAGGCCCAAGAGTTAGGTTGAATATTTATGGAGGATTTTGAGAATAAGGTTCATTTTTGGTTAACCATGAAAAGAAGGAAAGAAGGGAGAGCTCTAAGGAAAAAGGGAAAAGGCGAGGAATTCGTGAAGGTTTCCAAAGGCTCAAGAGAGAACACATCGGATCGACCATCTAAGGTATGGGGAGTTATTACCTTTCATTGTTTTCATTATAGGATTCGATGTAATTGAAGTGGATTTTGGGGTTTTTGAAGGGTTTATGAGTTGTTGATGATTTAGAGGTATTTTGAGGACTGGTGATGGATTATTAAGGGTTGAAATGATTCGGGTAAAAATGAGCCTTCGTGGCAAAACACTTTTTGATGATATGTGGGATTTTGTGTGAGAAAGAGATTTATGGGGTTTATATGAGGCTTGAGAGTTTTGAAGGTTTAGGGGATTTAAGGTTTCCCGAGATGTCCTAATTGACCTTATAGACGTAGTTTTTATGTTGTTGATCTCCGTGATGCATTAGAACTGTTATATGAATGCTTTTGGGACATTTGGAGCTATAATCGCAGGTACCTTTTGTAGCGCGATTTTTGTGGTCTTGAATCACTATCGCTTGGGCACTACAGTTCGATTAATTTTTTATCCTATTGAGCTAATTAAGGAAGGGAAATAGATGTCTCCAATTAACCATGCTTGCATACTGAGTTTGAATAGCGGTCTGTTAGGTTACAGATGCTATGTGGATGTAGGGCCCAATCTTTGGTTATTTTGTTAAGAACGCATTGTCTGAATTATTTGTGAGGTTTTTGGTAATGTCTTTAGATTTTATACTTTTGGGTTGATTTGGTGGAGATACTGGATTTTGGGTTTTTGATTAGTATGCTCGCTAAGATTTTTTCAATCTTATGCCTACGTATTCCCGTTTGATGAAACAGGGAAATCAGAGCGATCAAAGTTCCTCATATTCTATGGGAGGAAAAAGGTTGTTTTGGTGTCTTGTTCAAAGCCCAAGACATGAAGCTAAAGGTGGTTTGTATCTTGTTCAAAGCCCAAGATGTGAAGTTGAAGGGTTGGATGAGAGAGAATTCGTCATCTCTAAAGAGGAGTTGTTGATGTTTGTATGCTGTGAGCAAGGCACAACTTTGATGCTAAAAGGTTGATTGAATCAACCGGGGTTTTCTTTATACAAAGCCTAAGAGGAGGCTAGAAGTTGACTTTTCTGGGGAAAATGTTCTTTTTGTCTTGTACAAAGCCCAAGATTTAGGATAAAAGGGTTTGACTCAACAAGAGAGTCTGTTTGACAGGTGATTGACTCAACAAGAGAGTCTTTTATACTTAACAAGAGAGTTTTTTGTTTTGTCTTGTATGAAGCCCAAGATGGAGGCTAAAAGTGTTTGACTCAACAAGAGAGTCTTTTATACTCAACAAGAGAGTGTTTTCTATCTCGTACGAAGCCCGAGATGGAGGCTAAAGTGTTTGACTCAACAAGAGAGTCTTTTATACTCAATAAGAGAGTATTTTCTATCTCGTACGAAGCCCGAGATGGAGGCTAAAGTGTTTGACTCAACAAGAGAGTCTTTTATACTCAAAAAGAGAGTGTGAAAAAGTTAGCTCCGCTGGGGAGAATCATTGTACAAAGCCCAAGAGGAGGCTATCTATGTTGGTGACTGTTTCAGTTTAGTGACAGGTCCAGCGTGTTGGATATAAGAGAAAATCAGTTCTTATGAAGGATGTCAGATACCATGAGGCTCTGATGGGTTGATGACAGTAAAATGGTATGAGTTGAAATTTTTACTGTATTGTGACAGTTGAGTTCTTTTCTCTGGTGAGAATTTCTGCGAGTTTATAGTAATTGACCCATGATGGGAAAGATTAAAGGTAAGGTTGTGCTTTGGTACTGATCAGAGAATCAGGGTTATTTCCTGTTCTTTGAGGAAATGGGAAATCCAAAGGGTATTGAGACTGTCCAAGTCTACTGGTGTTGTGAGAAATCGATTCTCAGATAGTGAATGATCTTTGTATGATACCCAAGAGAAGGCTGGTATGTTAAGGGATGAAGGTCAACCCATTAACTGGTCTGACACTTGACTCAGAAAGACAGCTCTAGCAAATTGATGACTAGGTTCTGTTCTTATACCTGTAGAGGTCTCTGGGTCCTTGTACTAAGCCCAAGAGAAGGCATAAGAGCTTTTAAGAAGCCGAAGGGTCCTTGTACAATGCCCAAGAGGAGGCGGGGATGCTTTTAAGAAGCCCTTGGGTCCCCAGACCCCGAGAAGTTCAAGATATGCCATTTACCGAGAATAGATCAAGCCAGGAAAGTACGAGAATTTGGAAGAAACTCAAGAGATGCTATTCACGGAGAAAAGATCATGTCTAGGGAGTTAGAGTTTCTTTGACAATTTCTAAGGGTGACAGTCTGAGAAAGGGTTCACCGAGAATGCTGCCTTTCACGTCTCTATATTGTTTAACCCCAAGAGGAGGGAAGAGTGTATCTGGTAATCCTATGGGGATCTAGTTTTGTTTGTATTTAAGAGTGACCTACAGGGCTTTACCTAGTGCTAGACGTAGTTGCCGGGGAAAACTCTAAATAACTATACTAGTATTACACAGTGGATATGTGACAAGTATATAAAAGGATGTGAAAGGAGACTTACAGTGAGCAGCCCCACAATACAGTTATATATATATATATATATATATATATATATATATGAAAGCGGATAAAGAAAAAGAGTAAACACTTACTCGGTTGTAGAGCTTCCATGCTGTTTTGTTAGTTTGTTCAACAAAGAAAGCTTTGATAACAATATTATTTTGTAAATCAAAGGAGAAAGTACTTTGAAAAGATTGTTGGGGCTTACAGCTCAAGGAGAGGCCCAAGGTTTTATCAGTGATTACACTGTTGTTTTGAAATTGTACAAGGACTTATACAAGTGATTGAGGCCCATAAAGGTTTTCTGTACAAAGGGATGTGTCTTACACTCTCTCAAGAGGCCCAAAGGTGTTTTAAAGAAAATAAATGGGGCTTATAACACGAGGGTAGACCCAGATGATTTGATTTTTGAATTGGCGATCGTGCCGAGATTTCTTTAACGTACTGGGTCTTATACAATGCATTGAGGCCCAAATCATTTTGGTTTTCAAAAAGGGTTGGGTCTTACACTCTACTAGAGGCCCAAAGGTTATTTAAAAAGTTTTGTTTGGGTGAAAATCAAGGAAACCCTAATTTCATCATTTTAAAAGTAAATTCTCAAGGAAAATCAATAAAAATTGATAAAATACCAAATAAGTTTGAATAAACAACTTGTGATTTTTGGTTGAGATTTGAAATATGATGTTTTAATCTCAAGATGAATTAAAATTCATTTAGTTTTGATTTTCAACTTAAGAATTCAATTTTAAAATGTTTCAAAAAGAATTAAAATGAATTTATTCACAAAAATACCAACTATATTAAATAAATAATATAAACTTGATTTTTTTGTGGAATAAAATATTTTGACATTTTTATGATTTTTTGCAAAAAGAACCAATCAAAAATAATTAAAATTGAAGGAGTTATTAATTTTTCAAATCATTAAAAATAATATGAAAAATAGTAAAATAAAAAAAAAAAGTGGTAAAAAAGAGGATCTGGGGCGAGGGGGATTCGAACCCCATACCTCTTGTGTACAGGGCGCGTGCCTTACCACTGGGGTGGTGATACATCCGTTGATTGAAACACAACCACAAATATACAAGGCTTGCCTTGTTTTTGGCCTGGCCCAAGGCAAGGCAAGACAAGATTTTGGTTAGAAACGTGAAGGCCATAACTTTCTCATTTCTCCATGGATTGGGACAAAATTTTAGGTATATCCTGCCTAGAATTTCACAAGGAATCCAATGGTGGTGGTGTTTTTTTCAGATCATGCTCCTATTGAAAAACCCGATAGTGGTTTTGAAATAGGCCATGATTTGCATTTTCTGTGCTATCTCTTGGTACAAGCATGAATTACATGATAAATTGGTGCAAACACAACACATATAACATGTATAAGAGATGCATGATTAGTGGACATCAAAGGAAAGCATGATTTAAAGAATTCAAGTTGTGATGCTTACCCCTTTTTGGAGCTTTTGTGCAATCTGCCAAGGGCTTTGTTCCAGAAATGATTTGATGCTTTGGACACCCTCAAATGATCTCTTAGAAGCTTTTAGGATGGTTGGAATTAGCTGGAAACCTCAGGAACAAGTTTGAGCTCTTTCTTGCAAAAGGGGCAAAAGTGGCCAAAATAACATCTCTCTCAAATGGTGTTCCAGATGTGTGGAACCATTTGGGACAGTTCAAGGATGATATTTGGAGTGTGTCTGAGATCTTATCTGGTTTGGAAAGTGACTGAATCAAGACATGGCTTGAAAAATGCACAAAGTCCAATTTTGAGGTTTTGAGAGGTGACTTTGTGATTTTGGTGTTACAGGTCACTTGTGAAGGTTTGGACAGCTTAGATATGGTATATTGGATGTGTTGGGATCATGAGCTGTGGTGGAATTACTCTCTAACTCAAAAACTCAGAGTTACCTTGCTAAAGAAGGCATTTTTGCCAAGAGAAAGAGATTTTGAAGAAAGCAAGTGTTGTAGTGCTTTGGTGTACTCAAACTAAGCACAAATGAGATCTATTTATAGTAGTGCAAGTTTGTTTTGCAAGCAATAGTGAATGGCAACTGCTGCAGAGGTTTGGCCAATGGTTGCATTTTGGAATCTCAAGTCTCCTCTAGCCATTGACTAGAGGTTAGAACACAGGCTGCTGGTTCCCTAGTTCTTGGATAAGTCTTGACTGAATTCAGTTGGAAATGGTTCAGTCCATGCCACCTTGGTGCATCCATTGAATGCTCCAAAACAAAATTGGAGTCTTGTCCCCTCTTTAGGCATTTCTAGGTTTGGCATGCTACCTTTGGTTCCAAAGACTTGGGGGGTTGATGGATCAGTGTTTGTCCCTCCTTGGTCTCCCCTTGAGGTGTTCAGATGGATAGACTTATTTGCCCTTTGTAAATTTTGAGCAAATCGAGCAAAACTCCTAAATCTGCCTTGTTATGACAGTTGCAGCAAGGCATATTGCCACTGTCATAACTTCTTGCTCAAATTGAGTTTGGTGAAGTTCCTGGCCATTTTGGAAAGCTCTCATATGATACAACATATGTGTGATCATAGTTTATTTTGATACCTTTTGGATCCAAGTGAAAAATTCCCCTACATTTGGAAAAAAGTGAAGGCAGATTCTGACTTAGTGAAAATTTCACTAAGTGTTGGAAAAAATGACATTTCATGTTTTCAGCCATTTTGACCCAATCATAACTCAAAATTCATGATGAATTGGAGTGAGGTGTAGTTGAAGCTTTTGTATAGGGCCATGAGAGCTACAAATCCAGCTTTGAATGGGGAAAATGGCCTTGTAGTTTAGGAGATATGATCCTCCAAAGTTGGTACCCTAGCCACTTTGTTCCATAACTTAGAAAATTTCTAAGTTTTTATGGTTACCCCTTTTACAAGTTATCCCTCTTTTCTTGATTTTTCTTGATGAATGATGATCCCAATCACACATTAACATCATTTTAGGGTCAAAGAACCATAATTGTGAAAAATCTCAAAAAGTCAGAGTTAAGTTTTGTGCACAGTTGGCTTTTTGTCAGATGAACTTCAAACTGCGCGATCCTCTATGAAATCAAGTCCTTGACCTAAATTAAAATTGATGGATTGATTTCATAGGTATTATAGAGTGTATTGAATCATGTCCCAAGGTTTGGGAGCATGCCTGGGTCAAAATTCAAAGGCACAGTTGACTTTTCCCGCGAAACCCTAATTGTGGTTCTGATGAAATTGAAACTTGTTGCTCAAGCTTCTTGGATCAATCCATTGTTGCAAATGGATCAATTTGGTGTATTTAAGACCCTCAAATCCTCTCTTGAGGTCTTGGCTCATGTTTTGTCCCAAAAGTCGACTTAGGGGTGAATTAGGTCAAGAAACCCTAATTCCTAATTTTTTTTGTGAATGCACCCCCTGATGATTGGGTTCATGATGTCCCTTGGAGCATCTTAGGTTATGCTTTGAAGCATTGGCTCATGCCCAGAGGAATATTTCCATCTGGAGGCCCTGGTCGACCAAAACCCTAATTTGGTGACACTGGCGATCTTGAGGCTTAATCCACTTTGAATGTTGCAGCCTTGTGCATGATCCTTGATGTGGAAGTCCTCTTGATCCATTGGGTATGTTTGAGAGGCTAGACAAGTTGAAGATCATGTCATTCCTTGATTGATCCTTTGTCTAAGAACTCTGAGAGGGCTTGACCCTAATTTTGATTGTAGTGGATGCTCACTCATCTTTGGGGAGACTAATGAGGCATAATGATACACCCATATTGTGATGATGATTTGCACAATGATGGGACATCTTAGTGGTCAAAATTTGGGGTATGACAAATGCCCCTATTTAATCTTCTTCGACCCGAAGGTGTGAATGGTGAAGGTATTCGGGCATTCGGGGTGCAAGATGATTAAATATCAGAATACCCGAAATTTTGATCGTGGTTATGAATGGTAGTTTGCCCATCCATCTTCTTTTGCTAAGCAATGATGCTTAGAAAAGGTAAAAAAACTTCCCCTCGATCCTGGTCTTCAGCCAGGGAACTGGTCTCAGTTTCTGATGTAAACTTCCCCTCGATCCTGGTTTCCTACCAAGGAACTGGTCTTAGTTTCTGAAATAAACTTTCCCTCGATCCTGGTTTCCTACCAAGGAACTAGTCTTAGTTTCTGAAATAAACTTCCCCTCGATCATGGTTTCCTACCAAGGAACTGGTCTCAGTTTCTGAAATAAACTTCCCCTCGATCTCGGTTTCCTACCAAGGAACTGGTCTCAGTTTCTGAAATAAACTTCCCTCGATCCTGGTTTCCTACCAAGGAACTGGTCTCAGTTTCTGAAATAAACTTCCCCTCGATCCTAGTTTCCTACCAAGGAACTGGTCTTAGCTTCTGAAATAAACTTCCCCTCGATCTTGGTTTCCTACCAAGGAACTGGTCTCAGTTTCTGAAATAAACTTCCCCTCGATCCCGGTTTCCTACCAAGGAACTGGTCTTAGTTTCTGAAATAAACTTCCCCTCGATCCTGGTTTCCTACCAAGGAACTGGTCTCAGTTTCTGAAATAAACTTCCCCTCGATCCTGGTTTCCTACCAAGGAACTGGTCTCAGTTTCTGAAATAAACTTCCCCTAGATCCTGGTTTCCTACCAAGGAACTGGTCTTAGTTTCTTTTGTCAATAAACTTTCTTGACAAGGGACGCTATTGTAGCGGTTTTCCTCAAACTTCTCGGCGATTTTTCCTGGGGAGATGCCATTTGATGGAAAAAATTTGATGGCAGAGTTGCTGGGGAAACCAGTCGTCTGAGCTGTAGAGGTGTACAAACTTCTCTATTGGAGACGCCATTTGTTAATTCTACTGGGGAAAGCAGGTCTCTTGAGAGACTGTTGTCGCTTGGGGTGTTACATCATACTTTTCTCGGGATCTTCTCGGAGAAATGCCATACGATGTGATCCAATTTTGAGGTGCTGATGACCTTTTTGTCAGCGGATTTTTTTGGAGAAAAATGGTTGCATTGCCGAATCTCAGATTAAGAGGCTTTCTCTGGGGATTTTCCTTAATCCGAGAAAGCGAAGACATCATCTTCAATGGCAAAGAGTGATGTTGGCTAAAGGCTCTCTGGCCTTTCAGAGGTTCAAGTTATCAAAGTGGTAAAGGACTGTCTCCAATCTAGAAATAAACTGGAGGAGAGATCGTTTAGATAGTTCCCCTCCTGACGAGGAAAGAGTTGATAACTCGATTGAGAGGACCGTTATCATTAGGGGATAAGATCGACTAGAGTGCTGGTGATGCAACATGATTATGAATGTAAATAAACAATGCATGATGTATGTATGTATATGCTGACACAACTGATGTGACATACAGACTAGTAGATGAACACGATTGGATACTCGGCCATAGTGGGAGATGTAAAGTATCATTTATTCACGATAGCAATTTTGCCTTGCTTAGGAGAGATATTTCCTACAGGGAACAACTGTAACACCCCAATTCCCATCGCGAATAAATAACAATTAATAAAATCAGAGTAACTAAAAATTTATTTTTTTTCCGACAGGAAACATGGATGTCACACTTAAATGCACAAAATACAATCCCTGCTCAACATTTTTGATACATAACACAAAGAGAAACTTTTTCCTTACAAAAGGATGGTCAATTATGGAATAAAGCGGAAAGATCCATAACTGACTTGTTTTACAAATAAATGGTTTTAGAACATCAAAATATAAATACAAAATATATTCAACAATTATATACATATAACAAAACGTTCCCCGACTCCCGTGCTACGTATCAGAGCAGACACCACGAACGACAACGGAACGGAGGACTAATCTCCACAAAAGCCTCCAAGCCTCTCAAGCTGACAATCTGCACTATGCCATAAAAAGCATATTCCAGCAGAAGGGTGAGAAATAACAATTATAACAAGATTGCATAATAATATGCCACAACACAAATAAATTCACATAGAAAATATTTCTCACCACAACATCACCTACCAATATATATAGCATGTCACCAAGACATAACATAATTCACAACACATAATCATTTATGCATCCATCACAAAGCATACCAATCATGCTCAATACATTTATCAAAATGCATATCAACTCACCAAAGCTATCACAATCTCAACACATAACTAATCAATACACAACTTCCACATATAATCAATCAAATCATGATTTTCCACACATAATCACATACTCCAATCAAACATATACCATTCAATACAATTCCACATATTTCATCTCATCAATCACAATCACATTTCCATGCCAATTAATTCATGATTTATGCAAATGCACAGAGACCGACACAACGACTCTATGCAAATGCCATGCGGTACCGACTTCCAACCTTGTAATTCATTAGTTCCCCAGGAACTCTTGGAATCATCGCTCGTTACATAGAGTAACTCCCCGTCGGGCCTACGATGTTCCCCGTCGCTATAAACCATTATTTCAGGGCGTACGACGTTTATGGATTGCTTTCGACCACTATTTCAAGGCGCACAATCCGATTGCCATAGTCCACTATTTCAGGGCGCACAATCATTTGTGATTAATCGCTTCTACCATTATTTCAGGGCGTAAGACGATAAAACTGATTCATCTATGAATCTTCCAATGCAAGAATGCATATCATGATACTTGACACATTAATGACTCATGCCAACATCAAATGCTCATGCATTAACAATAATCATGTATTTCAAGTACATATAAAGTAATGCACACAATTGCCCAAAATGGCCACAAACACCAATATACCATACTTAGCATTTTCTTGCCTCTCGGCCACCAATCATCATCACAACAATTACCATAACTTGTCACATGCTTCAACATCATCACATTCCACAAACCACAACAATAAACCACAAACCAACACAACATCATAACCACATACATTGATATTCAATCAAACAATGTATTTACCGCACAACAACAACATTATCACAACATCTCATCATGTATATTCACATCATATAACAGCACACAAGCTACACCTTACATATCAAAAGCATATAGCATAATAACGCATCAATCGCACACATTGTACGCAACAAAACCCGACAACTCAACTATTTTTCCAAAAACACGAATTAATTAAATCATCTACTGACCTCCAACCTAATTTTAAAAGAAAGAACATTTCGTTAGCTTTCTAACGGTATAAAGAACGTCCCGATCCGAGTTACGGATCAAAAGATATGAATTTCCGAAGTTTCCCCGACAAACCAGATTTTCTGTTTCAGCACAGTAGGTATCGATCCCTAACTCGCATGTATCGATCCCTGCTGTAGTAAAAATTCCATTTTTCCCAATTTTCACAGTAGGGATCGATCCCTGGGATTATGTATCGATCCCTAACCCTGTTTTTCACAAAAAACCAGATTTTCTCCATTACACCTATGCTGTCCTTTTCCGAAACACCCAAAAACTCGACTAAATCGAACATTTTCACCGAAACAAACATATACTCATAAACACCAAATACATAAGAACAATTTAGAACACTTAAACGAAATTTCTACGACGTTCGATTTTTCGATTAAATTTCAACCTTTCAAAAACCAGAATTTTTAAACTTCACCAAATCGAATAAAAAGCACGACATACGACGACCTAACCTTCCTCGATACAACTACGTAATTTATTTCGAATTCTAACCGTGAAAACATCGGTTTCCCACAATTCGACCTAAACGGAAACGACAACGGAAACATACCGAAAACTAACCGAAACATAACCAAACTTCGTGAAACTTCAAACAGCAGCTCACATACATATAACCAACCAACACATGTATTTATACGACTTTTCGACCGTAGAAACATCGGTTTCTATCGATTTCGTCAAATACGGCATAAACGGAAACATATGGAAAACAACCAAAACATTCACCACAAACAACACATATACATACACAAGCAAGATATAATTGAAACTTCTCACCCTTACCCGATTATTCGCGCTTTAAACGGAGTTTTCTCGACTTTTCCTCTCTTTTCCTCTTCTCCCTTCTTTCCTTCTCTTTTCTCTTCTCTTCTCTTTCTATTTTTCTGTTTTCTTTTCTCTCTATTTCTATCTTTCTATTCTATTTAAACAAAATATCTACCCAAATGACCAAAATACCCCTACACTCAAATATCTCGCAAACGCTCTCAAAATGCGATAAAACATAATAACGATGAAAAATAACATTTTCCTAAATAAAAGTCGAAAATAAAATAATATAATAATAAAATAATCAATTAAACTCGATTAAATAAAACTCACAAAAACTGGGGCGTTACAATTCTCCCCCACTTAGACATTTTCGTCCTCGAAAATCTAACCGAGACGAACAACTCCGGACACGACTCTCGCATCCGACGAACAAACCAACATGCCAACAAAAGGCACACCACGAATAACACAACAGACAAACACCTTGCTAACCGTAATTACAACAACACGATACGACGACAACTACAACGACAAGATGCAAAGCCCATACAATGCACTTGACGACCAACTCACAACTCAAGGAAAACCACGATACCAACACACAGGTTCACTCTAGAACCGAAACACAACAAGATCGTTACCCTACCATAGGTAACACTCCCCTAATTCCCCACACAGGAATTAGCTACACACTCTCGAACCATCACCATGGAAACGAGGCAACAACACAACAAGAACATAAAGTTCCACGATACAACATCGTTTAAACAACCTCCACACAACCATACTACAACAATGCTACGATCCACCAATCGAACATATAACCGAAACATCCCTCTACATAGTAGCCCATGGATAACATTTAAACCTTTCACTTATCACTTCCATTTTGAAACGTCCAATGGTCTCATCAATCCTACATATTCCCAATATTCCACTTATGAACTCTTACAAGTCACACACACGCAAATACAAATTGTGCAACACCGCGCATCCGCTGCGCACTCTGATTACTCGCAACCATCAAAACTACCAATTTCACGTCCAAGGTCTAACTCTTTCTCTTATTCACCAAAAATCACCGTTCACTTTTAATATTCCTAACCTCACACTCTCCTGTGTTATCTCACACACCAGACACCAGTCTCGGAACTGCTCAAATTATTCTAATTCTCTGACCATCAAAACAGACATACCCTGAAACTTTCGACTTAACTTTCCAAGCAAGACCTTACCTTTACCAACAGGATAATTCCAACTAAAGTCATAATTCATCAAAATTTCCAACCATCCTCATTGTCTCATACTCTATTCCTTCAAACCAACCAAGTACTCTAGACTCTTGCGATTACCAAACACTTTGAGCCGAGAACCATAAAAATAATACCTCCAAATTTTCCAACACAATACAACCGCGACTAATTCCAAATCCATAATAGTATAGATCCTTTTATGAATCCTTAATTGTCGTAAAGCATAAGCCACGACTTTACTCCCTTACATTAACACACTGACTAACTCATCAAAGACACCTCACAAACGGTTGAACAGGATCACACAGAATCAAAACTGCAGTCGTAGACAAATTCTACTTCGGCTCACCCAAAACTTACTCACAACGAACATCCAAAACAAATGACTCATCCTTTGCAAGCCAACTGAAATAACAGAAGTACGAACTTAGCAAAGTCTTCCATAACCTTTCGTAACAACCGACTGAGCCCAAAAGTTTCTAATCTCCTTAACCAACTTCGGAACCTCTCATTGCAAAACCAGATCCACTTCCGATGGATCCATAACAATACCATTACCTGAAATAACATATCCAAGAAGACTAACCTTTTTCCAACCCAAATTCTCACTTGAATAACTTAGCATAAAACTTCGTCTCTTTCCAACACTTGTGATTCAAATCTCAAACACTCTACCTGTTCTTCTTCCGAGTTTATAACAGATTCGAATATCCTCAATTAAAACCACTACAACTTATCCAATTAAATATGGAAGATACGATTCATATACTTCACAAACATTACGGACACATTACTAACACCAAGCAACATCACCGTACTTTGTAATGTCCAACCAAATTCCAAAAGATATAAATTCTTAAAGCTTTTGCAAAACCTTGCACTGGGTAACTGGCTACTCCCACACAAGCTTAACCGAGTAATTACCAGTCTATTCCGATGACTACAACATAACTAGTCACATCAAATCGATCAAAGCCTTAACTCACACAATTCACTATCCTTATCAAACATTTCAAACAATTGCAATTTCACTAAAACTCAACCAAACCATTCCAATCATCCGCTCATGAAAGTGGACACTTATTCTCCACCATTACCTTATTCAACTGTCAATAATCCATACACAATTTCTTCTCTTTACAGTCTAAATTCCATAATTCCCAACATGTAGCAACAACTAATCCAAAAGAACTCTTAAATAATACATCCACACTTAAGATTTTCTCAAAATTTCCATTAATGCTCTAAAATTCCAAAAACTCCAAACCTCTTCGGAACTCTAAGTTTGGCTTTCCATAGTCTCAATACCATTATACACATCATGCTTGTTATTTCGGTCAATCCTCCTTCCTTTTTGTTACTAACAACACTGAAGCTCTCCAAGACGACACACTTGGCCTCACAATTCTCCTTTCCAGTAAATCTTCCAACTGCTCTATCAGTCCGGGTACCTCTAACGCTAACATCCAATATTCCATCCGGGAATACATCTTAAAATCACGCACAACCGGTAACTCATCACTGTGTCCTTCCTGCCAATCTCTAGAAAACTATCGCCACAAACATAAGAACATCTTAGTTTCACATCCTAACAGTTCTTCTACTTACTTAGCAGATCCAAACCTGAAATCCTTACCTTCGTCCAATTTGAGTTCACACTTTTCTCTCTGAGAACCACCATTAACGATGCCCAATCATTCTCTCCCAATGACTTCCCAACTGGACCAACATACCAAAACCTCTAATCCATTTCATCTTCCGATATTAGCATCTTCATCGACTCATCAAAACAATCCGTAATCATTTTCTCAATTCCAAACAATTCATGGCACACACTATCAAAGCCGGAAAGACACATCTATTCCATCCAACATAATTCCCGTCTGCTATCAACAAGAGATTAAGGGTGATCAGTTCCTCAATTTGTCAATAGACAGCCGACAATCATGATGTGGCATAAACCGTCTTTACCAAACTATAATAGTATTTCTTGCATCTTGTGCACAAAACTACCTAAGGCATAAACCTTACCTCCGCATTCCCTCCGGAACCGGGAACCACACTGTCCAAAGAGCACTTACAATCTTGCAACCAACGGTACACTGAGCCAACGCTCCACACCTGAAACAACATGGAGAAGTACCAGCTTCTCCCCCACTTATCTCAATCTCACACCTGAAGACAAAGGATTAGAAAACCAGAAAGCACTGACAGTGTTCCGCACACCAATCACGTACTAAGGGACAAACAACAACGACAATATTCAACTGTCACACCAACTAACTCAACAACTTGGCCGGACGGACCGACCTGCTCTGATACCACTTGTAACACCCCAATTCCCATCGCGAATAAATAACAATTAATAAAATCAGAGTAACTAAAAATTTATTTTTTTTCCGACAGGAAACATGGATGTCACACTTAAATGCACAAAATACAATCCCTGCTCAACATTTTTGATACATAACACAAAGAGAAACTTTTTCCTTACAAAAGGATGGTCAATTATGGAATAAAGCGGAAAGATCCATAACTGACTTGTTTTACAAATAAATGGTTTTAGAACATCAAAATATAAATACAAAATATATTCAACAATTATATACATATAACAAAACGTTCCCCGACTCCCGTGCTACGTATCAGAGCAGACACCACGAACGACAACGGAACGGAGGACTAATCTCCACAAAAGCCTCCAAGCCTCTCAAGCTGACAATCTGCACTATGCCATAAAAAGCATATTCCAGCAGAAGGGTGAGAAATAACAATTATAACAAGATTGCATAATAATATGCCACAACACAAATAAATTCACATAGAAAATATTTCTCACCACAACATCACCTACCAATATATATAGCATGTCACCAAGACATAACATAATTCACAACACATAATCATTTATGCATCCATCACAAAGCATACCAATCATGCTCAATACATTTATCAAAATGAATATCAACTCACCAAAGCTATCACAATCTCAACACATAACTAATCAATACACAACTTCCACATATAATCAATCAAATCATGATTTTCCACACATAATCACATACTCCAATCAAACATATACCATTCAATACAATTCCACATATTTCATCTCATCAATCACAATCACATTTCCATGCCAATTAATTCATGATTTATGCAAATGCACAGAGACCGACACAACGACTCTATGCAAATGCCATGCGGTACCGACTTCCAACCTTGTAATTCATTAGTTCCCCAGGAACTCTTGGAATCATCGCTCGTTACATAGAGTAACTCCCCGTCGGGCCTACGATGTTCCCCGTCGCTATAAACCATTATTTCAGGGCGTACGACGTTTATGGATTGCTTTCGACCACTATTTCAAGGCGCACAATCCGATTGCCATAGTCCACTATTTCAGGGCGCACAATCATTTGTGATTAATCGCTTCTACCATTATTTCAGGGCGTAAGACGATAAAACTGATTCATCTATGAATCTTCCAATGCAAGAATGCATATCATGATACTTGACACATTAATGACTCATGCCAACATCAAATGCTCATGCATTAACAATAATCATGTATTTCAAGTACATATAAAGTAATGCACACAATTGCCCAAAATGGCCACAAACACCAATATACCATACTTAGCATTTTCTTGCCTCTCGGCCACCAATCATCATCACAACAATTACCATAACTTGTCACATGCTTCAACATCATCACATTCCACAAACCACAACAATAAACCACAAACCAACACAACATCATAACCACATACATTGATATTCAATCAAACAATGTATTTACCGCACAACAACAACATTATCACAACATCTCATCATGTATATTCACATCATATAATAGCACACAAGCTACACCTTACATATCAAAAGCATATAGCATAATAACGCATCAATCGCACACATTGTACGCAACAAAACCCGACAACTCAACTATTTTTCCAAAAACACGAATTAATTAAATCATCTACTGACCTCCAACCTAATTTTAAAAGAAAGAACATTTCGTTAGCTTTCCAACGGTATAAAGAACGTCCCGATCCGAGTTACGGATCAAAAGATATGAATTTCCGAAGTTTCCCCGACAAACCAGATTTTCTGTTTCAGCACAGTAGGTATCGATCCCTAACTCGCATGTATCGATCCCTGCTGTAGTAAAAATTCCATTTTTCCCAATTTTCACAGTAGGGATCGATCCCTGGGATTATGTATCGATCCCTAACCCTGTTTTTCACAAAAAACCAGATTTTCTCCATTACACCTATGCTGTCCTTTTCCGAAACACCCAAAAACTCGACTAAATCGAACATTTTCACCGAAACAAACATATACTCATAAACACCAAATACATAAGAACAATTTAGAACACTTAAACGAAATTTCTACGACGTTCGATTTTTCGATTAAATTTCAACCTTTCAAAAACCAGAATTTTTAAACTTCACCAAATCGAATAAAAAGCACGACATACGACGACCTAACCTTCCTCGATACAACTACGTAATTTATTTCGAATTCTAACCGTGAAAACATCGGTTTCCCACAATTCGACCTAAACGGAAACGACAACGGAAACATACCGAAAACTAACCGAAACATAACCAAACTTCGTGAAACTTCAAACAGCAGCTCACATACATATAACCAACCAACACATGTATTTATACGACTTTTCGACCGTAGAAACATCGGTTTCTATCGATTTCGTCAAATACGGCATAAACGGAAACATATGGAAAACAACCAAAACATTCACCACAAACAACACATATACATACACAAGCAAGATATAATTGAAACTTCTCACCCTTACCCGATTATTCGCGCTTTAAACGGAGTTTTCTCGACTTTTCCTCTCTTTTCCTCTTCTCCCTTCTTTCCTTCTCTTTTCTCTTCTCTTCTCTTTCTATTTTTCTGTTTTCTTTTCTCTCTATTTCTATCTTTCTATTCTATTTAAACAAAATATCTACCCAAATGACCAAAATACCCCTACACTCAAATATCTCGCAAACGCTCTCAAAATGCGATAAAACATAATAACGATGAAAAATAACATTTTCCTAAATAAAAGTCGAAAATAAAATAATATAATAATAAAATAATCAATTAAACTCGATTAAATAAAACTCACAAAAACTGGGGCGTTACAACAACCGTTGGTCTGGCTTAAGAGATAAAAACTCGGCCGAGAGTTTCAGACGAAACATGGTCTTTGACACTGTTGATCCTTCATTTAGGTGTACTGGCTAAGAAGGAGTACTTTGATTCTGCACTTCGAGGTTCGATTACTTCTGGAGAAGCGATCGATACTCTTTCGATGTTCAACGGTCAAAAGAAATTGCCATCTTTATTTAAAAGCAGAAAAAGTTTGACAAGGTAATTCATTTTTGTTTTATTTCAAGAACCGTTGATCATGTTAAAATGTCGTTCTATAAAGCTAAAACAAATAAGAATTGTAAACAAAAGCACAAGGGCTCAAATTTTATTGATAGGATGGAAATCAGCCAAGCGCGTGATTCCATAGAGTATTTACAAAGTTTGAAAATGGTAATTTAAGGGAAAAAGGCTACATTGAAATATAACGACCGATATCCTTCTACCAACTTTGAATTCGGGACATCCTAAGCTTCCGTCGAAGATGACCTTGACTGGAGTTTTCTTTCGATGGATTTCGTTACTGCTGAGGAGTTGAACATAGTTACTTGCCATTATCCCTAACT
The DNA here is from genome assembly GCA_022829125.1 of Lathyrus tuberosus. Lineage (NCBI taxonomy): Eukaryota > Viridiplantae > Streptophyta > Magnoliopsida > Fabales > Fabaceae > Lathyrus > Lathyrus tuberosus. The sequence continues at coordinate 18,395,968 of JALAZF010000066.1, read as the reverse complement.
TTTTCCTGGATTGTACTTTGATATTTCCAATCCACCGGGATGATTTTTTATTGTGTCTCTAATTTTTGCCTGGACCGCCCTATCGGGTTTTCAATCCACCGAGACGTTTTTTTATTTTTTTTTATTTAGGCGAAGTATTTCTTGACTACATCAACATTCGTGGGGTAGGAAAACTCTTCTCCATCCATGGTTGCGAGTCTCAAGGCTCCACCTGAGAAAGCTTCCCTGACCACATAGGGGTCGTCATAATTTGGAGTCCATTTGCCCCGGGAATTAGTGAGAAATGATTGTATTTTTTTTAGCACGAGGTCTCCTTTTCTGAAGACACAAGGTCGGACCTTTTTGTCAAACACCTTCTTCATTATTTGTTGATACAACTGACTGTGGCATAGTGCCATTATTCTTTTTTCTTCGATCAGATTTAGTTCGTCGTGTCTGCTTTGACACCATTCAGCTTCTGTAAGTTTAGCTTCCATCAATACCCGGATTGATGGGATTTCTACTTCTATGGGGAGCATTGCTTCCATACCATACACTAGAGAGAAAGGGGTTGCCCCTGTTGAAGTGCGAACAGATGTGCGATAACCATGAAGAGCAAAGGGTAGCATCTCATGCCAGTCTTTGTAGGTTACAACCATCTTTTGAATGATCCTCTTGATGTTCTTGTTAGCCGCTTCTACCGCTTTGTTCATCTTGGGTTGGTAGGGAGATAAGTTATGGTGTTCGATCTTGAACTCAGTGCACAACTCTTTCATCATCTTGTTATTCAAGTTAGATCCATTATCAATAATAATCTGGCTTGGAACACCATAACGGCAGATGATATTATTTTTGATAATTCGGACCACTACTTGTCGGGTTACATTAGGATACGACGCTGCTTCGACCCACTTGGTGAAGTAGTCAATGGCTACCAGGATGAACCGATGTCCGTTCGAAACCTTAGGTTCAATCATGCCAATTATGTCGATTTCCCATATAGAAAAAGGCCATGGGGAAGAAAGAACTTTGAGATGCGTTGGCGGTACATGGATTTTGTCAGAGTATATTTGACCCTTGTGACATCTCCTCGTGTACTTGTAGCAGTCGGATTCCATGGTCAACCAGTAGTACCCTGCTCTTAGAATTTTTCTTGCCATTGTGTGTCCGTTGGCATGAGTGCCAAAGGATCCTCGTGAATTTCTTTTATCAGCATGTCTGCTTCTGGTCTGCCTACGCATCAGAGCAAGACCATGTCAAAATTTCTCTTATAGAGTGTATCACCGCTCAGGAAGAAGCTTTCTGCCAACCTTCTGAGGGTTTTTCTGTCTTTCCTGGATGCCCCAGGTGGGTACTCTTATTTCTGAAGGAAACATTTGATATCGTGATACCAAGGTTTGTCGTTTATGACTGCTTTAATCGTGAAGATATAAGCGGGCGTCTCAAGGCGCATTATGTCAATCTTAGGTACGTTGCTCCATTGATCTACACTAATCATGGAAGAGAGAGTGGCTAAGGCATCAGCCATGTGATTCTCTTTACGAGGGATATGATGAAACTCGATTCTGTTGAAGAAAGGTAACAAACTTCTTGCGTAGTATTTGTAAGGAATCAATCCTGATTGGTATGTGTTCCAATCCCCTTTGATCTGATTGATAACCAGGGCTGAGTCGCCATATACGTCCAAGTTCTTGATCCTTAAGTCGATCGCTTCCTCGAGACCCATGATACAAGCTTCGTATTCGGCCTCGTTGTTTGTGCACTTGAACGTAAGTCAGTAGGTGAAAGGAATGTGGGTACCCTGAGGTGTTATGATAATTGCCCCAATTCCGTTTCCGTAATGATTGACAACTCCGTCAAAGATTAGTCCCCATTGGGAACCTGGTTCTGGCCCTTCACTGGGTAGCGGTTCATCGCAGTCTTTCATTTTTAGATACATGACATCTCCGTCTGGGAAGTCAAACCCGACTGATTCTTGATCGTCAATCGGTTGATGAGCCAAATGATCGGCTAAAACACTTCCTTTAACGACTTTCTTAGCGTGGTACTCGATGTCATATTCTGATAACAACATCTTCCAACGGGCAATCCTTCCCGTGAGAGCAGGTTTTCCAAAGACATACTTGATTGGACCCATTTCAGAGATTAACCAAGTAGTGTGACGAATCATATACTGGCGAAGACGTTTGGCTGCCCAATCCAAAGCACAACAAGTTTTCTCGAGCATAGTGTACTGAGTCTCGCAGTCGGTGAATTTCTTACTCAAATAGTAAATGGCATACTCCTTCCTCTTTGTTTCGTCTTGTTGGCCAAGCACACAACCCATTGAGTCCTCTAGGACTGTGAGGTAGATGATATGTGGTCTTCCTTCCACTGGAGGTGATAGAATCGGTGGGTTCAACAGGTATTCCTTAATACTGTTGAAGGCGGTTTGATAGTCTTCTGTCCAAACGCAGTCCTGGTTCTTTTTGAGTAATTTAAAGATCGGCGCACAGGTCGCGGTCATAAGTAATATGAATCTGGAAATGTAGTTCAAACGTCCCAGAAATCCTCTGACTTGTTTTTCAATTTTTGGAGAAGGCATTTCTTGAATGGCCTTGACCTTGTCAGGATTAACCTCAATTCCTTTCTGGCTGACGATGAACCCTAAAAGTTTCCCTGAACGGACACCGAATGTGCACTTATTGAGATTCAAGCAGAGTTTGTACTTTCTCAACCGCTCGAATAGTTTTGACAGGTGGGTCACATGCTCCTCTTCTGTTTTAGATTTGGCAATCATGTCATCGACATATACCTCAATTTCCTTATGTATCATGTCATGAAACAGAGTAGTCATGGCCCTTTGATAGGTTGCCCCGACATTCTTCAAACCGAACTGCATTACCTTGTAACAAAAGGTCCCCCATGGGGTGATAAAGGAAGTTTTCTCCATGTCTTTCGACGCCATTTTTATCTGATTATAGCCCGAGAATCCATCCATGAAGGAGAAGACTTTGAACTTTGATGTACTGTCAACCAACATATCAATGCGTGGTCAAGGAAAGTTGTCCTTCGGACTTGCTTTGTTCAGATCCCTGTAGTCTACGCACATTCTGACTTTTCCATCCTTTTTTGGAACTGGTACTATGTTGGCTAACCATTGAGGATATTCTGATGTAGCGAGGAAACCTGCGTCAATCTGTTTATGTACCTCCTCTTTGATTTTGATGGCCATGTCTGGATGAGTTCGTCTCAACCTCTAATTTACTGGTGGACACTCTGATCTTAACGGTAGATGGTGTTCCACAATGCTGGTATCCAACCCTGGCATATCCTGATAGGACCAAGCGAATACATCGGGAAACTCTTTGAGAAGCTTTATCAAACTTTCTTTGACAGTTGGACTGAGCAGTGCCCCAATCCTGATTTCTTTTCTCTTTTCTTCTGAACCCAAGTTGACCGTTTCCAACGGCTCTTTGTGAGGTTCAATGGACCTTTCCTCCTGTTTGAGTAGTCAGGAGATCTCTTCGGGAATTTCTTCATCATCTTCTTCTTCAGCCCCAAATACCGGGAATTCAAAGTTGGGAGAAGGCATTGGATCGTATGTTTCAACGGGGTTTAAAACAAGCAATCTGCATGACGGTATGATTTGTGTTTAGAAGAGATAGAGAAAATGCAAGTGTGTGCAGTGTGTTTTTTTTTTGAAAAACCGCTTGTTTATTTTGAATTGTTTTTTAGGATTACCATTTTGTGAGAAAAGCGAAAAGAGAAAACAGCAATTAATGCGGAGATTACATAACGACGTTATTTTATTTATGAACAAGTCTATTCTTGAAACTACAACCCTATAAAACAAAACTCAGTCGCTTTGGGCGAAGCGAAGAGGGATATTTACAGATAGTGAGCCCTATCAAAACATCTGTTTCACCTGGGCAGGGTGAAAGGTTAAGATAATGATGACAATTAATTTGACTTATGAACAATCTTCGGAACATCGACAATAACCCATTGGCGGCGAACTCCTCGGTGAATCACAAAGTCTGGTACCTTCCTTGATTTGTCTTCAGAAATAACGTTGATTTCTGGTGGAGCAGAATCGTTGGAATCTGTCTCCCAGGCAGAGTCGCCGTAGGAGGATTCCTCAGTTGTATTTTGCAGAGTATTTGTGCTCTCAGGCAAATCTCCCCATCCAGTTGGCTGGATGTCTTCGAGCCTGATACGAGAGCTCTCAGGAGCGGTGTACTTGACCATATAGTCGTATTTTCCACTCGGTTGTCCTAAGGTGTCCCACACTTCTGTGGAACTGAAGGAGTCATCTCTCTCGATGATGTTGACCTCAGGAAAAGCATAGTTGATGAATTCTAGTCCGGCGAACATTGCAAATTCATCGTCATGCTGGATATTTTCTGAATGACCTGAGTGTTGATCCCATGGCATGGTGGGGACGCAGGTATTTTTTCCAATGAAGCTCAGCTGATTTTCATTATTCGGTTGATTTTGTTGCCCCAAGTCTCTTGGGTACGGCTGCCAGATAGGCAGGCCATCCATTAGGCCATAATAGTTGTGGTCAAAGTTGTCCTTCATCAGAGTGTCCTCCTCTAATGAGTTTGGTGGAGCACGGCATCCTTCTAGATCACAATCTCCGTACATCATTTTGACATCTGACCTTGGTATAAATCTCGGACTCTGTGCGGGATAGCAAAATGGCGTAGGCACTTCTTCCTGAGACATATAACCATCCTTGTTAAGATAGGACTTCCACTCTTTCTCTGTATCGGAGGGATCTTCCTCGTTGATGGTATGGACTGCTTGAAGCACTGGGTGCAGGAAACCTCCACTGTGGAAGAAGTTCTGAATGGGATGAAGACTTTCATCGTTAGCAGCTGTCTGGGTGCAGGTCGCAGAAAAACTAAGACCCTTCTTTGTTTTATTATCAACAGGAATGACAAGTTGTCCCCATCCTTTTGTATTGTTACTTTTGATCACTTCGAGAGCATCTTTGTACGAGCAAATAGAGGTTCCTTTCCCTAATTAATTCTCATTGCTTACCGAAAGTACTTGGAACTGAGTTCCAACAACCTCCTCGGGTTCTATACAAGTAGATAATGACAGGTTACTCACGATCAAGGCTTGTTCTCCACAGACCGTGACGAGTTGATCGTTCTTGATGAACTTCAATTTCTAGTGCAGTGGCGAAGTGACTGCCCCAACCTGGTGTATCCAAGGTCTTCCTAATAAGCAACTGTATGTTGCCCGGATGTCCATGACCTGGAAAGTGACTAGGAAAGTGTGAGGACTGATAGTTATGGGAAGGTCGACTTCACCAATAACTATTTTTCTAGACCCGTCAAATGCTTTGATGACGACCTCACTGCCTCTCATCGGAGATCCTTTGAATGATAGTCACATTAAAGTGGACTTCGGCATGACATTGAGAGTCGATCCGGTGTCTACCAGTACGCTGGCTAAAGCATTGTCCTGTCAGTTGACTGTGATATTGAGCGCCATGTTGTGACTTTTGCACTCCTCGGGCAAATCCTCATCACTGAATCCTAAGTTGTTGCAGGAAGTGATGTTAGAGATGATGCTATTGAACTGTCGTATTGACACATCCTGTTCCACAAAGGCCTGCTCTAAGACTTTCTGTAGAGCCTCTCTGTGGGCTTCGGAACTGAGTAAAAGTGATAGCACAGAGATCTTCGAAGGAGTTTGTAACAGTTGATCAACAATGTTGTATTCACTCCTTTGGATGAGCTTCAGCATCTCATCATTGTTTTTCGAAAGGTCGGGATTACTGGACTGACCAACTGGTGGATTAAGAACTTCTGTTTGAGGTTCCTTTTCTCTGCTGGGTTCTCCAACTCCTCTGTTGAAGATTCTACCACTCCGTGTTACTCGACTGATGTCTGCAATATTCACGACGGAGAGTAATGGAATTTCCTTTCCATTCTCAATTATTGTTGCACCGTATTTGTAAGGGATCGCCTTAGCTGATTCATACGGTAATGGTCCCGACAGATAGATAACTACAGGAGCCTTCTGATTTTTCTGACTGTCATAGGTAACTTCAATCATTTCCTGGCTAGGAACCTTTGATTCGTCTAGTAGAGGGATAATGCTATAAACATACTTGTTCTGTTGATGATCAGAGATTATGACAACGTCTTTGATTTGATCAGCGAAGTAGTCTGGCGTCCAGTTGATTGGCTAGGAACTCGAACACGGGTGAATCTCTTTATGATCTAACTGACCTTGAAGAGCTGCCCGCACAAGGTAGCATCCTTGGTTATTTGCCTAGTAGACTCTACAATGTTCATAGTTGTGTGGTGGCACTTGGCCACGTCCGCTTTGAATGCAGTGCAACCTTACCAGGTCAGATTCCATAGATCGGACATCCTGACTTTGACGCCGAGTAGGGTTCCCATTAAGCACACTGATTTGTTGCGTGTCTTCATCTAGATAGATTAGAAGCCACCAGTGGTTTAACAAGTGTTGCAAAGTTCTTTGAACGAGAGCGCACCCTTGGTTACTCTCACAACATCCTTTACAGTTCTGATAATTATGCGAAGTGAGAAAACCAAGTTGGACTTGCTTGGCATGTAATTCCACCAAGCTGGTATTCATCAGACGAATATCAAAGATTTGAATCATGTTGATTTGATAAGGATTTCTATCATGGTAGTCCTGGATCCACCCAAGATCCATCTGACGCTGGAGGGCCTCTTGTACAAAAGTGCATCCCTGTTTGTTTACCGAGCAAGTCAGACAGGAATTGTAATCATGTCACAGTAGATTATGATACTGGCTTTGCCTTGAGTGCATCGCCACCAAGTTGACATTCATTGCACGGATGTCGCGGTTCTGAATGATGTTGGAATTCGTATAGGTCATGTTGACTACACGAACTCGATGCTCTTGGATCCACCTGAGATCCAATTGTTCCTGTAGAGTTGATCGCACCACAGAATATCCTTGATTATTTTTAGAGCAGATATCACACTGGTGATAATTGTGAGGTGGTATATGACCATACTCGCTCTGCCTGCGATGCATCTTGACCAGATTGGCCCTTAATAAGAGTACATCATGAATTTGATAGATGTTGTTAGACTCTCCGTCTATCAAATTTACCGCAGCTTTCTCATGTTGAGGCAGCGGGTTCGTGAGAACATTCGGATTCGTATCTTTGAAAGATAAGACCCCGCTCCTAACAAGTTTTTGCACATCGGATTTGAAACTGAGATAGTTTTCTATGTTATGCCCTGGTCCTCCTTGATGGTAAGGACAAGTCTGATCCATTTTGAACCAAAAGGGTAGATTTTTCGGTACTATAAGAGGAGACTAGGTTTGGACATGCCCCTTGACCAGTAATAATGGAAACAGTTCTGCGTACAACATGGGTATAGGGTCAAACCCTGGTGGTCGCGTTGTACAATTGTTGTTGTACGGGGGGTGGGCCTGCTGAAGAGGCTGTTGTGTCCTTTGCTGATATTGCTGTTGATTCGGTTGGCTCTGCGCAACCTGAGGTTGATACATAGGAACAGGCGCGGGATTGATAGTAGGAGTTACAGCTGCTACTGGTTGATATCGTCGCCTTTGCTTTCCGAGAGAGATATTCCCAATATCTTGCTCTTTTTTCTTAGGGAGAGCACTACCGTATCATTTTGTACTGCTTGATGATCCAGCGTCTTTAACTAAACGTCCTTCCCAGACCGTTTCCTCAAGACGAACTCCCATGCCCACCATCTCGGTGAAGTCACTGGGAGCACTGGCAATCAGTCTATCGTACTAAAATGAGCTCAAGGTTTTAAGAAGATCTTTGTCGTCTCTTTTTCCTCAAGAGGTGGACAAATTTGAACGGAAATTTCACGCCATCTCTGAGCATATTCCTTGAAGGTTTCCTTGTCCTTTTGTGACATCGATCTGAGCTGATCTTTGTCCGGTGCCATGTCCAAATTATACTTATATTGTTGAACGAAGGCGGAGCCAAGATCTCTGAGCGTGTCGATCGTAGCGCGGTTTAAGCCCATGTACCATTTTAATGCGGCACCGGTTAAACTATCCTGAAAGTAGTGAATCAGTAGCTCCTGGTTCTTTGTCTGAGCTGACATTCACCGAGCGTACATCACTAAATGGCTTTGAAGGCAAGAGTTAGCCTTGTACTTTTCAAAATCGGGTACCTGGAATTTGTGCGGAACTTTCACATTGGGGACCAAACAAAGGTCCACGGCGTCCTTTCCAAATAAATCCTGACCGCGAATGGCTTGTAGTTCTTTCTACATCTCCAGGAATTGTTCTTGGAATTCATTCATTATGTCGAACATACTTTCGTTTCTGCCAGAAGGTATCTGTGAAATTTGTCCTTCCGAGACAGTGTGTACCACGAGTAGTGGTATAGTCATTATGGCCGAGACTCTCGGTGTCTCCTGAAGTTTGTAACCTTCAGGAGTTGCTGTCATGCCCCTGGCATCTTCGCTTTCCCGAAGTTTGTAACCTTCAGGCCCAGCGGTTCCTGCTGCAGTTCCCTGATCATCAGTGATCGGCGGAACATATCCTTTCGGGATATAGTTGATAGGCATACCCCAGGGAAGATCTTTCGGCATTTTGTACCTAGGATCATACTTCTCCACTATGGGCGTTGATGTGATCTCTGAGATCATAGTCCTTTGTTGTTGCATTTGAGCTTCTGCTAAAGCTTGCATGTCGTTATGAAGCTTTCTCAGATCCTCTTTCAAAGTGTCAATCTCTTCTCTCAACTCTCTGTTCTTTTCCTCGAGATCATCCATCCTTTTCTGATGATTGGCCCGAGTATTGTACGAATGAGACAGTTTGACTCTAGAATCGAAACGCAAACGTGAGATTCGTAGGTAAGAAGAATTCGTTACGTGAGAATGATGAATGATATGCAATGATTATATTAATTGTATATTTTTTTGTTTATTCAAAGTAAACTTCGACAATTGGATTGCAAATATCAAACAGTGGGGAAACCCCATTTTATTGAATTTAAAGGATTGCAGAAATGGAAATACAGTAATTTACATAGTGCTGTAAAAGAAAATCTAAGCTAATGGATCCTGAGTCCTCTCTAAGGAGAGCTCAGGTGCTGGTTCTGGTACTTTCCTTTTCTTTGACCGGGGCTCTTGGGCCGTTGTCGGGTCGTCATTCCTTTGCCAAGTGAAAGGAGCGAGCAAATTCCTTTGGTCATCCTAATTTTCTATAGCATGTTGCTCTAAAATCTCAATCAGAGCATCTATATCTTTCAATAGTTGATGTATTTTCTTACACTCCACATTGAGAATACGGTACTTGTTCCTCCAAGACCTCTTCTCCTGTTGAACTTTGTTGAGAGTAACCTGAAGTTTTTTCCGTCTTAGACATAAAATAAAGGACCGAGTCCCTTAATGGAAGAACTTTCTGACGAGGGTAAGGCATCCTCAGCTTGAGAGCTCTAGTTTGTACCCAGTGGAGATAAGGCTCCACCGAGACACGGTCTGGTTTTCCTAGAGACTCTCTTTCTTTCCTGTGAACGTGTTTCCAGACATGCACTATTTCTGTCTTTAGTGCTCTGTCATTTTTTCATTCCTTGAAGAAAAGACCTTCCAGATGAGCATTACGCGGGACATGCCTCATCGGGTATCCAAATTGACGACGAACTAATACTGGATGATAGTTGATTCCCCCTTAGTTCCTATAAGGGGTACATTTGGGAAATTTCCACAACGGTCAATGATCCTGATTCTGTCGTAGATTCGATTATACCAATCGATGTCAGAGTTGGTAAGAGACATGATTCTCTGCGACCAACGTAAAGTATTCTTTTGATCCCAAAATGCAGCAGACTTGGGCAAGTGAGAAGTAAACCATTTGTACAGCAAGGGTACACAACAGGTGATCATTCCTCCACTATACAAATTCCTTAAGTGTACTGAATGATAAGCATCTGCGAGCAAAGTCGGTACAGGGTTTCCAATCAGAAAAATCTTAATGGCGTTGATATCTACAAAGTTATCGATGTTAGGAAACAAAAATAACCCGTAGGTGATCAAAACAAAGATGCTCTCAAAAGCGGCCACGTTCCCTATACTAGCAAAGTATAGAGCTTTCTTTTTTAAGAATTGCGCTGGCAAACCCTGGATTCCACCCTTAGTGGTCATGTGAGTCCTGACCTCTGACTCATCCAAACAAATTGCTCTTGCAATAGTTTGATCCTTTGGAATTTCTTCCAGCCCAGAAAAGGGAGCTTGATCAGTGATATGCAGATCAGTCAAGTGAGAATACTCCTCCAGCGTTGGTGCTAGCTGATAATCCGGGAATGTGAAACAGTGATAGACTGGATCGTAGAACTGGATTAATGTGGACAGGATTCCTTCAATTACGTGGACCCTTAACAGAGGCAGTAGTCCCCCATATTTGGCTCTAAAAGCCTCGTGGTTGGTGATCATTCTCGCCAAACCTCTCAAATTCTCTAACTTTGGAACCTTGAAGGTGTACTTGTGAGTTTTCCTTCTACCGAAATCCATTAGCGCAATCTCCTTTCTCTGACATTTGCAATCATTGTCTTAGTTTAATTTGAAAAAGAGAGACTAGAAGAGAAGATTTTTTAGTTTTAGTGTTTTTTAAATGAATGTATGAATGCAGCACACAAAAATATAGAAACAACATGGGGTCAAAGGGTCGGTGTCATGAAGTCAAGGCTCTACCCCCCCCCCCCAAAGGTTTATACTGGTGATTTTTTGTACCTGTCCACAAAATCATTGACCCCTCTTGGGATAACAACAGCAAGCGGATCGCCAGCGAGCTGATGTATCCTAGAGCGATCTCAAATGAGGGTAGTATCGTGTGACAACTATTTTCGATAGCTTTCGCACTGCAAAATGGTTTAAGTTTACTAAAAACCTCAGCTTCTCAGATAACCCAGTCGACCACACTACTTTCAACAACCGAAGTCGTATAGGCAATGTATCTGCAAAGGGAGTCTCCACTGAGTTTGATGGTCTATCGGGGACTCTTAACTGGGATTCACTCCCCGCAAGATTACCTGCATTACCATCACCTATCTTAGGTGTATGCTCAATCTTTCCACATGCGGCATCACACGCATTCCCATTAGCAGAAAAATAAACACATATATCAATTAGGAAAAGCAGTATGTATATTTGTCTTAATCATCCTAGACCTCTAGTCTTATGATCCTATACAGACAATGACTCCTCAGCAGAGTCGCCATTTCTGTGACATTTTGTGAACTCAATGTTTTCACCGAAGATTGTAAGAAAGAGAAGACGGAGCCCCACGGTGGGCGCCATTTTTTCTGTAGCGCGATTTTTGTGATCTTGAATCACTATCACTTGGGCACTACAGTTCGATTCATTTTTTATCCTATTGAGCCGATTAAGAAAGGGAAATAGATGTCTCCAATTAACCCTGCTTGCATACTGAGTTTGACAGCGGTCTGTTAGGTTACAGATGCTATGTGGATGTGGGGCCCAATCTTTGGTTATTTTGTTAAGAACACAATGTATGGATTATTTGTGAGGTTTTTAGTAATGTGTTTAGATTTGATGCTTTTGGGTTGATTTGGTGGAGATACTGGATTTTGGGTTTTTGATTAGTATGCTCGCTAATATTTTTTCAATCTTATGCCGACGTATTCCCGTTTGATGAAACAGGGAAATCAGAGCGATTGTAGTTCCTCCAATTCTATGGGAGGAAAAAGGTTGTTTTGGTGTCTTGTTTAAAGCCCAAGACATGAAGCTAAAGGTGGTTTGTATCTTGTTCAAAGCCCAAGATGTGAAGTTGAAGGGTTGGATGAGAGAGAATTTATCATCTCTAAAGAGGAGTTGTTGATGTTTGTATGCTGTGAGCAAGACACACCTTTGATGCTAAAAGGTTGATTGACTCAATCGGGGTTTTCTTTATACAAAGCCTAAGAGGAGGCTAGAAGTTGACTTTTCTGGGGAAAATGTTCTTTCTGTCTTGTACAAAGCCCAAGATTGAGGCTAAAAGGGTTTGACTCAACAAGAGAGTCTGTTTGACAGGTGATTGACTCAACAAGAGAGTTTTTTATACTCAACAAGAGAGTTTTTTGATGTGCCTTGTATGAAGCCCAAGACGGAGGCTAAAAGTATTTGACTCAACAAGAGAGTCTTTTATACTCAATAAGAGAGTGTTTTCTATCTCGTACGAAGCCCGAGATTGAGGCTAAAATGTTTGACTCAACAAGAGAGTCTTTTATACTCAACAAGAGAGTGATTTTCTATCTCGTACGAAGCCCGAGATGGAGGCTAAAGTGTTTGACTCAACAAGAGAGTCTTTTATACTCAACAAGAGAGTGTGAAAAAGTTAGCTCCACTGGGGAGAATCGTTGTACAAAGCCCAAGAGGAGCCTATCTATGCTGGTGACTGTTTCAGTTTAGTGACAGGTCCAGTGTGTTGGATAAAAGAGAAAAGCAGTTCTTATGAAGGATCTGGGGCGAGGGGGATTCGAACCCCATACCTCTTGTGTACAGGGCGCGTGCCTTACCACTGGGGTGGTGATACATCCGTTGATTGAAACACAACCACAAATATACAAGGCTTGCCTTGTTTTTGGCCTGGCCCAAGGCAAGGCAAGATTTTGGTTAGAAACGTGAAGGCCATAAATTTCTCATTTCTCCATGGATTTGGACAAAATTTAGGTCTATCCTGCCTAGAATTTCACAAGGAATCCAATGGTGGTGGTGTTTTTTCAAATCATGCTCATATTGAAAAACCTGATAGTGGTTTTGAAATAGGCCATGATTGCATTTTCTGTGGTATCTCTTGGTACAGGTATGAATTACATGATAAATTGGTGCAAACACAACACATATAACATGTATAAGAGATGCATGATCGGTGGACATCAAAGGAAAGCATGATTCAAAGAATTCAAGTTATGATGCTTACCCCTTTTTGGAGCTTTTGTGAAATCTGCCAAAGGCTTTATTCCAGAAATGATTTGATGCTTTGGACACCCTCAAATGATCTCTTAGAAGCTTTTAGGATGGTTGGAATCAGCTGGAAACCTCGGGAACAAGTTTGAGCTCTTTCTTGCAAAAGGGGCAAAAGTGGCCAAAATAGCAACTCTCTCAAATGGTGTTCCAGATGTGTGGAACCATTTGGGACAGTTCAAGGATGATATTTGGAGTGTGTTTGAGGTCTTATCTAGTTTGGAAAGTGAATGAATCAAGACATGGCTTGAAAAATGCACAAAAGTCTAATTTTGAGGTTTTGAGAGGTGACTTTGTGATTTTGGTGTTACGGGTCACTTGTGAAGGTTTGTATAGCTTAGATATGACATATTGGATGTGTTGGGATCATGAGCTGTGGTGGAATTTCTCTCTAACTCAAAAACTCAGAGTTGCCTTGCTAAAGAATGAATTTTTACCAAGAGAAAGAGATTTTGAGGAAAGCAAGTGTTGTAGTGCTTTGGTGTACTCAAACAGGGCACAAATGAGCTCTATTTATAGTAGAGCAAGTTTGTTTTGCAAGCAATAGTGAATGGCAACTACTGCAGAGGTTTGGCCAATGGTTGCATTTTGGAATCTCAAGTCCCCTCTAGCCATTGACTAGAGGTTAGATCACAGGCTGCTGGTTCCCTAGTTCTTGGATAAGTCTTAACTGAATTCAGTTGGAAATGGCTCAGTCCATGCCACCTTGGTGCATCCATTGAATGCTCCAAAACAAAATAGGAATCTTGTCCCCTCTTTAGGCATTTCTAGGTTTGGCATGCTACTTTTGGTTCCAAAGACTTGGGAGGCTAATGAATCAGTGTTTGTCCCTCCTTGGTCTCCCCTTGAGGTGTTCAGATGGATAGACTTGCTTGCCCTTTGCAAATTTTAAGCAAATCGAGCAAAACTTCCAAATCTGCCTTGTTATGACAGTTGCAGCAAGGCATATTGCCACTGTCATAACTTCTTGCTCAAATTGAGTTTGGTGAAGTTCTTAGCCATTTTGGAAAGCTCTCATATGATAAAACATATGTGTGATCATAGTTTTTTTTTATACCTTTTGGATCCAAGTGAAAAATGCCCCTACATTTGGAAAAAAGTGAAGGCAGATTCTGACTTAGTGAAAATTTCACTAAGTGTTGGAAAAAATGACATTTCATGTTTTCAGCCATTTTGACCCAATCATAACTCAAAATCCATGATGAATTGGAGTGAGGTGTAGTTAAAGCTTTTGTATAGGGCATGAGAGCTACAAATCCAGCTTTGAATGGGGAAAATGGCCTTGTTGTTTAGGAGATATGATCCTCCAAAGTTGGTACCCTAGCCACTTTGTTCCATAACTTAGAAAATTTCTAAGTTTTTATGGTTACCCCTTTTACAAGTTATCCCTCTTTTCTTGATTTTTCTTGATGAATGATGATCCCAATCACACATTAACATCATTTTAGGGTCAAAGAACCATAATTGTGAAAATTCTCAAAAAGTCAAAGTTAACTTTTGTGCATAGTTGACTTTTTGTCAGATGAACTTCAAACTACGCGATCCTCTATGAAATCAAGCCCTTGACCTAAATCAAACTTGATGGATTGATTTCATAGGTATTATAGGGTGTATTGAATCATTTCCCAAGGTTTGGGAGCATGTCTGGGTCAAAAGTCAAAGGCACAATTGACTTTTCCCGCGAAACCCTAATTGTGGTTCTGATGAAATTGAAACTTATTGCTCAAGCTTCTTGGATCAATCCATTACTGCAAATGGATTAATGTGGTGTATTTGAGACCCTCAAATCCTCTCTTGAGGTCTTTGTAACGCCCCAGTTTTTGTGTGTTTTTATTTAATCGAGTCTTTTTGATTATTTTATTATTATTTTATTTTATTTTTGACTTTTATTTGGAAATATGTTATTTTTCATCGTGATTATGTTTTATCGGGTTTTGGGAACGTTTGCGAGATATTTGAGTGTAGGGGTATTTTGGGTATTTTGATTTATTTTGGGTTAAGTTGTTATAATATAATGGAAAGAAGAAAAAAGAAAAGATAGTAAGAAGAGAAAAGAAGAAAAGGAGAAGAGAAGAAAAGAGAGAATTTTGGAAAAACTTGGAAATCGATCAACCGACTTTTCTACGCGTTATTTAATCGGGTAAGGGTGCGAAACTCGATTATCTTATTGTTGTGTATGATTATGTATGTGTGCTTGCACGTTGTATTATTTTTTTCGATAGTTTTTCGGTTATAGGTCGAAAACGCGTAAACGAGTAGAAATCGAGGTTTTCTCGGACGAAAATCGATATAATTTGTGTTGTATGATCTCTATATGTTTATGAACCATTGCTATTAACGGTTTTGCTGCTGGAAGTGATTTGGGTGGAAAAAATGAGATTTTTGGGGGTGAGGAACAGTGTAAACGCAAGCAGAAAATTCTGCTTCTGGTGTGAAGCGTCGGGAGGAGCATGCGGAACATCTGCGTATTGTTTTGCAGGTTTTGAAACAAAGGAAGTTTTTTGCCAAATTGACTAAGTGTGAATTCTGGTTGTCGGAAGTGAGTTTTCTTGGACACGTAATTTCAGGTAATGGCATTTCTGTGGATCCATCTAAAGTAGAAGCAGTTCTACAATGGGAGGCTCCGAGATCTGTTACTGAAATTCGAAGCTTTTTGGGTTTGGCCAGTTATTATCGAAAGTTTATTGAAGGGTTTTCTAAGCTAGCACTTCCTTTGACCCAGTTGACTTGTAAAGGGCAAGCGTTCATTTGGGATATTCGGTGCGAGGAAAGTTTTAATGAGCTGAAGAGAAGATTGACGACAGCTCCGATTTTGATTTTGCCGAATCCTAATGAACCATTTGTGGTTTATTGTGATGCTTCTTTAATTGGTCTAGGTGGTGTTCTGATGCAAGAAGGTAAGGTAGTGTCTTATGCTTCAAGGCAGTTAAGAGTACATGAGAAAAATTATCCTACTCATGATCTTGAACTAGCGGCTGTGGTTTTTGTGTTGAAGATCTGGAGGCATTATCTCTACGGTGCAAGGTTTGATGTCTTTAGTGATCACAAAAGTTTGAAATATTTGTTTGATCAGAAAGAGCTTAATATGAGGCAACATAGATGGTTGGAATTCTTGAAGGACTACGACTTTGGCTTGAATTACCATCCTGGTAAAGCTAATGTGGTAGCCGATGCTTTGAGTTGGAAATCATTGCATATGTCCGCTTTAATGGTTAAGGAGTGGGAACTTTTGGAATCGTTTAGAGACTTGAGTTTGGTTTTTGAAGTGACGTCGGTTAGCGTGAGGCTTGGAATGCTAATGATTACTAATGATTTTCTGATGACGGTTAGTGAGAAATAAAAGCTGGATGTGAAATTTGTGGATTTGATGTTGGATGGAGGAAAAGATGCAAATAGTGATTTTCAAGTGGATATTAATGGTGTTTTGAGATTCTGAGGTAGGATTTGTATTCCTGATGATGCGGAGTTGAAAAAGATGATTTTGGAAGAAGGACACCGGAGTAATTTGAGTATACATCCGGGAGTGAATAAGATGTATCAGGATTTGAAGAAGATTTTCTGGTGGTCTGTATTGAAAAGAGATGTGGCTCAGTTTGTTTATGCATGTTTGACTTGTCAGAAATCGAAGGTGGAACATCTGAGGCCTAGTGGTTTGTTGCAACCGTTGGATATTCCTGAGTGCAAGTGGGACAGTATCTCCATGGATTTCGTGACGGGGTTACCGAATACTCAACGAGGACATAACGCTATTTGGATGGTTATTGATAGGCTGACTAAATCGGTTCATTTCATTCTGATTGACATCAGTTTTTCTTTGGAGCGGTTAGCTGAGATTTACATCAGTGTGATTGTGAAATTACATGGGGTTCCATTGAGTATTGTTTCTGATAGAGATCCTAGGTTTACCTCGAGATTTTGGGAAAGTTTGCAGAAGGCGTTGGGTTCTAAATTAAGGTTGAGTTTGGCTTATCATCCGCAAATGGATGGTCAGACGGAGAGGACGATTCAGTCATTGGAAGATTTGTTGAGAGCGTGTGTTTTGGAACAAGGTGGCGCGTGGGACAGTTATCTTGCATTGATTGAATTCACGTATAATAACAGTTTCTATTCTAGTATTGGAATAGCACCGTTTGAAGCACTGTATGGACGAAGATGTCAGACACCATTGTGTTGGCACGAATCTGGTGAGATTACAGTGGTTGGACCGGAGTTGGTGCAGCAGACGACGGAGAAAGTGAAGTTTATTCGTGAGAAAATGAGGGCTTCTCAGAGTAGACAAAAGAGTTACCATGATCGGAGACGGAAGGATCTTGAGTTCCAAGAGGGCGATCATGTATTTCTAAGGGTTACGCCGGTGACGGGTGTGGGTCGTGCATTGAAATCGAAGAAACTTACTTCTCGGTTTATTGGTCCTTACCAGATATCCACGAGAGTGGGTGCTGTGGCGTATAGGGTGGCGTTGCCGCCGAATCTGTCGAATTTGCACGATGTGTTCCATGTTTCACAGCTTCGGAAGTATGTTACGAATCCGTCGCATGTGATTCCGATGGATGAGGTTGAGGTAAGGGAGAACCTTACGGTTGAGGCATTACTAGTTAGGGTTTTGGATCGCGAGGTGAAGCGGTTGAGAGGCAAGGATATTGCACTTGTGAAAGTGGCGTGGGGAGGCGCTGCTGAGGGCAATTTGACTTGGGAGTTGGAGAGTCGGATGCGGGAGTCGTATCCAGAATTGTTCGTCTCTGGTATATTTTCGAGGACGAAAATTTCTAAGTGGGGGAGAGTTGTAACGCCCCAGTTTTTGTGTGTTTTTATTTAATCGAGTCTTTTTTATTATTTTATTTTATTTTCGAATTTTATTTGGAAATATGTTATTTTTAATCGTGATTATGTTTTATCGGGTTTTGGGAACGTTTGCAAGATATTTGAGTGTAGGGGTATTTTGGGCATTTTGATTTATTTTGGGTTAAGTTGTTATAATATAATGGAAAGAAGAAAAAAGAAAAGATAGTAAGAAGAGAAAAGAAGAAAAGGAGAAGAGAAGAAAAGAGAGAATTTTGGAAAAACTTGGAAATCGATCAACCAACTTTTCTACGCGTTATTTAATCGGGTAAGGGTGCGAAACTCGATTATCTTATCGTTGTGTATGATTATGTATGTGTGCTTGCACGTTGTATTGTTTTTTTCGATAATTTTTCGGTTATAGGTCGAAAACGCATAAACGAGTAGAAATCGAGGTTTTCTCGGACGAAAATCGATATAATTTGTGTTGTATGATCTCTATATGTTTATGAACCATTGCTATTAACGGTTTTGCTGCTGGAAGTGATTTGGGTGGAAAAAATGAGATTTTTGGGGGTGAGGAACAGTGTAAACGCAAGCAGAAAATTCTGCTTCTGGTGTGAAGCGCCGGGCGGTGGGCTTGTTTCGCCAGGCGGTTCGTTCTTTCGCCGGGCGGTTTTGAGAGGCGCAGAGGTTACAAGTTCCTGACTCTTTTGAGTCATTTTGGTAGAATTGGTGACGCCTGTGCTTCGCCGGGCGGTGTAACGGCGAAGGGTGTTTCGCCGGGCGGTGTGAGTGTTTCGCTGGGCGGTGCTGAGAGTTTTCCAAATATTACTTTTCTCTAAAAATTCATAACTCTTGAACCGTATTTCCGATTTAAGTGTTCCTTATATCGTTGGAAAGCTTATAAAATGTTCTTGCTTGTGAGGATAGTTTTGAGAATTCTTGGCCGATTAAATTATGTCGGGAATTAGAAAATGTGTGGTTTTGTGGTTGACTTTTGCCGTTTAATTGGGTTAACTTGATGTGTATGTGCAATATGTTATTGGTATGGATATACTATGATTTGTGTGCTGTTGTGACATGAAAATGCATGTGCAATGTGTTGTGATGATGATGTGTGGCCTAAGAGCAAGTAATTGCGATGTATGGTAACTGTTGATATATGCATGATTATGAATGCATATATGTGTACATATTAGATGTCATGAGTCATTGTATGCCAAGCATCATGATATG
The DNA here is from genome assembly GCA_022829125.1 of Lathyrus tuberosus. NCBI lineage: Eukaryota > Viridiplantae > Streptophyta > Magnoliopsida > Fabales > Fabaceae > Lathyrus > Lathyrus tuberosus. Next base: position 18,377,018 of record JALAZF010000066.1, on the reverse strand, counting down.
CATTGTTGAGACGTCCTCAGTGACGGTTTGGATTCCAGAGGGAATTTGCTATAACGTGGTGTGCCCGTGTGGGGTGTGAGCGATGATTATAGACGATCGTGTGCCCATGTGGGGTGTGAGCAATCGGGTCGTGTGCCCGTGTGGGGTGTGAACGATCCATAAACGTCGTGTGCCCGTGTGGGGTGTGAGCGACGGGGGACATCGTATGCCCGACGGGGAGTTACAGTGATGTAACGAGGGATGATTCCAGCAGAGTTCCTGAGTGAACTAGTGATGAGAAACAATGCAAGTCGGTACCGCATGTGCATATGCATTGAGTCGTTGTGTCGGTCTCGTGCATTGCATAAATCATTATGGTTGTTTTATATGTGAATTGTTGATGAAATTGGTATATGGATGTGTGTTGGTGATGGAAATTTGAATTAGTCCTTGTATTGCCTTGTGTTTGAATTATGGCGTGAGTTGTGGTGAGAATCGTATATAAGTGTGATTTTGGTGTTATATGTATAATTGTATACAATTATATTATGGTTGTTTTTCTCACCCTTCTGCTGTTTTATAATGCTCTATGAGGCATTGCAGATTAGATTTGCTGGAGCTATTTTTGTGAAGCTTTGCGTCTTCATTATTTTGTCTGTCGGCTCTGGAGGTCGTTTGTGATATTTGTGTATTATGTATATATATCTTTAGGGATGAATTAGGTCAAGAAACCCTAATTCCTGATTTTTGTTTTGTGAATGCACCCCCCTGAGGTTAAATTGACTTGATGATTGGGTTCATGATGTCCCTTGGAGCATCTTAGGTTATGCTTTGAAGCATTGGATCATGCCCAGAGGAAGATTTCCATCTGGAGTCCCTGGTCGACCAAAACCCTAATTTGGTGACACTGGCAATCTTGAGGCTTAATCCACTTGGAATGTTCCAGCCTTGTGCATAATCCTTGATGTGGGAGTCCTATTGATCCATTGGGGATGTTTGAGAGGCTAGACAAGTTAAAGATCATGTCATTCCTTGATTGATCCTTTGTCTAAGAACTCTGAGAGGGCTTGACCCTAATTTTGATTGTAGTGGATGCTCACCCATCTTTGGGAGACTAATGAGGCATAATGATACACCCATATTGTGATGATGATTTTCACAATGATGGGACATCTTAGTGGTCAAAATTTGGGGTATTACACCTTTGAGGCTGTGGAACCACTGGTGCGTAGCAGCAATTTGATGTAATCGCAGGTTCGCTAAGCGAACCATCGCTTCACTAGGCGAATGTTCGCCAAGGTTCGCAAAGCGAACAGCGCAACGGATGCGCGATATCATGAGTGTAGGTACCGAGATGATTTTGGAGTGGAAGTGGGGATTCGCTGGAAGTCTCGCTAAATGGTGAATCAGCGAGTAGCTTCGCCTAGCGAATAAACCAGCCAGTATGACAGAGGGTGTTTTTCTTGTGTTTTGGTGTGGTGCCTGTGGGATTCGCTGGCCGCTTTGCCAAGCAAATGTTTTAGCGAACAGGTTCGCCTAGAGAATCCTGGAGCGAAAGTCTGTTGTTCGCGAAATTTTGTTTCTGTTGCTGTGTTGTTTTGGTGTTTGATGTTGTGATATTTATGATGATTTAACATGATGTTCTTGATGGTATTGAGGTGCTGATTTGTGATGTTTTGATGAATATATGATGACATGATTCATATGATAATTGATGAATGATGATGCATATTATGATGTTTATTTGATGATGACGATTAGTGATGTTGTGTATCATACATTCATATGCATACTCTGTGACGATTCTTCATTCCCATTATGTGGATATGAGGTAATTATGACGTGCTCCGGTTCCAATTGCGGGATCGATCCTATTGACGGGGATCTTTGGAGGGGTGATGGCCTAGTGTCCATCGATTATGATGATTGGTACCACATGCATGAGTCTTGTTGTGCATTTGCATTTAATTGGCATTGTTGTATTTTATGATGTTGTTCGTGATTTTGATGTTTCCTTGTGATGACCCTGAAGATGTTGTATAAGAAGATAATGCCATTTTATATATATCTTGTGTTATAATGATTATTATGAATTATGAATACTCACCCTGCATGTTTGAATGTTGCCTCCACATGAGTAACGTGCAGGTGATCAGGTTTAGTCGTGGATGCTTCGAGGACCTTGAAGTTTATTTGCTTTTGGTCGATTTAGAGGGTCTTGCTCTGATAGTGTAACATTGGGTTGGGGTCCTTGAGTCGAACTATGTTATTTCCTTATTGTTGTTGTCATTTGATGATATGGTTTTATATTTTGAAAACCTTTTTGGATTATTACGATGTTTGTTGAAAACCTTTTAATTGAGAAGTTTTAGTTCCGCTGCCATGTGAAGGTTTTTGAGTTATTTTTTGGAAAACCCTTTTTGTTTATAAGGCAAGTGTATTATTTGATTTAAATGAGAAATGTGCACCCTTTTGAGGTGGTTTTTGATGCTTTACTCTGATATTTTGAGTTGTTTCTGCTGCAACATTTGTGGGGGTAGAAAAGGGTGTTACAGGGGTTGCCGCCAACGGCGCTTCCATAATCCAGTTGCATTCCCATGTTTTTGTAGTTTGTAAGGGGGGTTGGGTTAGTTGTAGTTGGTATGGTTAGCCGAAATATTGCATTGAAGGGTGTTGGTACCGATCCAGTGGTTGATGTGGGGTTTGGTAGTCAAATAGTGGTTGGGTTTGTTGGTTGTAGGACGATTGTGTTTGTTGGTTGTAGGACGATGGGGCGTTCATTTGCGGTGGCCTGGGGTGGGTTCGAAAGAGTCGTCAGGGTTATAGGCATTAGTAGGGTTGGTGTAGGTGGGCTAGGGGTAGGGGTAAGGCTCTTCTTGTTGTGACTGAGTTGGTGGCATGATAGGGTTGCGGCTTTGGAAGATTGATTCAGTTGGTATACCTTGTTGTTGGGTATAACAAGGTGTATGATGTTGGGCATGTGGCTGGGCATGTGGCTGTGAGGAAGAGGCACGTTGGTGCGGATCAATTAGATACGTCGGTTGTGAGAGAAATTGTTGGGGTGTTGTAACAGACCTAAACCAAGTTATATATTATTGAGTTGGTATAGCATCTTCCACAACAGGGTCGGATAAGATGTACCGGTGTCGATTCTCCCAATGTTCGCACATCTCTGTTGCAAAGTTCGTCTAGTGACTCATGGCCCACTGTGTGTCCACTCTACATAGATGCCACTCTCCTAAACGTGTCGGAGCGACCGGAATATCCTGATGCATTCCGAACTGCAATTTTACCCGATCGCTTTGATGCATCTCCACAGTGGTGAACCGAATGATGGGTTTTTTTGATGTCCACACTGCAGCATCATTCACGTTGGGCTGATGGTCGAGACCCTCGTACGACCTCCAGACAAACTACAAGAAGAAAAAATATTTAATTAGAAATTCAGCGGTGTTGTAATTTATGAGACAAAATTATGGTATTTCAAGAAAAAATTACATCGTATGGGCCAATGTGATCTATTAGGTTGCGGTAGACGATTAGTGCGCTCCTGGGATTTCGATGATAATTCATTCCCGGAATTGACCACCTAAAAAATGTGACACAAATAAGTTGGTTACAAATAAACATCTCATTAAAGGACATAAGTTCGAGTAGTAAAATTAAGCGTACTTGTTTCCGTAGGGAAAAGTGAAGGGATTCTGGTTAACAGGAGCTAGTGTTGGCATTCTGGACCAACCCCGCGCTTGAAGGAGATAAGCGCAACCATAAAAAGTACAAGTATCTTTTTTTGAAGTTTTACAGAGTGAACTATCGAGATGGGGCAGGACAGCTGAACCCCAACTATATTCGCGCACTTTATTAATGTTAGACAACAAAGGTAAATACATAATATTAACATTATTTCCAGTACTTTCTGGAAATAAAAAGTGACCGAACAAAAGCATTAAATAGCACCGAGTTTTTTGTATCTTGTAGTACGGGAGGGTTTCCTCGTTTAATACAATAGACTGGTAGTGTTCTTTAAGGTATTTTAAATTAATACCTTGGCCCCTAGGTCGACCATCCCGTGTTGGTTCAGGTGCATCGAGACTGAGCGGTGTGCCCAACAACTCATCACACAGTTGGTTGTTTACAAAAACGTTCCCGTTGACGGCCTTTCTGTCGATGCGTAGGTCAAGCAACATATAAACATCTTGGAGAGTGACCGTGCATTCACCGAATGGAAGGTGAAATGTGTGGGTCTCAGGCCTCCATCGTTCTAGCAAAGCTAGAATGAATTTTGGGTCAATCGTGTATGACTTGATGTTAATCAACTCACCAAATCTACATGCAGTTAGGTAATCTTCGATGAATGGGTCGTGTGGCATGTATTCATGCCGACGACAACGGAACCTTGATACCTCCTGAACAAAAATATAAATAACATTATTTGTATAAAAAACTGCATTTAGGTTAAGGAAGACAAAACAAACCAAAGTCAAAACACTTACAAAGTCTGCAATGTTTTTCGGTGTGCCTCTGTGATCGTTTCCCATGGTGAGCAAAGACATTTTTTGGTATGAAGAAGAAGAGGTTGTAATGGAAGCGAATATTTTGTGATTTGAGGAGAAGAGTTTGTGATGAGAAGAGTTTGTGATGGGAAAATTTTGTAAAGTGGTGATAATGTATTTATAATGGTGAATAATGAGATGAGGGGAGTCACATGATATTGCATGCATTCTTGGTCATTGTGTAACGAATCTCTTATGTGTTCTCTTGCATGCATGCTTTGGAATTGTAGTGTAACAAGTGTAGTCATAGAGAGAAGTGTATTACGTTTTTGTGTGATGAGAGGAGTGTAAGGAATCTTGCTGACATTGCATGTAACCCCATATGAGATTTTTGGAATGGTGGTGTAGTCTTGTCATGCAGAGTTTCACATGCTGCATGCAAGGCTAGTGTAGTTTTGTAATTTCCTTGACTGTGTAAATGAATAGTGTAGACATGCTAAAGAATAGTTGAAGGCTAGTGTAGTCATTCTGAAGCAATTAACATCATAGTTTCAACTGTAAACTTGTTTATTTATAACAACAACAAATTTTATTTCATTGATGGCATACCTAAGCGATTATAATGACAAAACATAACAGAGCATAACTTAATAACTAAACATCAACAAATAACAACGACATAACCTAATACCAAATCAGAAAATAACAACAACATACCCAAAACAAAAAAACCAACACATAAACTTATCTAGGAAATTACAACCATCAAGTTAATTTTCTTTGGTGTAAACATCATCATAAGGACACCAGCATCATTTTGCACTTTTCTCCAAGTGCGGGTAACTCCATTTGGACCAGACTCCTCAACCTGCCTCTCAATCTTCCTGATCTTTTCACCTGCCTCAAATTCTCCTTCTAGCTAGCGATAAAGTTCTCTAGGCAAATGCTCCAACGTCTGCATGTTCCAGAGTAGGATCTTCATCGGAGGCTTTGTTGCTGAGAATACAACTAGGGCATTTCTTTTCATCAGTGGAAATGTTGGAAACGGTTCCTCCGGTGGTGATGATGATGACGATGGACGGCGATTTAACCACTCAGACATAGTGTTGGGAATGGGAGATATTAGGGTACTGGTGAGAAGTGTTGGGAAGCGGAGAGAGTAGGGTAATGGTGAGAAGTGTTGTGGAGTAACAAATGAGGATGCAGTCTCATTTATAGACACATGAAACACTGTAGCACAATTATTTTAATCAATTTCCAAATTAATTAAAATAACATAAAAAAAAGGACATTAACTGTATGGCGCCTCCCTTCTGGCAAGTGAAAAAAAATTAGGGCATCAGACTTTACCCTGAGGCGCCATATTGGATGGCATGTGCTTTTGACTGAGGCGCCATATCATATGGCGCCACCCCTGTTGATCGTTTCTAAACCACGCCATTTTAGTTTTTTTTTTTTTGGTATTTTTCTTGAAAAAATAAGTTATACTAAAAAAAAATCTAAATTTAAAGATTTTTTCTTTTGTTTGTTTTGCATAGAAAAGAGAAAGGAAATAATATTTTTAATGGACCCACCTTCAAAATGTTTCTATTAAAAAATGATGAGAAAGTTGAATTGAAGAGTGACAAAATAAATAAATAAAGGGCAAAAATTATACTATTGCATTTCACTTACATGAGTATTTAAGATAAATATTTGTATTTTCTTCTACTAAATAATTTTAAAAAAATCATCTTATTTTCTATTATTTTTTTACTCTTTTTCAATCCTATAACATTTCTTCCATTTATTTTCTTTCGTTTTTCTTTCTTTTTGCATCCAAACAAATTACAACCTTAGACCACCTATCAAATATAATCCGTTTTATAATTTGCTTGTAGCGTAAGCTATTTGAGGTGGAACCTAGCATGCACCTCATTAGGAGGAAAACAAGTCCTTTAAAATATGGCATTGGATTTTAATTATATCATTTAAGTACAAAAAAACTAATAATAGTTCAAAAAAAACATCTATCAAATATTAAAGAAATTTAATATTATTCTTAAAAAAGGTATGAAAATTTAACAGAAAACAAATCTGAGTGGAAACAACCTGGGTACATCCTTTTGTCCTAACTACCGATTATGTAAGACTATGGTCCACAGATCAACTTTATTGATTAATTGTATAGTAATCTCCATTATTGATGAAGTTAAAATAATGATAAAACTTTTTATATGAATAAAAAACAGAAAATTTTGACAGAAGGGTCCTTCCAAAGGCTTAAGTTATGAAGCATGACATGTTAGTTGACTCTTTATTAATTATGCCAGAACCACTTGTTTAATGTTGTTGATAAACTATTTTTAATCTTTTTAAAATTTCACATGCGCTATGTCACGAGAATATTTAGATCAGATTTTGTCAATTAATTTAATATACCTTTGAGTGGATTTGGTACAGAGTAGCGCAATGCTTACATATTATAATAATAATAATAATAATAATAATTATTATTATTATTATTATTATTATTATTATTATTATTATTATTAATATTATTATTATTATTATTATTGTTATTATTATTTATATTTATATTATTATTATTATTATTATTTATATTATTATTATTTATATTATTATTATTATTATTATTATTATTATTATTATTATTTAATTTGATTAACATTTCTTCTCCAGCGAAGTCACAATCTTCTCTTTTTTCGGTTAACCACTGTCTGTCAGTTAAAATACTGAATCCTTAGTGGAGTAAGCAACCTTGTCTTGGTTCCAACCTCTTTTTCGTTGGTTAATCACTGTCTGTCAATTAAACGACCAACCTCTTCTTTTCCTCGGTTAACTACTGTCCGTATGTTAACATACCGAGTCTCTTTTTGGGTTAACACCTTCTTTTGGTTAAAGCATCTTTTTCGTTGGTTAACCACTGATCGTCAGTTATGAAGACTCTAAATATTTGAGCAAATTTTGGTAAAACAGGTTCCTGTACAAGATGTTCCAACAACAAAGAAGAATTATGCTAAAAGAAGACATGTCAGATAAGATGTCCCAACACGATGTCAGACATCGTGTTTGTTACTAACAGCAGGATGTTTGCAGATCAGCTGCAAGATTTAAGGAACAATCAAAACGTGGATCAAGGAATCAGCCAACAGAAGATTGAAAGCCCAACGTAGCAGAAGGTTACAAAAGAAGACCAAGACCTAGGCCAGAAAACAGAGAGAGAACGACATAGACTTAGGAATCCTATTTTGTAAAGTAGGGTTTAGGTTTTGAGAGTCGTAGGTTTCTCTTGTAAGTCTCCCTCTATATCGATTTGATACATTGTGGTAGACATAGGTACCTGTACAGATTCAAAAACTCGTAGGTAATGAATCGTGTATTGTTCTTGGATGAAGCTTTTAAGCAAATCCAAATTAACTTGTTAGTCAAGGTAGCTTGACTGAACTTTGTATTGAAAGAGGTGTCTTTCAATAGGATGATACAATTATTGTGTTTATAACTGTTAGATAATCACAGGTTGTGATTTAGGGAGTGAGATGGGTTTCTCTTATCTAGGATGGAGTTCTTAGATAAAGTTTTCATTGGGTAATGATAGGCAAACCAGAGAGTGTTTACTGTAAACCAGCGGTTGTTTACATAAAACTATACTACTGATAGTGGATTCTTCTTTCTAGCTTGGTATGCCCCCAGATGTAGGTGATTTGAACCTAACTGGGTTATCATATTCTGTGTTGTTTATCATTCTGTAATTTACAGTTCAGTTTTTTGTTAACAATGTTGTAACAGATTTCGAAACATCTGTCCTTTTGCAGTTACTGATATTCTGGATATCAGTTTGCTATTATGTTCCTTGTTTAATAATTATGCAGAACAATGTCTTAACATGTGTTAGGATATCTGCTATCTGCTATGCCAGAATTTTAATTGGTATCAGAGCAGACATCTTGTCTGTTTCTGGATGAGATCTTGGGAGATACTTTTTGGCGCTTTAAACAAGGAGGAGTTTTGGAGATCAGATCATTCACTCAGACATACTCAAGGGTATTAATGGATGGGATGGATGTTCTGGATCGAAGGTAACAACTATTAGCGGTTATTCATGTTATCTGAGGAGTGTCTACAATAACTGCAAGAGAAGTGGCTAGTTCTCTTGTTGTGGTGTCTTATAAGATGTTCTGGCATCTTATTAGGGCGTGTTAAAGATGTTTCTTGGTGGTTCCGCTGCATATGTTTTTGATGGAAGAACTATGGTATTTATGGGATTCTGGAGTTGTGACTGAAGACAGATGGTGGAAGATCTCAATTGTCGGCCTCTTCTGAAGATATCAGTATCTCTTCATTCCAAAGTCAGGAGCGATGGAATAGAGAGAGTTGTTGGCTGATGACTGTCATGGTGACTTGGTACTTGGAAGGTTGGTTTCATCTTGTATCCTGAAGTCAGTTTGAAGATAAGGTGAGTTGAGATTGGATTTATCAATTTCAGGCTCTAGGAATTTAATAAATTATTTTTCGGCTAAGTTGTCAAAGATACTTGAGATCTCTCTCAAGTCCACTCATAAAGGCATCTCAGTCGTGCATCTGAAGTCTTCTAGTTACTCTTCTGACTAGAGAGTGTTTCTGTGAAACATAAATTCTGAAGAAAGTGGAGGTGATTTATTTTCACCATCCAAAAGTGCAAGGAAGGATTCATCTTTCTTAATCCTAAGGATGAATCTAATATGAATGGAGGTTTCAGAACTGTTGAGGTAAATAAGGTTCGTTCAGAGATAATCTTAGTTACTTGAGTCAAGGGTGGTAGTCTTGGTATCTCAACACTTTGTTTGTCAAGGAAGATACTTGCAAAGATTGAATACTTGATAAGTGTTCATGGAGTGATCTGTTGGAGTATGGCTTCAATAGTGAAACAGGGTTATTGAACAAGGATTTAAGATCAATTGCTATTTGTGAAATTCACAAGTATTTATTTGATTATTCTTGTTTTTGAAGTTCAAGATTGCTGATGTTCAACAAGATGTTGAAGCATCTCTTCATCAGAGTTTGTGCAGAATCATGGGAGGGGTACTGCATACGCTTTTGAATCTATTTCTCTTGGGTGTTGACCTAAGAATCTACTTCAGTTTGGTGTGGCAGAAGCATATGATCTCTGGAGAGTTTCCTGGCAAGAAACCGGTCTAGACAATGGTGTTGTTGAAGATGAAGAAGAAGACATCATAATCTTGATGAATATTTCTTGGATCAGTTTATTTCTAATCTAGGGGTATTAGAGTGCGGTAGGTGTGTTACAGTTGTTACTAGAAGCATCTGATGTTTATCTGAAAAGTGTCATGGCAAGAGACTTGTCCAGAATATGGTGCTGGTGATGGCACAGCTTAGGTCAGTTTATTTCTGATCTAGGTACATAGGAACATGTGATCTTGCTCATATCGGAGGTAAAGGATAAGTGGCAGTTATCTCTGACTTTCTGAAGAAGGCTCTACTTAAGGAATGTGGCATTCCTTTGGTATATTTGTGGTGTAATCTATGACTACTTCTTTTCTGAAGAACCAGACTTGACATGTTTGAGTCCTTTGGAGTTGTGAAGCGGATATTCATCAAGGTGTGAGCTTGAATTGAATACCTATGATATGATTAAGCAGGATGAAGGCTGTCTACTCAAACTTGGTTGTTGAATCAAGTCTATGAGAACATGGAACTCTTGTTTTGTTATAGGGAGAGGGTTCTTCCAAGTGGCAGAAAGAAGGGCTAAATTCCTCAGTTGGATGTCTGAACAGATGTTGTAACATCAAGCAGAAACTTCAGGGTCTTAGGAGATGTTGTGGCACATCATCGTAAGATAAGTTGATCTTCTCAGAAATAAATGGAATTAATGCTTCAAAAAGGTCTATCTCATGCAGTTTGCGAGAGCTATGAGAAGGAGAATATATTACATGTCTAAGGCTTGGTGTATCCAAGATGGCTTGCTGTGGAGTAAGTAGATTATGTAACTTGAAGATTAGGTTTCATTGGTGGATCAGAAGGTTTTATGAAACTCTAAAGAAAATCTAACATTAACCAAACAATGGCATTGGGTTGATCTTTATCGTGCATTCAAGCAGGGTGCTTGGACCTAATTACTAGGCAGAAGGGTAGTTGGTTGAAAATCAAAGAAGGTTCTTGCTATGTTAATATCTTGGAGCTTGTGGTAGAAGTTCTAAGTTGATTATGGAAGATCACCTTCTTTTGGTGGATGAGAGTTTATTTCTCTTTGTGGTGGTCTGGAGTTTTTATTCATTAAACTGGTGGCGCAGTGTTGTCTGAAGATCTTCAGTTGGATTACTATGTAGTAGTAAGTCCAGTGGTGGAGCATATCAAGAACCATGGTGTATGGTGTCTGTGAAGGATGTCCTAATTGATGTTAGAAGATCATCTGGGTTGGTTATCCTTGGAGTAGGATTCTAAGTTCAGTGTGTTTGGAACTTGATGTTCACATCTTGTCTAAGAAGAATTTTATCTTGTCATACGGGAGAATGATGAGTAAATGACTGTCTTGGAAGTCTGATGTGAATGTCGTATCAAACAGAAGTGGATCATGGGTTGATTGCATGATGGTCTGGATTCTGATGTGTTCAGAATATGGTAGCTGATATTCACCAGTTGAATTAGAAATGTTCTATCTTATCATATGGGAGAATGATAGATTGAAGACTGTCTTGGATCATGGGGTGTTTATCTAGAAGATTGACTCTTGCTGAAGTCAGAATACTTGTGGAAAGGTGGTTTCTTCTGCTACAAGTCATGCTAGAGAGAAGTGGATCAGTTTGGTGCTTGTGGAGCAAATAAGCTAATCATTTCTGGAGCACGTGTTTGATGTCCTTCAAGTGTGAAGAACATCTAGGCGAGCTAGAAAACTAAGGGGTTGTGTATGTCTCTTTGAGGAATGTGAAGCATTCCAGATTCAATTGGATTTTATCTCAAGGAACATGGATATCTATACATGAGAATTCAAGAGGAATTCATATGGTGTATGGATGGGTTCAGGAAGAGAGGGATCAATGGTGTTTTAGTCTCAATCCAAGAGTTTGTTGGTTGTGGTAGAAGGATGCGTTCCTGGTACTCCCAGTATATGATCATGAAGTTGTCATGGGATATCATGTGGTGATTTTGGGTGTTTCTTGCTGAAGAAGCATCTTTTGAGAAAGATAGGGGGATAACTTCTGTATGTTAAATGTATTAGTGTGGTACATGAATTGCTTGAGGATCAAGCATTAGGTGAATGCGTTCAGCAGGTGTGTTGAACAGAGGGTGCGCTCTTGAAGACATGAAGATGCATCTTATGTTTTCCATTCATTTAAGGTGTTCTTCTTGCAAATGAGCACTAGTTATCTATGACAGGGGGAGTTAGAATTCTGTTTTGGATAGGTTGTTGCAGTAGTGCAGTTGTTTATCAAGATTGTTTGTGGTTTTAAGCAGTTTGTGGTAGAGTGCCTCAGGTGAGGATGATATGTCAGACGAGATGTCGTGACATTGATCTACTGGTATAAGTTCTAGGTGGACTTATCAGGTTGTTCTGATTCTGTCATTGGGTGTCAATGGATTGAATCAGAAGTGAGACAAGTATCTTGGGAGTGTTCTGAGAGTCATTGTTTGTTTCTGGAAGAATTTATTTTTCTCTACAGAAGCAGATAATGTCTTTTAAGAGTCTTTGCTGCTAACTGGGAGATGTTTGAAGAAATGTCTTAACATCTTGGTCAGTTATTCTTGGTCTTTTGGTTGAAAGGGATTGTCGATATGCTTCAGTTAGATTAGATAAAGACTGACAAGGCGTCAGGAAATTATTTAGGTCATGTGGGTGCGTCTTAATTGGTTGATTTGGACGGTAGAGATAATGTGGCTCAAAGAACATGTGTTAAACACGTGTCTTGAGACACGCACATTCCTTAGACGGTTCCCCTTGAAAGAAGAAATAGTCAAAAGAGTTTTGGCTGGTGCACATTTTTCTTTGGAAGTTTCATTCCTCATTTAATGTTCGTCTTGAATTGACTTGCGTTATTTTTAGAGGTTCGTTACATCCTATGAAATTTGTTCGGGTATATAAAGGGGGTTATTGGCTTCTTCGTAACTCAGGTTGTTCTTTTGTTGTGCTGAGTATTCATGGAATTTATCAACTTTTGGGCCTGTTCAAGCTGGGTTTGGTTCTGTCTTGGACATGTTTGTCAATTTTTGGCTAAAAATGTGGAGAAAAGTACAAGGGTTGAGACTGTCATGCCAGTTGGTATGCAAGGATGTTGGACAGAATGTTTTGACATTTTGTCTGAGTTTCAGGTTAACCTCATGTTCTGAATCTTTCCTCGTGTCCTGTGATCTGAGTTATGAACACCGTCATGTCCTGTGTTTTGAGTTACCCGGAGTAGTAGTTTGCTTCCTCATGAGAAGAGTGCAAGCTGTCGACTGAAATTACTTTGGGACTTTCTACTCTCTATAGAGCATCCTGGGTTTATTGTGCAAAAGGAGTTTTAGCCAAAATTTGTCAAAAGGGGAAGATTGAAGACTCTAAATATTTGAGCAAATTTTGGTAAAACAGGTTGTTGTACAAGATGTTCCAACAACAAAGAAGAATTATGCTAAAAGAAGACATGTCAGATAAGATGTCCTACCACGATGTTAGGACATCGTGTCTGTTACTAACAGCAGGATGTTTGCAGATCAGTTGCAGGATTTAAGGAGCAATCAGAATGTGGATTAAGGAATCAGCCAACAGAAAATTGAAAGCCCAACGCAGCAGAAGGTTATAAAAATAAGACTAAGACCTAGGCCAAAAAATAGAGAGAGAATGACATAGACTTAGGAATCCTATTTTGTAAAGTATGGTTTAGGTTTTGAGAGTCGTAGGTTTCTCTTGTAAGTCTCCCTCTGTATCGATTTGATACATTGTGGTAGACATAGGTACTTGTACAGATTCAGAAACCCGTAGGTAATGAATCGTGTATTATTCTTGGATGAAGCTTTTAAGCAAATCCAAGTTAACTTGTTAGTCAAGGTAGCTTGACTGAACTTTGTATTAAAAGGGGTGTCTTTCAATAGGATGATATAATTATTGTGTTTATAACTGTTAGATAATCACAGGTTGTGATTTAGGGAGCGAGATGGGTTTCTCTTATCTAGGATGGAGCTCTTAGATAAAGTTTTCATTGGGTAGTGATAGGTAAACCAGAGAGTGTTTACTGTAAACCAGCGGTTATTTTCATAAAACTATACTATTGATAGTGGATTCTTCTTCCTGACTTGGTATGCCCTCAGATGTAGGTGATTTAAACTGAACTGGGTTATCATATTCTGTGTTATTTATCATTCTGTAATTTACAGTTCAGTTTTGGTTAACAATGTTGTAACATATGTCGAAACATCTGTCTTTCTGCACTTACTGATATTTTGGATATCAGTTTGCTATTTTGTTCCTTGTTTAATAATTATGTAGAATAATGTCTTGACATGTGTTAGGACATCTGTTATCTGCTATGCCAGAATTTCAAGTTAAAAGACCAATTTTTTTTTTCTTCTCCCCAGTGGAGGCAACCCCATATTCCTTAGTTAACCATTGCTTATTAGTTAAAAGATCAATTCCTTTCTTTTCCCCAGCCAGGGTTAACTTCTATTTTTCCCTAGCAGGGTCCAGTTTTCCTTTTTCTTGGGTTAACCACCGAGTCTCGGTTAAAACACCTTTGCCTATACTCTTTGCTCTTACTCGTTTTTACTCCTACCTCTTACGCCTCTCTCTTGGTTTTGACACCATTTCTTTGTTTTCGCTCTTGGTTTTGACATCATTCCTCTTTTTTTCTACCTCGATTCTTTGAACTACGTAGGCTTTGAATTCCTCATTGCACTATGAGGATACGTAGGCATAAGATTCTGAAATCTTTGTGAGCCACCTTCTCCTCTTCTTCCCCGGTTCCATGAACTACATAGCTCTGAATTTCTCATTGTAATATGAGAATATGTAGGCACGAGGGCCCCAATCCTCTGCAATCACTTTCCTCATCTATTTTCCTTCCCTCCTTAGCAATTAGCCTTGATATATATCACTCATCCGAGCCTAGAAACAAGCAGAATGGTTCCCGTCGAGTACGTCGGATGTGTGAGGTGCTAATACCTTTCTCTCGCATAACCGACTCCCTTGCCCGTTTCTCTTTCCCTGGGGTTTTATCGATATTTTCCCTTTCCTTTTGGAACAAATAAAGTTCGGTGGCGACTTTGTTGTACATCGAGTGTGCGATGCACTCGGGTATAATCCCGCTAGCTTCCGTTGGTGACTCTGCTTGGGAGTCCTTGCTCTTGCAAGTTGGAGTCTCGCCTAGTTTTGTTTGTTTCCTTGTTTGTTTGGGTGTTTATCTTTGCGCTTTACTTGCTTTATCTTTATGTTATTTATCGCATTCTTTTATTGCTTTAAATATTCATATGACGCATACTCTGGATATCTACTATATTTTCTACTGTTGTTGAAATGGGCTGATGTTACTTGAGAGAAGCTCTATACCCGGGCTTAAGCATACACACATGATAGGATTGTGGATAGTCGTATCGCCTGCATTTTGCGCATTAGGTTGTCGCGAGAGCCACACCCAGACTAGTTTCACTTGAGAATACTTTGTCCTACGAGAATTTGCTACAGCATGGTATCTTCACTTGATTCCATGACTCTGGGAGACCTTTTAGGGACCACCTTTGGAAGACTAGAACACACTTGTGAGAGGATATTGGGATTTTCTGCAGGAAACCAAGACTCTTCATACCATTTGTTCTCTTGTACATGTCACACCTTTGCTCCTACACAGAATTATATGCAGATTATCCAGATTATTGAGACTATGTTGGCTTCTTGATTCTTGTGTTGCATATCATTTCTTCATATCAATTAATTTTTGCATGTGCATTTCCAGGGTATTCAAGAGCTTGATCTTTGTTGACGTAATCAAAAGAAGATGAGTACTGGTTGCAGCGGTATCTATAACTGCAAGTTTATGGAACCTAAGTTGAAGACTTTGAGAGGTTTAGCACCCCGTCTGACTGAGGATAACATATTTATTTTCAAGAATGATTATGGTAATCTTCTGACCATCCTTAACACTGAAGTCAATGTTACCACCATCCATACGCTTGTTCAGTTTTATGACCCGCTGCTAAGGTGCTTCACATTTCAAGACTATTGGTTAGCGCCGACGCTTGAGGAGTAATCTCATATCTTGGGGGTTGAGATCAAGAATCAAGTTCCATTCATCTACACCAGCGGATTTTCGAAACCTCACCTTATTGTCGAAGCTCTCTGCATTGATAAGAAGGATGTGGACGCTAATCTCAAAACTAAGGGTGGTACTCGAGGGTTCATTTTGAAGTTTCTGGTAGATAAAGCCATTTCTTTTGCTGAGGTTGGAAGTTGGAATGCCTTCAACGTTGTGCTTGTTTTGCTTGTGTATGGGATTGTGTTGTTTCCAAACATGGAAGATTTTATGGATCAAGCTGCTATTTGTATCTTCTTGGCCAAGAATCCTGTTTCTACACTCCTAGCTGACACCTATTATTCTATTCATTCGATGAATGAAAAGAAGAAAGGAACTATTATCTATTATGCTCTTATGTTATACCATTGGTTCATGTCTCACCTACCGCAAAAGGGTCCCTTCGTTGAGAACAGGGGGAATCTCAAATGGTTTCAAAAGATCATGTCTATGACTGCCGATGACATCTCTTGGTATTCCCGAGTCTATGACAACACCAAAATCATTTTTTAATGTGGTAAGTTCCCCAATGTGCCACTTCTAGGTACAAAGGGAGGGATTAACTATAATCCGAGACTAGCATTCCGTCAATTGGGGTATCTTATTCTTGACAAGCCAAATCCTGATAAAGTGGAGGAGTTCATCTTTTATGAAGTAGCTGATGACCTGGGATTGCTAAAGAGGTTTAGTGCTGCCTGCACACAGATTCACCATGAAGGAAGAGCTGAGTTGGGTAAGAAGAACTGCATAGCAAAAGAAGCCTACACAAAATGGGTCAAGGAAAGAGGCAAAAAGATCTTGCTACAGTTTCTTTATGAGCCTTCCATGAATGTTAAGTTTCCCAAACCTGCCATTGTTCCTCCATTTGAAGTTGACTAACTCAAGCGGTCCATTGAGATGTTAAAAAAAGAGAATGTTGATCTTTGATTCAACCTTGATAAGGTCACATCTGAGAAGGAAAGCTTACAGATTGATCTCCATCAGAAGAGGGAGCGCATGCTCAGAGATGTGGATATTGAACAAAACAAGCGAAGGAAAGTTGGTGATGCTCTGAAGGGTACTTATGATGGACTTGCCTCGAAGAAAAGTCAACTCGCCGACACTCAGTATCAAGCCTACAAAGACGAACTGAGCTACAAGAATCAACTTGGAGAACTTCGAGGAAAGCTATCAGAATACAAGACAAAGCTGCAAAGTGAACAAGACTGTGCTACTCAGTTGGTGAAAGACCTTTCTCAACATCAAGCCGAGCTCGACAAAGATTTCAGTGAGATCTAGAAGTTGCATAACCAAGCGTATTAGAACCGAGAGGAAGTCAGTCAGCTCAACCTATAGAGTACTCAATGGGAATGCCAAAACTGCCATTTGCAAGTCCTCTTGGGTCAGAAAGATACCTTTCTACAAGATATCCTTCGAGGACCTAATCACTTTTTGCTTCATAACCTCATGAAGGATGCAAATTATTAGAGCGAGAGGCACGCCCGCCTAGCCAGATTCGATAAGCACGCCCTTGAAGACTTGCCAGGATTGTTGGAGGACTCTTATGCTGATGTGCTGCCGCACAAGACTCCATGGGCTGTTTTTCATTTCTTATCTGTTTATAGGGTGGTCTTTGATAGGATTAAGGTTGATCTTGTTGTAGCCCAAAAGGTAGATCTTTGAGTTGTATTGACTTGTACTTTTCCCTTATTGAATGAATGAGAAGTTTTCTTGCCAATTCTATCTTTGCGCCTTTACTTGTATGCTTTATAATTATTGTTAACAAAGATAAAAGCTCGAGAATTCCTGGAATTAAAACTTTATTTTTGCATGCAGTACATTCATTCATGCACACACATGCACGACCATCATCCAAAAAAACAAAAAGCTTAGACCGTCCATCTTCACCTTGTAGCAAGACGACGACTCGACATCACTATTTCACTTGATCAAGCAAGTCTAAAATCATGGCTGGCTATAAACTTGAGAATGTCGCTTACAAAGAAAACTTGGCTCAGTTCTAAGGTAGGATAGATCAATTCCAGACCAACGTGGATACTATGATGGAGTTTCTTCGTGCCCAGAAGGACGCCACTGCTGCTGCCACTATTCTTGCAACCACTACTAATGTGACTGTTGTCACTCCTGCGATTACTTCTATTCACGCTGTCGTCGAAGTTTCGGTTGAGACTATGATTCAACATGTTGTTAATCCACCATGCTCTCAGCCTGGTCCGAATAGGCTTCCTGACGCCTATCCGTGGGTAATGCCTCCAAACTTCACTCTCCAAATTGCCAATGGTAGTGCTTTTGTACCTTATCAACATTTTGGTATGCTTGTGCCCAATGGGAACTCTGCTGCTTACCCATGGAGCATGCCTACTCTGCTTCCACCTCCTGTCGTGAATACTGATAATCATGAGATCCCTCAAGTGCAAGCTCGCCAGACTCTTGTGCCAATTGATGTTGAAGTTCCTGATGAAAATGAGCATGTGTACAGAGGTCATCCTATTCATGTTCCGATTCCATCTCAATCTACTCAAACTACTGTTTA
Organism: Lathyrus tuberosus; assembly: GCA_022829125.1. NCBI lineage: Eukaryota > Viridiplantae > Streptophyta > Magnoliopsida > Fabales > Fabaceae > Lathyrus > Lathyrus tuberosus. The sequence continues at coordinate 18,358,761 of JALAZF010000066.1, read as the reverse complement.
GAATGTCCATTCGGAATGCCTTACCCTCGGGCATCATCCGCTGCTGTGGTGCCTCCTCCTGGTTATCCGTATGGTGCTCAGATGGGTCAGACTTCTGGTCAGATAGTCAATTCTGGGTTCATATATTTGTCTCAGTTTGCTTCTCCTCAAGTGCCTGCTCAGACTGCGTCTGAGCCTCCTAATCTGCAAGTTTTTGTTAGACCTGCTGATAAGAACAAGCCTGCAGACTATAAATTGTTGGATGAGAGAATCAGAGCTATCGAAGGTTTTATGGATTTTGGCATGGATGCCAAAGACTTGTGTTTGGTTCCAAATGTTGTGTTATCACAAAAGTTCAAAATTCCCGAGTTGCCGAAGTACAAAGGGCTGAGCTGTCCTCGAAGCCATGTGACCATGCACTGCAAAAAAATGGTATCTTATATTGACAACAATTAATTACTTGTTCATTGTTTTCAAAATATCTTGTCTAGAGCTTCATTAGACTGGTATATGGGTTTGGAACGTAACAAGATTCGTTCATGGAGAGACTTGTCCGAAGCTTTCTTGAAACAATACAAGTATAACCTCGATATGACTCCTACTAGGCTACAATTGTAGAATCAGCCTCAACGGACAAGTGAAACCTTCAAACAATATGCGCAAAGGTGGCGCAAAATGGCCTTTCGTGTTCGACCCGCTCTCTCTGATATAGAGTTGGTTGACATCTTCATGGGGACATTACAAGGGTTGTACTACGAGAAAATGGTGGGAAGTTTATTTTTGAACTTTGCTGAAATTGTGACTATTGGTGAAAGAATTGAAAATGGGTTAAAGATTGGTAAGATTTCTAGTATCGTTACTCAGCAACCAACCAACAAGAAACCTCGGAGTAACTATGCAAAGAAGAAAGAATGTGAGGCGAATGCTGTAATGGCAAAAACCCCTCATCAGTATCAGGTTCCCATGACTCCTATGTCGTACTATCCATATACGTATGCTGCTGATGCCTATAACACCCCAAAATTTGCCCCCTCTTTTCCTAACCTTAACTGGCTTTCGCTTTGCATTTCCATTTGTTCATAACAATTAATTATGCATTGCATTGAGCTCTCGAGACATGGGATCACGGTGACCTTGTGGCTCAGGACTTCTTTTATTCTAAGCAGCAAGCATCAGAGTGCCCCAACATTTATTTTGCTCGGTAATTTGGTATCAGATCATTCTTTTTTCAGCGGGGTATTTTGAGGAGTTCCCAACTTATTCCAGGCATTTTTAATATTTTCATTCATCTGACTGTATTTCCCTTCTGCATCATCTGTATAGCATAAAGTATTTTTCATCTCGCATAGTGCCTAAAATGTCACCGGAATAATTTCTCAGATTTACAGACAGACCGGTCAAACTAAATCTCAACGGTGCGTAAAATTGGTGGACAAAAATTTTTAAAATCGAGCTTGCAGACGTCAATTATATTGATCTACGTTTCGCGTAGTTTAACCTGACGTGTTCGTTTTAATTTTTTGACCATTTTTCGTCGCATTATGATCAATTTGAGCATTTTAACGGGTCAAAATTGATTTTAAAATCTGATCAAACGATGTATTTCTCTGAGTCGTATATTTCACACTGATCATTTTGGTGTACTCGGGTTATTTTTTCGAGCACTTAGGCGTCCGACTTTTATTTATTTGGGGTCCGTTTATTTTTACATTTTTTGTCTAAATATTTAGAATAAATAAATAGGATAATTAATATTGTTGGGGAGAGTTCACTAGGGAACATTGATACATAGTGTAGAACTAGGCACCTTTGTGAGAGACACACCACTTGTCCACCTAAAACCTTAAGGTGATAGGTGAGTAGGTTCTCCCACTTATAAATGCTCAAGTCACCACATTCTTATCCAATGTGGGACTATTTCCCCACTTGCTTATATTATTCCAATACTCCCTCTCACGTGGGAGTTCACAATGTTCCCCCTTTTTTATACTTCTTGGGCGTTTCGATTTCAACGGGACATCACTTCCTGGGCATTTCGATAAAAGTAAGTTGGTCCCTTTCTCGAACCAGACTCTAATACCATTTGTTGAGGGAGTTAACTATGGAGCATTGATACATAGTGTAGGACTAGACACCTTTCGTGAGAGACACACCACTTACTCACCCAAAACCTTAAGGCGACAGGTGAGTGGGTTCTCCCACTTACAAATGCTCAAGTCACCACATTCCTATCCAATGTGAGACTATTTCTCCACTTACTCACACTTGCTTATATTATTCCAATAAATATTTTTGTTTTAATTTTATTTTAAATGTTTAATTTATTTTAGGTCTAACTAATTATTTAATTTGGACTTTAAAACGGACATTAGGGATATTATTGTCAATTTAGAATTAACCCTATTTTGGTATATATATATATATATATATAGAGTCATGCTAATACACATCCATGTAGATGTGCATTAGCAACATACACCTTAGTGTATTTTTGTGTGGAGTCCATTATTTTTGAGTGAGACCCACATTAGAAAAATGAAGAAAGAAAATAGAAAAAAAATACATTTAGTGTATTTTTGTGTGGGGCCCACCAATTTTGGGTGTGTTAGCATTTCTCATATATATATATATATATATATATATATATATATATATATATATATATATATATATATATATATATATATATATATATATATATATATATATATATATATGTGTGTGTGAAATGCTAACACACACCTAAAATTGGTGGGCCCCCCACAAAAATACACTACATATATTTTCTTTTTATTTTTTTCTTTATCTTTCTAATGTGGGTCTTACCCAAAAGTGGTGGGCCTCACACAAAAATACACTAAAGTGTATGTTACTAATGCTCATCTACATGAGTGTGTATTAGCATGACCATATATATATATATATATATATATATATATATATATATATATATATATATATATATATATATATATAAGTCCATATGCAATCTATAATATAAGAAAAAAAAGGGCTCTGAAAAACTCACTTTTGCCCCTTTCTCTTTTAATGCCACATCTTAATTTTAAGGGCAAAAAGTGTCCAAAAATTACTTTTTCTAACTATTGATGTCACACAATTGTAATCTAACTATATAGTTAATGTTATAAGTCTTTCTTGGTTAAAATTGATTCAAATGATGATGTCATTTACTTTATATCCAATTATATCATTTGTAATAGTTTACTTTAATTAAATGGTTAATACCCATTTTGCCCCCTGCCATATAGGCGCTTTTCGAAAAATCCCCCTGTAAAAAAAAACTTGCAAAAAAAACCCTAACATTTGAAGATTCTCTCAGTTTTGACCTTCATCACATTCAGTCACTAAAAATGCCAAAATGGCAGGGGTCAAAATAAAAACGCTGCCAAAATGGCAGGGGTCAAAATCAAAACGCTGCCAAAATGGCAGGGGTCAAAATAAAAACGCAGCCAAAATGACAGGAGTCAAAATGGCAGGTTTTTGGTGACTGAATGTGATGAAGGTCAAAATTGAGAGAATCTTCAAATGTTAGGGTTTTTTTTGCAAGTGTTTTTTTACAGGGGGGTTTTTTAAAAAGCGCCTATATTGCAGGGGACAAAATGGGTATTAACCCTTAATTAAAAGTTGCTGACATTTAAGTGTCTTGTCTCTCTTCTCTTCCTTTCTCTTTCATGCTATGTCTTGGCCTCTTTCTCATTCTCACTGTTCCTTTCTCTTGCACGCTTTGTCTTTTCCTCTTCCTCTTTCTCACTGTCACCGTGAGATTCTCTTTCTTTGTCTCTCCTCTTCAACGTCGTCATTGATTTGTATCTAGACGATGGTGCTGTGTATGGAAATGGTCGCAAAACTGTTAAGGGTTTGTTCTTCGTCAACTTCGTTTCTTTGATAAATCTGTTAATCGTTTTCCTTCTTTTTCTGATTTTAGGGTTTAGGGTTTGTTTTTCTGATAAATCTGTTACATCTACAAAACTGTGGTTCAGATTTTAAGGTGAAATCATTATCTGAGATTCATATCTATCATTCTCGCTCGTCCTTCTCTGTGTTTCCGATTTTGAAGCATTGAAGGCATTATTTTGGATCTTGATTTTTGGATTTTGTGTTTTTGATCTATTACTTTCAATCTATAGAGCATTGCAGGTTAGGGCTTGAGTGAGAATGGCAGAAAAATCTCAGATTTTCGACTGAAGAGGCAGTAAGCTTGCTTTTGCTTTTAACTGAAAAACATTTGAATTTAATGCATGTAAAAAAAACATTTCAGTTCTTGTAGATGCTCGTCTTTATGTTTTGTGCATAAATATAAACGTGTTAATGGCTAAACATTTTGTTTATGTCTTAACAGTTGAAAAGATCTGTGGAAAAAATGGACCGGAGAAAAGAAGTGGTGCTTTGGAGATACCATCCGTAGTAATTGCTTACGCCGAATAATAAAGAGATAAGTTGGTTTTCATTATTTTTCTTCTTTCATTTAATGTTGAAATCAGAAACCTGAACTTTGAAGGTTGAGGCACTTGGGTTGTTTGTGATGAAAATCTATGAATGGTAGATGTTTGATTAAATGTTTGTGTATGCAATTGATAATAGTTGTCTTTTGTTGATTGTCTCAAGCGTAAAACACAAAATTACAAGATCCTTCTAAAATGGACACATTGAATTGATTTGAAATAGATGGATTACTAACTTTGTAACTCCATTTGGGTTTAAACATTGTTAGTGTTGTATTATTTATTTCTGACACTGTAATGTTTGACTACATAACTCAATTTATAATTATATAAATGTTTTTTCCTGTTTTCAGATGGTCGACAGATTGGATGATGCGATCATACAAAGTTAACGAAGTGTTTTCTGAATAGTGTAAGTGTCGTTGAACATCTTTCCTTAATATTTTGCAGATGATGTTCCTTCCTGAATCTGTTTTTCTACTAACTGTTTCATTATTGGAATGTGACAGATGTTACACTACATCCTCTTCATTCCCTTAGAAAGGATCTTATAGGTATTACTGATATTAATTTTTTATTGACAGATGATACATGATATGCTCTTGGTCCTGGTACACCTGCAATCTAATATATCTATATGTGTTATATTTACCTTAACTATCTTAGGTGGTAGAAGCAGTGAGGTACCCAGAAATGTCTCTATTTAGAGCAATTTTTCCCTAAAGGAAGTGATTGTATATCATTGTTACATGTTTCTGCAAATTAATGTTGCAACATAGCGTGGACTTTTTCTCATGGATGAGCACATGAGAGTAATTATTGCAAATGGAAACCTGTTTTGTTTCAAGGTTCTTACAACATAAATTTTTTCATGCTGACCCATTATCCTTACCCATACAATTGACATATGAACCTTATTTGTGGTTATAGGAGCAGGAAATGGGCGTCTCTGCAATGGTTTTGTAAACATAAGGTCTTTGTTTTGATCTTTGTTTTGTAAATAGTATATACTATAATTGTTAATTTTATATGATTTGATTTATCTCTTAAGGTGTGGTCACTGTAAAATGCTGGATGAAGGTTATGGATTAGTAGGCCTTAAAACTGATGTTTCTTGGACGATAGATAAGGTACATGTACTTTCTGCAACATAACATTTTATTGTTTTAAATAGCACATCTAATATCCCATGGTTTTATATAATTGTGTGTTTCTTAATTTTTACTTATATAGATATGAAATATTCAAATTATATTTATGTCTTTGAAATATATTTACCAATGTTTTGCTTCCCAATCCCCCATATTAAATAATTATGTATTTTAAAATAAATGAGAAACTTGACCATTGATATTCAAATACCAGCAGTGGTTATTGAACTACCCAACCAATAATTACAGCCTAAAACAAAACGTTTAGAATCTCAACGTTAACCATTATATAAACCTTTTCCTCTTCATTTTATCACACAACCAACATCATTCGAGAAGGAAAACGAACATGAGTTCCAATGATGCTGTCCATACACAACAAAGTTCAGATGTTCAACAATCAATCTCAGATGTTCAGAGACCCACTTCTGATGTTCAACAACCAGTTCATACCCAACAAGTCCAGCCCGAGGAAGCTGTGCAGAGGCTACAGTCGGTCTCAGTTGAAAGAAGACGGAGGAGGAGGAGAATTAACAGAGCAAGAAGGATACGGAAGAAATGTACATTTGATTCAGATGATGAAGACTTAGCACCAATCGGTTGGAGCAATTTCATGTCGTTCAGGCCTTTTAGATTTGACATTTAGGAGTTTTATTTTTCTTAATGTTGTAACTTTCTTTCTGAATCCACCACTTTGAATGAAATAGATTTCAATTCATATGAATGAATTTGGTTTTGATTTTTTGATTTCCTTTTCTGCGTTACATATATGTTTACAAATACATCTTTTGCATTCAAGTTTTTTGTTGTTTGAATGTATGATTCTTGACAAAGTCTAACGTTTATGAGTGACACATCTCTGTTTCCCATCCTTTATACCTGTAATGTGTATCAGTATCAAAAGTATAAGATGATGATGACATAAATAACATGCCCCAAAACGACTTGGTGTTGAAATCTAAGATTTGACGGGTACCATCAGATATAGCTGTATTTTGTACTCTTTTTTGACCTACTTGTGTTGTGGCTTGTCAAAGGTATATTTTAATTTTGTAACAAGGTTGTCATCTATGCAGTCACATCTCTCTGTTTCTCTCTATTACTGCTAATCATAATAAACTTCTTCCAGGATTGGTTCAGGGATTTCAAGGGAAAGTTTATATTTATCTTATTTGGCAGTCGCTCTAAAGCCACATTTATTTCTGCGGTGAGTTATGAGTTATGCTTGATTCATTTTTTTTGTTGTCTTATAAGTATTTTCCAATTGTTTAATTCTCTAAGTAGCATCCATATGTAACAGGATGAAGATCGCAATGTTCCCTTCTTATGAGGGACTGATATTGATGAAAACATAGTTCTTTCCGATGAGACTGAGACGGTAGCTAAGAGCTGTGGGATTTCTTCCACACCATTCTTAAAAGGTAATATTTAGATTGACATGGAAATGCAGTTTGAGTATAATACAAGTTTCCTCCCTGTATTGAAAATTAAGTAATATGTGCTTTCAAAAATTGTTTGGTGTGTTGTTAATTGTGATCATGAGTACCAAACTAATTTAGCCTTCATTGTTAGCATACTAAGAAAGTTTTATGTTACCAGTATGCTTTAAATTTATGTAATTTCTCTGATTTTTTCATTCATGGTTATAGGTACTGAAGAAGCAGCAAATGAATTTGCAACGAGGCATGGTTGAGAATATGTAGTATGTTTTTATTACTGAAAGGTCAAATATAGTGGTGGAGTAATTGCTTTGGTTATATCAGGAAATTTTACAAAATAAAGAGGTTGCTCATTGCAATAGTATTTCTTTCAAAACTTTTGACTAAGTGTATTTATAGTTAATGATTCATATTCAATTTTATGAGTGTCTTCTTTTGGTATAGATACAAAGTCATGACAATATTAATATAATATCATAATAGTGTGTGTATTATGACAAATATAGCGTTAATCATATTCAATTAATAATTTTCTCAGATCTTAATTTTGTATAATGAGTTTTAGTTTTGTTAAATTATATTAATTTATTCTTTCTCTTTTACAGATTGTAAATAAATATAATGACTTCCTTGCTACTCAATTTGTAAATTAAAAATTGGTGCGTGTTACCATTTGCAGTATATAATTATTACAACTTTTTGTTTGATTAAAATTGTGTTAAACAAAAAATTAATACATATGTTTTAAATTGACACAATTAGAAATTTGATTCAAATTTTTACATATACTAAACAAATACTATTATTATAAAAGAGTGCAACTTCAATTTTGAATCCATTTTTTAATCTACAAAACAAATACTATTGTAATCAACGGACACAACTTTTGTTTTGATTCAAATTTTTTTATATACAAATAAAATACATATCGTATAAACGAGCAAAACTTTAATTTTGAATCTAATTTGTAATATACGAAACAAATACTACTGTAATTCACGGGCACAACTTTTTGTTTGATTCAAATTGTGTTAAACAAAAAATTAATACAAATGTTTTAATTTGACACAATTAGAAATTTCATTCAAATTTTTATAAATAAGAAACAAATACTATTGTTATAAATGAGCGCAACTTTATTTTTGAATCAATTTTTTAATCTACGAAACAAATATTATTGTAATCAACAGACACAACTTTTGTTTTGATTAAAAAAATTTTATATACAAATAAAATACATATCGTATAAACGAGCACAAATTTTAATTTGAATCAAATTTTTAATATACGAAACAAATACTACTGTAATCCACGGGCACAACTTGTTGTTTGATTCAAATTGTGTTAAACAAACAATTAATACATATGTTTTAGATTGACACAATTAGAAATTTGATTCAAATTTTTAAATATACTAAACAAATACTATTGTTATAAACCAGCGCAACTTCAATTTTGAATCAATTTTTTAATCTACGAAACAAATACTATTGTAATCAACTGGCACAACTTTTGTTTTGATTCAAATTTTTTTATATACAAATAAAATACATATCGTATAAACGAGCAAAACTTTAATTTTGAATCAATTTTGTAATATACGAAACAAATACTACTGTAATTCACGTGCACAACTTCTTGTTTGATTCAAATTGTGTTAAACAAAAAATTAATACATATGTTTTAAACGGAAACATTTATAAATTTGATTCAAATTTTTTAATATACGAAACAATTACTATTATTATAAACGATCGCAACTTTAATTTTGATTAAATTTGAATACTACAAATTTTTCGACAATTTCTTATATCACCCATACAACTTTTTAATTTAAATTATATCTATTTTTATAATTTTACAATATTTTTTTTTAAATTTATTAACAAGTACGCATCCATAATATAAAATCCTCGAACAGACATGTCCGTGCGAACGCACGGGTTAGTTATTAGTTTCTAATAAACATACACCTGCAAGTTATAAATGTGTATAATAGTGTCAATTGCTGAACATATATATATATATATATATATATATATATATATATATATATATATATATATATATATATATATATATATATATATATATATATATATATATATATATATATATATATATATATAAAATACTTAAATGTTAACAAGTTGGTTACTGTAGATAATATAAGTGATCATAGTTTATTAAAATATGTTGTTTTGTTTCATAATTTAGATTCATAATTTTGTTTCACGTGCACTTAAATTGTTTGATTCATAATTTAGAATATGTAGTTTTATTTCAATAGTATAATAAATTCAACGATTTATTTATTTATTTATTTATTTTGTATCTAGTTTATTAAAATTTGTTAGTTTTATTATATAATTAATTAATCAATATGATCAGAGTTTCATTGTTTCACTTATTGCAATAGAGAATTCTTTGATTAAATCCTTGATCTTATTAGAATTTTGTTAATTATTTTTCATTAAGTATTTTGTTAATAATTTTGGTTAGTTCTTGTTAATATTTTTAATTGGGTAATTGTTAGATTCTAGTTGAATTTCATGAAGTTTTAGTTTTGGTTTGGTTTCTTGTAGAATCTTTAATTGATTTTCTTATTAAGTTCCATTAGAATCTTCATGATTAATTTTGGTTACTTTTCTTGATGATTATAGAATTGTCTAGATGAGATTTGTGCTTTGATACTTGAGATATTTGTGTTTGTTTGATCTTGTTGTTGCTAAACTCTCCTTGTGCATAAGTTGATTGGATGTAGGAAATGATGCTGATGTATACACTGTTGTTCTGTTCATACATGTTGTTAAATGCTGATATTCTGTCCTACTGGATATTACACCTGTTCTGTTCTGGAAATAGGAGCTGTTAAATGTGTTCTTGGTGATTGCTGGAATTTACTGTTGTGCTGTGCTAAAGCGCTGTTGTTGTTGCTATTTTTGGTTTGGTTTATACTTGCTTTGCTTTAACATCTTTCTCATCCTCATCTCCTTTCTTCTCCTTTGAGTTTTGAATATTTTTGTTGATTGAGATTGAGTTTGTTTAATGTTTACTTGTGTTTGATCACATGTTCCCTTAGGGCTCCTAGTTTGAACTTAATTTTTGATTAGGTTCGAAGTAGGATAGACATTAGGCTCTCAATCTTTTGTATGATAACAATTAGGATAGTCTCTTTCAAACCTTAACTTTAGGTCCATCTCTTTGCATGATAACATTAGGTAGACTCCCTCCTAACCTCAACTATAGGACCATTTAACATGACAACATCTAGGACCAAGTCTCCCTTAGAGCTCCCTTTGAGTCCCTCTCTTCTCTCTCTTAATACAAGTAAAATACTTAACAACTACGATGTGTATTGTGCGCCACGAGCCTTAAGCATATGGAAAAAGATGAGCGGATGCATTTCTAACCTCATCTTAGGGTACTTTGTGTGCGAAACACTTAGATCGTTAGCGCGAAGTATTCGATCCTATGTCATAGACTTTAGTGCAATACACGTCACAAACAAAGTCAATCCACTTCTCTAAAATCATTGAACAAATCCAAATCATTTTGTCCCTCGAGATGTTTCGTCAAACCTTTTCAGAAAAGGCATGTTACCTCTGTTTTACCGCAAACAGGCATCGACCCTAAATGCTGGAACGCGAGCTTAGCATCATTCATAAAAGACACCAACCAACCCGTGGTAGACCGAACTATGAATGCTCTGACTTCTTCATTCTCGTCTGAATGAGGATACGTAGGTACAAGACGACGAAGTCTTGGCGAGCACCCTTCCCCCGTTTCGTAGGTCGAACTACGACGCTCTGATTTCCTCATTCTCGTGCGAATGAGGATACGTAGGCACAAGACGACGATGTCTTGGCAAGCACCCTTCCCTCTTTTTTCGTTCGTAGAACGAACTACAGGCGCTCTGACTTCCTCATTCTCATCCGAATGAGGATACATAGGCACAAGACGACGATGTCTTGACGAGCACCCTTCCCTTCACTTCCGTAGTCCCACGAACTACGGATGCTCTGACTTCCTCATTCTCGTTCGAATGAGGATATGTAGGCACAAGACAACGAAGTCTTGGCGAGCATAATCCCCCCATTTACCCATAGTCCTTCGAACTACGTTGACTCTGACTTTTCCATTGCACGAGGGAATACAAAGGCATAGGACGGTGAAGTCCTATCGAGTCACCTTTTGTCTTTGCCTTTTCGTTTCCGTTTAGCAGTAGGATTTAGATAAACGCACCCTTTGATTAGAACAACAAGCGTGGATCCCGTTGATTATAACGGACGCGAGGGGGTGCTAATACCTTTCTCTCACGTAATCGACTCCCGAACCCGGACTTGATTGCGATGACCATGGCTTCTCCCTTTTGAGGTTTCTTCGATCATTTCCTTTCCCCTATCAGGATAAATAATGTTCGGTGGCGACTCTATTTTTTCTGCCATTTTTTTTCGCGTTGCGACACTGCCCAGTATCAACAACCGCCATATCAGTATGAACCGCAAAAATAGGCTTAGACTCCTCAGAATTAATAGCCACAACGTCAATAATCTCAACAAAATAACAAAAATCAAAACCATAACAGACAAGGGAATACCAATAATCAGAGCAACTGCAAGCGCATGAACTTTGACAAAATTCTCGTGCCGTACACAGAACAGTTTCCTTTTCTTGTTTATCAGGGAGCAATTGTACCAACAGAAATTCCACCTGCGCATCTCCCGCATGGCCCAAAACATAATCCTAAGGTATCATGTGCTTGCCATTTTGGGTACATAGGACATGCTATTGAGGATTGTATTATTTTCAATACCAAAGTAAAAGAGCTAATTGATCTGAAGATTCTGACATTTGCCGAAGAACGTCCTAATGTGCAAACGGATCCTTTGCCAACTCATGGTGGACCGGGGGTTAACATGGTCAAAGACAATAAAAGGGCTGAACTGATCAAAGATGTCGATAAAATGAAAGCTCCAATGACTGTTGTGATCAAGAAATTGAATGAGCATGGGATCCTGAAAGGTCTTCATGAAGAGTGCCCTATCTGTGAAACCAATCCTAATCAATGCAGAGAATTAAAAGGTTGTGTTCAGATTCTGATAAATAGAGGTGCGGTCCAGTTTGCTAAATCCAGAGCTGTTGAGAAAGTAGCTACTATTGAACCATTCACGATCATCTACAGAAGAGTTCTAGTGGAAGCTCCAAAGAAGAAGGTTCAACCTATTACTGTTTATTTGCCTAAGTCGTTCCCTTATCAGAGCTCTAAAGAAGTGCATTGGAAGTATGATTCTATTGTGTACTCATGGGGTCGAAAAATACAATTTTCAGAGTCTGAGATTGTGAATATAACCGCCATTGGAGGCATGAGTCATAGTGGACGAGTGTTTGCTCCAAAGGTCACTTCTAAGCCACTGCAAGTGCCAACTTTCGTCTCTCCCAAGGAGAAGGATATTTCAATAACCCCTGTTGTGCAATAAGGGGAATCCACATCAACATCTACATTTGTTACCAATCCCTCCACATATTACAAAAGGAAAAGAAGTAACTGTTGATGAAAATCAAGAATTTATCAAGTTGATCAAGAAGAGCAATTTCAAGATCGTGGATCAACTGGGGCAGACACCCTCGAAGATCTCAATCTTGTCCTTACTTATGAGTTCGCTCACTCGCCGATTGGCTTTATTGAAAGTGCTGAACGCTGCCCATGTAATGCATAACATCTTTGTTGACTAGTTTGATGATGTGGTTGCCAATATAACCGCAAGTACATATCTAGGTTTCAACGAATCCGAGTTGCCTCCTGAAGGAATAGTACATAAAAAAGCCTTACATATATCAGTGACTTGCATGGATGCCTTGCTATCTCGTGTCCTCGTGGATACCAGTTCTTTACTCAACGTGACGCCTAAGGGCATGTTGAGCCAATTACTGGTAGAATGGAGCGAGACGAGGGCTAGCGCTTTAATTGTCAGAGCCTTTGACGATTCTAGAAGATAGGTGATAGGCGAGGTGGATCTACCAATCAAGATAGGACAATACTTGTTCACAATCACCTTCCGAGTGATTGATATCAACCCTGCCTATAACTGCTTATTAGGTTGGTCGTGGATCTATGCCGCTTGGGAAGTTACTTCCACGTTGCATCAGAAGCTCAAATTTATGTACGACGATCAATTGGTTATTTTATGTGGTAAAGAAGATTTGTTGGTAAGCGAGTTATCCTCCTTTCGATATATCGAGACTGATGAAGGCATAACTGAGGTGCTGTTACAATGTCTTAAATATGAAGACGTCAGCTCTGCTTCTATCAATCAAGGTAAATCATCAGACGTGACCCTGTTATCTGCTAAGCGTGCAAGAGAAGCTCTTGAGAAAGACACCCTTTCGAATTAGGGACAAGTGGTAGATGTTGTGGAGAAGCATGATCGTTTCAGGCTGGGTTATCTTCCTACCCAACAAGTCAACTCAGGTGATCAAAAGAAGTTCAATACGATCAAGTTCAACAATGTTGGTTTCCAGAAAGGCGACAATGTGGTTGTTATTGATGATGTTGGCGCTAGCAGTCAGAATGCAAGATTTGTGCGCAAGTGTCCTCCTAATTTCAAAGGATCAATTAGGGTCTGCCCATGTTATTGATGACTGATGTTGGCTACCATGATTCCTAGGGTCTTTCCCTTGAACACGTAATGCATTTTGCTTTTCTGCTCCCTCGTCTTCGCCCGAGACGAGAGGATAGCTTGTAAAGGGCCTCCCGTTTTGGACATATTATGTAATCAATAAATGAAAGTTTTTTGCATTCAAAACATGCTCTTTTCCTTTCTTTATTTTAATTTTTCACAAATAACAAATGGTAAAAGTTTCTTTTATTTTTATCTTTCAAATAACTCATTCTGAGCAAAATTCATAAACATGCAGAGAAAATAAATGCATTGATAACAACATGGCGAATATCCATTACAATTCTGAGGTTCCAATTATGTATTATCGGCTGAACTAGCAAGGCTCCTTAAGCACGAGCAGAAAGAGATTCAGACACACAAAGAGCCAGTGGAAGTCGTTAACCTGGATATTGATGAAGTCAGAAAAGAAGTCAAGGTTGGGGCATCTCTCGCCAAGCATGTACGCACTGAGTTGGTCAAGTTATTGCAAGAGTATGTTGATATATTTTCCTGGTCTTATCAAGATATGCCTGGGTTGGATACCAACATCGTTGAACATCACTTACCATAAAATCCTGAATGTCCTCCTGTCAAGCAGAAGCTCAGAAGGACCAGATCTGATATGGTACTCAAGATCAAAGAAGAGGTAAAGTAACAGTTTGATGTTGGGTTCCTATCCATTTCCAGATATCCTAAATGGGTTACTAACATCGTCCCGATTCTCCAGAAGATGGAAAGTCAGAATGTGTGTGGATTATCGAGATCTCAATAAGGCAAGCCCGAAAGATTATTTCCATCTGCCTCATATTGATGTCTTGGTGGACAACACCACACTGTTCTCAGTCTTTTCATTCATGGACGGTTTCTCAGGGTACAATCAGATAAAGATGGCTCCCGATGATATGGAGAAAACCACATTTATCACGCCTTGAGGCACATATTGCTACAAAGTCATGCCATTCGATTTGAAAAACGCAGGGGCAACATACCAAGCGCCATGGTAACCCTCTTTCACGATATGATACATAAAGAGATTGAGGTTTACGTGGACGATATGATTGCCAAGTCCAAGACTGAAGATGATCACTTGGACCATTTGAGGAAACTGTTTGCTAGGCTTTAAAAGTTTAAGCTGCGGCTGAATCCTGCAAAATGTACCTTTGGAGTCCGATCTGGTCAACTATTGGGCTTTATTGTGAGTCATAAAGGCATTGAAGTTGATCCCGACAAAGTTCGAGCAATTCAAGACACGCCGCCTCCTAAAACTAAAAAAGAAGTCTGAGGCTTTCTGGGCCGACTTAATTACATCTCCAGATTCATTTCTCATTTGACGGCTACCTATGAATCAATATTTAAATTGCTAAGAAAAAAATCAATCGGTTGAATGGAACAATGGTTGTCAAGAAGCATTTGACAAAATAAAAAAGTACTTGCAAGAACCACTGATCTTAGTACCATCGGTTCCTGGTAGGTCTTTAATCATGTATCTCATTGTCCTAGATGAATCTATGGGCTGTGTATTAGGTCAGCATGACGACATGGGCAGAAAAGAACACACAATCTACTACTTGAGCAAGAAGTTCACCAATTGTGAGACCAAATACTCACTATTGGAAAAGACTTGTTGTGCTCAGGTTTGGGCCGCTCGACGCCTAAGACAATATATGATTTGCCATACTACTTTATTGATATCTAAAATGGATCTGATAAAGTACATATTTGAAAAAGCCTGTTGTCACTGGTAGAATTGCTCGATGACAAGTGATGCTAACTGAGTACGACATCCAACATGTCACACAGAAAGCTATAAAAGGGAGTGTTTTGTCTGACTATCTTGCTCATCAACCTGTGGAGGGTTATCAACCAATGAAGTTTGACTTTCTGGATGAGGACGTTTTGTTTATCAGAGATTATGAAACACCAAACCCTGACATAGGACCCGAACCAGGGGCGCGATGGATGCTCGTGTTCGATGGTGCCTCCAATGCTCGAGGTCTTGGAATTGATGCTATCCTCATCTCTCTAACAAATTTTCATCTTCCCTTCACCGTCAGATTATGCTTTGAATGAACCAATAATATGGCTGAATATGAAGCATGTATCTACGGAATTAAAGCAACCATTGACATGAGAATCAAGATTCTTGAGGTCTATGGAGATTCTGCTCTGGTAATTGGCCAAGTCAGAGGGAATTTTGAGACTTGGGATACCAAGTTGGTTCCATATCAAAGGCACATTGCAAAATTGATTCCCCATTTTGATGAAATCACTTTTCATCATATCCCTAGGAAAGAGAATCAACTAGCTGACGCCCTTGCCACCCTGGCATCCATGTTCAAAGTCTAGTGGAAATACAAAGCACCTGTTATCCGCATTGATCATTTGAATGAACCTGCACATTGTCTAGCAATTGAGGATGAGTCTGATGACAAGCCTTGGTTCTATGACATCAAAAGGTACCTGGAAAAACAAGAGTATCATGAGGGTATAACCATCACTGATAATAAGGCTCTCAGGCGACTTTACGCTAAATTCTTCTTAAGTTGTGGTGTATTATACAAAAGGAATTATGACTCTGTGTTGCTCAGATGCGTGGATAGACATGAAGCAAACACGATCATAAGGTCCATACATGAGGGCTATGAAGGTGTACATGTCAAAAGGCCTGCCATGACTAAAAAGATCCTTCGAGCTGGTTAATACTTGACAACAATGGAGGTTGATTATTACAACTTTGCCAAAATATGTCACAAATGCTAAATCTATGGTGACAATATCCATGTGCCACCCACTCCATTGAATATTCTGACTTCTCCTTGGCCCTTCTCCATGTGGGGTATTGATATGATTGGGCTGATAGAGGCGAAAGCTTTCAGCGATCATTGTTTCATTTTGATTGCCATCGATTACTTCACCAAGTGGGTTGAAGCTGCTTCATATGCAAACGTTACACGGGGTTGCAAGATTTATCAAGAAAGAGATAATATGTCGCTATGGTATTCCTGGAAGCATTATTACTGACAATTCCAGCAACCTGAACAACAAAATCATGAAGGAGTTATGTCAAGAATTCAAGATCGAGCACCATAACTTTTCACCATATCAGCCCAAGATGAATGGCGCCGTTGAAGCAGCAAACAAAAACATAAAGAGCATTGTCCAAAAAATGGTCAAAACTTACAAAGATTGGAAAGAGATGCTTCCCTTTACTCTACATGGCTACAGAACTTTAATTCGCGCTTCCACTGGGGCAACTCCGTATTCACTTTTGTATATAATGGAGGTCGTCCTACCTATCAAAGTCAAAATCCCTTCACTCAGAGTCATCATGGAAGCCGATCTCGATGAAGCTGAATAGGTCCAATCTAGGTATAACCAGTTGAATCTCATCGAAGAGAAGCGGCTGACAGCCGTCTGCCACGGTTAATTGTACCAGAGATGCCTCAAAAGAGATTTTGACAAGAAAGTTCTCCCTCAAGCGTTCCAAGAATGTGAACTCGTGCTCAAGAGATACTCTTCTATACACTCGGATCAACGAGGCAAGTGGACTCCCAACTACGAAGGACGCTATGTTGTCAAGAAGACCTTCTCAAGCGGAGCCTTGATCCTAGCCATGATGGATGGGGAGGAATTACCACTACCTGTGAACTCTGACGCAGTAAAAAAATATTATGCCTAAAAAAAGAGATAAAGAGCCCGCTAGATGGACATCCGCAAGGCCAATCTAGGAAAAAATGGGTATTCCGATGGATAAAAAAAAAGTAATGTCCATGCAAAAGTTAGGGATGAATATATATATATATATATATATATATATAGACACACACACACACACACACACACACACGAGCGATCCAATCATCATCAACAAAAGCAAGGTGTTGAAACCTAGAGCTTATGGTGGGTACTAGCCAATGTTGTAGTCAATGCAAAACACAAATTTCCCATTGCCATTTACTTTTATTTTTCAATTTTTGCAAATTTCCTCATCAAGGATTTTTGTTTCCTTGTATACACTTTATGTACAAACCTTTCATATTCAATAAAATTCATCACTTGATTTCTCCATTATCTCTTTCAGTATTTTGCTTGCAAAACAAACGATTATTTGTGATCACATAATACTATAAAGCGTTGAGAATAACAAAAAAGATAAATAAACAGAGAAAGCATTATGCATTGTATGATTTACCAAAAATCCCTAAGGGATGATTGGTAGTCCCCTTTTCAAGCTTGGTACGCATCGAGCATCGTCATGGCTACCCAGAAGATTTTTTGTACTCTACCTCCCTATTAGAGCCATGTTTTCCCTCATTTTCCAGCGGAATCGCGTCCTCGCGGCATCCCCAACGGATCTGAGTTGTCATTCCCCAGCAGCGGTAGTGATTTGGTGTTCTTTTTTCCCCAAGCAGTGGTGGTCGTTTGGGGATCATCCATGCCCCGGTCTCCCCAGTAGCAGTAGTGGAAGTAGCTCGGAAACCATCCGTGTTACTCTTTCCCCCAGCCGAGGATGTCAAGTTGAAGTCCGTTTTGTTATATTCCCTGCCTGCCAGCACCACTGTACCATAACCTGCACCGCTGCATAGCATAATCTCACGCATCATGAAAGATTAAGCATACATTGCATTCGCCATGAGCATCTCCCTAACAGATGATCTCACACAAATGCCTTTTTTCCATATCTCTAAATAATCACATTCTCAACACATTTTCAATACACTTCCACAATCAACGACCAAATTTTCGAGCTACTCCTATATTTAATCCCCTTCCACCTTGATTACTCGAAGAACTGTCACAATTCGTACATTCAGGTCCAAGAAGATTAAATAAGGGCAGCTATCGTAACCCAAAATTTGACTTTCCCACTTTGCCTTTTTGCATTAACATTTGTGTTTGCATTCCCAGCATACGCATCGGTATTTCTGTATTTGTGAATTCATTGCAGGAATATATCTGTATTTCTGTATTTCTGGCATCCAAACGCTTTGTCTTCTTCTTTCTTGGCATTGATTCCCAAAAAGGATAATCCACCGTGCTTAGATGATTACAGGCCCATTAGCCTTATTGGTTGTGTATACAAGGTAATTATGAAACTGTTGTCTGCAAGGCTTAAACGTGTTATG
The DNA here is from genome assembly GCA_022829125.1 of Lathyrus tuberosus. Lineage (NCBI taxonomy): Eukaryota > Viridiplantae > Streptophyta > Magnoliopsida > Fabales > Fabaceae > Lathyrus > Lathyrus tuberosus. The sequence goes on along the minus strand of JALAZF010000066.1, from coordinate 18,339,941 downwards.
GGGAAGCTGATTTCTAGAGCCCAAACTGCATTCATTAAAGGAAGGCAACTCTTAGACGGCGTGTTGGTTCTTAATGAAGTTATTGATCTTGCAAAAAAAAAGTAAGAAGAGTTGTGTACTAATGAAGGTGGATTTTGAAAAAGCTTGTAATTGCGTAAAGTGGAATTTTATGAGGAAAATTATGGTGGCTATAGACTTTAGAGTGAAATGGATGAAGTGGATGAAAGGAACTGTTATGAATAGTTTCATGTCCGTTTTGATCAACGAAAGTCCTACTCACGAATTCAAATTTATGAGGGGCCTTAGACAAGGAAATCCCCTATCTCATTTCCTCTTTTCTATGGTAGGCGAAGGCTTAACAATTCTGGTTAAGAGGGTTATTTCTGCAGGTTTGCTTAAGGACTTCAAGGTCAAGGATAGTGTGTCTTACAACATTTTGCAATATGCGGATGATACAACTATTATTTGTGATGGTTCTTGGTCTAATTTATGGGGTTTGAAATCTATTTTGAAGGGCTTCGAAATGACTTATGGTTTAGCGATTAATACTGGTAAAAGTTCATTGTTTAGCATTGCGGTTGGGGACTTGTTCTTGAAAACAGCAAAGCAATTTCTAGCTTGCAAGATAGATTCACTGCCTTTCAAATTCCTGGGTTTGCATGTTGGAGGTAATCACAGAAGAATTTCTTTTTGGAAACCAATGGTTGACTGTTTAAAGGTAAAGTTGTCTATGTAGAAAGGTAAACTGCTATCCATTTGTGGGAGGGTGACGCTCATAAATTTTGTCTTTACGAATCTTCCTCTACACTTTCTTTCGTTTTTCAAAATTCCTAGAAAAGTCCTGTTGTCCATAGTCTCTATTCAGAGACACTTTTTATGGTATGGCTCAAAGTTATCGCGCGACATTGCTTAGGTAAGTTGGAAGACAATTTATGAGGTTAAGGAGGAAGGTGGCTTAGGTATCAAAGATATTGGATTGTTTAACAAAGCTCTCTTGTCCAAGTTTTAATGGAGGTTTTTAAATGAAAACAATGCGATTTGGGTAGGGATTCTTGAGGGAAGATATTGAAGCTTTGTTAAAACAATCTTGTCCAAAGAACCATATAGCACGAGTAAAGCCACTTCCTTATGGTGGAAGGACATTATGCAAGATCGTGAAGGAGTATGTAATGGTGATTTCACGGACTTGCTTTCTCATAAACTCGGTGATGGAAGCAACATTTTTCTGGATATTGAGATGGCTAGGGGATAGGTCTCTTCAATTTTTGTTTCCTGGTCTTTATAGCAGGTCCAACATGAAAAAGGGATTGGTTATTCAGATGAGATATTAGGTCGAATGTGTATGGTTTTGGAACCTTGATATCATTGATGTGGTTGGGTGCGCGACGCCGCAACATGATATACAAGATTTTTCCTTGTTGCTACTGGATGTCTTCCCAAGGAAAGATGCTAAGAACGTTATCATCCGACCTTTCAATTCCTCCAAGTGCTTCCCTGTCAAGTCATTCTACGACTGGCTGTTATTGACATACGATGATGGTTGTTTTGGATAATGGTAACAAGGAAGCTCTGAGTTTGGTTGGGAAAGCGTCACTTTCAGCGAAGGCCAAGATGTTTGTGTGGCAGTTGTTACTTGATAAGCTTTCTATGTGCCTTAATCTTGTGCGCCGAGGAATCATCTCTATTTCTCATGAGCGATTATATGTGTTTTGCTTTGCTTTTGATGAAGATGTTAATCACTTATTCTTTAATTGTGCTAAAACAAATTCTATATGTAGAAACATTTGTTATTGGTTTGGGGTGGGTGATATGAATGTGTCTGGTGGTTGTTACCATTTGTGTTCTTGGATTGATAAATTTAAGGGAAAGGCTTCAACGCCTAATGCAATAGGGATGTGGGTTATTGTGTGTTTGTGCATATGGCGGGCAAGGAACCAAATCCTTTTCAACAACGAAGTAGGAAATCCAGAAATAGTGGTGTAGAGGATTGTGCTCATTTCTTGGTGGTGGCTTTCCATGAGGCTTAATCATAATTTCACTTGTAGTTATTATGATTGGTGTAAATATCCATGGGAGTTCCTATAGTTTTAAAACTTGGTTGAAACTTTTTGTTATTTGAGGATTGTAATTGGGTTGGGGTACCCCTAGTACCCCTATTGGAATTGATTTTTTCTTATCAAACAAAAAATCATCATTAACTTCGCCATTTGCACTTCTAAAACCAATACATTTTACATCATCATCATCATCATCAATATTACTACCTAATTCACTAGCATCCACAATCTCAAGATTATATACATTGTGTTCTACATATACATCTATTACCTCAAATCCTATGACGTCTTTGGCAAACTACAACACATCACTATCATAATTCAATGGTCTAAGACAATGAGAAAATCTGAACATATGATTACAATACCACACACACCTTATGACTTTATAACCCTCACTTTTAATCAAACTTTTCAAATCCATGTATGACATGTAATCCATATCCCACTTCCAATTCATCTCAGATACATTTCCATCAACATACCACTTAATAGGCTTAAGAATTAATACTCCCATATGGTGTATTCTCAACTTAACCTCATAACTCTTAGTTGACCTGAGAATTAATAAAAAAAATAATAAAATAAATTAACATGCAATGAGACCACAACTTAACATTAAAAAAGGATGGTGGACCACAAAATAAAACAAGAAAATAGTTGGGATCATAAGTTAACATAGAAAAATCATGGTGGATCACAAGTTAACATACAAACGACACAACAAAACAAGTGGGACATAGTGATACTAAAAAAAGGACAACAAAACATACCTTAAATAGAACTTCACTTGTTCACTGCTATCGAAACCCCCTTGCTCATCTTTGTGAACTTCGATTCCAAAAAAAATGATTGTAGATACGTTTGAACAATGACTCCCAACTACGAGATGGTGATTGAGCTTCGTTTCGCTTGAACAACAATAATGAAAGAGAAGAGGTTAGGGAAATGAGGGATTATGGTTCTTTGTTTTTTCTAGAAATGAGAGATTAGGCAAATGTTTTTTTTTTTTGCAAATTAAAGTTATATGTATAGATTGGAATATAAAACATTTTTACTAATTTACAAAATAAAAAATATATATAATTTTAATTAAAAATGAGATAAATCTAACATGGGTAGAAATGTCACGTCATTAATGACGAGGTCAGCTGTACAAAATTGAAGAAAGATCAATTAAATTTAAGAGATTTAAAATTGAGAGGTTAAAAAATTAATTTTTAAAATGGATCAACTAAAAGTTAAAAATTATCAAACTAAAGTTATATTTAAATATATTTTAAATTAAATGTTATAGATATAGTCAATGAAAGCTGCTTAAATTGTTAAAAAATGACACATATTTCAAAAGTCACAGATTCAATTTATCTTCTCTTTCTCCTGTGATCATCTTTTATGGTTAAAACTAGTAACAAATCCGTAAGTATGCACAAAGTAGGTTTTTGGGTGGGGTATCGTTTTGGACGGGTATGTGTTTATGTGTTTACAAATTGTCATAAAAATTGAAAGTTGAAAAAAGAAAAAAAACTTAAGAATAATAGTAAATTTAAGTTGAAATAATAGTAAATGTAGAAGATAAAAGTTAAACAACAATATCAAGAATAATATTATTAAAAATAAAAACTCTAGAAACTTGAATTAGATAAATTATCGTTTTAGTTTTTTTACAAATAAGACATTATTTTATAAGAGAGAATACACATTTTAAACATCTATTCAATTTTTTTTAATAAGTTCTCTTAATCTTTTTCACATATTTGAAAAAAATGGTATATAAATTTCAATTATTCAATATTTGGATTAGTAGTAAAGTTGTTCCCATTTATAACAACGGTATTTTTCTCGTATAGAAAAATATTTTAATCAACAATGCATTTTTTCGCATATATAAATATTATTTTTGTTTTGATATTATTTATAAAAATATTTGATAAATAGTAAAGTTGTTCCCGTGTATAAAAATATTTGAATCAACAATGTATTTTTTCTCGTATATAAATATTATTTTTGTTTTGAAAATATTTGAATCAATAGTAAAGTTGTTCCCGTTTATAAAAATAATTGGATGAGTAGTTTCATTTTTCCCGTTTCAAATAATTTTAACAATATGAGAAAACAAATTTTATTAAGTCACAAATATATATATATATATATATATATATATATATATATATATATATATATATATATATATATATATATATATATATATATATATATATATATATATATATATATATATATATTACACTAAAGATAAATTAATCAAATATAGTAGTTTATATATAGTAGAGTCAGAGTATTTAACCAAGAAAAATTGTATAGTTGACACATAGATAAAATTGACAGATGCAAAAGCTTGCCAATATGCATATTATTTGACAATTGAAAATCTTAAGAAACCCATTAACACTCATTATAATAAACTTATAATAATCATTTATTTTTTAGCATATCACTCTCTTATTTTTCTAGTAACATAGTTATTTTCTTATGAATATTAAAATATAGAGAGTGATTTACATTTCTTTATATGCTTTTAGACCAAATGTTGGGAAGCTTGCAAATCCACAACCTTCACCAACAGTGAAAAACCATTGAAAGAATTTCCATGTGAAGCTATACGAGAGGTATTTTCCAAGTGTTTGTATTTGCTCATTTGCTAGTTTGGCCTCTTTTGTTGTATGGTAACCACTGCAACATCCAACATTAAAACAAAATTTCAATTCAACATAAAATAACTAAATAGCTAAAATTAATTCAAATAATCGATCAAATATAGAAGCAACAAAGTTTCCATATTAACGCAATTAGTTAGTGTACTTTTCAGAGTGGAACCGCTAAAAAGAGGCCGAGAAAACTAACAACAAATAGTAATTAAATAATCCATCCTAATGCTGGAATCTTAGTATCTATCGAATTGCTTAAATATGAATTTTGGATTGCAATGGATGAACTCATTCCAAACAAGTAACTACGAAATCCACCTACACAAAGGAAATCAAATGTCAAATATTTACCAAACTAAGAGTTCAAGCAGTAAACAAAGTTGGTGAACACTATGGTGTTTCCAAATCAATTGCACTTATAAACTTAAAAAAGTACCTATGAATTTATAGTGGTAATATCATGTTATGGAACTGTTTGAAAGCTTCACCTATATTACGTATGTTTTGAACCTATGGATTAATATACGAATACACAATATGCTAATGGTTTTCAAATGGATGCATTGGATCAACAATACACCTTTCAACCAATTTCTATAAAAACTGTGAACTAAAACTTTATAGCAAACACATAGAATCATAATTCAGGATTCTCAGTAATATACACCATATGAGGTTGAAAAAGATAACTTATCTAATGAATCAGTTAAGACACATTCTCCCTAACCGAGTTGACTATTTCACTTAAACAAACAACATAATCTTCAACCTATAAGTTAAGTATATTTCACTTTTTGACACAAAAATTAACTAAAAATTATAAAAAAAAGGTAATAACCTTAATTTTATTTTAACTTAAAATCTGGATATCTTAAAAAAGTTTTAAACATTTAACAACATCATCTTCAACCTTAAAATAACATCATCACATTTAACAATATCATCTTCAACCTTAAACTAAAACATCATATTCACTCTATAAATTTTACAAATTATATCCAAACAAGTGAGAGAGACACCACATATTCACCTAAAACCCTAAGGTGATAGGTGTATGGATCCTGTCACTTATAAACTGCTCAACCTCCACTTTTCTAAGCAATGTGGGACTTAAAACTCACACTTGTATCTCTACATAACTCACACTTGTTTCTCAACAATCCCCCCTCAAGTGTGAGTTCATCCACTATGCTCCCCCTTAAGCAGAAGATATTTCACCAGTTGTAGGGAAAATAACAAAAAAAAAACAAATTTCTAAGCACGCGAAAGCATCCCTACAAAAAAGAAAAAGAAGTAAAAATTCCAACAAAAAAATCATAAAATCATAATTCAACTTGTAATTTTATAATGACAAAATTACAAACTCTCTCATACAATTGCAGAAAATTGCAAACCCTACCAATTATAATTTTTGAACGAAAAAATTATAAACCCTCTCTCAAATGCAATTTTTGGATGGAAAAATTACAAACCCTCTCAACAAACTATTTTAGAACGGAAAAATAGAAAACCCTCTCAACAAACTATTTTTGAACGGAAAAATAAAAAATCCTCTCAACAAACTATTTTTGAACAGAAAAATAGAAAACTCTCTCTAAACACACAACTACCCAAATCACCAAAATACCTAAAAGACTACATTTTGTTGATGTGTGGAAAAACTAAAACTAACTATCTCCATTTATATTAATACTCAAATTCTATTTTTTTTCTACTACCCGATGTGGGACTTGGATGAATATGCTATTTGACCCAACAAATCCTCTTTTCATCCAAAGTTTCACATATCTTTACTTTGTCTTCAACTTCATCTTCAAAGCGATCATTATAATTATAATGATTAGGCATATTTGTAAAATTATTACTCTTCAATCTTTTTGTCTTCTTCCTCCCTTGATCAGAATAATTGTTACTCTTCCTTGGGTCATCATGAGGGGGAAGCATTCACATTAGGTCAAACACTCACCTAAAGGTCAAAGACTCACTCAAACAAGTGAGAGAGACACCACATATTCACCAAAAATCCTAAGGTGATAGGTGTATGGGTCCTCTCACTTGCAAAAGTTCAACCTTGTCTTCCACATCATAATTTCCACCTTGTCTTCCACTCCATCACCTTCAAACATTAACAACATCAACCACATCAATAACAAAAACTTGTATCAGATGAAAAAGATTTTAGATAAGAGGTTTCAGAAAAGCACAACATTAAAATACAAAAAAAAGTGTGACCAGGAAACTCAGCAGTAGAAGCTACAACAATAAATTTGCACAGATCTGAGCACGAATGTTAGAGGCATATCTATACAAATCTATATAAAACCCAAAAATCTACAAAACATTACGAAGAAGAATATCAAACACGAAACAAAGCATCATAAATTATAAATCTGAAAATCATAAACTCGAAACACAAAAAATATTGAAGAAATAGGAAAATTGTGAAGCACAACAAGCATTTCGAATCCGACCACCACCACCCTCGCTGTCAGAAACGCGATGCTTATAGCACAGATCTACCACCGCCGTTGAATCGCACACTGCACATCATAAAGTATTTTCGTAAATCATTTTAGAAGAAAGAATCAAAATAGCATAAGAAGAACACGAAGAAAGAAGAAGAAAGATGTTTGAAGAAGAGGAAGAGTGAGATGTGCAGCGGGAGAGAGAAAGAAGAAAATTCTGAAGTTAAAAAGTGATGTGATATACAATGGGACTAGAGAAAAGCTGGAAAAATTTGAATTGAATTGATTTGTTTGAAACCAAAGAGAGTAAAAATCAATTAAAGAGATGATTAAAGTAAAATAAAGTAGAAGATTTATTAAGTAAATCAATTGGAATGATAATCAATTTGATTTAATATCATCGTTTGCTTGGATAAAGTAAATTTTGGACACAATTTACCCCGAAATTGATGACATGGCAAGATTAGAAATAAGGACATAAATGAGATTTCCACATCGTCTAATTTTCTTATATTATAGATAAAATCGTTTCAAGTCACCTAATTTTTTTTTTTTAAATGTGGCAGATATATTTATATTTATTTTTAACATAAAATGACTAGTTTGTTTTACCTTTAAAAAAATGAATTTTTTCTTTATATTTTTGAAAATGGATTCTACAAAAATATTTTTCAAAATATTACAAGTTTTTTTAAATTTGTTTTTTTATAAATTTAAAGATTAATTTTGACATTCTATAACATTAATATACATTATTGAAGATCAAAACATAATTAAAATCACAATTTTTTTAAAAAGTTGTATTTCAAAAATGATTTTTATGAAAAACTATTTGAAATAACTTCAAAATTAAGTGATTTTTAAAATTTTTGATATCCAAATTTTTTTCTAATAAAATTATGAAATACCTAAAATATTATTTTGGCTTAATTGCAACTATGGTCCCCCTATTTTGTGTTTTTTTGGGTTTTGATCCCCCCATTTTAAAAACCACGATTTTGGTCCCTTTTTTAAGTTTTGAGTTTAATTTTAGTCCCCTCTCCAATTTTGATCCAACAGTTCATGCACTGTTCATGTACGGACATGCACTGTTCATGTACGGGCATGCACTGTTCATGAACAGTACATGAACAGTCAGCGTTAAAATTGGGGTGGGGGACCAAAATTAAACTCAAAACTTAAAAAAGGGACAAAAATCGTGGTTTTTAAAATGGGGGGATCAAAACCCAAAAAAACACAAAATAGGGGGACCATAGTTGCAATTAAGCCTATTATTTTAAGAATAACTATTCAAACTAAATTTTGATTTAAAGCTTTTATAAAAATTTTCTTTATAAAAATATTTTTCAAAAAATTATGTTATACTAAAAAAAATCATTTAAAAAAAAAGCAAATCAAACTGCCCAAAATGTTATATTTAGGCCGGAGATACTAGTATCCTATATAGGAGAGAGACTGTACTCATGTATTAATATCGTCACCGGTAATCTGCAACTTTGGGGTGGTGATGCTCTCTCCTTACAAGACATAAACCTCAATATTTTTATATTTTCCTTTAAATAAAACCCTCCTCTTCCTCTTTTCCCGTGTTTTCATTATACACAGATCCAATAAAAAGTACCAATCTGAGCCGACACTTTACCCTCTCCACCTCTTTTTTCTTTCTGCCCCTCTTTTCCACTTCGTTCTCACCAACACACTCCCCGTCATTTTCTCTTCACTCACACTCCTCACTTTCCCACCTTTTTACTTCTTTCCCTTTTCCCTCTCTCTCACCAAACACTCTCTCGTTCCTCTTGTTGCTTTCTTCTCTTCACACTCACATTTTTCGTCGGTAACAGATCAAATCAATAGTCATTTTTCGTCTATTAACACTTAACCTAAATCATTCTTATCGCTACGTTTCTTTTCTTACTTCTTCATGCATAAACTCAATCTCAAATTTCATTTACACAGATAGAGGTAAGAAACCCGTAAATACATTGCATAGCTTGGTGTTAGTACTGTATTTTTAGATGTTTATATGAAATGAGAAATTTCAATTAATGTATTTTCTTTTTTGTTATAGCAATTTTATTGTTGAACTAGGTTGATATATTTTTTTAGGTTAATATTTTTCTTATGATTATTATAGATACATTCATCTTGGTATTATGGATCAAAAACCCTGGCCTTGGAGGAAAAAGTCATCAGAAAAAACAGTTATTAGGGCTGAAAACACCAATCTCAATTCAAAAGAAAATGGAGAGGTAAGTAAGCTAGTTAATTTTCAGCATTAATTTGTTTATATTCTTTTTTTTTATCACCACCACTATCCGGTTCGGGTGTCTGTTCTGACATCAATTGGTTCCAGCCCTCTCCCAGTTGCTGGTGAACCTAATTTGTTTATATTCTGAATCTTACATTTATTTAGGTTTTTTTTTTCTTCCAATTGTTTTGGAATCTTGTAAGTTTATATGATTATAGTATGAATGCATTGGATGCTTTTAACTTTCATTTGTCTTCATTTATTTTCTTACCTATTTTAGAGATACTTCATCAATTAATGTACATTATTTTAGTAAGAGTGATATTATAGAATTATAGAACCCAGAAAGTTCTTTCCGTTTTCTTTTACTTGTTTTTTCTTTCTGCCTTTGTGCTGAAATAACTGATTATATAATGGTCAAGAATTCTTGCGCTATGACTTGTGATAAAAATAATTGGTATTAGTATGATTTTTTTTCGTGTTTTAGATACAGAAACTTCTAGCTGATAAAGAAGAATTGGAAAACGATTTAAAAGAATTAAATAGTAAGCTTGGTTTGGTAATTTCCGACTGTAATGCTAAAGATGAGTTGGTGAAGAAACAAACAAAAGTTGCACGAGAAGCAGTAGCAGGTAAATTCGGACATGTCCCTATGTGTTCGTAGAATCACTTATGAGTGAAATTTTTTGGAGTACTTTGATCAGTTTCTGTTAAAATCATGCTTTGAAGGTTTGGAAAAAGCAAAAGTTGAAGTGTTGTCTATGAAGCAAGATATGGATGAAGCATTGCAGCAGCGATTTGTTTACGAAGAAAGAGTAGCCCATTTGGACGGAGCTCTCAAGGAATGTATGCAGCAGTTACGATATGTTCGAGAAGAACAAGGGCAAAGGATTCATGATGCTGTGATGAAGGTTTCGAAAAAGTTTGAAAAAGAGTGCATGGTTTGGGAGGAGCAGTTATCCGAGGCAAATAAAAGGCTGGCGAAAGCTGAGACGGAAAATTCTCACCTTACTAAATCCATTTTCGCAAGAGAGAAGTTGATTGAGGATCTGAAAAGACGATTGACTCAAGCCGAGGCAGATCATAGTGCACTAATGGTTAGATTAGAGTCCACTGAGAAAGATAATGCTTCTCTGAAGTATGAGGTTCGTGTTCTCGAAAAGGAGCTGGAGATCCGAAATGAAGAGAGAGAATTTAGTCGCCGGACAGCAGATGTTTCTCACAAACATCACTTAGAAAATGTTACAAAAATTGCCAAGTTAGAATCAGAATGTCAGAGACTACGCATTCTGGTTCGGAAACGATTACCAGGTCCTGCTTCCCTTGCAAAAATGAAAAATGAAGTTGAAATGTTAGGACGAGATTCAGTTGAAATAAGAAGGAGCAAGTTGAACTCAACTAGTTCAACGGTTGAGTCGTCACTCGACAGTTCTCCTGGGACTCCCAATAGACGAATCAATACTTTGACAGAGCAGCTATATGCTGTGGAAGAAGAAAACAAAGCTTTAAAAGATTCACTAAATAAGAAAATGAATGAGCTCCAATTCTCAAGGGTAATGCTTTCTCGCACAGCTTCCAAACTTTTGCAACTCGAGTCACATAATGAAGAATCACCGAAAGGTCAAGTAGCTGTGGGGCTGCTTAGAAGTAATCTTATGTCACGTGAAATCTCTGTGGCATCAATGTCTGATATTGGCAGTGATGACAAGGTAAGCTGTGCCGAGTCCTCAGCTTCTGCATTGATTTCAGAATTGGAGCACTTCAGAAATGGAATACAAAAGGAAACGTTGTCCTGCAGAAGCGTTGGAACTTCAGAAATGAATCTCATGGATGACTTTGCTGAAATGGAAAAGTTAGCAGTGACCTCTGTTGAAAACTCCCCTGAAATCTCTGGTACTTCTTTGAAAGAAGTTAATGATATCAACGGCTTTTCAGAAACTGGGAAAATTGAGACTACCCCCGAAGTAGAAGGTAACGAGATCACTCCCGTGTCTGATCATATTCCAGACTTCTCGACATCAATTCAAAAAACACGCCCCCTTGATGAATTTAAGGATAATATTCCCAGTTGGCTTCAGGATGTAGTAAAAATGGTCCTAGAACAAAACAATGTCACTCACAAAAGTCCTGATAACATACTCGAGAATATTAGATCAGCTTTGAATAATCTAGACCCGCATGTCTTTGATTCGAACGAAGTCTCTAGTCATATAGACGGACCTGACCTTTCAAATAATTCTCTGGTGGTAGTTGCATCCGGTGACGTGCATGTCACTGACCTCTCATCAATGAAAAGAACAAAACAACACGCTGAGGAAGATTTGGGTAAATCAATAGGAAAGATAATCGAGCTTATTGAAAGAATCAGCTTGCCTGCTGTGGATTGTGATAACTCAGATTCCTTAGGCACGAGTGATGAGAATGTCCCCTCGTTCAAGAATTCAGGAATGCCATCGGGCTACATGGTCCGTGTTTTCCAGTGGAAAACATCTGAACTCAGCAATGTTTTACAGCAATTTCTACACGTGTGTTATGATTTACTGAATGGCAAGGTTGATCATGATAAATTTGCGAAGGAGCTGACAACAGCTTTGGATTGGATAATGAATCACTGCTTTTCACTTCAAGATGTTTCTAGTATGAGAGATGCCATCAAGAAACAATTTGAATGGGACGAGACACGAAGCGAAAGTGAAGCAGAATTTGGGATGATAGGTCATTTTGCAGAGGAAGATAAGTTGTATCATCCCGCAGAACAGTTTCCATGTTTTCCTCAAGTAACTACTTCAAATGGTCACGATCTTAAGAGTCGAGAGATGTATTGTGAAGAGGAAGAAGAAATTAATAGTGTTAAAGAAAAAATGATCACTGCTGAATCTCAAAAGGAAACATTGGAAGGGAGGCTTCAATCAGCTAACGATAAGGTTGAGTCCTTAACAGATCAACTTCAGAAGTCAGATAAAACTAACGACAGCTTGAGATTAGAGTTACAATCCATAAAAGAATCCAATGGAAAACTTGAAGATCAAATAAAAAATCACGAATTGATGAAATCAAATCTTGATGCACAGCATAAAGGGGCTGAATTAAAAGAGATCGGTCTCAAGGTTTTGGAATTAGAAATGGAACTGGAGAACAAAAACCACTGTTGTGAAGAATTAGAGACTAGATGTCTTGAATTGCAGCTTCATCTTGAAAGGTTCGAAACAATCTTTAAATATTTATTTCAATGTGACATTTTCTTAAATATTTAATCTTTAATTTCTAATTGAGGATTTGTTGCATATCCGATTAATATTCTCAGCACGTCCAAGGAGTGCTCAAACCATGATATTAACCAGAAAGACAAGCCATTGCGAACGGTAAGTTTATCTCATTCTATTCCTTCTTCTCGCCGAATCCTCATAAGATCACTAGTTCCTATGTTATATACTATGGAATATTTAATCAAAATGACGCACGATTCCACTAAATAAATTTAATAATTCAAATGCTGTTAAAACTGAAGTATGAGTGTTGACTATTCATATCGGTATTGTATTGAAGAGTGTTGATCAATCCTACAGGACTTGGAAATAACAGCTGCTTCAGAAAAGTTGGCCGAGTGTCAAGAAACCATCCTTAACCTTGGGAAGCAACTGAGGTCATTGGCTGCACCAAAGGATGCATCTCTTTTTGACAATGTCATTGCGGCGCAACATACCAATACCCCATCCACCACAACGACGGCGACGACAAAAAAAATGAATCCTAGCCATGCTCCCCCTAAAGTTATGAAAACGAAGAATCGATCATTGCTCGACCAAATGCTGTCTGATGATGATTCTAAAGCAAAGGTTTCTAAAGTAAGCGACCGTGACTCCAACCTCGCCACCGTTCCAGATTTTGTAGAACCTTTGGAGAAGATTTTAGCTTTGAACGAATTTCAAGATGGCAATGACAGTGCTGCTGCTAATGATTTGGCCATTGTACCTACTAAGAAACCAGGAAGAGGAAGCTTGTGGAAAAAGTTATTATGGAAAAAGAAGAAAAGTGCCAACATGAAAACATCCCTTCCATTGAACACGTGAAAGGCTTGTTCATAAAATAAATTGTAGTTTTGTTCAATACAGTATTTCCTGAAAGAATGAAATTATATTTCTTTTCTAAGTTTTTCTTGAAGGGACTTGGATTGGTGTTTTTTTTTTGTGTTGGTTTGATCTTTGTATATAAACGGCTTAAAACTAACAACAGAAAGTTCATGTCGTCCTAATTATTAGACTATTTTTTAATTATATTTGATCGTCTCTTTTAATGCACGTCACTAAGAGGTTGGAACTTGGAAGAAAATTTGGAATTTACAATTGATTAATTTAATAAATGTTGATTGAATCAAGAACTAATAACTTATATTCATCGGTCCCAATTAGCACATACATGTTGATCAATCTCAATCGTCTATAATGTACTCCCTCCGGTTATAACTATAAGTAAAAATAACTACTTTCACATGTATTAAAAAAGTTAGTTAAGTGCAATTAATTTTTTTGATTTCATGTACTATCAATGTAAAATTTACAATAATATATTTAGTTTATTTAATGAATCAACTACTAACATTAAATGCTTTTGAATTAAATTAAGGGTATAATAGTAATACAAGCATTAATTAGTCTAAAATTTAATGACTTTTGCTTAATAGTGACCAAAATTTAAAGTGTTTTTTTTGCTTATAATAGTGACCGGAGGGAGTATATGTTATAATTAATTATTAAAATTAATTATTTTAACATATTTTTATTTTTGTAAAATGATTATAAACCAATCGGTTATATTCATAACTAATTTGATAATTAGTTTTAATTTATTTATTTTTTAAATTATTTTTTGCAAAAAAGCTTTTACTTAACAATTTTTTTTTTATTTTAAGAAAAAATATTTCAGTTCAAAAATAAAAAATTGTTATTTTTAATTCTTCAATATTTTTTTATTTACTGAAAAATATATTTTTTTCAAAAATATGTTGTTTACCCAAAAAATTTTATTTATTTATTTGATGAAAAAATGTCAATTTTTTTTAAAATTTTTTTTTTAACTACTTTGATTTTTATTTTGGATATGGATGTCAAAATTATGGATTTGGTTAAAACCATATTAATAACTTATCTAAAATATGGATTTTGTTAAAACCATACTAATAATTAACCAGTTTTTAATAACTGAATTTTGATATAGATATGGATAATTTAAATAACCGGTTAATTTAAGCACCCTTACACTCGCCCATACACTAATTAATTTATTTAAATAGAATAAATTTTAAATCTAATAGTTAAGTTGGTTGAATTGTTAAATGTATTGGAGTTAACAATAAAACCCCATTGATGCACAAGAAGAAAAAGAAGATGAAAAGAGTTCCAAAGAGAAAGGGAGAGAAAAGAGAGAAAGAGAGAAGTAATTAACTCAATTCCTAAATCTTAAATTCTCAAAATCTGTTATAAATATAACTAACTTTGAGTTTATATACCCTAACCCAAATTCAAATGCAAACTCAAATGAAACTGAAATTAAGTTTCTTGAATTTGAATTACATTTAACACAATCTTTTAATTCATATTTAAGATTAAAAATCAACAACACTAATTTCATCCTTCAAATTGATGAAGTGTTCAATTTTGATTGTCTTTGTCAAGACATCTGCAAGTTGCTTCTGAACTTGATTGCGCAGAAAATGATACTTAGCATCAATGTGCTTGGTTCTTCCATGCAAAATTGGTTTCTTGACAAGACTTATGGCTGATTTGTTGTCTATCATCACCCTGACAGGTTTGCTCACCTTGAACTTCAGTTCCTGCAGCAAATCCATAAGCCAAATAGCCTGACACATTAACAAAGCACCAACTATGTATTCTGTTTCACAAGTTGACAGCGTAACCATTGGTTGATTCTTGAAGCACCGTGAAACGGGAGCTTCTAGATACATAAACATGTATTTTATAATGCTTATTCTGTCTATTATGTCACCACACCAGTCAGAGTCTGAATAACATATCAGCTCAACATTATCTGATACTCTAGATGGAAACATAATTCCATACCTTAGAGTCCATTTTACATACCTTAGTATCCTGACTGCAGCTTGATAATATGATCACTTTGGCTTACTAATAAACCTACTTACCATTCCAACTGCATAACATATATCAGGCCTAGTGTTACACATATATCTCAGAGAGCCAACTATCTGTTTGAAGGTTGTACCATCAGCATCAGAATCCAATTTATGGTTTGTCTCAGCAGGTGTAACTGCTAACTTATAATTCATCAGTTCAAATCTCTTCAACAACACTAGTTCATACTTCAGCTTGTGTACAATGATTCCCTTATTAGAGTGTCAAATCTCCATCCCTAGAAAATATACCATGTTTCCAAGTTCAGTCATATCAAATGCATTCATTAGCACCTTTTTGAACTTGTTTATCTCAGAAGTATAACTCCATGTGAGTAATATGTCATCTACATAAAGACACATCAGAATCACATTGCCATTAGAAGTATGTTGCACATACATACCATGCTCCATTTCACATTTTTTGAATCCTAGATGCTTGAAAAATGAATCAATTTCCAGATTCTATGCCCTTGGAGCTTGTTTAAGCCCGTACAAGGCTTTGTGCGGCTTGTACACCATCCATTCTTTATTCTCAACCACAAATTCAGGAGGTTGTAACACATACACTTCTTCTTGTATTGGACCGTTAGAAAACCTGATTTTACATCTAAATGTATCAGAGGTAATTCCTATTTGTAATTATAGCAATAATCAATCTTATGGTTTCATGTCTAGCTACAGGTGCAAACATTTCAAAATAGTATAATCCAGACTTTTGTAGGAATCCTATAGCTACTAACCTTGCTTTATGCTTGGCAACTGAACTATCTGGCTTCAGCTTTATCTTGAAAACCCATCTCACACTGATGGCTTTCTTGTTGTTAGGTAGAACAATCAATTCCCATGTCTTGTTTCTTTCTATTGCCTCATGTTCTTCCTTTATGGACTTTAACTACACTTTTTTCTTGAGTGTCTGAATGATGTTGACAAGTTCAAAGTCCACCATGATAGCACATTGTATGATTTCCCCTTCAGATTCAATCTCAATATCATGCAACAACTTGAAGTCTGCAAGTCTACTTGATATCTGTCTAATTCTCTGTGGCCTCTAGAACTGCGCAAGTTCACCTTTAGAGACATGTCCACCATCAGAGGCAGTGCCACCTTCAGAAGGTCCACATTCAGAGGCTGGATTACCTTCAGAGGATGGATTGCCATCAGAGTCTAGATTACCTTCAGAGTCAGACTCACCTTCAAATTCAGACTCACTTTCAGAGTTAAGAGTCATCTTCAGAGGCAGACTCACCTACAGAGTCAGAGTCACCTTCAAAGGCAAAATCTTCTTCAGAGGCATAATCTCCTTTAGAGGCGGGATCAGACTCTAGTGTTTACACTACACTAGAGTTGGATTGAGACTTGTTCCTGAAATTCTGGCATAGCAGACAACAGATGTCCTAACACATGTCAAGACATTGTTCTGCATAAACATTTAAACAAAGAAGCATAACTGCAGACTGATACCTTGATTATCAAAACAGCAGAATCACAGATGTTAGGACATCTGTTCTAACATGTTAATCAAAACTGAACTGTAAATTACAGAATGATAAATAACATAAAATATAATAACCTAGTTCGGTGCAACTCACCTACATCTGGAGGATACCAATCCAGGAAGAAGAATTCACTATCAATAGTATAATTTTATGTAAACAACCTCAGGTTTACAGAAAGCACCCACGCTAACCTATCACTACCCAATGAAGACTTTATCATTAGAAGTCACATCTAATTGATAACAGAAACCCATCTCACTCCCTAAATCACAACCTGTGATTATCTAACAGTTAATACCTCATAACTGTATCATCCCTATTAAAAGACACCTCTTCCAATACAAAGTTCAGTCAAGCATCCTTGACTAACAAGTTAACTTGGATTTGCTTCAAAGCTTCATCCAAGAACAATATCAGATTCATTACCTACGGGTTTCTGAATCTATACAAGTACCTATGTCTACCACACTGCATCAAATCGATACAGAGGGAGACTTACAAGAAAGCCTACGACTCTCAAAACCCTAAACCCTATTTTCTACTTTACAAAAGTGTTACAATAGGTTCAGTTATTCAGTCCTAGGTCTTGGTCTTTTTTTTATACTCTTCTGCTTCCTTGGGTTTCGAATCTTCTATTTATTGTCCCCTTGATCCACTGCTGTAACCATTCCTTGATTCTTGCACCAAATTTAGATCCTGCTATATTTGTCAAGTCAAAATGTCAGGACATTGTCTTCGACATCTTTTTCTGCAGCATTCTTCATTAAGTTTTAACCAAAATTTAGTCAAACCTCAGAAGCTTTCAATCTCCCCCTTTTGACAAATTTTGGCTAAAACTTCATTTGAACAATAAACCCAGGGTGCTCCTTACGTCTCTTCACCCTTAGTGGAGGTTATGATTGGAATACTGATGTGACTCCAATCATGTTGGTGTACATAAGGAAGAGGATGACATTCATTATCCCTTTCCCCATGAATCTATACTTCCTCACCTGGGGGGAAGAATTTTGCAACTGAAGCAACCAAACACCAACCTGGGTAACTCAGAACACATGGCACGACTGTGTTCATAATTCAGATCACAGGACACGAAGGAAGGACTCAGAACATATGGGAAGAACCCTAAGACCTCAGGCAGAATGTCTGAACATTCTGTCCAACATCCTTGCAAACCAACTGCAAGGACAGACTCAACCCTTGTACTTTTCTCCCCCTTTTTAGCCAAAACTTGACAGATATGTCCAAGACAAACACATACCCAAACTGAGGAAACCCACAAACGAACAAACCCTATGAAAACTCAGCACAACAGAAAAGACAACCTGCGACAAGATGACGACTAGACCATCCTTTATATACAAGAGCGTTTCTCTTAGGATGTAACGAACCATTGGAAGTACCACATGTCCATTCAATGTGAGCATTAAATGACATTGTATATATTCATAGACAAAAATGCACCAGCCAAACCGTATTTGACTATTTCTTTTTTTAACAAGGACCATTCAAGGAATGCGCATTTTCCAAAACACGTGTTTAGCACGCGTTCCCTAAGACACATATTCTCCACCGTCCAAAGTAATTAAGTGTACATCCATACATCCTAACCAATGTTCTGACATCTTGTCAGACTTTGTATAGTCCATCTTGTACATCTATTTAGTCCTAGAAGACCAAGATTAACTGAGCAAGATGTTAAGACATTTCTTCAAACATCTTTCAACTTGCAAGATACTTGTACTACTTCTAATTCAATCCATTGGCCCCAATGACCAAATCAGAACAACCTGATAAGTCCACCCAGAACTTATACCAGTAAGGCAATGTCACAACATCTTGTCTGACATATCATCCTCACAAAAGGCAATCTATCACAAACTGCTTGAAACCACAAATAATCTTGATAAGCAATCTGCACCACTGCAGCCATATATCTACAACTGAGGTCTAACTCCCCCTGTCGTAGATAACCAGTGCTCCTTTTCCAGAAGAGCACCCTAAATGAATGGAAAATATAAGATGCATCTTCATGTCTTCAAGAGTGCACACAAAATCACCACATGATATCCCATGACAACTTCATGATCATATAGTGAGAGTACCAGGAACACATCCTTATACCATAACTAACAAACTCTTAGATTGAGACCAATGCTCCATTGATCCCTCTCGTCTAGAAACCATCCATACACCACACAAATTCCTCCTGAATTCTCATGTATAGATCTCCTTGTTCCCTGAGATACAACCCAATTGAATCTGGAATACTTCACATTCCTCAAAGAGACACACATCGACCTTAGTTTGCTAGCTCGCCCGAATGTTCTTCACACTTGAAGGACATCAAACACGTGCTCTAGAAATCCTTAGCCCAGTTGCTCCACAAGCACCAAACTGATCCCCTTCTAGCATGTCCCATTCACATCAAACTTTCAAGACAATCCTTTATCCATCATTCTCCCGTATGATAAGTTAAATACCTCTTAGACAAGATGTGAGTGTCAAGTTCCACACTCAGAACTTAGCATCCTACTCCAAGGATAACCAACCCAGAATGTTCTAACATCAGTTAGGACATCCTTCACATATCACAGACTCCAATCAACATAGTTCTTGATATGCTCCACCACTGGACTTACTATCTGCATAGTAATCTAACTGAAGATCTTCATACAACACTGCGCCACCAGCTTGAACAATAAGAACTCCAGTGACCAAAGAGAGAAATAAACTCGCATCCACCAAAAGAAGGTAATCTTCCATCATCAACTTAGAATTTTTACCACAAGGTTCAAGATAGACTAGAACCTCCTGACGTTTTCAACCAACTACCCTTTTGTCCAAGAGTAATTAGTTCCAAGCACCCTGCTTGAATGCACACTAAAGATAAACCAAATGCCACTTTTTGACTGATCTTATTATTCTTCATAACTCCCACAAGATACACTGATCCACCAATGAAATCTGATCTTCAAGTTACATGAACTATTTACTCCATAGCAAGACATCATGGATCCACCAAGCCTTAGACATGTAACATCTTTTCCATCGACAGCTCTCGCAAACTGCATGAGATAGACCTTTTTGAAGAATCCATAACTTTCATCCTCCTGTAGATCACCTTATCTTAAGCTGATGTGCCACATCACCAGGTGAGATCCTGATGTTAAGCTTGATGTCAAAATATTCTGATACGACATCCAGCTGCTGAATTCAGCTCCTCCTTCTGCCACTTAGAAGAATCTCCTCCCTTTAACAGAACAAGAGTTCCATGTTCTCATAGACTTGATTCAACAACCAAGTTTGAGTAGACAACCTCCATCCTGCTTAATCTTATCACAAGTATTCCATTCAAGCTCACACCTTGATGAATAACTGCTTTGAAACTCCAAAAACTTCACACCTGCCACGTCTGAATCTTCAGAAGATAAAGTAGTCCTAGACTACACCATAGCCATACTAAAGAATGCCACTTTCCTTTGTAGAGCAGTCTGTAGAAAGTCAGAGATAACTGCCACTTAACCTTGACCTTCAAAATGAGCAAGATTCCATGCTCTTAAGTACCTAGATCAGAAATAAACTGGTCCAAGCTGTGCCATCACCAGCACTCCATTCTGGATAAGTCTCTTGCAAGGACACTTTCCAGATAAACACCAGATACTTCTAGTAACAACTTGAACACACCTGCCGCACTCCAATACTCCTAGATCAGAAATAAACTGATCCAAGAACTACCCATCAAGATTATGATGTCTTCTTCTTCATCTTCCACATCACCATTGTATAGACCGGTTTCTTGCTAGGAAACTCTCCAGAAATCCGATGCTTCTGCCTCACCACACTGAAGCAGATTCTTAGGTTAACACCCAAAAGAAATAGATCCAAAAGCTTATGCAGTACCCTCCCATGATTCTGCACAAACCAGATGAAGAGATGTTCCAACATCGTGTTGAACATCAGCAATCTTGAACTCCACCTTCAAGGATAATCAATTAAATACTTGTGATTAACATAAATAACAATTGGTCTTAAATCCTTGTTCAATAATCCTGTTTCACTGTTGAATCCACACTCCACCAGATCACTTCATGAACACTTATCAAGTATTTAATCTTTTGCAAGTATCTTCTTTGACACACAACTTGTTGAGATACCAAGGCTACCACCCTTGACTCAAGTAACTAAGATTCTCTCTGAATGAACCCTATTTACCTCAACAGTTCTGAAAACTCCATTCAGATTGGATCCACCCTTAGGATTAAGAGAGATGAATCCTTCCTTGTTGTTTTTGGATGGTGAAAATAAATCACCTCCACTTTCTTCAGGTTTGTGTTTCACAGAAACACCTTCTAGTCAGAAGAATAACTAGAAGACTCCAGATGTACGACTGAGACGCCTTTATGAGTGGACTTGAGAGAATTCTCAAGTATCTTTGACAACTTAGCCGATCAATAATTTATCAAACTCCTAGAGAAAGAACTTGATAAACCTAAACTCAACTCCTCTCCGCTTCAACTGACTTCAAACTGCACCATGGAACCATGCTTCCAAGTACCAAGTCACCATAACAGACATCTTCCAACAACTCTTTCCATTCCATCGCTCCCGACTGTGGAATAAAAAGATGCAGATATCTTCACATATAGAGGCCGACGATTGAGATCTTCCACCATCTGTCTTCAGTAACAACTCCAGAATCCCATAATTCTAGAGCTCTTCCATCAGAAACATATGCAGCAGAACCACCAAGGAACAAATTCTGCTTGCCCTAATAAGATGTCAGAACATCTTATAAGACACCCCAACAAGAGAACTAGCCACTTCTCCTGCAGTTGTTGTAGAATCTCCTCAGCAATATGAACAACAACCAGGTTGTTACCTTCGATCCAGAACATCCATCCCATCCATTAATACCCTTGAGTATGTCTGAGTTGATTGATCTGATCTTCAAAACTCCTCCTTGTTTAAATGCCAGAAAGTATCTCCCAAAGATCTCATCCAGAAACAGACAGGATGCCTACTCTGATACCAATTGAAATTTTGGCATAGCAGACAACAGATGTCCTAACACATGTCAAGACATTGTTCTGCATAAACATTTAAATAAAGAAGCATAACTGTAGACTGATACCTTGATTATCAGAACAGCAAAATCACAGATGTTACGACATCTGTTCTAACATGTTAATCAAAACTGAACTATAAATTACAGAATGATAAACAACACAGAATATGATGACCCAGTTCGGTGCAACTCATCTACATCTGGGGGATACCAATCCAGGAAGAAGAATTCACTATCAGTAGTATAGTTTTATGTAAACAACCTCAGGTTTACAGAAAGCACCCACCCTAACCTATCACTACCCAATGAAGACTTTATCATTAGAAGTCACATCTAATTGCTAAGAGAAACCCATCTCACTCCCTAAATTACAACCTGTGATTATCTAACAGTTAATACCTCATAACCGTATCATCCCTATTGAAAGACACCTATTCCAATACAAAGTTCAGTCAAGCATCCTTGACTAACAAGTTAACTTGGATTTGCTTCAAAGCTTCATCCAAGAACAATATCAGATTCATTACCTACGGGTTTCTGAATCTATACAAGTACCTATGTCTACCACACTGCATCAAATCGATACAGAGGGAGACTTACAAGAAAGCCTACGACTCTTTAAACCCTAAACCCTATTTTCTACTTTGCAAAAGTGTTACAATAGGTTCAGTTATTCAGTCCTAGGTCTTGGTCTTTTTTTTATACTCTTCTGCTTCCTTGGGCTTCGAATCTTCTGTTTATTGTCCCCTTGATCCACTGCTCTAACCATTCCTTAATTCTTGCACCAGATGTAGATCCTGCTATATTTGTCAAGTCAGAATGTCAGGACATTGTCTTCGACATCTTTTTTTGCAGCATTCTTCATTAAGTTTTAACCAAAATTTAGTCAAACCTCAGGAGCTTTCAGTTCCAATCCCATGTTTCTGATTCTTTCACTATGACATCTCTGCTGACTTTAACTTTGTTGGTGACTTGGAAATAGAGCTTATACGCACATGTAAAGTGGTAACCTATAAGCAACATGACTATACTTTTGTTATCCAATTTCCCTCTAGTAGTATCTGGTATATGTTTGTAACATACAAAACCAAACTCCTTGAAATGGATCACACCTTGCTTTCTTCTAGTACACTTCTCCAGAGGAACTACTTCCTTTAACTTCATTATTGGACATGTGTTGAGCACATATGATGACGTGGAAATGGCCTCGCCCCACAATGTGTGAGGAAAATTCTTTTCTTTAAGCATGCTCCTTGTCATGTCAAGCAATGTTCTATTTCTCCTTTCAGCAAGATCATTGTGTTGTGGAGTCTATAGAGCAGTCACCTCATGATCAATTCCATGCTCCTCATAAAACTTCTTGAACACTGTTAAATTGAGATCACATCCACCATCAGTTATGAGGATCTTTAACCTTTGTCCACTTTGATTTTTAGCCTTCACTTTGAACTTCTTTAATTCAATAAACACCTCGTGCTTAAACTTTATGAGTGCTACCCATGTCATTCTTGTGAACTCATCCACAAATGACATGAAATACTTATTTTCTCCAAGTGAAGGTACCTAAAATGGCCCACGTACATCATAATGCACCACACCCAAAGCATGAGTTACTCTTGGAGACATTTCTGATGAGAATGACAATCTTGGTTGCTTTCCTCTCATGCATATATCACACGATTTCTATGGTGCACAGTCTTTAGAATTCCATGTACCAAATTCATTGAACTCAGATGCCCTAAGCTTCAGAAGTTCAAATGTGCCAATCTCTTATGCCATAACTCACTTTCCCCTTTAACAATTGTCGTACTATGGCATTGAGTATCTGTTGTTGCAACATTCACCTTGAATACCCCGTTTCTTCCCAGTTAAGAATGCATAGTCAACTTCTGATTACATTCAATCAACTTTAAGATAATGTCCTTCATGGTTATTGAAAAACATTTTTCAAGCAACTGACCTACACTCATCAGATTTTTATTAATGCCAGGAACATATCATACATCATTAATCAACACAGTTTTTCCATTCTTCAATTTCACTCTGACATTTCTCATTCCTTCAGCATTCAGATACTCATCATAAACACATATGATCTTGGTCTTTCTACCAGAGTCAAAATCAACTAGCCATTGCTTGTTTCCAGTTAGGTGATTTGAGCAGCCAATGTCCATATAACACCAGTCCAACATTTTCACCTTCATTCTCAGATGCCATCAATAACACATATTTGTCCTTAAAATCTCATATGGATAGTTGGCTTCTTCACCCTTGCGTTTCTTGTTTGACCACCAATTAGTAGAAAAATGGCCAAACCTGTTACAATTGTAGCATTGAACCTTTCTCATATCAAACTTCTCCTTTCCCTTTTGAACATTTTTATGTTTCTTCTCATCTAGTTTAGAGAGTTCTGACTTCTGAGCACCACCACCATTCTTTTTCTTGTTCTCTAGCCATGCTTGCTTCTTGTTCTTCTTGACAAAAGAAGCCTTCAGAGCATGTTCTATTTCCCTTTCAGATTTTCTTTCAATCAGACACAATTCTTGTGCCTCTAAACTACTATGAAGCTCTTCAATTCTCATGGTGCTAGTGTCTTTAAATGTTCTATGGCTACAACGATGTAATCAAACTGATGAGTAAGTTATCTTAGTAGCTTTTCAATTATTACTTGTTCAGAGAGCATTTCTCCACAAGACTTCATCTCATTCGTGACCACAATCACTCTGGATATGTAATCAGACACCTTTTCGTTGTTCTTCATACTGAGATTCTCGTATTGCTTGCGTAGGGACTGCAACTTTACTTTCTTCACCGATGCGTCATCCCCATAGCACCGCACAAGTGTATCCCAACCGTTTTTGCCGTCATCGAGTTAGTAATCTTCTTAAACACTTTCGTATCCACACACTTATGGATATAAAACAATGTCTCCTGATCATTCTTTCTCATTTCAAGTTGCACATTTCTTTGCGCTTCTGTTACATTTTCTGCAATCGGCGTGTAACCATCATTGACATGATCAAGAACATCTTGAGCCCTAAACAACACATGCATCTGAATCGACCACCGATTCCAATTCTTTCCGTCAAATACGGGAAGCTTTGTATTTAAGCTACTGTTTCTACTGTTCATCTTCGTTTTTGTGCAAATCACTCAATTCTCACCAATAATCGTGTTTCCCAATCTCTGAGAATCAAGATTGTGATTCTCTTTTATTTCGATCTTCAATTTTCTCGTGAATTTGAGAAACAAAATCAATTACACACCTCACGTACAATTGTTGGAGTTAACAACAAAACTCCATTGATGCACAAGAAGAAAAAGATGAAAAAAATTGCAGAGAGAGAGAGAGAAAGAAAGAAAGAGAGAGAGAGAGAGAGAGAGAGAGAGAGAGAGAGAGAGAGAGAGAGAGAGAGAGAGAGAGGTAACTGACTCAATTTCTAAATCTCAAATTCTCAAAATCTGTTACATATGTAACTATGTTTGGGTTTATATATCCTAACCCAATTTCAAATACAAACTCAAATGAAGTAAAACAGAAGCTAAGTATCTTGAATTTGAATTACATTTAACAAAATGCCTATACATCTCAATGTGTTTTCTGATTTCTTATTAAACAAGATTGTGGGTAATACTCATAGCCAATTTATTGTCACTAAATAACTTTATATGTCTAATACATTGTATCTCCAAATCTTGTGGCATTTGTTTTATTCATAATGACTCATGATTTTTGCGTGTCATTATTGGATATGTGTTTTTGATAGAAATATGTTGCAACACTGGAATAAAGGTGTTAATGAAGATTTCACTTGGAAAATTCAAAGCGTGTGAGTTCACATTACCCTTTAAATTCAATTCGTCTCCACCAATTATTATATATTGGATGAAATAGAGATTAATGATGAATTCCCCTTAGGATACTTTGAATGCCTTAATGTGAATTGCCCAAACACACTAATCTTATATTTTGATAATCAGTTACAGAAAAATATTTCTTACACTTCAGTCATGCATTAAAGAAATGAAGGATGACTTATAATAATTATAATTATAGAAAAGTAGATTAGAAAAGTATGACTTCACGTGTTCTTTCTAATTTCCAAATGTCTCTATTTATAGAGAAGTTAATCTCACTTGGTGAAGAAAAGTACCTTTTGAATTAAAACTTTCACCTGAAATGATGAACGATTATATCCTTTAAACGTTCAAATAATTTCACAAACATTGCAATGGTTTGACGATAAAAACACATCTTAATTTACTTAGGTTGTGGGTTCAAGTTTTGTGTCTGTCCATTTTGAATTCAACTTTTGTTACTATTGTTTAGTTAAAAATCTTTATTCAAAAAATGACAAAGATAAGAAACGAACCACACACCTTTGATATGAACTTAAAGTCCTGTACCACTAGACCATCTCATTTAATTGTCATAAAGTGATATGCAGTTCCAAATAATATTTTGAAAATCTCTTACAATCCCCCACCTTTTATAAAATATAACTAAATCTCATATTTATTTTAATTATGTCATTAGGGAAAAGCAAGCAACGACCTCCATTCTTTCTTCAACCCTAGTTTTTTTTTTCTTTTTCTTCATCCACTAAAGAGGGGTGATTTTAGGGTCAATTTTTTTTATCCAAAATCACCCCTCTAAATTCTTTTCCTTTCATTTTCATTCAAATAAGTGATTTCATATCTAGTTTTAGTTTTTTGCTTTGTGATTTCGTCGTCTTAGTGCGATGTTGTGTTGGTCGTCGTCTTATTACAGTGTTATTTTGTTTTCTCGTCTTGGTGAGGTGTTTGTTCGGTTCAAATTGACAGATTAGTTTCGAATTAGTGTATATTCAATCAATGACTTTGACGTCGTCAACACTGCAGACTCGAAGACACGGGTATTCTTGAGCATTTCAATTTCATCATTTTGTAGTATTCGATGTATTTTATCAATTTGAATGAATGAATTTCGTTTTTAGTAAAAAAACTAAATCTCTTATTTATGTAAATATCATGGTTTTGGATAATTGTATATTACGATTTGAACAATTACTTAAAAAGTTAAATTTCCACTTATCCCCTAATAAATTGGTAGACAAACTTTGAACCAATTATTCATTAGAACAAATGTGCATAACTTACACATAAAATCTCGGTACTATGAGAAAAATTATAATAATTGACAAATTTAATAAGACCATGTGTCACGTAACCTTTTAATGATAATTTAAGACAAAAACTCTTTAACTCTATGAAGCGACCGCACTTCATTCTCATATAGGTAGACTATATTAGAAATGCAACCGTTATATGAATTTCAACAAATTCTTGCTATATGTCCATTAAGATTAAAATTCAACCTTCCAACTTTTTGAAGATACAAGAAACACAAGAAATGAGGGGGGGGGGGGGGGGGGTGAATTGGGTTTCTGCCAATCACAAATCAATGACATGAGCAACAAAGATAAAAAACACAATGATTTTTATACTGCATCAACATTAACTTGGTTAATCCAGTCCACTCGCCAGAGTGATTTCGCCTTCTCATAAGGACTTAATCCACTAATCAATCATATTACAAACTCAAAGACCAACTGTCAATGACTTTTAAGGGCTACTAACTAAACTTAGTCCCTCAAGGAAAAACTCAAAGACTAACTATTAATAACTTCTCAAGGCTACTGACTAAACTTAGTCCATCAAGGAATAACTCAAAGTTACAATACAAAGATATGTGTTTACAAGAATTCTTCTTAACAAGAAGATACACACAATGAAATACAAAGTTTAAACTTAAGAAAATATACAAATGAAAAGCTATAAGTGTAGTGAGTGTTGTACTTTTCTTTTTATTGTTGTTTGTCACTCGTCTATTCATATGTCGTTCGTTTTCCAACTTTCACAATTCCCTTGTCCTTTTTATATAAATGATGAATAGTGCCGTTGGAGGATAGAATTAGAAATTTCTTCAATTCCACAAATGTAATAGTGGTAC
Source organism: Lathyrus tuberosus (assembly GCA_022829125.1). Taxonomy (NCBI): domain Eukaryota; kingdom Viridiplantae; phylum Streptophyta; class Magnoliopsida; order Fabales; family Fabaceae; genus Lathyrus; species Lathyrus tuberosus. Next base: position 18,311,798 of record JALAZF010000066.1, on the reverse strand, counting down.
ATGGATGAACTGTGAAACATGGAGTACCATTGATAGTACATTCCTTAATAATTCCAACATATTTATTCTTTAAGGAAACATTTGATTTTGCCGCTTGTATGTATGATTATCAGGAATATTTTTTCAATCATTATTCTCAAAATCATTGGCTTTATATTAAAGATGATTTGAAGCTTAATTAGAGTTCAGACCCTTGAAGATAAATTTTAGAGTTTAGTGAATATGAGATGAAGGAGAAAACTAAGAGTTTTTAGAAAAGGTTTTGAAAAGATATAAAATATTGCGAGGAGTGAAAGGTGAAAAGGGGTTTAAATAGAGTGAGAAGAGAAGTTGAAAAGACTTTGAAAGAATTAGGGTTTAGAGTTGAAATAAATGGAAACTTAACCATCACCTCTAAAAAGACCTCAGTAATAATTTCTATAATAAGGCACGTTACTTTGCATGCTTGTTAGAAGAAATCATTACTATACTTGAAAGGGGAAATAATTAATGATATAAAGGGAATCAAAACATGATTTTTTTTTACCTAAAAAAAATTCCCAAGGGTCAATCAAGCATTTTTAATGACTGAAGGATATAATTTTGACAGCTATCACACTTCGTAGCCACAAACAAAGTACTTGATTTAAACCATTAATAAAGCTTTGAGTCCAGAAGACAGAAATCCTAGAGGGATTCTGACTTAGGAACTTCTAACCCAATGGACCTTCTAACTTTGGAGGGCTAACTGGCTCAGAGTCACGTTTCCCAAAATATCATTGTACCTATCCAGAAGCTACACATTTTGAGATATTTCATTTAATCAAGGCATTTTTCCATTTTAAAAATAAAGACAAATCTATCTTCAACAAGGAGTTTTGTAAAGATATCAGCCCATTGACGATCAGTATAAATAAATTTTAAATCTAAAATTCTCTTTTGAACATAGTCTTTGATGAAGTGATGTTTTATCTCAATATGTTTAGTCCTAGACTGTAAAATGAGATTCTTGGATAAGGAAATAACAGAAGTATTATCATAAAAGATAGGAATGTTACTCTCATTTAGTTGATAATCTTCTAGTTGACTCTTCATCTAGGAAATCTGTGTCCTAACCAGTTGCTGCAATGTACTCAGCTTCTGCTGTTGATAGTGCAATGGTTGATTGTCTTTTGTTGGACCATGAGATTAGATTGTCACCCATAAACTGACAACTTCCACTGGTGCTTTTTCTTTCAAGTCTATCTCCAACATAATCAACATCACAAAAGCTTACTAACTCGTAATCTTCTGATTTCTCATAAAATAAACCAAGGTTAGTAATACCTTTCAGATATCTAAAGATCCTCTTAACAACTATTAAGTGGGATTCTCTAGGATCTGATTGGAATCTGGCACATAAACAAACAATGAACAAAATATCAGGTCTAGAAACAATTAAGTATAGGATAGAACCATTCATACCTCTGTATACCTTTTGCTCTTCCTTTTTACTTTCTTCATCCTTCCCAGAGTGCAAGTTAGGTGAATTGGAATCTTGGATGGTTTTCTATCATCCATATCAAACTTCTTCATAATTTCTTTTGTATACTTGCTCTGATGAATGTAAGTTCGTTTTGGACCTTGATTGATTTAAATGTGGAACCACCTCACCTAAGAGATGCGTTGTTATCATAAAAAAAGTGAGAATGTGTAACCTTGTTTTGCAGGTGATTTGCCTTTAACAAGGACAATGACATTTCATGATGAAAAATAATGTCTAATGATGACAACTAGTCAAGTATAAGAGGTTAAGCAGTTAAAGATGCAAACCAAAGAATTAAGGTCAGTTGGACTTGATTATGCGATGATGACAACCAAATGGAATTTAACTCAAGTATCATCTTAAGGAAACTCAAGCAAGTGTCTACAAAGAAGAAAACATCCATAAAGTTTTGAAGTACAAGAAAGCCCTACCTCGATTAGTCTGAGTGAATACTTTGTAAAGCATAAAGGCGTTCTAGTAAAAGTGTATGGCTAAATCACACACACACAAATATTTTTTCAAAATGATTTTTCTTAAGAAAATATTTTCAAAAATTCTTTGAAGTTATGCCAGATGAGTTGGATAAGTTGTCTGAAAAGCTATGGCCAAATTTTTGTCTTTACCAATCGATTGTCACCTTATCCTAATTGATTGGCAGAGTGAAAAAACGTGTCCTAAACGATTAGGATAACATCTTAATGATAGGTAACAACTGGATATATTTTATTAACATTTATAACTCAATAATCGATTATTTCTTAGGCCTTCAATCCATTAGAACATGTTGCCAATTGATTGGAAAATAAAAAAAATGCATTAAAATTATTTCCTTTGGAGCCAACCTCCATCCTATAAATAGAAGTCTCTTCCCCTATTTCAAATCATCCAGAATTGTGTTTCATTTCACAATTCTCACACTCTCTCTAAATTTTTTCTTTTTTTTACTTTCACACACTAAAAGTATAACCAAAGTGTTTTTTCGAGAAAGTCGTTTTGCGAGTTATGAAAAGTGTAATTCTGAAAGGGTCGACTTGTAAGTTCACCAAGGAACTAAAAATTTGTTTATACCTAGGTTGAATATTTTATCATATTAGGGATTGTTTGTGATCAAACCCTTGTTTAAATTAATGTTTAGCCCGTGATAAAATCTTAGTTAGGTTAAAGCTTAGCCCGATATTAAAAGCTTAGTTAGGTTCGAGATTAGCTCGATATTAAAGTCTCATGTGTTATTGGTTACCCCGGTATAAAAGCAAAGTTTAAGGTTTGTGAGCTCAAACCCCGTGTTAAAAACTCCCATGGTTTGTTTAGAAGCATGAAGACTAACCACTCCAGGATTCTTGTGGAAAGGAGACTAACCGCTTCGATCCGCCGTTTGGAAGGAAGACTCGCCACTTCACTTCATAGTTTGATGTTTGGTTGAAAGCCATTCTTAAACTTCATTTTTCCTTGTATAAGGGGGTTCGTGAGTATAACCTACTAAAAGCTCTCAAGTTTATTAGATTCTCTCTCAGTCAATTCTAAGAGAAAGGAGTACGTCTTTTTCTTTATTTGACCGAATCTGTATAACTTCCGGTGTTCTCTCTCTTCCCTTAAACTCTTTAATTTCCACACTTTACATTATGCATTTTATTTTCTGCTACTTAATATTAAAACAACTTTCAAAATATTTTAAAACTGTGATTTTTATTCCAAAAGTTTTTCAAAACCAAGTTTTTCCGAAACACACAATTCACCTCCATCTTATATGTAAAGTCACATGTCCAACAGATCTTACCCACATTTCTGTTCTCAGTGTGGGTCAACAGATGATCCAATTTGGATCTCAGAGCATCGGGAACAGTGGTGTCCTTAGGAAGCCAAAAATCAACAGGAGGTTTCACACCGTTTAATTACGCAACTGCCATATACGAATATTGATATGTTCTAAGATGTTTTTTTTAACAACATATGATTCATATAACCCTATTTATATAAATTTGGATTCATTATGTACCACACACAACTGTCGATGCAATCAAAACCGTATAAAATTGTCGGCAAAATCTCAACCGTAAAATTCAAACTATCAAATACACCATCCGGTCACTATTATAAGCAAATTTACATTTTTGTGGTACATTTGACTATTAATGTATCTAGTCCATATATAGACTAGATACATTCATAATTAAATGTATCACAAAAAGATAAATTTGCTTATAATAGTGATCAGATGGTGTATTTGATAACCCTATTAAATATCCAATAAATGCATGATGTTTTCAAAAAACCGCTAATTTTACATTATAGATTTTTCAATATTTAAAGAAAATCCCAATAATCCATGATAAAACGGTATATTTTTTCAACAACTAATCTTTTTATTATGAAAATTAATAAAAATACATACCAAACTTTTATATTACACTATCGAATATTTACATACAGACTACATTTTTTATTTAAACTACGGGATTTTTTCCTACGCCCTTTTAAACTAAAATAACTAACAGACGCATTTTAGATATTATAAAAAATAGAGAGGTGTCGGGTAATCGTGACATATTAATTTAACACTTAATTTACTTTTATGTTCAACTGAAAGGATGTAAAAAACAAAAAAAAAAGAAAAAAAAAAAGAAAAAAAGTGAAGATCCGATGAAATTGATTTAAGTTGGCAGACTAGTAAATGAAATTTAATGTGTACTCGTGCACATGTTCGGATACATTGGCAAAATCCATTAACTTTCATTTAAAGTTTGAAATGAGGTCACCATTGAAGCATTATTAAAAGTTTGACATTGACATCATTAAAGCTCGAGTAATATCAACGTTATAAACCATTAAAGTTTCAAATGATGCAATTATTATAGCAGCATTCAAAGGTTGAAATAATGGCAACCTTAATGCTTGATAGCAACTTCACCACTTGAATCACATTACTAACTTCTGTTCTTCCGACACATGTTAAAAATCCATAAATAAAAATTTTATATTAAAAAAATAAAATAAAATAATGAATTATAAACTTATAATAAATTTAACCTATAATTTTTAAAAATTCTTTATTATATTTATCTTTTAACTTATACTTTAAAAACATAAAATAACATTACCTTTTGGTATAAATAAAAATTAATAGTACCCCATCTATCTCACTTACTCCATAAAGATTAATAACATTGAAATATATTGTTTTCCTCTCATATTATTTTAATTCAAATAAGCAATTTCACATATATTGGTTTTGACTAAATGCATATTCAATCAAAGTCTTTAACGTTGTCGATGCAGCAAACTCGGAGACATAAGTATTCCGAGCATTTCAATTTTATCATATTCGTAAACTTTGTCATATTTGTAAACATTTTGCTGTCATATACTATTAACGTGGATGCTGTGAATTTGTTCACAAATCCATTCTTTTCAATTTATAGCGATTTTGATTTTGTATTATTCGATGTATTCTATAAATTTTAATAAATGAATGTTTTTTTAGCAAAATTTTTTTTTTTTATATTATAAATCATAAACAAAAACCATCAACTTTATTTGGCTAAATTACAGTTTACTCCTCAATTTTGTTTAATTCACAAAATTAATCTTGTTTTAAATTCAAACAATTTTGATCCATCTATTTTAAATTCAAACAATTTTAATCCCTCTCTTATGTTTTTTCATAGAAAATTGATGAAATTTTCATTTTTTAACTTATATATTCATTTAAAAAATACATTAATAGATTTAAATACGATAATTTGTCATGTTTTACAAGTAACTTATTATTTTAAAAAAGAAAGCATCCTTAATTCTAAGGGCAAAAGTATGAAAGAGAAATCAAAACTATTTAAATTTAAAATAGAAATATCAAGACTGTTTAAATTTAAAATAAGAGGACTAATTTTGTGAATCAGAAAAAATAACACAACTGTAACTAAATCGTTTTATTTTTTAAAATATATTTTTTATGATAAAATTAAATGTAAATTATATTTAATTTATTTTCTCTTTCGTTTTTAAAAACAACGGTTTATAAAAACAACAATTAAAATTATTTTTTATTTTCTCATAAAACATTTAAAAAAGACACAATTTTTTTTATAAATCATAAAACAGACACAAGTTTTTGTTTATAAATCATAAAAAAAAAAGGATAAAATAATTGTGGTTTTATTCAATTATCCAATTAGTTTTGTGTGTATGGAGAGCCTCCCTTTCAATCATCCGTGTACCTTGCTCTAAAAAAATTTAATTGCTAAAACAATCAATGCAAAATTTATATAACTTGTTTAATATTTTTAGCAATTTTTTTTATTGTGAAAAGTTAGTCAAAAGTTCAATAATATGTTTTTCTTTCAATTTTTTACCATCAAATTATTTTTGACTATATATTAAAAGAATTTGATACTGTAATTAACGTCTGACTACTACTAAATCATTTTGTGTATAAATTCACCTAAATCACATTTTTAAATGTTAAGTATATGAATCTGAATTAATATTATAACAAGTGTAACGACTGTGGGACAAAGATTAATTTTGTGTTTGATAAATGGATAAAAAAAAAATACTAAACCAAAAAAATACTTTAATTTTGAGTTAAGTGAATGTACTACGTTACTAGTAATTCATAATTTAATTTTTGATGATATAAAATCATGATTTAAAAAAAAAAATATTAAAAAATTTGTAAATATTTTTATATTCAAAACAAATAATATAGAAATGCATCTATATTCATATTTTTAAAAATAAATAATACAATGTTGCTATTTTAAACCAAAATTTTAAATTTATTTAAAATATAATTTTTTTAATTAGAATTATTGAGTGGTGGTCATAATGAAGGATATGATTTCTTTTATTTTTTTTTTATAATTATGATTAGTTGTTTGTAAAAACTACGTGTTATACTTGTTTTCTATTTAAAGATTTTTCATTGCAAAAATGTCTAATAATAAGAATCTTATTCAAATGAACTTAATTATTTTTAATAAAACTTAATGTTATTTTTCATTTTCAATTTTTTAATAAAAGTTATTTATTTATAAATAATAAAGTTTGACCAATTTTTAGAGTTTATTTTATTTTATTTTATTTTTATTTTTGTAAATGACTTCTTTAACACCAAGACAACTTTGCTGACTTAAAAGTTTGGCTTAATTGCAACTATGGTCCCCCTATTTTGTGTTTTTTTGGGTTTTGATCCCCCCATTTTAAAAACTATGATTTTGGTCCCTTTTTTAAGTTTTGAGTTCAATTTTGGTCCCCTCTCCAATTTTGATCCAACTGTTTATGCACTGTTCATGTACGGACATGCACTATTAATGTATGGACATGCACTATTCATGTACGGACATGAACTGTTCATGAACAGTACATGAACAGTCAGCGTTAAAATTGGGATGGGGGACCAAAATTGAACTCAAAACTTAAAAAAGGGACCAAAATCGTGGTTTTTAAAATGGGGGGATCAAAACTCAAAAAAACACAAAATAGGGGGACCATAGTTGCAATTAAGCCTAAAAGTTTTAAGAACATCTATAAGAATGATCCTTTACCTACACTTCTTCACACAACAAACTAGAATTTCTCATTCTTCATTCAACCATGTCTTCCATCAAACTCATATCAACCTCTACAATTCAAGCACCAACTCACATTAAAACCAACATACCTCAAAAAATCCATTTAACCCCATGGGATCTCTCATCTCTCCAAGTTGAAATGAACCAAAAAGGACTTCTCTTTCATAATCCTCAAAACCCAAATGAAAAATCAAACCAAATCCAACATCTCAAAAACTCACTTTCCTCAACTCTTGCTTTCTTCCCACCTCTCTCCGGTCGTCTCATCGTCGATAATCACGAAGACGAAGACGATGACAATAAAAACAAAATCTCATGTTTCATCCTTTGCAACAACCTAGGTGCATTATTTATCCATGCAATAGCTGAAAACATAAGTGTCTCCGACATTCTTAAACCAAACTATGTTCCTCCAATTGTTCACTCTTTTTTTGCATTGAATAAAGTCAAAAACTATGAAGGCACATCAAAACCATTACTTGCTGTGCAAGTTACTGAGCTTGTTGATGGTATCTTCATTGGCTTCTCAATAAATCATGTTGTTGTGGACGGTAAGTCGTTTTGGCATTTTATCAATTCATGGTCTGAAATCTCACGTGGTTTCGATCAACCAACAAAACTCCCAACACTTAATCGTTGGTTTCTCGACGACTCAATTGAAATTCCCATTAAATTTCCGTTTACTAAAACGGAAAACATAAAAAGTACCGAAATTGATGAAAACTCTCATCCACTTGAGAGGATCTTTCATTTTACAAAGGAGAAAATTGCGAAACTCAAATCAAAAGCTAATGCAGGGGCTAATACAAACAAAATATCTTCTTTACAAGCACTTTTAACTCATCTCTGGCGAAATTTGATTTGTTGTCACAATATAGACCTTGAAGAAGAAATCGTGTATTTTTAGTCATTGATGCTCGAGGCAGAGTTGATCCGCTGTTGTCGGAGAATTACTTTGGAAATGCCTTACAGGTTGGTGGTGTGAAAGTGAAAGCAAAGGAGTTATTTGTTGAAGGAGGGTTTGGAAAAGTTGCTCTTGAGATGAACAAGATGATAGGTTCATATTGTGATGATACTTTGAAGAGAAACTATGAAAATTGGGTGAAAAATCCAAGCTTGTTTCAAGGAAGGCTTAGTAGTGTTAAGGCTTTGGCAACTAGTAGTTCTCCAAGGTTTGATGTTTATGGTAATGATTTTGGTTGGGGTAAGCCTGTTGCTGTTAGAAGTGGGGGTGCAAATAAAAGTGATGGAACTATTACTATGTTTTGTGGGGAAGAAGAAGGTAGTATTGATGTTGAAGTTTGTCTTGCTTATGATATTTTGGAAGCTATGAGAAATGACCCTCAATTCATAAATGTCTTTTAGTTAGTTTATGTTATGTTATGGTTATGTATTATTGATTTGAACTTTGAAAGAAGTCTAAGCACAAATTGTTGATACGCAAGATCTTGTTGGATTCTTAAGAATAAAAAATAAAAGTTTAGACTTTTTAGTTTGTGTTTTGTTAGTCTTTGTTAATCCTTGTATTAATTGAATGGTTTTGAATTGTTTGATGTTAAATCTATAATATAAGAAAATTTGTTGTTCTGGAAAACACATTTATACCTGATCGTGAAGGTTGGATCAGATCCTGTAGAATCAGGCCGCCAAGTGCGTCGGGGATGCTGGTCGTATGGAGAGGAGGGGATGTACCTGCAAGGCACTCCGACGCTCAAGTGAGAAAGGGTCAGAGAAAAAGGGGCAAGTACAAAGTATGAATTCTTAGGGTGAATATTGGATACCTGACCCTCTCAAGCGAGAGGGTTTATATAGAGCACCCAGCGCGTGGCCAACGGTCCTATTTTCGGGGCGAAATAACCGTTTTCCCAAAGAATAGGCAACTGCCCAAACTAGCCGTTATCCCGGGCAGGGTGCCCGAAACTAGCCGTTATGTTGGGCATGAACGCAGTTCCGGGCACCTGTCCTTTGCTGTTCGGGCAGCGAGGAAGCCGTGCGTAACGGGCATCAACGCCCGGGAGGAACGTTGCATTCCTTGCCCGGTTGGAGGGGCGGAAAGGTCGCTTTTGCCCCTCTGTGGATTGGACTTAGGAAATTTGGGCCGCTCTGGAGCAGAGGTGGATTGGGCCAATTCTAGCCATTGGTCCAGTCCAGAATAGGAGCCCCCCAAGTCGTTGCTCCCGAGCATGGGAGTGATGACTTAAGGACTGCTCGTGGCTCCGGGGAGCTAGCATAGAGTCGTCATTTGAAGACGAGGAGGATTATCTCAGAGTGCTCGTGACCCCAGGTGTTCGCGAGATTCTTGGTCGTGACCCTGTTGCCCGGCATTCGGGGAGATCAAGTGTTAGACAAAATAGGAAACGTTGGGTTGCCACGTGTGCCTCGAGCTCCGTGTAGCAATTAATAGGCAATGATGGCTAGTAGGTAGTCATTATGGCCTACGGGCGCGTGTGTGCACGTGCCCCTTTGTATAAAAGGGGAAAAATTGTCCCATTTTGCACTTTTTCTTTCTAATTCCTCTTCGTCTCTTCTAAGGTTTTGTCCGTCACCATCTTCAGTGCTTCCGACCACCGCGTCCAACTTTGAGCAACCTCTTTCTTCTACTCAAATCAAGTAAGTTTTTCGATCTGTAACTTGTTTTACTCCCTTTTGTTGTTAGTGGTAGATTGTATGTGGTTAGGGTTAGCTTTAGATGACAAAATAGGTGGATTTCTGGTGAGTGTTGATGGTGGACGGTGGTTGTGCCATTTTGCTGCCTCCAGCACTTCGCCGGAGTATGTAGTATGTCCAGCGAGGAGGGTGGTCCACAGCGTGGTTGCGGTAGTTGTGCATGCGTGACCACCATGCTTGTTCATCTTCTGATAGAGCGATGAGTTTTCCGGTAGAACGTTTCCAGATTCCGGTGAAGCTTTGCGGTTTCCGGTGGAGCTTCAAACGGAATATGGGCATGAGTTCGGGGAGGCTCATCGCAGGAGGATAATATGTTTCGAGCATCTCCTCGCGAGGAGGCTTTAGCTTTTCTTTCGATGTTAGGGCTTAGGCCGGGGACGTTGTCCTCAGCCCTTTGCGCTCCCTTTCACTTGACTTAGCAGTGGAAGGGTGGATTTGATTTGCTGTCGAATTCACTGTCTTCTCTGCTTTTCAGGTGATCGTAATGGCGACGGGGTCAGACAGAGAAGTTATTCTAGATACGTCCGAGGAGGAAACTGGCTCCGAGGATAGGAGCAGCTCGACGGCTTCGAGCTCGGCGACCTCAAGTTCCTCCAGCAATGTCGGGGAGGAAGAAGAGTTGGACGTCATGGAGGAAGACGCCGAAGGGTTCTCCGCGGAGGAGTGGGAGGTGGCCGAACCTTCCGAGCACATTTCTACGTTCGTAAAGTCTTTGGCAGACGTCTTTACGGAGGTAGGACCGGAAGGGGAATGGAAGGTGCATTTCCCTATTTTGAACGAGCGGGTCTGCACGGACTTCGGGGACCGCTTCACAATGTATGAGTACGTCTTCAAGGAGCTGGGCTTGAGGCTGCCGTTCACCGATTTCTAGCAGTCAGTGTTCGAGCACCTGAGGTTGGCCCCCACACAACTGCATCCTAACTCGCTGGCCTTCATCCGGGCTTTCGAGTTGGTGTGCGAGCATCTTTCCTTGGGGGCCACTCTCCCTCTGTTCTTCGCTGTTTTCCATCTACAAAGGCAGCTGGCGGGGAAGAAGTACGACTGAGTTTCTCTGAAGCAGCCTCGCAAGCTGTTTAAACCGTTTTTGGAGTCGATCTGGACATTCAAGGAGCGGTACTTCGTCATTGAGCCCGTGTCCGAGGTTGCCCAGGACAATACGTATGTCTGGGAGATTGAGGTTGACGAGGATGGAAACGAGCTGCATAACGAGGAGGGGAAGTACATTGGGCGGAGACTTTACAAGTTCCCTATTCATTGGTCACCCGATCACTTCACCAGAGAGCCCAGTGATTACGTTTTTCAGCCGAGCGAACTACGCGGGCAAGATGCCGTGGCTTACAAGGTGCTGGAGAAGTGGGTTAACTCTTTCAGCCTTGCTGAGTGTTTCATGAGCAAGGGCGATCCGATCTTCGAGGAAGATGGGAGTCAGAGGGTCGAACGCCGGTTTATTAATGTTAAGGCACTGCTGGAGTGCAAGACTCCTGCGGTTGCTGAGAAGCTGCTCAGTAGTCTTTAGTTATTTAGACTTTGTTCATGTTATTTCTTTTCCTCGTATCTAACATGCTCGTGTTTTGTTTGTGCATGTGAGATGCCTCAGGCTCATGATCGGGTTGTGAGGAATGCTCTGGCGAGGAACAAAGCTGGAACGGCTCCTCCGAAATCTCGGTTCGCTGGTACCCATGCTCCTCCTTCCGTTCAAGCTGCTGCGGGACCTCCACTTCTCCGACTCTTGCTCCTCGGGGATCTCCTCTGCCTTTGGCCGGGCGACCGAAGCGGCCAAGGATTACTGATGCCGTGGACCTTACTCTGGTAGCAGAGAAGGGGAAGTTCGAGCTTCCTCCCTGCATCCTTGATAGGAGGTTCTTCGAAAGCAACTCTTTAGTGGTTCCCCGGGTGGAATCTCTTCGCTTGGAAGGCATGGATCGCCCGAGCAAGAGGGCGCTGTTGGCCCAGGATGCTTCAGCCTTGGTCCGGATGCTGGAGATGGCGGAAATGTATGCTGAAGGGGACTCTACAACTGAATCCGAACTCAACGCTGCCCATGCTTCTGTGGCATCCCTCAAGGAAGAAGTTAAGGGTGCCGGTGAGGCTCGGAAGAAGGCGAAAGAAGAAACGGCCAGGTTAAAAGAGGAGAACTCTAGGTTGTCGGCGGAGAAGAAAGCTGTCGAGGAGCTGATCAGGGAGCTGAGGGCGGCCAATGCCCCGGGTGCTGACGAGCCGGAAGATGTGAGAAATTTGAAGACTAGGTCCGAGCTGGTTGCTCGTATACTGCTGGCCGAAGATGATGGCATCACCGTTGCGGAGGAATCCTTCAGAAACGCTGTGGCCCAGCTGCGCGTGGTGAACCCTGGGCTTGAAATCTCTGCCGAGGGCACTCACTATCTTGCGCGCGTTGATGATGGTCGCTTTGTCTTGCCCGAAGGTCTCCTTGCCGTTACCCCCGAGGATCAGCCCGCAGTGGAGCAAGGACCCGAGCCAGAGTCAACCGAGCACGCTGATGAATGAGGAATTTGTTATTTTGTTAATGTTGTTGTAACTTGTCCGGCATGCGTACCGTTGTACTCACTGTAATTTATTTCTGGGGGGCATGGCCCCCATTTTATGTAACAATGTACAATTGTGGTCCTTGCGGCCACTTGTTAAATTATCGCATATTTAGTTCTGTTGTTTGCATGACTTTACTTGCTTTAATTTTTGCTAAGTGTTGTATGCATGCTCGCTGTAAATGTATATCCACCCGTGATAGGGGGTATTTGACTTGTGTGAATATTTTTTGGGGAGATTGCTCGTAATGGATGTGTTCGGCAGTGTGGGGAACTGGTCGAACTGCCGGGGAATGTCCTGGCGGGGAGCGGAGCTCAGGTCGCGTTTGAGGCCTGAGTTCGCAGCGTGAACGTCCCATCGCGAGCTAGGGTTCTTCTAATCATGGTACTTTGACTGCGACGATGCTCGATCGAGGACCAATGTCGAGCACTTACCGGGCTCGTTACTGAGCGGGGTTATGCTTTAGTCGTATGCGACGCTTGTACCTAGACGCGCATAGTGGTCAGTAACTGACGTTCGTCGTTGCGACGGGTCGAACCGAGGAGTTAGCTGTAATATTGTTTTAGCTTTTCAGCGTTCCATGGTCGAGCGAGTTCTTCTCCAGTGAGATGTTCTAGGTAGTAGGCCCCATTTTCCGTTTTTGCCCGGACGCGATAGGGTCCCTCCCAATTGGCTGCTAGTTTGCCTTCGCGAGAGTCTTTGTGGTTTCTTCTTAGGACAAGGCTTCCCACGTCGAATTCTCGTCGTATCACTTTGGCGTTGTGCCTGATGGTGATCTTTTTTTTTTCAGTGAGGCTTCGCAGAGAGCTGCCCCGGTTCTGATTTCCTCGACGAGGTCGAGCTCTTCCCTTAAAGATTCATCGTTCATCTCCTCGTCTAAGGGCGACTCTGTCCGCCTAGAGGGCACGTGAACTTCGACTGGAATTACAGCCTCGGTTCCATATGCTAAACGGAAAGGTGTTTCCCCAATTGTTGAATGAGGAGTTGTACGGTATGCCCAGAGCACGCTGTGTAGCTCCTCGACCCCATGCCTTCTTTGTTTCGTCTAGCCTTCGCTTGAGGCCTCGAAGGATGACTCGGTTAGCTGCCTCAGCCTTCCCGTTTGTTTGAGGGTGTTCGACGGATGCGAAGTATTGCTTCGTGCCTAGTTGGGCGACGAAGTCCTGAAACTTCCTGTCCGTGAACTGCGTCCCGTTGTCCGTTACTATCGCTTGGGGGATACCGAAACGTGCAAGGATGTTTCGTTTGTAGAAACGCAGGATGTTGAGGGCAGTTATTTTGGCTAGAGCTTCTGCTTCTATCCACTTTGTGAAATAATCTACGCCCACTATGAGGTACTTGTTCTGACTTGATCCTACCACGAAGGGTCCTAGGATGTCTAGGCCCCACCAGGCGAATGGCCACGGGGAGGACATAGCCTTGAGCTCGTTAGGCGGAGCCATGTGCATGTCCCCGTGTCGTTGGCATTTGTCGCATTTCTTCACGTGTTCTTTCGCGTCGTTTTGCATGGTCGGCCAGGTGTACCCTGCTCGGAGAGCCTTGCGAGCAAGTGACCTTCCCCCGAGATGTTGGGCGTTGAATCCTGATAACACGTAAATGTATCGTATTTTTAGACCCGATTTGCATGCAATTTAGTTTCGTTTTATTTATTTTCTTTGATTTATATTTTATTATGCCGGTATTTATTGTCTTTTTCAAGTGACTTGGATTAATTCACAAAAGAAAGAAAAGAAAAGAATTAAAGGAGGAAATGTGGAGAAAAGAAGATGTTTTTAAGAAAATATGAAAGAAGAAGAAAAGAAGAATTTAAAAAAAAAAAAAGTGGGTGGGGCCCACCACACAACATAAGTGTGACGAACGTCACACCTTATGGTGGCGCCCAACATAAATAAAATATAGGACTGTGACGACCGTCACAGGTCCATGGCGACCGTCACAGTACTTCAAGTTGTGAGGACCGTCACGTATTGCGTGACGACCGGCACAGGAATAATTCTCAGAATTCACGTTTAAGTACGTGGACCACTCAACGGTACCAATTCCACTCAAATCACGTTCAACCGGTCAAGGAGTGCTTGAGATAAACTCGGCCATTAACTTCCACTATTTTTTCTCTCTTTCACAACAACTTCTCAAGCTATAAAAGGAGGAATTTGCTACACGAGGAGCTCTCTCTTTTTTTCTCTCTTCGCCAGATTTTTCTTATTTAGTTTTTAGCAATTCTCATTAATGTAAAAGTAATAGTTCTCCACATCGGGGGACTATTACAAATATAGTTTTAGGATTTATTTCTATAGTTTAATTTATGTATTTGATTCAAAGCCTGCCGACATATTACGACTTCAGTTCAAGCATTGTTTCCAGTTCCATTTAATTACAGGTTCTATTTTATTGTTTATTTTACTGTCTTCAATTAATTGCTTAATTACGTCTTGCCTTATATTAAATTATTTTAAATCGCTTATTATGTTTTCGTCTAATTCAAAAACCCAAAATTGTTTATTTGTTTTCTTATCTATGTCTTTCTAAATATTCTTGAGTCCGGCGTATGAGGACCGTCGTTACCGACGGGACTCGGTAGAAAATAATAGGTACGAACTTATGATTAAAATTCTGTTTTGGTTTTAATTTCCAAGTCTAATTTAAATAACTTAGTCACGAGAGTGAGAGGTTATTTAACACGATTTTGTCACGAGAGTGAGAAATTAATTAAGGTTAGAGCCGGCACTGCGAGAGCGTGGGGATCGAACCGGATAGTGGAAATTAGGCAACAAGTCTAAATACAGCGAGAGCGCTTTAGATGCGTTTAGGATATTATTGGCTTTCAAAATATATTTCCTAGTTACCGGGCGAGCGAGAGCAAAATCTTGGGATTAGGGAACATGACTTTAGTTAATACCGCGAGAGCGTGAGGCGAAGTCTTTAAGTTGGTATATTCTACGGAACTAAGTTATATTTATAATTAGTACCCGAATTCTACAAAGTCCTTTAGGAACGCGGAATCCATATTCCGGCCTCTCTTTATTATCATATTTTCTAAGTCCATTTTTAGTTTTGTTCTAGTTTCCTCTTAATTAAATATTCATCAGCCTTAGCTTTACAAAGTAACGATAGACTACAGTAGGTTGACATTGGTCTCTGTGGGTTCGACAATCTTTTATATTACTTCGATATTTCTGTGCACTTGCGAACGCATCAAGTTTTTGGCGCCGTTGTCGGGGACCAACAGTCAATATTGTTATTCCGTTGTTGCACAGTATAGACTAAGGCACTCCTATAAAAAAAATATAATAATAAAAATTTTAAAAAATTAAAAACTATGTATCACCCAAATTTTCTCTATGATAACCACTCACAATATCTTGAGGAGCCGCACCCAAATTTTCTCTACAATTATCAACCGCAATACTCCCAATATTTTGAGGAACCACAACCAAATTTATCCTATGATTACCATTCCCAAAATTTTGAGGAACCGCAAGAATCACATAATTCCAATCTCGAAATACTAATGGAGGATTTCAACGCGACACTAACTCATTTCCACCCAAATTACCACTCCCAATATTTTGAGGAACCACAAGAATCCGTCAATTCCAATCTTGAAGCATTACTGGAGGATTTCATTGAAACAACAACTAATTCGAGGTTAGAATCTATGATGGAGCACTTTATGGAGACACAAACTCTCCAGAATGAAGAACTTAGAAAACAACACCTCGATACTTATGAAACCCTTAGGCGGACGAACACTATGGTCGAGTCCCTCGTGACTCACACTGAGGCATTGGAGACCCAAATCTTACTACTTGCACTGACACCTATAGGACCCTCCCCTGAGGAGCATGTGGATGTTGTAACAATCATTAATGAAGAACAAATCGAGAATCCCGAGGAGAGTGATAATGAGGTCGAGGAGAGTGATATTGAGGTTGAGAAGAGTTCTGGTGAGGAAGAAGTAGAGATTGAGAAAAATTCACTAGGACCACCTGAAAGGGAGGTCGCCAAAGAGGTAGAGAAAGTATCCCCTAAGACTGTTCCTCATCCCTATACCCCACCAATTCTTTTCCCGCAAAGGTTTATAGAGACTAAGGTAGACTCCCGATCCAAAATGTATGTGGAGATATTGAAAAATATCCACACTAACACACCTTTGTCTGAGGTCCTGTATAAAAAAGGAAACTTCGAGGACCATGAAACTAGGGACATCATTACTGTTAAGAGGGTAAGGTTCAACTTTGAGGTGATGGATCAAATAACTAAGCCCAAACTTGAAAAACTAATACTTAGGATAGATCCAGAACCACCACCACAAGTTTAAAAGAATGAACCACCCCACAGAAGAAAGAGAAGAAAAGGTGAGGGATATGTGAGATGACTTGATAAATGGCCATGGAAATCGAAGATTAACACTCCTAACCGTCGAGCTATCGACGTTAATCAAAGCCCTGCGTGGGTGGCAACCCACGGGATTTTAATTTAATGTTTTACTTTTATTGTTTGTGTTTGCAGAAAATAAAGAATTGTATCGCTTGTCACGTCTCAGCTACATTTAGGCGAACGGTCTCTCATGACAATCCCTTAAGATGAGTCGGTGCCCACGGACATTCCTACGAATGTCGCTGCTGGTGGTGACACCAATGATGAGTATGATAGGAGAGGGAATATCTCTCCCGTTCGTGACTCACCTTCTCCTTGTTCTTTGCATGGTCAGGTTCCACCTGCACACACCGCACCGTATTTTTCTAACAATTTTTGCAGGTACTTCCTTAGGCATTATGCAATATGATGAACGGCTTCAAGAAAATGAAGTTTCAGCAAATTCAGATAACTCGTAGTACAAGACACCGGAGTAGAAGTGGCCAGCGAAGATAGGGACAACAAGGGAAGAATCAGCGCGAATTTGGCCGTAGTAGCACGCAGTGGCATTCATACAAGTTCTATCTTTCCTCTAACACCTTTTATCAAAACATTGAGGACAATGTTTGGTTTAAGTGTGGGGGAGGAACATTTACCGCTTTCATTTTATCGCTTTCTAGTTAGATTTACTGTTTTCTAGCATGATTTTAAATTTTTTTTCTGTTTTAATGTTTCGTTGCGCCTGTGCATGTGCTGTCAAGTCTTTATGGTGATTTTATGTTGTTTATCGACTCTCCCATTCTCTTGAGTCATACCAAATACTTTGAAAATTTTTTGAGTTAAAAATAGTGTCTCTTTTGAAAATCTTAGGTTACAGACGAAATTGAAGTTAGATTGTGAGACTTGGGAAAATTATGCAAGATCGGTATCGTCTTAACATTGGAGCCTCTAAATTATGGAAATCGATTTGAGTACTTGTTATGCCGTAGCCTTAGGTTCTCACCCCTTTAGTAGTCCCTAAGTAGTTTATTTAACAGTCAGCACCATCCTAAGCATACACTAAGTAGGAAGCCGATGCAAATAAGTGTATGATCTCAAGCTTAAAAGGTAAAAGAAGAAAAAAAATGAATGAATGAAAAGAAATGCTCCTTCTAAGTTAGGTGATCCTCACCCGATCATTTAGCCCAACGATGCAAACTTCTTTATTTTATTGATTTTTAAGCCAATGTGCCAAAAAGAAAAAAAAATGATGATAATGAGATCATAGTCACTAACAGGCCATACTACCATGAGTGTGAAAGGATAACAGGCTTAATGTGATTGTGCCAGAATGAAAAGGGACGAAAGAAGGTTAGGCTTAGGTATAATGACATGATTCGGATTGGTTTGTATAGGAGGGAGGTTGATGACCGCCAAAGCGAAATTGTGTTGTTACGATGTCCTTAGTGTGTGAGCAAGTACCTATCGACACAAACTTAGCCGAAGTAAAGTTGGTAGCCAAGGATGAGTATCCGTATGCACTATTTTCCTTACGAGTCATGGTTTGCTTGAGGACAAGCAAAGGTTTAAGTGTGGGGGTGTTGATAACACGTAAATGTATCGTATTTTTAGACCCGATTTGCATGCAATTTAGTTTCGTTTTATTTATTTTCTTTGATTTATGTTTTATTATGCCGGTATTTATTGTCTTTTTCAGGTGACTTGGATTAATTCACAAAAGAAAGGAAAGAAAAGAATTAAAGGAGGAAATGTGGAGAAAAGAAGATGTTTTGAAGAAAATATGAAAGAAGAAGAAAAGAAGAATTATTAAAAAAAAAAAAAAGTGGGTGGGGCCCACCACACAACATAAGTGTGACGAACGTCACACCTTATGGTGGCGCCCAACATAAATTAAATATAGGACTGTGACGACCGTCACAGGTCCATGGCGACCGTCACAGTACTTCAAGTTGTGACGACCGTCACGTATTGCGTGACGATCGGCACAGGAATAATTCTCAGAATTCACGTTTAAGTACGTGGACCACTCAACGGTACCAATTCCACTCAAATCACGTTCAACCGGTCAAGGAGTGCTTGAGATAAACTCGGCCACTAACTTCCACTATTTTTTCTCTCTTTCACAACAAATTCTCAAGCTATAAAAGGAGGAATTTGCTACACGAGGAGCTTTCTCTTCTTTTCTCTCTTCGCCAGATTTTTCTTATTTAGTTTTTGGCAATTCTCATTAATGTAAAAGTAATAGTTCTCCACATCGGGGGACTATTACAAATATAGTTTTAGGATTTATTTCTATAGTTTAATTTATGTATTTGATTCAAAGCCTGCCGGCATATTACGACTTCAGTTCAAGCATTGTTTCCAGTTCCATTTAATTACAGGTTCTATTTTATTGTTTATTTTACGATCTTCAATTAATTGCTTAATTACGTCTTGCCTTATATTAAATTATTTTAAATCGCTTATTATGTTTTCGTCTAATTCAAAAACCCAAAATTGTTTATTTGTTTTCTTATCTCTGTCTTTCTAAATATTCTTGAGTCCGGCGTATGAGGACCGTCGTTACCGACGGGACTCGGTAGAAAATAATAGGTACGAACTTATGATTAAAATTCTGTTTTGGTTTTAATTTCCAAGTCTAATTTAAATAACTTCATCACGAGAGTGAGAGGTTATTTAACACGATTTTGTCACGAGAGTGAGAAATTAATTAAGGTTAGAGCCGGCACTGCGAGAGCGTGAGGATCGTACCGGATAGTGGAAATTAGGCAACAAGTCTAAATACAGCGAGAGCGCTTTAGATGCGTTTAGGATATTATTGGATTTCAAAATATATTTCCTAGTTACCGGGCGAGCGAGAGCAAAATCCTGGGATTAGGGAACATGACTTTAGTTAATACCGCGAGAGCGTGAGGCGAAGTCTTTAAGTTGGTATATTCTACGGAACTAAGTTATAGTTATAATTAGTACCCGAATTCTACAAAGTCCTTTAGGAACGCGGAATCCATATTCCGGCCTCTCTTTATTATCATATTTTCTAAGTTCATTTTTAGTTTAGTTCTAGTTTCCTCTTAATTAAATATTCATCAGCCTTAGCTTTACAAAGTAACGATAGACTACAGTAGGTTGACATTGGTCTCTGTGGGTTCGACAATCTTTTATATTACTTCGATATTTCCGTGCACTTGCGGACGCATCAATTCCCTCGTGGATTTCGTGCAGGATGTGTGCGACCATTTCCTCCTCGACGCATTTGAGCAGTGGAATGGAGAATCCCCGCCTGTATAGTTTACCTTCGACCAGGACATATGAGCAGGCTCTTTGCCTGATCGTGCTGGCCTCCTTTGCGTCGGACGGGAGTTCGTCTTTGGAGAGATAGTTGTAGATTGGGGTCATCCAGCAGTTGTTGTCGCCGATCACCTGCACGTCGAGTGTCGGGGAGGCATTCTCGATGCTGGATCGATGAAGCACTTCCTGTATGACAGATTTGTTTCCGCCTTTCTTCTTTGTACTGGCCAATTTAGACAACACGTTTGCTCGTACGTTATGTTCGCGGGGAACATGTTTCACTTCCACTTTTGTGAATTTAGCCATTTCCTTATTTACCAGGGCCAAGTATTCGGTCAGGTTGTCGTTTTTGGCTTGGTATTCACCCCAGACCTGGAGGGCCACGAGTTGTGAGTCTGTGCAAATGACGACTTCTTGTGCGCCCAGGTCCTCGGCAAGGCGTAGCCCAGCGAGGAAGGCTTCGTATTCCGCCTGGTTATTGGAGGTTGGGAAAGACAGTGTAAGTGATACCTCGACGATAATTCCTTCGTCGCTTTCCAGTATGATCCCCGCGCCGCTTCCTGCCGAGCTTGAGGCACCGTCGACGAAGATGGTCCACTTGCACGCTTCGCTCGCGGGGGAGTCTGCAAATGTCATCTCCGCAACGAAGTCGGCCAGAGCTTGGGCTTTGAGGGCTTTTCTGCCTTCGTATTGGATGTCAAATTCGGACAACTCCAGCGACCATTTGAGAATTCGGTCTGCCATATCTGGTCGTCCGAGTAGCTGCTTTATGGGCTGATCTGTTCGAACCACGATCGTGTGAGCCAGGAAGTAGTGTCTTAATCTTCTGGCTGCGTTGATGAGGGCCAATGCCACTTTCTCTGTCTGCTGGTATCTTAACTCTGGTCCTTGCAACACTTTGCTTGTGAAGTAAATGGGTTTCTGCCCGTCAGGCGTCTCGCAGATGAGAGCGGTACTCACTGCTTCGGTCGCAACGGCCAGATATAAGTATAGTGTTTCGCCGTTGTCCGGTCGAGAGAGGACCGACGGCTCTGAGAGTGCCCATTTCAGATGGAGAAGGGCCTTGTCGCACTCCTCGGTCCATTCGAATGCTGCCTCTTTATGGAGGAGTTTGAAAAATGGCAGGGCGTGCTGGGCGGACTTGGCCACGAAACGAGATAGTGACGCGAGCATCCCGTTGAGGGACTGGATGGATTTTTTGGACTTGGGCGTAGGAAACTCGGAGAATGCCCGACATTTGTCGGGGTTGGCCTCGATTCCTCATTCTGTTAAGTAGAAGCCGAGGAATTTTCCTGCCCGAACGCCGAACGTGCACTTCTCCGGATTGAAACACATTTTGTATTTCCTTGCCTGCTCGAAGACTTTTCGTAGATGGGCGGTATGATCGGTTTCCTCGTGGGACTTAATGATCATGTCGTCCATGTAGACTTCGAGCATGTCGCCTATTTCTCCCCGGAACACTTTGTTCATCATTCGTTGGTATGTTGCTCCGACGTTCTTCAAGCCGAAGGGCATTACGTTGTAGTAATAGTTGCCCGATTTGGTCATGAAGGCCGTATATTTTTTGTCGGACATTGCCATTGGGATTTGATTGTAGCCCGAGTAGGCGTCCATGAACGATAAAAGTTTAAAACCAGCGGAATTATCAACAAGTTTATCAATATTGGGGAGGGGGTAGGCATCCTTCGGGCATGCCTTATTGAGATCGGTATAATCAATGCACATGCGCCATTTTCCATTAGATTTTTTAACCAATACAACGTTGGACAACCAAGTGGTGTACTTGACCTCCGAAATAAATTTGGCCTCGAGGAGGTCCTTTACAGCTTTTTCGGCAGCCTCCATTTTCTCCGGAGACTGCTTCCTCCTACGTTGTGCTACGGCCTTGATGGCCGGGTCAATGGTCAACTGGTGACATGTGACAGATGGATCCAAGCCGGGCATTTCCGCGGCACTCCACGCAAAAAGGTCGACATTATCTCGGAGGCACGCTTTGAGCTGCTTCCTCGCGATGTCAGGCAGGTCTGCTCCGATCTTCACTCCCCGTTGGGGGTCTTCGCCGAACAGGACTAGCTCGAAGTTGCCATCCGGGATTAGGCGCATCGGATGGGAGTTGCTGCTGGATGATGCGGATGGGCCGGCTGAAGCTACTCGTTCCTCCTGTTGGTCCTCTGGGAAGCGAATATCGAGGTCGATAGAGTCGACCTGGGGCAGAGGCTTGGCCTCCTCAGAGCTGCTCGGCAGTGCTGGCTTGCTCGACGCTTTAGGCTTGGGCGCAATGGCGTTGAGCCCCTTTGTAGCTGCTTCAAAACACCGTCGGGCGGCTTCTATATCACCGTGGAGGGTGGCGACCATTCCTTTCGAAGTGTAATAATTCATCTTCAGGTGGACGGTCGATGACACTGCTACCAACTCGGCTAGAGTTGGCCTTCCGAAAATGCATTGGTAAAGCGATGGGCAGTCGATTACCAGAAATTGCACCTTGATGGATCTGGCCGTTTCAGCTGCTCCGAAGGTCACAAATAACTCGATGTAACCCCACGGCTTGGTCACAGACCCGTTGAACCCCTATAAATCGGGCCCTATGTATGGGGTAAGGTGCGATTCGTCCAGCTGCAGCGTTAAGAACAACTGGGAGTACATTATGTCGACCGAGCTGCCCTGGTCGACTAGGATCCGACGAACGTCGAAGTTTGCCATTTGGGCTCTGACGAGCAACGAAATGCTTGAGTTCGGGGAGCCGCCGAGGAGTTCCTCCCTGTAGAAGGAGATGAGGATGGAACCCTTCGGGGCCTGATCAAGCATGGTTACTTTGTTTGAGCTGGTGTTGATCAGGTGTTCGAACTTCCGTTTCACAGATCCCACAGTAACTTTGTTGAAACCCCCACCAGAGATGACCATGGCGGAGGGAAAGGTCTCCCACGGGCTGTGGACCGCGAAATATGCAGGGGCGCTGAGCCCGTCAGGGACGTTGAAGTCCTCGGGTCGCGATATGGACATAGCGACCTGTATTTTGGCGTCTTCCGAGGAGGGTACCTCCTCCTCGACCTTCTTGGACTCCTGGGCGTCCTGCCGAGGAGTGTCCTTCTTCTTCGCGAACTGCTTCAAGTGGCCGTCCCTGATCAGTATTTCAATCGCATCCTTCAGATGGATGCAGTCCTCCGTAGTATGGCCGCGACTTTTGTGGAAGTGGCAGTACTTTGACTTGTCCATGTTTGGTCTGTTCGGCAGCTGTTTAGGGAAACAGACCCCAGCTTGTTTGAACTCCGAATTGGCACATTCGGTCAAAATCTTTTCCCTGGAAACGGTCAGGGGAGTGTAATCGTGGAAACGCCCGGAGGGCCCTTTGTTGTCACGGGAGTCACGGGGACGGTTCTCGTGCCTTCATTCACCCCGACGAGACGTCGAGGCTTCTTCTCCTTTGGAAGCCCGGGTGTTCTCCTGGCGGCGAGATGCTCAGACGTTGCTGGTTACAATCTTCTCCTCGTACTGAATATGAGATTGGGCTTTGAGGAGGAGGGTGTCCAAGTTCCTCGGTGGCGCGAGGCCAATGGCTTTGGCAAACTCGGAGTCCGGGCGGCCCCCTTATTCGAGCAGGAACTTCTTCATCTTATCTGTCGTCGGGACCTGCACAACTTCCTTGTTGAACCTCTCGATATATGCACGGAGTGGATTATCGCTCCGAGGGAGGCCTCAGTTTTGGGATGGCGGCGAGATGCTGTGAAGTGCCGCGAGAACATCCTGCCCAGTTATTTCCACGAGGTGATGGACTCCTCGGGCAGTTGTTTATACCATGTCATTGCTCCCTTCCGAAGCATGGTCGGGAATAGTCTGCATTTGATGGCGCCCCGTACGCCGTGGTAGTCTAGCAGCGTATCGATGTTCTCGATGTGCTCGTCGGGGTCGGTGGTCCCGTCGTATGTGCGAAGTGACGGGGGTTTCTCCAAGCCTTTTGGGAGACGGGTGGTTAAGATCTCCAGGGACAACGGGCCGCGAGGCTCGTCGTCGTCACTAGAACTGGTGTATGATGGTGACCGGACTGGTTGCTCGCTTCGGCGGTTCCTTCGCGGGGAAGTTGAGCGGTTCCTTCGAGGAGAAGGTGAGCGATTCCTTCGAGGAGAAGGTGAGCGTGCCCGTCCTTTGGACTTGATTGGAGATTCCTCGTTCCTTCGAGTCCTTTTGTGGTCATGAGCATGTTGGTCACGCGGGGAGATCTGGTCGCGCTTTCGGGCTACGCGAGGATCGTGCACTTGGCGCAGTCTTCGATCGATTTCTCTCTGTGGCTGCGGGCTTCTAGATCGTCGCTGGTTCCTCTGCGTAGGAGGGGAGCTTGGATGGCGAGACTCTTCCAGTGCCCCGATCCTCTCGTTTTGCTGCAGGATCAGGGTGTTGGTTTTGTTTAGGGCCTCTAGGAGGGCTGCCACGGCCGGGTCGGCGCTGGGCGGAACAGGAATGGGCTGGAGGTCGAGAGACGGTTGATCGTTGTTGCGATCAGCAGGGGTAGGGGAAGGAGAGGCAGTGGCTCCATCCCTAAGGAAACGGGCATCTCAGAGGAGAGATGATTGGCCGTCAACGTCAGACTTGTTGACGGGGAGGATGGTGGAATGAAGAGCATCCTGGGTGCGATCTTGGGAGGCCATGATCGTGATGATGTTCGAAAGTTATTTTGATCTTCGGTTAAAGAAAGAAGGGGAGAACAAAGATTCCCACAGACGGCGCCACTGATCGTGAAGGCTGGATTAGATCTTGTAGAATCAGGCCGCCAAGTACGTCGGGGATGCTGGTCGTACGGAGAGGAGAGGGGTGTACCTGCAAGGCACTCCGACGCTCAAGTGAGAAAGGGTAAGAGAAAAAGGGGAAAGTACAAAGTATGAATTCTTAGGGTGAATATTGGATACCTGACCCTCTCAAGCGAGAGGGTTTATATAGAGCCCCCAGCGCGTGGCCAACGGTCCTATTTTCGGGGCGAAATAACCGTTTTCCCCAAAGAATAGGCAACTGCCCAAACTAGCCGTTATGCCGGGCAGGGTGCCCGAAACTAGCCATTATGTCGGGCATGAACGCAGTTCCGGGCACCTGTCCTTTGCTGTTCGGGCAGCGAGGAAGCCGTGCGTAATAGGCATTAACGCCGAGGAGGAACGTTGCATTCCTTGCCCGGTTGGAGGGGCAGAAAGGTCGCTTTTGCCCCTCTGTGGATTGGACTTAGGCAATTTAGGCTGCTCTGGAGCAGAGGTGGATTGGGCCAATTCTAGCCATTGGTCCAGTCCAGAACAATACTCTTATCTCTTTTTCTGCCATGTCATCAATTTAGGGGCAATTTGTGTCCAAAATTTATTTTTTGCAACCAATGATGTCACATTGTTGTAATCCAACTACATAGTTATTGTATTAAGCTTTTTTTTGGTTACTTTTGAATCAAGTGATGATGTCATTTGGTTCTATTACAATTATTTTACTTTTAAAATTTAACTTTATGGCATTTGATTTTTCTCTTTCTTCTCTCCATTGTCTTCCTTTCTCTACGCATTATCACTCTTTCTCTTTCTCTTTCTCTCTCTCTCTCTCTCTCTCTCTCTCTCTCTCTCTCCGTCGTTTCTCTGTTTCTTCCTTCTTCTTCCTCTTCTTTCTTCTTCTTCTTACTTCTTCTTCCTCTTCTTTCTTCTTCTTCTTCCTTCTTCCTCTGTTATCAACAATACCTCTTTCGAAATCCTAACCGAAGTGATTCCAATTTTTTTGTTCTGCATCGATTTGTATAGATCTATCTCTAACGTTTTGATTTTAGGTTTTTCGTAACAACTCCGAAGGTGGGTTATGCTCTGGATGTTCCATGGTATGTTAGCTTACTCCGATTGGATGTTCCATGGTATGTTAACATTTTGATTTTTAGGTTTTTCTGTTCTATCTTCTTGTGTTGGATAAAAGTGATGATGGCGTGGTACTTCATTTTAAGTTTTTACTTGGCAGTTTACATATGTATATTTTTGTATGGTTTGAAGGTGGTTGTCTCAACCAAGAGTCCAAGATCAGATAAACAATACGTTTGGGAAGGAGAGGTAAATGCTAGCTCATATACCATAGCTGAGGAGACGGATCAGGAGAAGCTGATTCCAAGAGGAACTCGGCTTACCCTGCATCTATAGGTATGTCAAAATTTTCTATTTTAGAGATTCTGATAGTATTTTAGTTTCTTTATTTTAGAGCTTATGTTGCCTGTGTATTTTACCCACTGCTGGTTTTCAGAGGGATGACAAAGGTTTTGCTCATCCAGAGCGAATTGAGAAGCTTGTGAAAAACTACTCCCAATTTGCCTCATTCCCAATATACACTTGGCAGGAAAAGGGATTCATCAAAGACGTATGACTATGCACTTCAGATCTTTTAATTTTGTTGACGCTGTTCGTTTTTATTATTATTTCATTCCATAACCCTTTCTTGAAAACTGGATGTGAAATTGGTTTTTGAGCTTTTAACATAACTTGTCCATTACAGATAGAGGTTGATGAGGATCCAGCTGAGGCGAAAATGGACAACCAAGATGAGAAGACTGAGGTAATGTGTTGCACATACCGTGCGTTCCCTGAATCAATTGTCTATGAAATTATGATTACAAATTTGATTGTATAACTGTTGCATATGTGATGGCCGTTTTATAATCTGACGCATTTTATAACAGAAGAAGAAGAAAACTAAGACTGTTCTTGAGAAGTATTGGGACTGGGAGCTCACAAATGAGACACAACCTATCTGGGTTAGTTTTATGATTTCCAACTGCATGATTTGTGCTTAAAGTTATGTACAAGTGTCATATCTTTTTACAAGACCTCAGAGAAAATACAAGTGTCATATCTTTGAAAATAGAAGAGTTTTATCAATTCAATTCAGTATTTTTTTTTGAAATGTAAATTTGGGTGCAGAGCTATTGATGTTGTTCAAGAGGAGTATACCAGAAGCATTACCTTTGGTGAAGTGGATTCTATGGATTCTGTCGTTCAGATTAAGGACAATATTGTTCTGTGGAACTTATTGCTTGCAATGGAAGTGGCCTTTTGGTGGAAATTGGTTAGGATGTATGACAGTGGTGGATTGGGTGTTTATGACGGGGATTAGTGCTGCATGTGGATGTTTTCAAATGCTGAATGTTTTATTGAGATGATGGGGCATGTTTCTATTTTGCAAGAGGAGGTAAAAATATTTAGTCTCTGTTGCTTTTGTTTACGACAAAACTTCCACTGCATTGAACATTGCTTTATTCTCTCATTTAATTGGAGAAAACAAGATTATTCCGAAGACTTGGGCATGCGCTGATAGTGGTTACTTTTATTCTGTTTACTTTTTCAGTTTCTGTCTGTACTGTTGGAGGAGGAGAGATGGAAAAAGTTGATAGTTTATGAAGCCCTTCCGGAAATCTGCACCAAGAGTTTGATGTCACTTTTTTCTTAATGCTAAGAGTTTGATATAACCTCATTCTTAATGATAGGATGTTACTTGAGCATTTTAATTGCAACTTATATGTTACTTTATGTTCGTTTTTATTTTGTATGATTATCGTTGAACTCATGGATTATTTTATACCATTCACAATCATGCAATTACTAAGGAAATGTTTTATGTTTGGAGTAATACATTTGAAATAACACGCCCGCATTCATGTCTCATATTTAGCGTGTTGTTCTTAATTTGATACTATTTGTATTTTTAGAAATCCATAATTTAAAATTAACAGAAGATCACTATTATTCATACATACATGACAAATGGTTTCTTGAATGTGTAGCTAATAGTGAGATTTGGTCTCCTTTGGTGGACCAGCTTTATGTCTGCTAAATCTCATCATATGGGGAAACATTAAGTCATTTACAATAACTTTTTTCTTGCCACAGACATATAGCAGTTAAAATGGATCTATGCTTAATATAGTTAGATACGCAACTCACACACCCAATGCAAGACCCTCATTTCATTTACTTTTCAAAAGGGTGCGAATCGGTTATAAACCGTAGTATGTGGTACTGTACTGCAATATTAAATTCTCATGTTTAATTCTGTTGTTGTAGTCTGCTTATCAAAAATATGTATTCTACTTTGTTGATCTTGAGCACCCTTATGTGCACTAGCTGCCTAAGTAATTATACTATCAAAATATATAAATTAGCAGTTTGACTTATATGTTATGAAGTACAGACAAAGACACAAACAATGGACATGATATCATTAATAGTTAAAAAAAAACATGATGTCAGAATTGTATACATGATATCATCAAAGTATACAAGTTCATTACACATTCAGCTATATAGTTCATGTATATTATGAAATTTTAAAAGACTATTTCTCATTACAGACTCAGCTATATAGTTCATGTCACATGCATACATACTATTTTAAAAGACATGTGTATCATATTATGGAATTGTCAATTTGCTGGTTGTGTTGGAATGAAATAGAAATTAATGAAAAAATATATATATTCTATCCAATTTAATGAAAGTATATATATTAAAGATTGTTGATACAATTCTCAGTTCCAGTTTGACTCTCTTTCACAGGATGCTACCAATTACAATTGGTTCTTTCATTTTCAAAGTCTCCTTTTAAATTATTCATCTAACATTCCTATATGCTATTATTTTTTGTTCTGCTACGGAGCTTAATAAACTCTTCCTCCATTTCTCACGTGTTGCTCTTAGAGCTGATTATAATAGAGAGGGTAATTAATTTGAATTTCCTTTTCATCTTTTTGAAGATTTTTATGTATGTATGGTTGTGCAGGTGGTACTTTTGCTCTATATTCATTTATTTTTAGGCATGCTAAAGTTAGTCTTATACCAAATATACAGCATGCTTATGAAGCACCTTCTTCATATAAGATGGAGGAGCCTTTAGAGAAAGATATTCTAAAGTGAAGATTTTGCTTGAGAAGTGCTTAATCCTGCTATTTCTGGTAACAATCATATCCTCCTTATTTCATAATTTTTATAAATAGCTACTTGATTGGGCTCAACCGGTTTATTATTTTCAGTTAAAGTCGAATTGATCGAGAGTATATGGTCATTCAGATATAGGAAAGTATTATGCTAAAATTAGAAAACAATTTAAATGGTTTACTTCTTATGTCCTAAAACGTGTTTATTATGCTAAAATAAGGGAACAATTAGTGATTATATATATATACACATGGATATATTCTTTAATCTTAAAATGTTTAGCAAAGGAAACTAACTTAAAGAAACTTGTGATTAATTTGTTTTCTTTAATCATTACTTTTGTAACTAATTCAAGTGTAGTATATATAAAAAAAAAGATGAGATACAACAAATCCAGTGCAGATTGTAACTAATTCAAGTGTAGTATATGAAATCCTTTATTTATATTGTAAGAAAAAAGCCGAGTTGAAATCGTTTTATGAATCTAGAGCATGTATCATGCATTTTGAAAATAATGCCTATTGATTGGTTTACTCAAACATGTTATATTGCAGCTATTAGTTAATAAGACACTTTGTCATTTTGTACAATTGGCTCACTGCTTCAGCTTAGCTGAAATTAAAAGTGCTACAATATACATGTGATGACAGCAGTGGTAAGTTTGAAATTTTATAAACTCAGTTCTTGAAAGGGTTTTATGATATCCATCAAAGTGTGCTTCTTTACTGGTGGAGATTTTACGTTGGTTCTTATAAATCATTGCATCGTGGCTCTGCTAATATGGATGTTCTTATTGTTCTTTGAACAAATGCTGCTTATTTCTACTCTGTTTACTCTGTTTTGAGAGCTGCCACTTCTAAGGTTTTTGAAGGTACTGATTTTTTTGAGACTAGCGCAATGCTTATTTTGTTTAAGGTGATATTGTTACTTCCAAGCTCATGAATTTGACACCTAATACTGTTATATTGTTAAATTTTGATGGTGAAGGGAATGATGATCAAAAGAATTACATGATTTATAATTATTGCAATGACACCAAAAGATTTCCTCAAGGCCTTCCAACAGAGTGTACTGCATCTTAATTAATCTTTTTATATTCATATTGCAACTATATGTTTAAAGATTTAATTTAGTTTTCTTTTTCATTTTAGTTAGGCTATTCAATTTCTTTGACTTGTAATTTGCTTCATATCAATTCATTTATTCTTTAATACAATAAATAAATATTAAGTTTTTTGTCTTTCAAGCCCAATGTAATTTATTTATTTATTTATTTCAATAGTGTTGAAAATCAAAAGTTAACCATGTTCCGTTGTTTATTAATGAATTGTTCTAAGCTCATGAATTTGACATGCTGCTATGAGTAAGAGAAATGGTCTTATCTATTTAGGTAATTTCTATCCTACACATTTTTAATTTTATTCAAAGTTCAATTTAACTTCATCTCCCATAAAATTGTCGTTCACATATTAAAATTTAAATAGACTCAAAGAGTTTTTTTATCACTACTACAATTGACATTCACATCTCTAATTAAATATGCCTTCTTAATAATCTCAAGATGTACACCTTTTTCCTTTATTCAATGTTGACATGTCTTTTCCAAACATTGTGTATTTAAGACAATTCCAATCAATATTGTTTCTATCCAGCTCACAAATATATTTTTTCTCCATTTTTTTGTGTGTTTATAGTCTGTCATATTAAAAAATACTACAACTTTCCACACTTTATTAGAAGCACAGGAACCTAGAAATCTTGGATTAAGATCCACTGTAGTCCGAAAAGGGTGCAGTCACTGCAGCCAGGGGCTTTAAATGGTTTTATTTTTAAAAAATATTTAAAAAATACTTGAAGAGAGAGATAGACTCACGTGACTGCAGTGAATCATTTTCTAAAAATCTTTTACAAATTGTTAATTCACACCACTGTGATTTTCAAACTTACCTAATTCATTTTCAACAATTGCATACTTAGTCAAGCTTGTAGCAACATATTCCAACAAACAATCTTGTGTCGAACAAACAAATTAATAATATAATTGTAAAGGTTGAGTGTTAGTACAAAAGAAAATGATAGATTAGACTTATGAATGGAAAGTGTAATGATATTAAAGTAAAATAATATAAAAAATATAAAGTCTTATGCAGGGTCATCCACTTTCTGCACTTATTATTTCTGTGTGTATTAAACTAGCAAGTAAGTAGAAACTATTATTCATCAATTAATGTTGGACTATACTAGATTCATCAGTAGAAACTAGCATATAATATGCATAACTATTAATATGTTGTCAAATATATTAAAAATAAAATAATTGATAAGTAGTTTAATTGAAAAAGATGTGCATTAATTAAAAATGTTTTTTTTAATAAAAAAGGATTAAATATAATTCAAATATTTATATACAGAAACAACTTTACTATTAATTCAAATATTTTTATAAATATTTTCAAAATATAAATAATATTTATATACGGAAAAAAATATATTATTGATTCAAATATTTTTATATACGCGAACAACTTTACTATTGATTCAAATATTTTTATAAACAATATCAAAAGAAAAATAATATTTATATAGGAAAAAATCTATTGTTGATTAAAATATTTTTATATACAGAAAAAAATACTATTCTTATAAATGATTTTGAGGCAAACAAACGCGCGTTCAAAATCATATCCCACCCAAAAACGTATCCTGTGCGTAGGCACAAGTTTGTTACTTTTTGCTGATTACTTTCAATTCTTTTCAAAAAAAATTATATACGAAAAAAATACTATTGTTATAAACGGGTACAACTTTAATTTTGATTCAAATTTTTTTATATAAGATAAAATACTACTGTTATAAACGGGGACATCTATAATTTTGATTCAAATATTTTTATATATGAAAAAATACTATTGTTATAAACGGACCCAACTTTAGTTTTGATTCAAATTTTGTTATATACGAAAAAATACTATTGTTATAAACGGGCACAACTTTAATTTTGATTAAAATTTTTTTATATCAGATAGAATATTATTGTTATAAACGGGGACAACTATAATTTTGATTCGAATATTTTTATATACTAAAAAAATACTATTGTTATAAACGGGCACAAGTTTAATTTTGATTAAAATTTTTTGATTTACGAAAAAAATACTATTGTTATAAACAGGTACAACTTTAATTTTGATTAAAATTTTGTTATATACGAAAAAAAATACTATTGTTTTAAACGGGCACAACTTTAATTTTATTTCAAATTTTTTTATATAAGATAAAATACTACTGTTATAAACGAGGACAACTATAAATTTGATTCAAATATTTTTATATACGAAAAAAATATTATTGTTATAAACGGACACAACTTTAATTTTGATTCAAATTTTTTTATATACGAAAAAAATACCATTGTTTCAAACGGACACAACTTTTATTTTGATTCAAATTTTTTATATATAAGCTAAAATACTAATGTTATAAACAGGGACAACTATAATTTTGATTCAAATATTTTTATATACGAAAAAATACTATTGTTATAAACGGAGACAATTTTAATTTTGATTCAATTGTTTTATATATGAAAAAAATACTATTGTTTTAAACGGGCACAACTTTAGTTTTGATTTAAAATTTTTTATATAATATAAAATACTACTGTTATAAACGGGGACAACTATAATCGTGATTCAAATTTTTTTATATACGAAAAATATACTATTGTTATAAACGGGCACAACTTTAATTTTAATTCAATTTTTTTTATATAAGATAAAATACTACTGTTATAAACAGAGACAACTTTAAATTTGATTCAAATATTTTTATATACGAAAACATTACTATTGTTATAAACGGGCACGAATTTAATTTTGATTCAAATTTTTATATACGAAAAAAAATACTATATGTTATAAACGGCCACAACATATTCTTATACTTACCAATACAAATTTTTAATTTCAATTGTATCTATTTTTATAATTTTACCATTTTTCTTTTCAATTTGATTAACAATTACGCGTACATAACATAAAATCCTCGAACAGACAGGCCCGTACGAACGCACGGGTTAGTTACTAGTTTAAGATTAAAATAAAACTTTTACTAAGCTTTGATATCACTCTTATGGTAGATTATTTTGGTGATCATGGTAAGCATGTATTTTTTTATATTGCAAGTTTAAACAATGACAATAATATACTAAATCAATTCAACGTGTTTAATGATATTTTGGAAGGACATAAGCCTTTTGGTATCACTCTTATGGCTAATATTTTGTCGAGGAGATGATGGTAAGCCCAAAATCATGCTCGAAAGAGTGATATCACAAAATTTATGGATATGACATGTATTTTTTGGTATTGCATGTTCAAACAATGACATTAATATACTAAATCAATTCAATATGTTTAATGCTAATTTGGAAGGACATACTTTCCATGTACAATATATAATTAATGAGACTCCGTATAATATACGATATTATTTAGATGATGATAGATATTGTGAGTGAGCTACATTTCTGAAGACCATTTTAATGCTGCAAGGAGAAAATAGAAAATTATTTGCGCAACATCAAGAATCAGCTAGAAAGAATATGGAGTGGGCGCTTAGAGTGCTTCAATCTCGATTTGCAATTATACGTGGTGCAACGTGTGTCTAGCACATGGAAATCCTCCTCAAGCATGTCATATATGATTGCATCATATTTCACAACATGATATATTAAGACGAACAACACACATATGGTGGTAATTTTGATTACTCTTATGATAATGTAGATAACAACATTTCAACAACTCAAACATTTAACTCTGAATCTTGCAACAAGACTACAAAGAAGAGTAAGTTTTCGTGAAAAATAAGGTCATTGCCAACTTCAAGGAGATTTAGATATTTGAGAATATTTTGGAAATGAGGATGACAAATTTAAATTTAACTAATTATGTGATGTTATTTATTTTTATTGATTTTAATTATATGTCATGTATTTGAGATTAATTTTAATTATTATTTTAAATTTTAAGTTTAATTCGATTTATTTATTATTTCAATTTTATATTAAGATTAATTTAAATTAATATTTTAAGTTAAAATAAAAGTTAATATATGCGATAAAGTTGTGAGATAGAGTTGTATAATTAGAGTGAAAATTTGACGTGTTGCTTTAAGATGATGCCATTTAATGAGTCCCACAATACATTTAAAAATAAGTAGTATTATTAGAGATGCTCTAAGTCTTTCGGTAGCACTTTTAGGACTAAGAACTAGTTTAAATATCTGATATCTCAATTATTTACAAATTAAAAGGTGAAATTTGACTCGTTAAGTCAGCTCAACTGATAATTGTTCAAGAATATCAGATGCAAAGATGCAGTTTTGAGCCCACAACATTCCACTTATTCACTTTTAGAAGGTTAAATTTTAATCGTTGAACTATTAGACAAAAAACTGAAAATATGATAATTAGACTATTAAATATATAAAAAAATATTGAAAAGAAATGTTGGGTGGTCAAAACCATTTGATAACTAGATCTTGACCCACACATTGCGATGCTTTGAGATTTATTTTAATATTTGTAAGTATTAAGAGCATCTCCAAGGCTGTAACTCAATTTTGGATTCTTTGTGAGATTCATTAAGTTATTGCATCTTGAAGCAACTCATTTAATTTTTATTCCAATAGTGCAACTTTAAAAAATTCATATTAAGTCTCACAATTTTATTTCATATATTAATATTTTATTTATATAAAATTTTATTTTAACTCAAAATATTAATTTAAATTATACAAATCAATATTAATGTGAAATAAAATAAATATATAAATCAAATTAAACTTAACATTTGTTATTAAATTGTTATAGTAAAATTAACATTTGTAAAAAAAGATATTTATAAAATTATTAAAATAAAATAAAATAAATATATAAATCATTTCTAAGCAAATATATTGTTAAAGAAAAAAATTGAAAAAAAATTGCAACATAAAATTGTTAGAATTAATATTAAATTATTACTTTTGTAAAGTTGAACAACATTGCTTCAAAATGCAACGGTTGACCACTCTGGTCAACTCCACTGATTCTCAAAATGAAAAACACGTTTGCCAGCTTGAAAAAACAACCAGGAACTATCATTGGAGTTACTCTAAGTTAAATGTATTCTACTTTGGTTTTGTGTTAGGAAGGATCCAAGACCAATTAGAAATAAGAAATTATCAGTTTTATTAATAGACTACTATTTTTAATTAAGGGGTTTACTTAGCATTTATTTGGTATTCCTTAGTGTTTGGCCGAATTGTTGGCTGGGCCCATAGTCTGTTGTTTTAGCTAGAAAAGTTATTGTTTTATTGTGTTATCTTTCTTTGCCATTTTGATCTTTTGAATTTACTTTAGTGTAATCTAACATTTGGTGCTTTCATTCTTGTTCTCATGCCCCCCCTAAACCTAACAATCCTACTTCTAAAGACATTGTTGAAGAGGCTGTTCAAACAACCCATTTTCACCTTGACAATGCTATGGCAGAAGTTCAACAACAAATGGATGAACGTTTTGACAAGGTTAATACAGATCTAGAACACCAATTGGGTCAAATCCACACCAGATGGATAATGACAAACAGATCTGAGATTCTAGACATGACTCAATAATGCCAGCGCTTCAAAAGCTCCTTAACCAGAAAGAACACAATCAGTCTGCCACTATTCACTCAGCAGCAAGTTCTTCAGGTATTACTCAAATCCCCTCATCTATACCCATGCTACCTACATCTGTTGTTCACATCCCCTCACTCATAAACACCCCTTTAAGACAGTCAACAACAATGTCACATTCACCTACACTACCAACTATCACTAATACCATTCGTCCATCAGCTGCTCCACCACCACCCCATTTTTCCCCATACATACCCACTCAAATAGTTTTTACACAAACCCCAACCTTTAACGTACCCATTTTCTAGCAACACACCTACCCACAATATGCAACCCTTCCCCCTACCACCTTTCCGTACCCCTAAGCTTGAGCTCACAATGTTTGACGGTTCCAACCCATTAGATTGGTTATTTCAAGCTCACCAATTGTTCAATTTCTACAATATGCCTTATGAAAATAGATTGTCTTTAATTTCTTTTTATATGAAAGATGAGGCTCTTGGATGGTTTAAATGGATGCATCAGAGTTCACTTTTGACTGATTGGGTTTCTTTTACAAAGGCATTGGAATTACGTTTTGGCCCTTCCTCTTATGAGAACCATCAAGCCGCTTTATTTAAATTGAAACAAGAAGGGTCTGTTGTGGAATACCAAGCTAAATTTGAAAAACTTGGGAATCAGGTTATGGGTTTGCCACCAGATGCAATACTAAATTGTTTCATCTCTGGGCTGTCAGCAAAAATTCAAAATGAACTCGCTGTTCATAAACCGAGTTCTATTTCCCAAGCTATTGGGCTGTCTAAACTCATTGAATAAAAAATTAAAGATGCTAAACCAAAATTTCATAAACCTTTCCCTAACCCGTCTCTAAAAACCAGTACCTCATCTTTGCAAGTTTCTAAACCCGCCCCTGCCCCTAATCCGCAAGGGCCCCTTTCCCCAAAACCCCCAACACATCCTTCATCTGCTAAACTCCCCATTCGACGCCTTTCACAAACTCAACTTCAAGAACGAAGAGCTCAAGGCGTTTGTTTTAATTGTGACGAAAAGTTCATTCCGGGTCACAAATGTTCAACGAATCGATTTCTTATCCTTTTAGCTGAAGAAGAACATTTGGAAGACCCTAGTTAAATTCAAAACAACCCTGATTTAGACAAAGAGGATTCAAGCAATGAAGACACGTACTTCCAACTATCCACACATGCTCTAACATGTATATTCTCTCCCCAAACTCTTAAGTTTAAAGGGCATATTGTCGCTCCCGGGATTTTCATCCTAGTACAAACGCGAAAGTGGCACCGAACAGAGTCGCCAGCAATGTGTATTTATCCCAAGAGTGGGAAAGGAAACACCGCATAAACCTGAGAGGAAGGAAAAAGCAAGGTCTTGCGACCAAGAGAACTGGATTCTGGAGTCGGTTACGTGAGAGGAAGGTATTAGCACCCCCTCACGTCCATCGTACCCGATGGGATCCACGCTTGCTTGTTTCGATCAAAGGGTGTAAGGAAAGGATACTGGAAAAAGAACTGAAAGAAAGAAAGGAAAAGGAAAAAGAGAGAGAAAAAGAAACAAATGTAGGGAAAATAAAAGAAGTGCTCGCATGGGCCCTACCCCACTGCCTACGTATCTCATCGGGAACATGAGAATCAGAGCGACGTAGTTCCCCTCACTAGGGATGGATTGTTTGTGTTTTTTAAGGAACGACTAACGTTCTAGCTCAGGTGTTGCAGGCTCGCTGGTCCGAGTGCGTTACCATCTTGCAAGAGAACGAGTAGGAGCACGTTCGTACGCTGAGAGTGAATGAGATGAGAGAAGAATTCCCGAAGGAAAGACGTTATTGTTTGTTTTTGTCTTTTAAGAATTTTTTCATTTGTTTGCATATGATAATGTATCTGAATCTTAGTCATTGGAATGTGTACATTCTCACATTCCAAGATGGAATGGGTAAGAAAGCACACTAAGAGTGAAGAAGACCCCCACACTTAGTTCCAATTGTCAAGGTTCAAACACACTAGCATACTTGTGTTTATTAAGTGTTTTTGTTGATTATGGGGTGAAGAAGTGTTTTTATTATTTGTACCTTCAACAAGTATTGCATTTAGGTCCCTCATACAAGATCAAATGTTTAACACATTGACCCAAGATGGGCTATATGCTACACATTCTAAGATTATAAGAGAAGACCCCTTATAATCTTTTCTTTATATGAAAGGCCTAAATGCAATAAATGCCTACCTTTATTAGATATTTTGAATTTTCTTTGAGATGAGAAGAGAGACTCAAGAGAGGAGCAAAGGTAAAAATCTATATGAACTAAGACTCAATCCTAATTGAAAATTAATGGGAGTGGTCCTAATGGTTTGTGAGGTTTCAACCTAAAGTCTAAAGAAAGAATGAATTAAAC
The DNA here is from genome assembly GCA_022829125.1 of Lathyrus tuberosus. NCBI lineage: Eukaryota > Viridiplantae > Streptophyta > Magnoliopsida > Fabales > Fabaceae > Lathyrus > Lathyrus tuberosus. The sequence continues at coordinate 18,273,875 of JALAZF010000066.1, read as the reverse complement.
AATTCACTTCTAAGTTAGAAGATGAATTGTAATTCAAAAAGGGAAAGTGACGAGTTATTAAAAGAAAGCACATAAGTGCTTAACAAAACACAAAATTGAATTGTAAAAGAGATGAGAGGATAGAAGTTTGAATGTGGATTCCTTATCCACACTCAATTGCAACTTACCAAAGCCCCTACATGGTTAGTAAACATGTATAAGAAGTATAAGAAGCAAAAGAACACTTAATGCACCATAAAGATCAAAAGAATAATATGAAAGATCAAATCCTATAACCACAACCAGAATGTACATCATATGGAAAACAAATAATCATTATCATGCAAATCCAAGTGGATAGGCGACAAACATCATCCATGACATTAGAACATGCTACCATAAGAAAAGGGAGAATGAAAGATGGAAAGAAATGAACAAACAAGCCTAAATGAAACATGTAATCCAAGGATCAGAATTGAAATGAAATGAAGAATGATATATAAACACATCACAAGCATTCATGAAACACCTATCAAGCCATTCAAGAAGCAATAGAAGAAGAAAGGAAATGGCAATTCAAAAGATAACACAAGTACTTCATATTAAGGACACACAAAGTTCAAATGAAAGTGAACATGCAATGATGACACATAACATGTACCAATGACCTATAATGTCAAATGAATAGTTCACAAAGTAGGCAAATGATCATGCAAGTATGCACAAAAGCAATCATGTAAACATGCACAAAGATTACAAGGATATGACATGTTGTAATGCTTCAAATGAAATGTTTTAAAAAAAAATCAAATGAGTTCATGAAAGTTATGAAAACATGGTATTGAGGTTCACCAATCAGAGATGAATCACATATCAAAGTATCATGTAAAAATTCAAGGCAAAAAGGCTTTATACAATGCACTTAAATCAAAATGGATGCACATGCAAAGTAATGCAAAGATGAACATCAAAACGTGGCACAAAAGGACCTAAAAAATCCAATAAAAATAACTTAACATAGTTCAAGATGTTAATGACTCACTACAAAAAGAAGCAACTCAAAACAATTTTTAATGATCAAGAACAAAATTAAACAAAATCATGTACCACATTAAGAATGCATACAAAAGAAAATCAAAGAAAATTGTGGAACAAGGGCAAAAAGCCATAAAATCAAGAAATAAAATCATGAAAAATTTTCTAAATGTTTTAATGATGCTCATGAATTTTTTTGGAATTTTATAATGCCCTTTGGTATTTTTAAAAATTAAAAAGAAAACGTGTAGAAAAAATGAAAATAAAAATGAAATGCAATATGAATGGGGGTGCATGCATAGTAATTGCTCAGTTCAAATTAATTGGGCTTGAAAACATGGGAGGTGTGGATATCAATCTGACTAAGTCCATTACACGCGCAATCCACAATAACTACCATGCTCTTCAGTCAACACAAGTCAAAGCAAGGATCACCGTTGGATCAAGTCAAGTCAACAAACAAGTCAAAGTAAACAACATCAACGCGCACATGTGAATGTCCACATTCCCTATCGTGTACCACACCACATAATGTTCACTCTGATTAAAATAAAAACATGTGCCACGCATGTGACATTTTTATGCGTTGCCATCACACAAGCCACACGATGATGAACATCCAACGGTCCACGTTCAAAACTGCAAATAAAATCCTAAACAAAATCACCGGCCGGAGAGGGACCTCTGGTCACCTTCTCCGGCGAGAACCACCACCTGCAACACTCACATGTTCACCAAAACACACAAATCGCATACCAAATTGAAGCTAAGCTCATGTAGATCAAGAATATGCTCATAAAAACAACAAAACATGCACACACAGCAAGAACAGAGGAGATGAACTTGTGCCCTAAGTTTTGCAACTACGCCTTTAGAAGGCCTATCAACTAGCCGGAGTTTGGAATGCTTTTATTAAGCTCATATCAGGATGAAAACAACAAATTAAACCATAAAACGCCAGAGCAAAGTTTGAGAGTTTGGAACCTGAACTTGTAGCTTTTGAAGATTTTTGAGAAAACCAAAGACTACACTTGTTCTTCAACCTTGGAGCCTCCAAATCAAGCAAAATAAATGCTGATGTAACTTGTTATCTTGAGCAGAGAGATTCAATGCCAAAATACACTTGAAGCAAACTTGAGAATCGTGATGAAATCTCCTTCAATCATGTGCCATTGATGATGATGAAGATGAAGTATCGTGTACTTTGAGAAGAAGTTTTGAGATTGTTGGTGAAAAAGTGAGAGAATCAGAGAGAAAGTAGTGAGAGCTTTGAGATGAAAACGAGAAAAAATGAAATTTAAAATGAGAAATGTGAGTGAGGTTGTCATTTATAGTGTGGGTTAACCAAGGTTAAACTGAGTGAGGTTAACTGAGTTAGCATGGTTTAGGTGAGTCATCCCTAACTAACTGAGCCAAGTTAGTTAGGGCGAGTTATCCATGGCTGTGATAGGGTGGAGGAGGTGTATGACAGTTGTGGTGGAGATTAATGAGCTAACTCATGTGTGCTGCAGCAAACAAACTTGTTCTACAAGTTTCCATTCCTTTCCTTTTTCATGAGCATGGATAGCACGTGGTATGGTAAATGGGAAGTATGTTTGGCTAAATGAAGTAATGTTGGGAGGGTGAGCAATGCACGGGCAAGCTTGTAACAACAACATCAACAACATTGCTTTTGTTTCTGATTTTTATGGAAGCTGAGAACAATGGAGATATGGTGATTTGGTGATGTTTTTCTCCCTACTCAATGGGTGGATTGATGAGTTTTTGGAGTCATTTGGAAGAGGAGATGTAATAGAGCATGTTTGGTATGAAAATTGGATGGAAATGAAACTTGGAATAGATTGAAAAATGACTCACAACACAAAGGTTTGGGAACTGATAGAAGACGTGGCAATGAGGTTGGTTAGCAAGGCATCTTGGCATGGAATTTCAGCAAGATCACCATAACTTGAGACCATTATATCTCCCTCCTAACTTGATCAAATGGAAATTTGTCCAACATGAATATTGAAGATGACATTACAAGGAACAACCTTGATGTTAAAAAGTTTTCCATTTGAAGCTTTCTTCTTGGAGAAATTGAGCTTGAAATTTGGCACACCACCTGCTTGTGGAAATGATTGCGCGCGAGCTTGAAAATCCTTGGTCATGACTTGGTTTTTGCCCTACTTTTCTCCAACTTCATATCTCACTCAATTTTTATCCAATGGAAATGTTCTACACATGGATTTGAAGCTTAAAGAAAGAACTTTTGTTGTGGCCGAGTGGAATTTTCATTTGGTGCTTCTATTTTAAATGGCCTTGGATCAAAGTGTAGTGCAAAATGGCTAAAACTTGCTATTTTTAGTAACCCTTCTTCATCCAAAAATGGCAACTTTCCACATCTTGATTTTTTCATGATTCCTTTGGAGTTTCTTGATCAAATTTTGCACATTGGACATATGTAACATGAATTTTATGAATTTAGTCTTAAAAAGTCAAGAGTTGACTTTTTCCTCTGATTATTTGACTTGGCCCCCAATTTCTCTGATTTTGATCTTTCTTCCAATTGAACCACTTCTAAAACCAATTGAGAGGAAATTTTCCACATCCATACACTTAAGGACATATAGAATACCATGACATCAAGTTTTTTCCAAAAAATCAGAGATTCCTTGATTTAATTGGAAACCCTAATTTTGGTACCCTCCTCCTAGGAGGTAAAAGTGCAGTCTCCAATTTCAAATTCCTCAGAGTATGTTGTGTATCCTTTTAAAGGATGATGAGGTATGCCATTTTAGATTGATTTTGGATCAATGAGCTATCTCTTTTGAGGGTTTTCCTTTAGTTTTTGAACCTCTTGCATGATGAAGTATGTATTGCTTCAATCTCCCATTGAATCTCACTTCCTTGAGATTGTGGATGATCAATTGAGATAGTGTGAGACATGAGAGACCTCTTGGCTTGCCTTGAGGCAACTTGATTGACCTTTTTGTGCTTTGAATGATCCCTTGATTGTCCACCTTCCACCTGATCACATGCCTTGATGGTAAGAGGGATGCTATACTTCATTTCTCTATGTTAAATGCAATGCAATGCTAATGAGATGAATATGATATGATATATGATAATGCTAAACTATGATGCCAAAAAGGGGAAAGCAAATTTTGGGGTATTACAGCTGCCCCTATTCAAACGCTGTAGGCCTGAATGCCTGAAAGCGATTGCTTTCAGACTTTCAAGGTATATAGTGATTGAATACCAAATATAACCAAAAATTTGCTCTGGGTGATGAAGAAGAAAAGGGATATAAACCCAACGACACTTCTGGATTGAATCGGCAAATGAACGTCATCGGAGAGATCTGTCTTTTGAACGACGCCAGGCGACTACTGGCTTGCCATACTGTTGATGGACTTTAACAAATGTCTTTTTGAATGACGCCAGACGACTACTGGCTTGCCACACTGCTGGTGGACTTTAGAAATGTCTTTTGTACGACGCCAGATGACTACTGGCTTGCCACACTGCTGGTGGACTTTAGAAATGTCTTTTGTACGACGCCAGACGACTACTGACTTGCCACACTGCTGGTGGACTTTAGAAATGTCTTTTTGAACGACGCTAGATGACTACTGGGTTGCCACACTGCTGGTGGACTTTAGCTGCTCTTCCATTCTAAATAATGGACTTTTACCAGTTCGTGCTGGATTTTTGCCAATCTGTCGTTGGACTTCAATGATTACCAAACAGACTTTGGAATCTCAAAATTGCCATCCTCGGATGGACTTTTGCAGCTTTGCCAAATTAAACTTGGACTTTGATGCTTACCAAACCGGCTTTGGAAGCTTTGCCAGATGATCATCCCACCTGCTGGAACAACCACCTGCAATATTATCCCACATGCTGGAATAAGATGAACAAACTGTATATAATGATCATCCCACTGGCTGGAACAACCATCTGCCATACTATCCCACCGGCTGGAATAATATGAACAAACTGTATATAATGATCATCCCACTGGCTGGAACAACTATCTGCCATACTATCCCACCGGCTGGAATAATATGAACAAAATGTATATAATGATCATCCCACTGGCTGGAACAACCATCTGCCATACTATCCCACCGGCTGGAATAATATGAACAAACTATATATAATGATCATCCCACTGGCTGGAACAACCATCTGCCATACTATCCCACCGGCTGGAATAATATGAACAAACTGTATATAATGATCATCCCACTGGCTGGAACAACCATCTGCCGTACTATCCCACCGGCTGGAATAATATGAACAAACTGTATATAATGATCATCCCACTGGCTGGAACAACCATCTACCGTACTATCCCACTGGCTGGAATAATACGAAAAAACTGTATATGATGATTATCCCACTGGCTGGAACAACCATCTGCCATACTATCCCACTGGCTGGAATAATATGAACAAACTGTATAATATGATCATCCCACTGGCTGGAACAACCATCTGCCATACTATCCCACCGGCTGGAATAATATGAACAAACTGTATGCCAAAAATAAATTGGACTTTAGATTGTAACTGAGCAATGCTGAGAATTACACCACCTGCTGGGTAATATCATATGCTGGCACTTTGCTGAAAAAGAGATTCCGTTGATCCATATAGACCATGCTGGGGAAATTACCGCGACTCGGCTGGGGAGTATAGCGGACAAGATTCAATGCTGAACTCTGTGGGGATATCATTACCAAAGATATGATCTTGCCGGGGATCAGGGCTGCTCTGTGGGGGATATCCAAATCTTGGTTGAAAGACAATCCGTTGCAACATACTGAGAAAGAGTCCCTATAGATCTGCTGGGGAAACCCAAAGCAATTCCTCGGTAATCTGCTGAGGAAGATGACTGTCGAGCTTAGGGTAAATGTCACAATGCCCCATGTTGGGCGAACTTTCCCTTTGACGACTCCGCTGGGGATAATGAGTTTATAACACACTCTGCTGGAGAAAAACCGCTTTAAAGCGTCTCTTGTTGGGGCTGCCCTTCGAGAGGATTTTACAGAAGACTAATTGTCCTCAAACTCTACTGGGGATTATGGATCGGGGATATCCTTCGCTGGGGAGGTTACGTGCCCCATGCATGGGATGGTCAATAACTCCGCTGGGGATTATTCTTTGACAAATTTCCCATGCTGAAACCTGCGGGAGACATGATACTACCACTTGCTGGTACATCCTGCCAAGAGTAAACTCCACAAGGGATGTTGGTACTAAAAGTTTCGTCTCTTAAGAGGATTTTATAGGAAACCAAGCATTTTCAAACTCTTAGACAAACATTCTGCCTTGAACTACCTTTCACATCATCTGCAAGGTACTGGAGGATTGACACTTGTTGTCGACCTGGAGTATTCACTGCATTAATAACCGTTATCAACACAGAAGAAATCCATCTTCGAACACCGTTGCCGTCACGAAACTTAGTGGGAACTCTTGAATGGAAGAATCGACTTAATAAGATACAACAGTATCAAGTCATAGCAAATATCTGCTCGTGGTTACGATCATGCTGTTTGGATCGATCGTGCTCATTACCTGCAACAGAAAAAGAATATGCACATGCCCCAGGATGTTGCGTGGTCTTTTGAGTCCACCATCCAAGGTTGTCCAACAAGCAAAGTAATTTTAATTGTCTTTGTGCATGTTTTTGCAAGGCCAAGATGTTTTCAAAGTAACGTTTTATTATAAAAAATCGGACGTTTTTGCAAACAAAACAGTAAAATGAAAATAAAAGCCCGTGACTGAATATTCAACTTTATTGATGAAATGCCAAAAATTGGCGAATTTACAATCAGAAGCAAACCCCTGAAAGAGGCGATTGCCATAAAATTGAGAAAAGAAATCTATCCTAATGATAATGCGGAAATTGGATTCCAACTGATTTCTGATTCTGTTATAGCCAGTATGTACTCCAACTCTCCTGATTATCTTTGCCTTCAGAAGCTCATGATTGGACCAATTCCTCCTTTGGAATTTTGCCAGTTTGCTGAAGAGTAGAAAACGTACAGATTAATTCAGACTGCAGTCATTCGCTTTAATCCCTCTTTTGTGTGGATCGCCTTTTCAGGTTTTCAATCCACCGGGATACCCTTTTTTGCCTAAGTTGCCCTTTCGGGTTTTCAACTTACCGGGTGTACAATTCTTTTCAATTATATCCCTAATTTTTGCCCGAACCTTTATTCTGTTTTTGGTTCGCCGGGATGCCCTTTTTTGCCTGGATTCTTTTTTTTATCCAGCGGGTCTCTTTATACGAAGTATTTTTTAACTGCATCTGAATTAACAGGGGATGAAAAATCTTCACCATCCATGGTTGTCAGCAACAAGGCTCCACCTGAGAAAACCTTTTTTACCACGAACGGACCTTCATAGTTAGGAGTCCATTTGCCCCTGTGATCTGTACTCGGAGGAAGTATTCTCTTGATTACCACATCCCCGACCTTGTAAACTTGAGGTCGAACCTTTTGATCGAATGCCCTCTTCATTCTGCGCTGGTATAGCTGGCCATGACATACTGCTGCTAGTCGCTTCTCCTTAATAAGGCTCAACTGATCGAATCTGGCTTGTACCCATTCAGCTTCATCTAACTTAATATCCATCAATACTCGGAGAGAGGGGATCTTAACTTCTATCGGTAGAACTGCCTCCATACCATATACAAGCGAGTATGGTGTTGCCCCAGTGGACGTGCGGACTGATGTTCGATACCCATGTAAAGCCAGTGGTAACATCTCATGCCAATCTTTGTACGTGACAACCATCTTCTGCACAATCTTCTTGATATTTTTGTTGGCCGCTTCAACCGCGCCATTCATCTTCGGGCGGTACGGAGAAGAATTGTGGTGCTTAATTTTGAAGTCTCGGCATAGTTCAGCCATCATCTTATTATTCAAATTAGAACCATTATCGGTAATGATTCTTTCGGGCACTCCATATCGACAAATGATGTCCCTTTTCAAGAAACGAGCCACTACTTGCTTAGTGACATTGGCATAGGATGCTGCTTCAACCCATTTAGTGAAGTAATCAATGGCGACCAAGATGAAACGATGGCCGTTTGAAGCAGTAGGCTCAATTTTTTTGATCATATCAATGCCCCACATTGCAAATGGCCATGGAGAAGACATGATGCTCAACGGATTGGGAGGAACGTGCACTTTATCTGCATAGATCTGGCATTTGTGACACTTGCGTGCATACTTGCAGCAATCTAACTCCATTGTCAACCAATAATACCCCAATCTCAACAATTTCTTAGCCATCGCATGTCCTCCGGCATGGGTACCGAAAGAGCCTTCGTGCACTTCAATCATCAACAGGTCTGCCTCGTGTCTATCCACACATCTGAGCAGAACCGTGTCAAAATTCCTTTTATACAGCACACCATCTTTGTTCAAGAAGAAACTACTAGCTAGCCTTCTTAATGTCTTCTTGTCATTGGAAGATGCCCCAGGCGGGTATTCTTGATTTTTTAAGAAGCATTTGATGTCATGGTACCAAGGCTTATCGTCAGACACTACATCAACCTCAAACACAAAAGCAGGCCTATCAAGACGAGATACATCAATCCTGGGTACAAAGTTCCAACCATGCACTTTGATCATCGAGGATATGGTGGCCAAGGCGTCTGCAAACTTATTCTCATCTCGGGGAACATGGTATAACTTGACAGTTGTAAAGAATGTCAGCAATCTCCTCGTATAATCTCTATACGGAATCAAATTCTGCTGATGTGTGTGCCAAGTTCCCTTTACTTGATTGATTACCAGTGCTGAATCACCAAAGATATCGAGGGTCTTGATTCGTAAATCAATAGCTTCCTCGATCCCTAGTATGCAAGCTTCGTATTCTGCTTCATTGTTGGTACACCCGAAAGTTACTCGGGCAGTGAAGGGCATGTGAACACCATCTGGCGTAATGAGGACTGCACCAACTCCGCACCCATTCATATTAACTGCCCCATCAAACATCAAACTCCATTTGGATTCAGGGTCAGGCCCCTCCTCCAGAAGTGGTTCCTCGCAGTCTTTCGCTTTGAGAAACATGATGTCCTCATCAGGGAAATCAAATCTCATGGGCTGGTAATCATCAAGAGGCTGTTGCGCAAGATAATCTGACAGTATACTTCCTTTGATTGCCTTTTGCGAAGTAAATTGAATATCGTACTCTGTCAGTACCATCTGCCACCTTGCAACTCTGCCTGTAAGTGCTGGTTTCTCAAAAATATACTTGACCGGATCCAATTTTGAGATCAACAGGGTTGTATGTGTGAGCATGTATTATCTCAATCGCTTGGCGGCCCATGCGAGTGCACAGCATGTCTTCTCAAGCATTGAATAACGCGATTCACAATCTGTAAATTTCTTGCTCAGGTAGTAGATAGCATGTTCTTTCCTACCTGTCTCGTCGTGTTGACCGAGAACACAACCCATGGATCCTTCGAGCACTGTCAAGTACATAATCAGTGGTCTCCCTTGAACTGGAGGTATCAGAATTGGAGGTTCCTGCAAATATCTTTTTATTTTATCGAATGCATTTTGACAATCATCATTCCACCTGACCGTTTGATCTTTTCGTAGCATTTTGAATATCGGTTCGCAAGTGGCAGTTAGGTGCGATATGAACCTTGAAATGTAGTTCAATCTTCCTAGAAAGCCGCGAACTTCTTTCTCAGTTCTCGGTACAGGCATATCTTATATAGCTTTCACTTTAGCAGGATCAACCTCTATCCCTTTTTCACTGACAATGAAACCAAGCAATTTTCTGGACCGCACGCCGAAAGTACACTTGTTAGGATTCAGTCTTAACCTGAATTTCCTCAGCCTCTCAAACAACTTCTTCAAGTTGATCAGATGTTCCTCTTCTGTCTTTGATTTAGCAATCATGTCATCCACATAGCACTCGATCTCTTTATGAATTAGATCGTGGAATAACGTCACCATTGCTCTTTGATAAGTTGCCCCTGCGTTCTTCAACCCAAAAGGCATTACTTTGTAACAGAAGGTACCCCACGGGGTAATGAATGTCGTCTTCTCCATGTCTTCAGGCGCCATCTTTATCTGATTGTACCCGGAGAATCCATCCATAAATGAGAACACTGAAAACTGAGCGGTATTATCAACCAGCACATCAATATGAGGGAGTGGAAAATTATCTTTAGGGCTCGCCCTGTTGAGATCTCTGTAATCCACACACATTCTGATTTTGCCATCTTTCTTCGGCACCGGTACTATATTGGCCACCCAGGGAGGATAGTTGGTTACTGCCAAAAAACCTGCATCCAACTGTTTCTGTACTTCTTCCTTGATCTTCAAAGCCATTTCTGGTTTTGTCCTGCGCAGCTTCTGCTTGACCGGTGGGCAGTCCTCTTTCAATGGTAGTCTATGCACAACTATGTCTGTATCTAAACCTGGCATATCTTGGTATGACCAAGCAAAGATGTCAACGTATTCACGTAGCATGACTATCAGCTCTTGCTTTACATCAGCCCGCAGACTCGCACCAATCTTGATCTCTTTCTTGCTTTCCTCTGACCCAATATTGACGATCTCAAGAGCTTCCTGATGAGGCTGAATGGTCTTCTCTTCCTGTTTCAACAACCTAGCCAACTCTTCCGGGAGTTCATAGTCTTCATCACTTTCTTCCTCAGCTTGATAGATCAGATTGTCGAAATCATACGTGGGCATAACAGAATCATTTTCAGAGAAATCCACAGAATCCAGTCTGCATGATTGGGTTTATGCTTTATTTTAGATTATTTTTTTTGCTTGAAAACAAAAGAAAAGAAAGTGCATTATCATTTTTAATTTTCTTTGTGCAAAAATAAAATAAAGAAAGAGTAAAGGAACACAAATTTGTAAACAAAAACGTCATTTTATTGATATTTGAACATTAAATGAGAAAATATGGTGGCCCTACAAATGGATCCTCACACCTTGGGCAGAGTGTGGGATTTCATGCATTATGAAAGACAAGAATTATTACTCTGAATGGTGAACAACATGAACGATTTCTTCACTAGACCAATTTTGCAACGCCTCGCCTGGAGCCAGTGCATATACCCATCTGTCCAGATAATCTGAGCTTTCAGCGCCATCTTCTATTGCTGAGCAGGACTGGTTGGGATTGATAATTCCTCCACTGTTGAAGTTGATTGGCCCACGGAATCGAGGAACTGGCATCCGGCCCGGCTGGTATCCAATGCCAAACTTATCTTCTTTCACGAACACATCTATAGCTTTACCCCAACCTTGGGCATTTCCGCTTTCGACCACTTCTATGGCCTGCTTGTACGACGCAATTGATGCACTCGGCCCACCTGGCACATTTGACACCACTGCTGCTAAAGTAGACTCTGGTAAGTTATTGATATTCAGGGCTTCAAAAGATTGGCACAAAGTTTCATGAATCTCTCCATCCATTTCCACATATTTGAAAGTGGATAGATGACTCACGAATATATCTTCCTCACCGCAAACAGTAACCACTTGACCCTCGAACACATACTTGAGCTTCTGATGAAGTGTGGAGGTAACTGCGCCTGCTGCGTGAATCCACGGTCGGCCCAACAAATAGCTATAAGCAGGCTGAATGTCCATAACATGAAAGGTCGTCTTGAATATCTGTGGACCAACCTGTATTGGTAGTTCAACCTCCCCAAACACCGATCTTTGGGATCCATCGAAAGCTCTCACAATCAGATCGCTGGGTCTCAGAACCAATCCATCTACTTCAATTTTCATCAGGGCTTTTTTGGGTAACACATTTAAGGAAGAACCTGTGTCAACCAGCACATGCTACAAAATTTCTCCTTTGCATTCAAGTGTGATGTGCAGTGCTTTGTTGTGGTTACGTCCGTCCGGTGTCAAATCCCTGTTCGTAAATCCCAACCCGTGGCTCACATTCACATTAGAAATTACTCCCTCCAACTGATTCACTGTAATCTCTTGGGGAACGTATGCCATATTCAGAACTTTCAACAAAGCAGCCCGGTGTGCATCTGAACTCATTAACAGGGATAATATCGAAATTTTAGAGGGTGTCTGATTAAGTTGGTCAATGATCTTGTAATCACTCTTTTTGATAACCCTCATAAATTCCTCAACATCATTATCAAAATTGACTTTAGGGTCCTCTTCCTGAGCAGGCACCTTGTCATCAACAACCTGTTTTCCTTTCGCTCTTGCAGCGGCTTCAGCCTCTTTATCATTCCTTAGAGTCTGGGGAGCAAACAGTCGACCGCTCCTAGTAAAACCACTTGGTCCACTGACATTCTCAATTCTAGTACCAACAGCCTCTGCCTTCTGCCGACTTCCTCCTTGACGAGTATCAGTTCCATACTGCCACGGAACTGCCCTATTAGACACATAAGCAGCCGATTCAGGAACTATAATCGTAACTGGTCTCGGCCTCTCGGGCACGATGATAGCAACAGGCTCCTCAACATGCACCTGTATCTCAACTGGATTATAGTAAATGGTAACGGCAGAAACATCCTGTTCTTTCTCTACTTTATCAAACTGAAGACTTCCCTCGTCCATAAGATCCCGCAGTCCAACTCTCAACTTACTGCAGCCATTAACCTGCTTTGAACAATCCTCGCAATCAGAGGCGCATCCAGGAAATACCTTTCCTTTTAACAAACGTTCTTTTACAATCAACAGTGGAGTCTTCACCAAATTAACATCAGTAATCAAATTCAACTTCTCGCCATCAAAAATAGCATTTGTGCCTGCACCTCCATGATGAGGCATTGGATTGTCACGAACATTCGGCGGCCTAGAGAAGTTAATAGCTTTTGCGTCGATCAGATCTTGAACCTTATGTTGAAAGGCCCAGCACTTTTCTATTGAATGACCTGGCGCACCAGAATGATATTCACATCGAACATTAGCATCGTAACCTTGAGGCAATTTTTCGGAATCCAGCGGCTTCATAGTCCGAAGTTCAACCAACTTCTCTTTGAGCAGTTGTGGTAACAAAGCAGTATATGTCATAGGCAAGGGATCAAACTTATGGTCCCTTTGTCTATTGTTCTGAAATCGGGGTCTACCTTGCTGATCTGGCGTTTGCTGTCCAGCTGGAACCGGAATGGTTACCGCATCCACCTGATAATAGGACTGATTCCTTCCTCTGCCCCTCCTCTATACACAGCGCTTAACTCCCCTTCTCTTTTCCTTGGTCCGTTGGCAAAGGGTTTCTTCGAACTTGAAGCAACATCTTGAATCTTACCCAATTTCAGCAGACTTTCTATTCGTTCCCCAGCAACGACGATATCGGCAAACCCCGTGGAAGGACATGCAACAAGTCTATCCAAATACGTCCCTTGAAGTGTGCTCATGAACATATCAGCCATCTCACGATCACCCAAGGGTGGTTGAACTCGAGCAGCCAATTCTCTCCATCTCTGTGCGTACTGCTTAAAGCCCTCCTTGTTATACTGAGTCATATTCTGCAATTGAGTACGATTAGGTGCCATGTCCAGATTATATTGATACTGCTTCAAAAACGCAGCGCAAAAATCTTTCCAACTCCTTATATGAACCCTGTCCAGCTTAATGTACCATTCTAGGGAAGCGCCTGACAGGCTATCCTGGAAAAAATACATCCAGAGCTTTTGGTCCTCGGTGTAAGCGGCAATCTTGCGATTGTAAGCTTGCAAATATGTTTTGGGACAGGTACTGCCGTTGTACTTATCCAAAGCAGGAAGCTTAAACTTGGGAGGAATTCGCACACCCTACACGAGACCCATGTCTTCTACATTAATTCCAAGAGGATTTTGGCTCTCAATAGCCTTGAGTCTTTCATCCAGCCCTTCATACTTCCGGTCGTCATTGTAGAAACCCATGTCATTGTTGAATGCAGTGAACTGGTCCTCCTGACCATCCTCATTGTTATCAAATCCCAGATGTACCCCACCAGCAGGGATTGTGCCAATAGGAGAAGTGCGGACGTTGCGATTTGGGATTTCAGTTTCCAGCCTCTGGATAGTGGTTCTCATAGCTTCTTGTCCAATCCTCATGTTTTCTTGGCCGGTCCTCAGCTCTTGCTGACCTTGAGCAATCCCCTGCATGAGGTTCATGAACTGTTCCATCCTTCCCCTCAAATCGGCTAACTCTGTCTGAACTTGCTCCATTACTCTTGCTTGATTGCGTCGGGTAGAATATCGGTGAACTGGGGTATCAGCTATCGTGCCTGAAAACCAAATAAAGGTTAGCAGGTGCCTGCAAAAGGAAAACCAGTGATGCAAAATGATATGCAAATGCAAATGCAAAGTTATGTTTGTCATTTCAAAATACTTTTCATATCCTGATTCCAATCGTAACCAAGAATTCCTGAAGACCAGGAGTCATGATTACTGAGTTTTGCCATGAAGAGATATTCATATACATCGATCACAGATGTCTGAAGACCGGAAATAGTGATTTTGTAGTGTGCTAGTGTGCAGATATCACATCACATATATCTGAAGATCAGAAATTGTGAACAGAAATAACCCATTTCATACAAATTCCCAAAACTTCTCAAGCACGTTTGTCGTAGTTTCAGCAACAAAATAAGAAACAGGCAGTCAAATGGATCCATCAACAATTCTGATGGTGACCATTACAAATTACAAAGAAATGACAAAAATCACTAATCCGACAGCTCTACATCCTTCAGCTTCTGGCTGGAGTACTTAATCTCTTCAAACAGGATGCGGGTACGCTGATGATGCGGCTTCTCAATCAGCTCTTTAATCACTACATCCCTTTTTTCCAATGCATCCTCTAATGACCCCACGTGCATCAGCAAGGCTTCATCTTCATTGGCTCCTTTGCGCCTCTTGATTCCAGCTTGAATTTTAACCAGTTTCAGCTCTGCTGTGACATCTTTAAGCTCCTTGTTGGTGATTTTCAGCTTACCTTCAGCATTTCTCACTTGTTCTTGACTTTTGCCAAGATCTTCTCGATACTTTCTTCTTTCCACGTGTGCTTTCTTCAGCTCTTCATCTTTATCTTTTAACTGGGCCTGCAATTCAGAGTTCTCAATTCTGACCTCATCCCAAGCTTGTCGGAGTTTAGCTAACGAATCCTTGCTTCGGGCCAGCGCCTGCTTTGTAGCTTTATGAGCCTGACTAGTATCGTCTGCTCCCAAAGTAAGCTTCCGGAAGTATCGAGCTCTCTCATCAAAATCTTCTTCTTTGTCTGCCAGGATTTTTTCTGCTTTCAACGCTCTCTTTTCCAACTCTTTGTTGTCAGCTAGAGCTTTCTGAAGACATCTGCTCATTCCAGAGTTCTCTATCTGTAGATCTCTGACCATTTTCTTCAATTTCTCGTACTCTTCGGCCGGTACCATGGAATGTTGATCTGGACATAAAAGAACTTCTCGGGAAAAGGGTAACAACAGCTTTTTGACCTTCATCTCAACCCAAGCATCGTAGTCAGGGTATGATCTACAATCTCCTTTGCCGAAAGTCAATTTTCCCTCTCTTTGCCTAAATTTCCAAGCATTTATTACTTCCAGCACTCTTTCATTCTTGGTCCTTACGAAAAACAGAGAAGCTTCAATCTCTTCATCAGCAGGAGGATGTCTCGAGGCATAACCAAATTGTCTAACTGCCAACACTGGGTTATAATTAATCCCACCTCTTCTTCCAAGTAGAGGCACGTTAGGAAAACTTCCACATTTGACAGTAAGCTCTATCGTCAATAATTTGGGATCAAACCAAATAATATTATTGGCAGTCAAACCTATCAGTCTCTTGGACCACTTCATTGTCTCAGCAGTTTCTACAAACGCACCAGTCCGGGGTAAATGTTTGAAGAGCCAACGGCATAACAATTGGGTGCAACAACTAACCAAACTCCCTCTTGCCTTCTCATTTTTGTAGTGTACGGAGTGATAAAAATCCCCTAGTAGGGTAGGAATCGGATTCTTCGAGACAAACACTTTCAACGCCTGCATATCAACAAAATCAGGCTGACCAGGGAAAAGCACCAAGCCATAGATACAAAGAGCTAACACAGCGTTGTAAGTAGTCCAATTGTTAGCCTTGGCAGCTTCCTGAGCTTGTCGAAAAAGAAACTCCAAGTGAAATCCTTCATCTTCTTTGAGTCTGCTTAGGCCACTTTTCACAACAAACAGGTCCAGATACAGGACAACAACGATTACTTCAGGGGCAAGAGCACCTTCAGAAAAGTACGGTATAGCAGACGTGATTGGAATTCCCAAAATAAATGAGAATTCCTCCAGAGTGGGGATCAGAATGTAGTCAGGGAATATGAAACATCTCATTGATGGCTCATAGAACTGTAAGAAAGTATGCAACCCATCCTTCTCATACTTTGTGAATGCACAGACCATCTTAATCAGCTCTCCATACTCCTTCTGAAAAGTGCTGAGAATATCAGAACCATCCATACCTATCATCTTGTTCAATACATCCAGCTTAGGATCAGGGAATTTGTATGACACATTATTCTTCCTTTTAACCTCAGCATCTTGGGAACTCATGATTGGAATCAGACAATATGGTAAGTACCTGAAAATGACAAACATAACCTGTTATGATATGATTATGCAAATGTAAAAAGGCATGTGATCAGGTATCCAGGTGTCGGTGTCTGTGTTGAACTGTGTGCACTGTGTCTCTGCACTGAATCTGGCAATATATATCTGAGATGAATACTCAAACCACTGTCATAGGATACACTGTCTGTAATAATCATAGAATCACAAGTACGGTATGTAGGAGGCTGGGTTACCTGCAAACCTGTAAACATCCCACCCATACTCACATGTGGTTCCTAGAAAATAAGGCTTGTCAGCTTCGGAGGTTTGAGAAGCGATAGCACATTCAGCCCGTAGGATACAATGCTATGCCAATCAAAGAGGTCGTCCACTGACTCACCTTAGAAAATAAAGGTCATCCTATGCAAGTACCAAAGTGGGCCCTCGGGTGCGAGTGGGTTTGCCACAGAATGTGGTCTGCCCCTGTCACCGCTAAAGAGAGATGTTTCCACTAAGGTCCTCATGATCGGTCACTAGAGTCGATAGCTCTCTAGATCGACATCCTGGAATACGCAAGATGCGCACGCTATGATGGGTCACAAGATAGCCTCGTCTAGCTGTGAATTTCGTGATTACCCACGTACACAGATGGCACGTAGGTCCCACTACTCTCCACTCTAAGTCTAAGTGTATACTCGAGCCTGTGTACTGAGCTCATCTCTCAGAAATCCCATCCCGCCAAACAGACAGAACAGTGCAACACGGTATAATATATGAAATGTAAATGCTAACATGCTGTAAATATGGTAATGTACAGTAAAGCAACAAATAACCATACAATAAAACGGTAAATATAGCACAACAGTAAACACCCAATGAAAGAAAAGTAAACAAGCGCTAGGATTGACTCGCTTAGGATGGACCAACAATAGGTCAACCTGTCCCCAGCAGAGTCGCCAGCTGTCGCTCCCGGGATTTTCATCCTAGTACAAACGCGAAAGTGGCACCGAACAGAGTCGCCAGCAATGTGTATTTATCCCAAGAGTGGGAAAGGAAACACCGCATAAACCTGAGAGGAAGGAAAAAGCAAGGTCTTGCGACCAAGAGAACTGGATTCTGGAGTCGGTTACGTGAGAGGAAGGTATTAGCACCCCCTCACGTCCATCGTACCCGATGGGATCCATGCTTGCTTATTTCGATCAAAGGGTGTAAGGAAAGGATACTGGAAAAAGAACTGAAAGAAAGAAAGGAAAAGGAAAAAGAGAGAGAAAAAGAAACAAATGTAGGGAAAATAAAAGAAGTGCTCGCATGGGCCCTACCCCACTGCCTACGTATCTCATCGGGAACATGAGAATCAGAGCGACGTAGTTCCCCTCACTAGGGATGGATTATTTGTGCTTTTTAAGGAACGACTAACGTTCTAGCTCAGGTGTTTTAGGCTCGCTGGTCCGAGTGCGTTACCATCTTGCAAGAGAATGAGTAGGAGCACGTTCGTACGCTGAGAGTGAATGAGATGAGAGAAGAATTCCCGAAGGAAAGACGTTATTGTTTGTTTTTGTCTTTTAAGAGTTTTTTCATTTGTTTGCATATGATAGTGTATCTGAATCTTAGTCATTGGAATGTGTACATTCTCACATTCCAAGATGGAATGAGTAAGAAAGCACACTAAGAGTGAAGAAGACCCCCACACTTAGTTCCAATTGTCAAGGTTCAAACACACTAGCATACTTGTGTTTATTAAGTGTTTTTGTTGATTATGGGGTGAAGAAGTGTTTTTATTATTTGTACCTTCAACAAGTATTGCATTTAGGTCCCTCATACAAGATCAAATGTTTAACACATTGACCCAAGATGGGCTATATGCTACACATTCTAAGATTATAAGAGAAGACCCCTTATAATATTTTCTTTATATGAAAGGCCTAAATGCAATAAATGCCTACCTTTATTAGATATTTTGAATTTTCTTTGAGATGAGAAGAGAGACTCAAGAGAGGAGCAAAGGTAAAAATCTATATGAACTAAGACTCAATCCTAATTGAAAATTAAACGGAGTGGTCCTAATGGTTTGTGAGGTTTCAACCTAAAGTCTAAAGAAAGAATGAATTAAACAATTCACTTCTAAGTTAGAAGATGAATTGTAATTCAAAAAGGGAAAGTGATGAGTTATTAAAAGAAAGCACATAAGTGCTTAACAAAACACAAAATTGAATTGTAAAAGAGATGAGAGGATAGAAGTTTGAATGTGGATTCCTTATCCACACTCAATTGCAACTTACCAAAGCCCCTACATGGTTAGTAAACATGTATAAGAAGTATAAGAAGCAAAAGAACACTTAATGCACCATAAAGATCAAAAGAATAATATGAAAGATCAAATCCTATAACCACAACCATAATGTACATCATATGGAAAACAAATAATCATTATCATGCAAATCCAAGTGGATAGGCGACAAACATCATCCATGACATTAGAACATGCTACCATAAGAAAAGGGAGAATGAAAGATGGAAAGAAATGAACAAACAAGCCTAAATGAAACATGTAATCCAAGGATCAGAATTGAAATGAAATGAAGAATGATATATAAACACATCACAAGCATTCATGACACACCTATCAAGCCATTCAAGAAGCAATAGAAGAAGAAAGGAAATGGCAATTCAAAAGATAACACAAGTACTTCATATTAAGGACACACAAAGTTCAAATGAAAGTGAACATGCAATGATGACACATAACATGTACCAATGACCTATAATGTCAAATGAATAGTTCACAAAGTAGGCAAATGATCATGCAAGTATGCACAAAAGCAATCATGTAAACATGCACAAAGATTACAAGGATATGACATGTTGTAATGCTTCAAATGAAATGTTTTAAACAAAAATCAAATGAGTTCATGAAAGTTATGAAAACAAGGTATTGAGGTTCACCAATCAGAGATGAATCACATATCAAAGTATCATGTAAAAATTCGAGGTAAAGAGGCTTTATACAATGCACTTAAATCAAAATGGATGCACATGCAAAGTAATGCAAAGATGAACATCAAAACGTGGCACAACAGGACCTAAAAAATCCAATAAAAATCACTTAACACAGTTCAAGATGTTAATGATGCTCAAGAACAAAATTAAACAAAATCATGTACCACATTAAGAATGCATACAAAAGAAAATCAAAGAAAATTGTGGAACAAGGGCAAAAAGGTCATAAAATCAAGAAATAATATCATGAAAAATTTTCTAAATGTTTTAATGATGCTCATGAATTTTTGTGGAATTTTATAATGCCCTTTGGTATTTTTAAAAATTAAAAAGCAAACGTGTAGAAAAAATGAAAATAAAAATGAAATGCAATATGAATGGGGGTGCATGCATAGTAATTGCTCAGTTCAAATTAATTGGGCTTGAAAACATGGGAGGTGTGGATATCAATCTGACTAAGTCCATTACACCCGCAATCCACAATAACTACCATGCTCTTCAGTCAACACAAGTCAAAGCAAGGATCACCGTTGGATCAAGTCAAGTCAACAAACAAGTCAAAGTAAACAACATCAACGCGCACATGTGAATGTCCACACTCCCTATCGTGTACCACACCACATAATGTTCACTCTGATTAAAATAAAAACATGTGCCACACATGTGACATTTTTATGCGTTGTCATCACACAAGCCACACGATGATGAACATCCAACGGTCCACGTTCAAAACTGCAAATAAAACCCTAAACAAGATCACCGGCCAGAGAGGGACCTCCGGTCACCTTCTCCGGCGAGAACCACCACCTGCAACACTCACATGTTCACCAAAACACACAAATCGCATACCAAATTGAAGCTAAGCTCATGTAGATCAAGAATATGCTCATAAAAACAACAAAACATGCACACACAGCAAGAACAGAGGAGATGAACTTGTGCCCTAAGTTTTGCAACTACGCCTTTAGAAGGCCTATCAACTAGCTGGAGTTTGGAATGCTTCTATTAAGCTCATATCAGCATGAAAACAACAAATTAAACCATAAAACGCCAGAGCAAAGTTTGAGAGTTTGGAACCTGAACTTGTAGCTTTTGAAGATTTTTGAGAAAACCAGAGACTACACTTGTTCTTCAACCTTGGAGCCTCCAAATCAAGCAAAATAAATGCTGATGTAACTTGTTATCTTGAGCAGAGAGATTCAATACCAAAATACACTTGAAGCAAACTTGAGAATCGTGATGAAATCTCCTTCAATCATGTGCCATTGATGATGATGAAGATGAAGTATCGTGTACTTTGAGAAGAAGTTTTGAGATTGTTGGTGAAAAAGTGAGAGAATCAGAGAGAAAGTAGTGAGAGCTTTGAGATAAAAACGAGAAAAAATGAAATTTAAAATGAGAAATGTGAGTGAGGTTGTCATTTATAGTGTGGGTTAACCAAGGTTAAACTGAGTGAGGTTAACTGAGTTAGCATGGTTTAGGTGAGTCATCCCTAACTAACTGAGCCAAGTTAGTTAGGGCGAGTTATCCATGGCTGTGATAGGGGGAGGAGGTGTATGACAGTTGTGGTGGAGATTAATGAGCTAACTCATGTGTGCTGCAGCAAACAAACTTGTTCTACAAGTTTCCATTCCTTTCCTTTTTCATGAGCATGGGTAACACGTGGTATGGTAAATGGGAAGTATGTTTGGCTAAATGAAGTAATGTTGGGAGGGTGAGCAATGCACGGGCAAGCTTGTAACAACAACATCAACAACATTGGTTTTGTTTCTGATTTTTATGGCAGCTGAGAACAATGGAGATATGGTGATTTGGTGATGTTTTTCTCCCTACTCAATGGGTGGATTGATGAATTTTTGGAGTCATTTGGAAGAGGAGATGTAATAGAGCATGTTTGGTATGAAAATTGGATGGAAATGAAACTTGGATTAGGTTGAAAAATGACTCACAACACCAAGGTTTGGGAACTGATAGAAGGCGTGGCAATGAGGTTGGTTAGCAAGGCATCTTGGCATGGAATTTCAGCAAGATCACCATAACTTGAGACCATTATATCTCCTTCCTAACTTGATCAAATGGAAATTTGTCCAACATGAATATTGAAGATGATATTACAAGGAACAACTTTGATGTTAAAAAGTTTTCCATTTGAAGCTTTCTTCTTGGAGAAATTGAGCTCGACATTTGGCACACCACCTGCTTGTGGAAATGACTGCGCGCGAGCTTGAAAATCCTTGGTCATGACTTGGCTTTTGCCCTACTTTTCTCCAACTTTGATCAGTCATATCTCACTCAATTTTTATCCAATGGAAATGTTCTACACATGGATTTGAAGCTTAAAGAAAGAACTTTTGTTGTGGCTGAGTGGAATTTTCATTTGGTGCTTCTATTTTAAATGGCCTTGGTTCAAAGTGTAGTGCAAAATGGCTAAAACTTGCTATTTTTAGTAACCCTTCTTCATCCAAAAATGGCAACTTTCCACATCTTGATTTTTTCATGATTCCTTTGGAGTTTCTTGATCAAATTTTGTACATTGGACATATGTAACATGAATTTTATGAATTTAGTCTTAAAAAGTCAAGAGTTGACTTTTTCCTCTGATGATTTGACTTGGCCCCCAATTTCTCTGATTTTGATCTTTCTTCCAATTGAACCACTTCTAAAACCAATTGAGAGGCAATTTTCCACATCCATACACCTAAGGACATATAGAATACCATGACATCAAGTTTTGTCCAAAAAATCAGAGATTCCTTGATTTAATTGGAAACCCTAATTTTGGTACCCTCCTCCTAGGAGGTAAAAGTGCAGTCTCCAATTTCAAATTCCTCAGAGTATGTTGTGTATCCTTTTAAAGGATGATGAGGTATGCCATTTGAGATTGATTTTGGATCAATGAGCTATCTCTTTTGAGGGTTTTCCTTCAGTTTTTGAACCTCTTGCATGATGAAGTATGTATTGCTTCAATCTCCCATTGAATCTCACTTCCTTGAGATTGTGGATGATCAATTGAGATAGTGTGAGACATGAGAGACCTCTTGGCTTGCCTTGAGGCAACTTGATTGACCTTTTTGTGCTTTGAATGATCCCTTGATTGTCCACCTTCCACCTGATCACATGCCTTGATGGTAAGAGGGATGCTATACTTCATTTCTCTATGTTAAATGCAATGCAATGCTAATGAGATGAATATGATATGATATATGATAATGCTAAACTATGATGCCAAAAAGGGGAGAGCAAATTTTGGGGTATTACACATATTGGAGGACTATTGGTTATGGTACTCGTTGATACCGGTAGCACTCACAATATTCTTCAACCACGCATTACTCATCATCTAAACCTCAAGACACCAGCTATACCTCAATTTTCCGTAATGGTTGGAAATGGATCATATTTAAAGTGTGAAGGTATCTGCCAAAAAGTTCAAATTGTATTACAAAACCAACCCTTCCAATTACCATTTTACTTGTTGCCAATCGAAAGGGCTGATGTGGTTTTAGGCATGGTCTGGCTTCACAACCTAGGCCCAATTCAAGCAGATTTTTCAATCCCCTCAATTACTTTTACCCACCAAAACAAAGCTATTACCCTAACAGGAGACCCCACTTCTCACCCAACTCACACCACCTTCCATCAACTTCGCCAGCTCATACATACTAACTTTGTTTCCTCATGACCACCATATTCCCCTTGAACCCAACACAAGCCCCGTCAATGTTAAACCATACCGCTACCCCCACTCACAAGAGGAAGCCATGACCTCCATTATCCTAGACATGTTGCAAAAAGGAATCATAATTCCAAGCCACAGTCCATTTTCCTCACCCGTCTTACTCGTAAAAAAAAAGATGGACTTGGCGCTTTTGTGTTGACTACCGTGCACTGAACGCCGTAACTATCAAAGATCGCATTCCGATTCCTACCATTGATGAGCTACTAGATGAATTGGGAAATGCCAAGTTTTTCACCAAGTTAGACTTACGCTCAGGTTATCATCAGATCCGATTGGCATCGGAGGACACACATAAAACAGCTTTTCGGACATTGGGCACTACGAGTTTCTCGTTATGCCTTTCGGGCTCACAAATGCCCCATCTACTTTTCAGTCCGCAATGAACGACCTCTTACGACCTCACTTAAGAAAATTTGTTTTAGTTTTTTTTTATGACATATTGATTTATAGTTCTACTTTCAGGGATCATCTTTTTCATTTGCAGGTTGTCTTTGAGTTATTACAATCCAATTCTTTTTATGTGAAGCTATCCAAGTGTGTGTTTGCAGTGAATCAAGTTAATTACCTTGGTCATGTCATTTCTGTGGGTGGTGTTGCACCCGATCCGGAGAAAGTTAAGGCCATCTTGGACTGGCCTCAACCACGTTCTCTCACGGCTTACCGGTTTTTATCGTCGTTTTGTGCGCAACTATGCTACTCTCGCCGCTCCCCTCACCGACTTATTGCGTTCCACTAAGTTACAATGGAGTACAGAGGCGGCCGAAGCCTTTACAATGTTACAACATATAATGACCGACATGCCGGTCCTGGCTCTACCAGATTTTACAAAAACATTCATCGTGGAGACTGATGCTTCCGGTGTTGCGGTTGGTGCAGTTCTGTCCCAAGACAGCCATCCCATTGCCTTCTTCAGTAAGAAGTTATGCCCTCGAATGCAGTCATCGTCAGTTTATGTGCGAGAGATGTTTGCCATCATAGAATCTGTAAAAAAATGGCACCAATATTTGTTCGGGCAGAGATTTGACATTCATACGGATCAAAAGAGCTTGCGAAATCTACTTCTCCAAAAAATTCAAACCCCAGAACAGCAAAAGTGGGCAGCTAAACTTCAAGGATTTAATTTTGAAATATTCTATAAACCTGGAAAATCGAATCTTGTTGCTGATTCCTTAAGCCGATAATTCCAACATGACGATACTTTGTTGCTAGCTGTGTC
This sequence comes from Lathyrus tuberosus, assembly GCA_022829125.1. Lineage (NCBI taxonomy): Eukaryota > Viridiplantae > Streptophyta > Magnoliopsida > Fabales > Fabaceae > Lathyrus > Lathyrus tuberosus. Next base: position 18,249,388 of record JALAZF010000066.1, on the reverse strand, counting down.
TTCCCCCATTCCAGATCTCTTGCTCAAACTCAAGGAGTTTTATTCCAAAGACACAGCGGGGAAAACATTAGTTGCTCATATCCTTAACAATAATAACAATCACATCTATAAGATTTCCAAAGGATTGTTGTACCACAGGGACAGGTTGTTCATACCTGATTTACAAGGACTCCACCACAATATTCTGTTGGAATTTCATAGCACCCCCACAGCAGGACATTCGAGCGCGAGGGCAACGTTAGCCAGGGTTTCTGCATCATTTTCATGGCCAGGCTTAGCTTCTGCAGTAAAAAACCTTGTGAAGCATTTATCCATCTGTCAACACAACAAATACCAAACACAAAAACAAAAAGGGTTACTACAACCTTTACTAATTCCAAATAAGGTATGGGAAGATTTAACGATGGATTTCATAACTCACTTACCGAATTCCTTCGGTCATACTGTCATCTGGGTTGTATGTGATCGACTCAAAAAGTTCGCTCACTTTATTGCCATGCCAACTAAGTTCTCCGCCCAAGACCTCGCCTCTAGATTTGCTGTGGAAATTTCACGACTGCATGGGATCCCCAAATCCATCATCTCTGATCGCAATCCTTTATTTCTCAGCAAGTTCTGGAAACAATACTTCAAGGTTCAAGGTACAACTTTAAAATATAGTACATCTTACCACCCAGAAACAGATGGACAGACAGAAGTGGTAAATAGATCCATTGGTACTTACCTGTGCTATTTTGCAAGCGACCAACCGTGCAAATGGTACAAGGTCCTTCACCTTGCCGAGTTTTGGTACAATACTTCTTTTCACAGCACCATCCAGATGACCCCCTTCAAAGCCTTGTATGGTCGAGACTCCCCCACCATTCCCGAATACTTAGCCGATACGGGTTCTGATGAGACTTTAGAAAATACCCTGCAACAACTTCATAGTATCTTAACTCAGTTGAAGGAAAACTTAAAAAGGAGTCGGATTGAAATGGAGAAACAGGCAAACAGAAAAAGAATAGATTTCACCTTTCAGGAGGGCGAGCAACTCTTGTTGAAACTTCAACCTTATAGACAATAGACGATTGCTAAACGCAGTTCTCAGAAGCTAGCCAAGCGATTCTACGGACCCTTCACCATCATCAAACGTGTTGGCGAAGTGTCATACTTGCTAGATCTACCTTCATCATCGCGAATTCACCCAGTTGTGCATGGATCCCTCCTTCGACCTTTCTTTGTCGAAAAAGAACACCAACAGATTCGTTCACTTCCGCCGCATTACTCAACCATTTTTTCTGACCATTCTCAAGGAACGAGTGAGAATCACAAGGTACAAGATGACTTAAAGGGTTTAACGGAGTATGGTGATGAAAGTTTTTCTGAAGATATGGGGTTTGTGACAAAGGAAGATAAAGGAAAAGATTCAAGAAGGAGAAACAAAGGAACTCAAGAGAAGGAAGTGTGGGAGTGGGATGAAGTACGACCCACTTCTGCTTTAAAAGGAGTTCCAAATGCCTTACCAAATGTGCATACTCCAATATTTATCCAACCCACCCAACGGTCCACAAATACCACACCCTCTCCACGTGACAACACTTCCACAACCAATACACTCTCTGACCACTCACATGGCCACGAGTCCCACCAACCTTGGAATTGTGCAAAACAAAATACTTTAGTGAATTTTTCCTCTTCTCACACGGCTCAAGATCTGACTTCAACACCTACCTCCACTAACTCTTATTCCCCACGCCACACACTTTCCAAGTCCACTATCTCAACAGCCCCCTTATCTGCTTCCCCTCCATCTTCACCCTTCACCCGGATTACATGCCCTCCACCCGCTGCCACGTATACAAATCCTATCCCCAGCTTGCCAGCTATATCTCAACAACCCTCTACACCTCATACACATGCCTCTTTCACTACCCCACTTACTCCAAACCGGGTTTCCCCTATGTTGGGCCAGCAGTCAGCTAACACTTCTCAGCCCAATTACTCTTCATCTATGAACCTTAAGGACAATGTTCTTGTTGGGCCCGTGAGTAATGTTAGGAAGGATCCAAGACCAATTAGAAATAATAAATTATCAGTTTTATTAAAAGACTGCTATTTTTAATTAAGAGGTTTACTTAGCATTTATTTGGTATTCCTTAGTGTTGGGCCGAATTGTTGACTGGGCTCATAGTCTGTTGTTTTAGCTAGAAACCCTAGCTATTTATTGTCAGCAGTTTGTTATCTTGAAGGCAGGAATAGTCTGAAAAGTTATTGTTTTATTGTGTTATCTTTCTTTGCCATTTTGATCTTTTGAATTTACTTTAGTGCAATCTAACATTTTGTTTCTCTAAATCACAATTGAATATACTAATGTAGAAGTGTTTTATTTGAATACATGAATGCTTCGTTTACCCTATAAAGTTACATTACACCGTATATAAGTTCATTTTGTACTAAAAATAATTGTTAAATATTCATATCATTTTCTTTCTCTTTGTGGAGTCTCTTTTATTTACCTGTATTTGATTTTATTATACTGTTTTTTCTCTCTCTTTTACTTTTCACTATTATACACATTCTTTTTCATGCACCATTGTTTGACATCTTCTTCCATCAATATTGTATTTGCATCTTCAACCATACTAAATTAAATTATAAAAATAATTACAATATTAAGAAAAATTGGTAAAACAAATTTAGATAATGCAGTGTAAGAAGTTGGTTAATTGTGTTTAAAGTTTGGTTAATATAGACTTAAACATCAAAACACATAAAAATTGGTAACACAAAGTTGGTTAATGCAGTGCAGAAAGTTGGTTAATTCTGTTTAAAGTTTGGTTAATATAAATCTAGACATTAAAACATAACAAAATTAGGTAAGAAAACTTGAGTAATTGAATGCAAGAAGTTGATTAATAACGTTTAAAGTTTGGCTAATATAGATCCAGACATTGAAATATAGAAAGATTATAAAAAAATTGATTAATACACTGCAAGAATTTAATTGAGTATGGTTTGAGATACAAATAAAAAAATGGTAGGAGAAAGATTAAAATATGGTGCAGGAAGAAGAAGTGGTAACAACGAAAAGTATAGAGAGAAAGAAAAATTACTAATAAAATTGGGGCCTACAGTATATACGGTACAGTGTAGATTATGGGTGTTAAAATATCATTTCTAGTGTAGATTATGTAGTGTAGTGTAGATTACTACAGTTTTTTTTACACCGTGTAGTTAATTAAGTTGACCAAATGATTAATCCAATTTACAATTAAATTTGTGGTTAATTAAGGTGCAACAAAAAGATATATGTATAAAGAAACATTTTTTTATTTGATGCTTTTTAAAAAAATGTTAATGAACATGGAGATCAAGAGTAACTTTTGAAGAATGATGTGCTTCTAGTTTTGAAATGTATCTCACTTAAACGATTTTTCATAATCGAAACTTTAAAGACGAACCCTAGCTATTAATTTTAAAAATAGGTGTACCAAATTTATATTAGAACATACTATAGTTATGTAGATGAATTTTGTAAAAACAAAGTAACTTGAAGAATTGAGTAGTGTGTTTGTTCACTACGATAAAGATTATAAATTTGAAGAAGTATAATTATGTTATTGTTGAAACATAGAAACAGGTCTAAATAAATATCATATATTTCAACCGTAACATATAAAAAAATTTGGTCGAGACGATATGAAAAATGTGATTCCTAGTGTCGTTATAATAAGATTGTACACATCATTAAGGATCACACAACTAGGAATATTAACAGGGGCAGAGAATACACCAAAAAGCATATTTAATAGCGCTCTTTTAAATGTTTAATCTTAAGCGCTATTAAAGCCCCTACTATTGTAGATTGGCTACCTAAAATAACGCTTTTAAGCGCTATTAAAAGTGAAGATTTTAATAACGCAAAGCGCTAACATAGCCTAGGTTTATTAGATGCTTACACATTTATTTAATAACGATTTAATAGCACATTTTAAATAAAAGGCTAGTATAGCCCAAATATTTAATAGCGTGTTCAAAAAAAAATGCTATCGTAGAACTCTATCTTTAATAGCATTTTTTCTAGAAAACTATTAAAGAAACTTTTTTCTTGCTAACAAATACATTGTGGTGTGTGTCTATTTCAAATTTTCTACTTCATAATTATAACTTTCAAACCAGCTAACAGTACCATTTAATGATATCTGACTCTAGAAATCAATTACTGAAAGAAATACCTTCCCTATTCACACAATAGAAGAATACAAATGTGAAATACTATGTATTAATTCCTTTAAAAAATAGAAATCATGTGCATGATTTTGAAGTTTAAGGGAAAACAATTTTACAAGAATGAACAATTATTCTTAGAATAAGATAGTTGTAGAATTCAACATCCGTCAAACTATTTAAGAACAAATTAGCTAACAATTTGAAATTAAAAAGTTCAATATTGATAATGTATTGGATAAATTTAGAGAGGAAACGACACTTTTAATATTTTCAATATAAATAACAAATTGTAACATGTATGCAATTTTTAAAACTATTGTTTTGTTGAAAGACTACTTTAGACAAATGATCAATCAAGAATTGACATGATCTTCAACTTGTCTAACCTCTCCAACACCCATAAAGGAGCAAGAGGTCTCCCACACCAAGGATCAAGCACAGAAGTTGCCACATTTCAAGTAGTTTGACCTCTAAACACCCGATGTCACCAAATTAGGGTTTTCATCGACTAGGGCCTCCAGAGTGAAATTTTCATAGGGGATTGAGCCAAGGCTTCAAAATATGACTCAATATGTTCAAAATAACCCTAGGAGTCTCTTTACAAAGTTACAACACCCTCAGAGATTACATTCGCCAAAAGTCGGGAATTAGGGTTTCTCCGCGACGAACCGCTTCGGAGCCAAAAGTCAAAACATGACATTTTTGGCAAAAATGATCCTTATGACTCATATTCTCATAAAATATGATCTATAATGTCATTTGAACAAAAATTGATCAAGAAATCATGATAACTTGTAAAAGGGGTAATCTTGAAAAATTGAAAATTTTTCTAAGTTATTAAATTTGAATGGTTTTGGTGCCAACTTCCAAGAACCATAACTTTTGATCCAAGCAGCCATTTTGAGTGATCCAAGGCCTGATTTGTAGGTCTTCCTACATTCTACAAAAGCTTCAAATACCTCAAACTCCAATTCTTCATAGATTTTTGGTTATGGATGGATCAAAGTGGTGAAAAGTCAAAAACTTAACACTTAGTACAAAACTGTCTAAGTTTCAGCCTTGAACATCAATGTTTATGGGGATTTTTCAACTAAGTCCAGATAGTTTCAAGACAAATTATGATCACATATGGATTGTATCATGTTAGGGCTTTTTAAAAATCATAAGAGCTTTCCATAACTCCATTTGAGCAAGGAGATATGATCCTCCAAAAATGGCAATTTCCAATTGTCATGTACAAGGCAGTTTTGTGCACTTTTGCTCGAGCTGGCCAAATTGTGCAACCTTAAGCCTTGTCACACTTCTGAAAATATATAAGGATCTTATCTAAGCAAGTACCTCTGATCCACAAGCCTTGCAAGTCAAGACACCACCCCTTTTGGCATGTGGAATTCAATGTTCCAAATCCAAAAACTTCAATTTTGTTTCAAGGCATTCAAGAGGTGCATTGAGGTGGCATGGACTGAGTCTTTAATCACTGAATGAGTCAAGCCTTATCCCTGCAACAGAAGACCATAGGCCTGTGCTCTAATCTTAAGTGAATTATCATGGAAGACTAGAATTCCTTTATGCAACCATTGGCCACAGACCTGTACCAGTTGCCATTCACTATTTCTTGCAAAACAAACTTGCTTTACTATAAATAGAGCTCATTTGTGATCAGTTTGAGTACACCAAAGCACCCAAACTGATGCTTTACTCAAAATCTCTCTTTCACTCCAAAAAAACCTTCTCTTGAAAGTCACTATCGGGTTTTACATTTGAGAATAATTCTGTCCAAACCAATGATGTAAACACCTCACATACATCATATGTAAGTGATTCAAACACATAAACAACTTCTGTAACATTAGAATCACAAAGTGGTATCCCATTTGCTCAAGTTCAAGAACCTGCTGCAGAAGGATTTGAGCTGGTCAGACCAAGAAGTTTCCAACCACTCCAAGCATTCAAACACATTCCTTGACACCTAAGGAAGCTGTCTAGATCATTGGAACACATCTGTAACATCTCCATCATCAAACTCGATCATCAGCTGCAAGAGGTAAGCATGAAGCCTTCAAACTCCATATTCCATGCATCATAAATGAATTTTTGAGTTACCATCTTGTTCCTGCATGTATATAGAGTGATAACCCTCAATCAATTACCATGAATCAATCGTGTATGGAATTTCATTATGTTCATGCTGAAACTAGGGTTCTTGAGGTTATCCTTTGATTTCTCACTCCACACTTAATATAAATGCAATTAATCTATATGGTTGTGATCCTTGTTCAAAAACGAACAAGATTGATGTTTGAATCGTGCAAAACCATTGAGTAATCAGAGAGAAAAGTGAGAAAACGTAAATCTGGGGAAAACAGGGCACACGGGCAAGAACTCTTGTTCTTGGCACCCTTTTTCAAATTTTCAAATATTTGAATTTTTGATATTTTATTTTAATTGATTTCAAAAATTAATTTCTCTCTCATTTTTCATCATTTTTGATTGGTTCTTTTTTTAAAAGGTCACAAAAATGCTAAATTATTTTATTTTACAAAAAATTCCAATTTATATTATTTATTTAATATAGTTGAATTTTTTAAATATATTTCTTTTTTATTTGTTTTTAAACATTTTAAAATGAAATTCTCACTTTGATCTTTTCATTCCAAATGAATTTCAAGCTTTCATGTGATTAAACATGCTATTTCAAAATATTTTTCAAAGTTGATAACTTGTTTTTGAATATATTTGATATTTTATATAATTTTTTATTTAATTTCCTTTGAAAATTATATCTTTTAAATTCAAAATTAGGGTTTTCTCTAAATTTTGTTTTTTAAACTTTCACAAAAATTTGGGCCTCTAATAGAGTGTAAGACCCACCCCTTTGTAAATAAAAACCTTTTTGGACCTCAGCCATTGTATAAGTCCCGATACGAATTTCAAAAACGACGGTGCGATCACTGTTATTCTACGAATTTCAAAAACGACGGTGCGATCACTGTTATTCATTTGGGCCTCTCCCTGAGTTGTAAGCCCCATTATTCAATTTTTTTTCAAAAACTTTGGGCCTCTAATAGAGTGTAAGACCCATACCTTTGCAAATAAAAACCTTTTTGGGCCTCAGTCATTGTATAAGTCCCGATAGGATTTTCAAAAACGACGGTGCGATCACTGTTATTCATTTGGGCCTCTCCCTGAGTTGTAAGCCCCATTATTCTTTTTTTTTTCAAAAACTTTGGGCCTCTAATAGAGTGTAAGACCCATCCCTTGTTGTATAAATAAATTTTGGGCCTCAGTCATTGTATAAGTCCCACTATGTTTCAAAAAATCTCGGCGCGATCGCCGTTTTCAAAACAAAATCATTTGGGCCTTCCCTTGTGTTGTAAGTCCCATTTTTCTTCTTTTTTCAAATAAACTTTGGGCCTCTAATAGAGTGTAAGACCCAACCTCTTTTGTAAAAATACAATTTTTGGGCCTTAATCATTGTATAAGTCCTAATACAATTTTCAGAACACGGTGCGATCACTGTTATTTATGGGTCTCTCCTTGAGTATAAGCCCCAATCTTCTTTTCAAAACAAATTTCCTTTTTGACTTACATTCAAATTCATAGTTGTTATCAAAATTTTCTTTAATTTCTTAAATAACTAACCATACAACTGTAGTACTGGAAGCTTGCTCACCTGTAAGTTCTATCAGCTTTCTTTTACATACTTTTATATATTTCATCTGTATATACATATATATATATATATATATATATATATATATATATATATATATATACCTGTATATTATCTTGCTTAGAGTTTTTCCCGGCAACTAGGTCTAGGATTAGATCAAACAAGTGGTCACTCTTTTAACACAGTCAAAACTAGTTCCCCATAGGAAATTCAAGATACAATCTTACCTCCTCTTGGGCTTATACAATATGGAACAGAGAAAGACATTATTCCCGGTGAAACTTTTCTCAAGACTGTCACTACTAGAAATCTGTCTAATAAATTCATTTCCCCCTGAAAGGATTAATTCCTGGTGAAACCTCTCTTGAATTTCTTCAAACCCTAGAACTGTTCACTAAAGAAAGGATTATTCCCGGTGAAACCTTTCTTGAACTTTTCTTAGGTTTGGTCCCACAGGCTTCCTAAAAGCATCCCCAGCCTCCTCTTGGGCTTTGTACAAGGACCCTCAGGCTTCTTAGAAGTTCTCATGCCTCCTCTTGGGTTTAGTACAAGGAACCAAAGACCTCCTACAGGTATAGGACAAAACTTAGTCATCCTTTGATAGTTCAATCCTCCAGAGAGTCAGAATCTCAAAACATCAGACCAGTTTAGGGTTGATTCTCATCCCTTAAAACACCAGCCTCCTCTTGGGCTTCATACAAGCAGACTTGGACAGTCCCAGCCTCCTCTTGGGCATCATACAGAGATAAACCTTTTCATACCAGTAGACTTGGACAATCTCATCTCCTTTTTAGATCTCCAGAAACCCTCAAGTTTCGTAAAAACACATGATAAACCTTGATCATTTCATCAATTTTCAACAGAGTTAAATCCCCCACAGGTTTCAAAACTCAATCTTTAAACTCTCACTTTAAAACTTCCCCACCTAGGGTCAAATCACTATCAATAAACCTAAATCAGAACCTCAAGGTATCTGATACATCAACTCTTCCCCAATCCCAGGCAAGAGTTGATTCCCCAATTTGGACATGCCTTTGAATCTCAATAATCCTCAGCAGAAGTTAGCCTCCTCTTAGTCTTTATATAAGAAATTCCCCGAAAGAGTCAATTCCTTACAGCCTCCTCTTAGGCTTTGTATAATGATTCTCCCTCAACACCTTTTAGCCTCAATCTTGGGCTTTGTACAAGACACCTATAAATATTATCCAGCTGAGTCCGTTAACCTCTTTTAGCCTCAATCTTGGGCTTTGTACAAGACTTATATGGAACCTCCCCTGTGGAGTCAATCCTATTTTAGCCTCAATCTTGGGCTTTGTACAAGACAGATAAAACCTCTCACTAGTAGAGTCAATCCCTTTTAGCCTTAATCTTAGGCTTTGTACAAGACAGACAAAATATTTCCCTGAAAGAGTCAATTCCTTCCAGCCTCCTCTTAGGCTTTTTATAATGATCTCCCCAAAAGATTCAGTCTATTTTCAGCCTCAATCTCGGGCTTTGTACAAGATAGATATAAAACTGCCTAATAGAGTCAACCTTTTAGCTTCAACCTTGGGCTTTAATCAAGGCACACAAAAATCAAAATCCCCTCAGAGGAAATCAAAACTCTCTGTAGGAAGACATTTCTCAGTACAATCACACATCAAAACAAACAAATCAAAACAAACCTAATCCCAGATAACTGCTGTAAGTGGCACACTTGTTGATTCAAAAATCCAAGTTGTAGTCCATCTCTTATCCTGGTAAATCCCTTTTCTTTCATCTAATTTCCGTAAGAGGCAAGCCTCTAGATTATTTACATCCAAGCCACTGTCCCTCTCTTAGCATGAAAGAATCCTAAGGAAAAATGGAATTGCTCAACACTGAGTTAAAGTTTTCTCCTTCAGGACAAATCCCTTATAAAGGAAATTATGGCATTGCTGGATTCACATATCCCAGTTAAAGTAATTCTCCTTTATAATTAGTTACCCAACAACTGTGATAAACAGATGAGATGTCTCCCTTTAGAGATGACAAATTCTCTCTCAGTCAAACCTTTAGCTTCAATCTTGTGCTTTGAACAAGACACAAATAACCTTTAGCTTCAATCTTGGGCTTTAAACAAAACACCAAACATCTTTCCTCCCATAGAATAAGAGGAACTACGATTGCTCTGATTCCCCTGTTTTCTTTAACGGGAATACGTAGGCATAAGATTGCAAAATCTTAGCGAGCACACTAATAAAAAACCTTAGGTCCAATACCTTACCAAAAACATCAGGAAATCCCGAAACAACAAAAAATATCTCTCAAACACTCCCAAAGGAGAAACTTTCCCAACCCATGACAGATAAACACCAGTAAGTAGATAACAGTATAGTATGCTAAACAATCTCTGGATAACCATATATAGGATGGGTAATTGACAACTCCCCATTGTATAACCTGACCCCAGACCCCCCAATCTCTTAGCATTTGTTAAATAAAACATTTGCGTGCAAGGTTAGTTTTAGATAGCTTCCCTTTCCTTTCTAGCTTCATAGGATAAATAAGAAATTAGAAAGTAGCACCCAATTCCAACCAATGGCGATAAGGTGGTCGCGTCACCGACAGAAATCGCACGCTACACATACCCCAAATTTTGACCACAAGATTTCCCATCATTATGCAAATCATTTCTACAATATGGATATACCTTCATGCCTCATCAGTCTCCTCAAGGAACATTGAGCATTCACTACAACCAAGAATTAGGGTTTTGAGCCCTCTCAGAGCACTTAGACAAATGATCAATCAAGAAATGACATGATCATCAACTTGTCTAGCCTCTCAAACACCCATAAAGGATCAAGAGGTCTCCCACATCAAGAATCAAGCACAAGGTTGCAACATTCCAAGTGGGTCAAGCCTCAAGATCGCCAGTGTCACCAGATTAAGGTTTTGGTCGACCAAGGCCTCCAGATGAAAAATTTCATCTGGGCATGAGCCAATACTTCAAAACATGACAAAAAATGATCCAAGGGACCTCATGGATCTAATCATCAAGTCAAAATAGCCTCAGGGGAAGCATTCATCAAAAATCAGGAATTAGGGTTTCTTGACCTAATTCACCCCTAAGTTGACTTTTGAGGCAAGACACGAGCCAAGACCTCAAGACATGATTTTAGGGCCTTAAATACACCACATTGATCCATTTACAACAATGTATTGATCCAAGAAGCTTGATTCACAAGTTTCAATTTCATTTGGACCGCAATTAGGGTTTTGAAGGAAAAGTCAATAGTACCTTTGACTTTGGACCAAGACATGCTCCCAAACATTGGGACATGATTCAAGACACCCTAAAACACCTATGGAATCTATCCATTTAGTTTGAATTAGGTCAAAAACTTGATGCATAGAGGATTACACAGTTTGAAATTCATCTGACAAAAAGTCAACTGTGCCCAAAATCAAGTTTGACTTTTTTGGATTTTTTCACAAATGTGGCTCCTCTAAGTCAAAAACAATGTTAATACATGATTTTGATCATCATCCATCAAGAAAAATCAAGAAAAGTGAGGTTTCTTGCAAAAGGGGCAACCATAGGAAACATAAAATTTTCTAAGTTATGGAACAAAGTGGATTTGATACCAACTTTGCAAGGTCATAACTCCCAAACCCCACGACCTTTTTCTTCCATCCAAAGCTCAAATGAAAGTTCACGTGACATACTTCAAAAGTGTCAACTACAAGAGATTTCAAATCCTCATGGATTTTGAGTTATGGATTGATCAAAATCACAAAAAGTGAAAATGACAACTTTTTCCAACACTTAGTGAAATTTTCAAGTCAGAATCTGTTTCATTTTTTACCAACTTTTGGACCATTTTTCATCATGATCCAAGCTAAACCAAGTCCATTGGTGGACATCAAAGTTAAAGTATGTCATGAGAGCTTTCCAAAGAGTACTAGAACTCCCATTAGTTCAACTTAATCAAGGAGTTATGAAGCTCACAACATGCCTTGCTCAAACTGATTTCCAAGACAGATTTTGTGCATTACTTATGGCACACGATTCTTGAGTCCAATTTTGGTGACTATGCAAGACTGATCCTCATCCAAATTCAATAAGAATCTCAGTCAATAATGAAAAACCTGCAAGCTTGGACCCTAAGGCAAGAATCCCATCCTTTGGCATGTGATCATTCAAGTTTCAAATCCAAAACTCCAAGTTTGTCATTTAGCATTGTTGTGGAGCATAGAGCTGTCATGAACCAAGCCATATTAGTCCAATTGAGTCAATATTGACTCAAAACTCAGAAGACCTAGAGCTATAAAGATTAGCTCTAGTCAATGGCCAAGTGAAGACTTGGTACCTTGGTATTTAAGAAAGTGATACATGGGCATATCCATTGGATAATAGCATGCCCCCTCATCCACTCACTATTCCTTCAAAAAAAACTCCTCTACTATAAATAGAGGTCATTTCTGATGTTTCAAACCACACCAAAACAATAACAAAGCCTTATTTTCTCACTCTTCCTCTCTTACTTCAATTTCAAGTCACATTGGAGCAATTTGGGAATTCTTGAAACCAGAGCAAAAACCACTCAAATAACCATCCAAACACATCATAAATCATCCATTAGAGGTGTTCAAACCTTCATCCTTTATTGTACAACATCAAAATCAGAAAGTCAACCTCCAAAACCTCAAATTTTGATTTTTCTGCATTTTTCAAGCCATGTCTTGATCCAATCACATTCAAGACCAGCTAACCCTTCAAATACTCTCCAAATATCATCCTCAAACTGTCCCAATAGGTTTCCCTCAACTGTAACACCATTTTAGTGAGTTACCATTTTAGTCACTTTTGCCACTTTTGCAAGAAGGAGCCAATTCTTGTTCCTGAGGTTTCCAGCTGACTTTGATCGTCCTAAAAGCTTATAAGGGATCAATCAAGAGTGTCTAAAACATTGGATTACTTCTGGCACAAGTATCTTGATAGTTAGCACAAGGAGCTTCAAGAGGTAAGTGATTCACAACTTGAACTCTTTAAAATATGCATTGCTTTGATGTCCATTGATAATGAACATGTCATATATATCATATGTGTTGTGTTTGAACCAATTTACTATGCTATTGTTGCTTGTATGATGAGATAGCATAAAACTTGCAAATCTTGGCCTATTTTGAAACCAATTTCGGGTTTTAAAATAAAAGCATCTTTAGAAAATTCTAAAAGCACCATTGGATTCCTCATGAAATTCTAGGTAGGATCCATCTAAATTTTATCCAATTTTATGGAGAATTGAGGAAGTTATGGCCTTCATGCAAATCCACCAAAACTTGGTTTTTTGCCTTGGTCAGACCTAGAATTCAGGTCACCCTTATGTATTCATGGGGTAGTTTTGATACACGGATGTATCACCACCCCAGTGGTAGCAGCGCGCATGTGTTTGGTTGGAGGTCGTGGGTTCAAGACCCACCCAGACCACTTTTACTATTTCTCTCATTTTGCTATTTTTCTCATTTTTCATGATTTTATTAATTAATCTCAAAATTAATTTCTCTCTCAATTTTAATTATTTTTTATTGGTTCTTTTTTTTTAAAAAAAATTCACAAAAATGCTGAAATACTTTATTCCACAAAAAAATTGAATTTATATTATTTATTTAATATAGTTTGAATTTTTGTAATTAATTTCTTTTTATTTATTTTCAAACATTAAAAAAATGAAATTTCCACCATGATCTTTTAAAACTAATTGAATTTCAAGCCTTCATGTGATTAAACATGATTTTCCAAAATATTTTTCAAAGCTTACCACTTGTTTTTAAATATATTTGGTATTTTATATTTAATTTCCTTTGAAAATAATATTATATTAATTAAAATTAGGGTTTCCCTCAATTTTAATTTTTCAAACTTTATTTGAAACACTTTTGGGCCTCTAATAGAGTGTAAGACCCATCCATTGTCACATAAATAAATTTTGGGCTTCAGTCACTGAATAAGTTCCACTGTGTTTTCTGAAATCGCCCTTTAAGCAAAAACTTTTGGACCTCTCCTTGAGTTGTAAGCCCCATATTTTTCTTCTTTTTCAAACACTTTTGGGCCTCTAATAGAGTGTAAGACCCAACCCCCTTTGTACATAAATAATTTGGGCCTCAGTCATTGTATAAGTCCCGATACAATTTTCAAAATAACGGTGCGATCACTGTTTTTCATCCGGGCCTCTCCTTGAGCTATAAGTCCCATCTCTTGTATTAAAATAAAATTTTGGCCTCTAATAGAGTGTAAGACCCAATCCTCTTTGTACATACAATAATTTGGGCCTCAATCATTGTATAAGTCCCTTTGTAATTTTCAAAATTACGACGCGATCGTCGCCTTTTCAAAAGAATTCATCTGGGTCTCTCCTTTAGCATAAGCCCCAAACATCCTTTAAAAACATCTTTCCTCTTTGATTCAAATTCAAATTCAAAGTTATTATCAAAACTTTCTTCAATTTCTTGAATAACTAACCATAAAGCTGTGGTTACAATGCTGGAGCTTGCACAACTGTAAGTTCTACTATTTCTTCTATACATACTTGTTTATATAGTCCATCTATATATGTATGCTTGTATATATTTGCTTAGAGTTTTACCCAGTAATTAGGTCTAGTTTTAGATCAAACCAGTGGTTACGCTTTCAACACAGTCAAAACTAGTTCCCCCGTAGGAAATTCTAGATACAGTCTTGCCTCCTCTTGGGCTTATACAATATGGAACATAGAAAGACATTATTCCCGGTGAAACCTTTCTCAAGACTGTAACAACTTAGAAATATCTGTACAAGAAATTCATTTCCCCAAAGAGGACTAATTCCCGGTCAAACCTCTTTTGAATTTTTTCAAACCCTAGAACTGTTCACCAAAGAAAGGATTATTCCTGGTGAAACCTTTCTTGAACTTTTCTCGGGTTTGGACCCACAGGTTTCCTAAAAGCATCCCCAACCTCCTCTTGGGCTTTGTAAAAGGACCCTCAGGCTTCTTAGAAGTTCTCAGCCTCCTCTTGGGCTTAGTACAAGGACCTGAAGACCTCCTACAGGTATATGACAGAACTTAGTCATCTCTACTAGTTCGATCCTCCAGAGAGTCAGAATTTCAAACATAAGACCAGTTTAGGGTTGATTCTCATCCCTTAAAATATCAGCTTCCTCTTGGGCATCATACAAAGATCATCCTCCAGTTAAGAGTCAACCTCTTCATACCAGTAGACTTGGAAAGTCTCATCTCCTCTTGGATCTCAAAGAAACCCTCAAGTTTCCTAAAAGCACAGGAAAAACCCTGATCACTTCATCAATCACCAGCAGAGTTTGAAACCTCCATAGGTTTTCATACTCAAGGTTTAAACTTTTATCATCAATAAAAACTTTACAGAATCAGAACCTCAGGGCATCTGATATTTTAAACTCTTCTTCACTCCTCAGCAAGAGTTGATTCCCCAATTTGGACATGTCTCTGGATCTCAATAATCCTCAGCAGAAGCTAGCCTCCTCTTAGGCTTCATATAATAAATTCCCCAACCAACCTCCTCTTAGGCTTTGTATAATGATTTTTCCTCAGCAAAATTAGCCTGAATCTTGGGCTTTGTACAAGACAGATCATATTCTCCAGCTGAGTCAATAAACCTTTTAGCCTCAATCTTTGGCTTTGTACAAGACAGATAAAACCTCTCCCTAGTGGAGTCAATCCTTTTTTAGATTCAATCTTGGGCTTTGTACAAGGCAGACAAAACTTTCCCCGGAAGAGTCAATCTCTTTTCAGCCTCAATCTTGGGCTTTGTACAAGATAGATATAAAACTCCCTAGTAGAATCCACCTTTTAGCTTCAACCTTGGGCTTTGATCAAGGCACATAAAAATCAACATCCCCTTAGAGAAAATCAAAAGTTCTCTCTGTAGAAAGACATTTCTCTGTACATCACACATCAAAACACATAATCAAACAAAACCTAATTCCAGATAACTGCTGTAAGTGACACACTTGTTGATTCAAAAATCCAAGATGTGGTCCCTCTTTTATCCTGGTAAACTTCCTCTTTCATCTAACAACTGTAAGTGGCAAGCCTCTGGATTATTTACATCCAAGCCAATGTCCCTCTCTTAGCATGAAAGATTCCTAAGGAAAAATAGCATTGCTCTACACTGAGTTAAAGTTTATTCCTTCAGGACATCTCCCTTATAAAGGAAATTATGGCATTGCTGGATTCCATACATTCCAGTTAAAGTAATTTACCTTATAATCAGTTACCCAACAAACTGTGATGAACAAGTGAAATATCTCCCTTTAGAGATGGCAAATTCTCTCTCAGTCAAACCTTTAGCTTCAATCTTGGGCTTTGAACAAGACACAAATACTCATATAGCTTCAATCTTGGGCTTTAAACAAGACACCAAACATCTTTCTTCCCATAGAATAGGAGGAACTACGATTGCTCTAATTTCCCTGTTATCTTTACGGGAATACGTAGGCATAAGATTGCGAAATCGTAGCGAGCACACAAATAAAAAACTTTAGGTCCAGTACGTTACCAAAAACAAAAAAAAATCCAAAAACAACAAAAACACTCTCTCAACATTCCCAACCTATAACAGTAAACACCAGATAGTATTTGAATATGCCAAACAAAGTCTATGGATAACCATATATACACTGGGTAATTAACAACTCCCCTTTGTATAACCTGACCCCGGACCCCCCAATCTCTTAGCATTTGTTAAAGAAAACATTTGCGTGCATGGTTAGTTTTAGATAGCTTCCCTTTCCTTTCCAGCTTCATAGGATAAATAAGAAATCAGAAAGTAGCACCCAATTCCAACCATTCCGGTAAAGTGGTCGCATCACCGACAAAAATCGCACGCTACACCTTGGAAGTCAAGCAAGAGTTTTAAAAATCGTGGGAGAGAAATATGCTGGTCATGGCTCCATTCTCCAACCGCCCCCTTGACTAGTCCTTGAAAATAAAGGATGCCGCCTGCCATGTCATAGTGGCGTCCGGCATGTGTACAAAGTGGGCGAGACTTGGTCTTATGACCGTTGAGTTGTGGAAGAAACCCCACACCTCACGGCTATCTCTATGGCCAACGCCATGTGTGTAATTTTCACCATAAACTCCATTTTTCGCTCTTTTCGCGTTGTTTCTTTGTGAAAGGATCTTATTAGGCAATGTACCTGAAAACAAGACAAAACACAAGCATAATACAAGAAAATAACTATTAAACGACAATAAACATGTGCAATCTGAGCCAAATACGCAATGTGTTTCAGTGTTATCAAATTCTCCCACACTTAAACATTTGCTTGTCCTTAAACAAACTCTTATGAGCATAAAAGAAAAAACAGCAACACACAAGCATTCAATTTAGGCTAAAGACTCTTAGTTCGATCAAGGTTGCGTCGATAGGTACTAACTCGTGAACCAAGGATATTGTAGTAACACTTCCCGCGAGTTGCGGTCGTAAGTTTCCTTCCTATTCAAACCAATTTGTATCATGTTATTATACCTAGGCCTAACTTACTCATCCCTTTCTTATCCTTTTTCATTCAGACGCAATCACATTAAGCCCGTTATCTTGTACTCACATGGTGAACAAACCTGTCGGTGATCCTGATCCAAAATTGTGTCAATATTCAATATTTTTTTTTTCTTTTTAACACAGACACATAAGCATATTTTTAGAAGTTTCGCTACCGTTGGTCTAAGCAACCGGGTGAGGGTTACCTAACTTAGAGGGCGGATCCTTTTTCAAAATCTTTGCTTTTTCTACATGTATTTTCTCGTTTTCTTTCTTTTTACGGGATCATTCACCTATTTGCATTAGTTCGTCCACTTAGCGGTAACTTAGATGGTGCTGACTGCTAAAAAAACTACTTAAGGATTAATTCAAGGGTGAGATTTTAAGGCCATGGCATAATAAGTATCAGGATCGATTCATATAATTAAGAAATTTACGGTGTCAAGACGATATTGATTTTTCAAAAGTTTTCCCAAGTCTCTACAAACTATCCTAAACTTATCTAACAGCCCAAATTTTCCAAATAAAAGTTGTTTTCTTATTTAAAATTTTTTAGTATGGCTCAAGAAATGGGGGAAAATAGACAAACTACACATACGACTCGTCAGGCACATGTAATTATTAAAAACAAACTAAAAACAAGCTAAAAGCATAATTAAAACTAAATTAGAAAACAATAAAATGAAAAATATAAAGGAAAATAAAAACAGTAAATATCTCCTCCCACAACTACTACAAAACGCGTAAACAACGACGCCATGCTCACAACGCTTCATCCCTACACCGTTGTGACATATCTAAACTAGGGCGCAGTTGTATTTTATTTGTTTATTGAATAAAAATTATCTGTATATAACGGTTGATAAACCAACCGTGGTGATTATCTGTATATAACAACGGTTGATAAATCAACCATGGTGATACCTTCAAGCTTTCATGTGTTCGAACCTCAGCGTCATTATATATATTATTCCTTTTATGTTAAAGCGCGCCTTTACTTTTTTATTTACTTTTAATTAAAAAACTTAAAAGTTATGACTACGGTTGTTTATATACACCGTTGTGATATATTTTGTATGTTTTTTTAATTTTTAATTCTAAAAATAACTCTGGTGCTTTAATATGAAATTTCATTATGAAAATAATATATCATAACAGTTTAAATTGTTGACCGTCGCAGTAGCTTTTCAATATTCTCCAAGCTAGCTAGTTTCATTGTATCTTCAGTATCCTTTTTTTCATTGAAAATAGAAACCAGACGAAACGTTACACGATTTCAACCCTAAACCCTAACGTTCAATACTGTGAAACAATACACGATTTCAACCAAAGCTTGCATCATCAGTATCCATTTGTTGTCATTTTGTTCATCATCATCACCATCGTGAAGAAAATAGAAGATTACACACATACCAACACCGTCGTCATCATCGTCACCATCGTCACCATCGAGAAGGAAGATAACAACAACACCGTCGTTGTCGTAAGGAAGGAAGACAACAATAACACCAACACCAACATCGTTTACTTCATCGTCACGTTTAGGGTACGTAAAATATTTTCCCCATGCATCTACAGTAAACTCTTTTTCCATTGTTGTTCATGTTGTTGTTGTTGTTTTTGAACTTAGATGTCGACCTTGTCGAGTTCTTCATCAGAAACCAGCGAAGAAACTCAAACAAATGAAAGGTTAGCCAATGAAACTCAAACAACTGAAAGTCAAACGAAAAGATCACAAAGAGGTGTCACAATGATGCCCCAATTCACATCAGTCCGCAACTCATCTGGTGTAAAAATTCTGATCGAGTTTGATTCGCACTATAGATTAGTGGATTGTCCATATTACTACTTTTGTTCCTTACACGTAGCAAAGCCAGTATACTGATTGATGATTGGAGATAAGTGGATGTTAATGTCAAAGACAACATATGGACAGACGTTAAGGTATTTCACTATAATTTTCATATATTTGATATCACTACCTATAGTTTCTAATTCATACTTATATATTGATTTAATGTAGTTGAATTTTGAGTTTACCGATGACTCAAACTTGAAAAGAAAGTGGATAACTTATGCCGGTGTTCGTTGGAGGGGATTTAAGTCACAGCTCACGGCTGAATACATTACGAAGCCTAAGAGCGGTCTTCAGCCTCCATGGATTCAGTATAGTTTTTTATCGAAGAAGGTGTGGCACAAGTTTGAGAAGAAACGCCGTTCTGAGGAATTCAAGGTTAGTACTAGTCTTATGTAATCTATAATGTTATGCTAATGAGTTATAGATACTAATCATACACATTTTTCACTATGTTAATAACAAGCTAAAAGCGAAGTAGGAATTCAGAACAAGGCGAAAAACATATACCCCCATAGATTGTCTCGTTGGGGTTACAGGAAACTTGAGAAGAGGATCCTGCGGGAAAAACTACAAGAAGGAGGAGATGGTGACATTCCATCTCCGCCTTCAAGACATGAGAAATGGAAGAGGGCTCGATTATGACCTAATGGAGAGTACACCTCTGAGGCTTCAAGAGTAGTTGCTGAGAAAATTGTAAGTATATGCTTTGTTTAAATGCGTTTGCTTATGTAAGTTGCTCATGAGTTGTTATTTAAATGCGTTTGCTTATGTAAGTTGCTCATGTTGTGTAGGATAATTTGGTTGTGGCGGCCCGTGAAGGCACATTTGTTCCGGAAGCACGACATGACATATTAGTCGAAGCTATCGGAACAGCTGAGCATTGAGGTCGTGTCCGTGGTGTTGGAGATGGTGTCGGCTTGAGGTCATACTTTGGATCTCAAAGAAGAAGCACCGAAACCCCTGAATTTCTTGCTCAACGACAAAAGATTGAGAATGTTGAGAAGCAATTGGCGGAGCAAAGGAGGCTGTTTGAAGAGGAGAGGGAAAAAAGGGATAAAGAAGTGGAAAGGTTACAAGAGTTGTATTCGGTATGTGTCGTAAATCGCGCTTATTTTTGTATGATATATATTGTATGTTCTAATTGAATATATTGTGTTTATTTTTGTTTTATGTTCTAATTGAATGTTATGATGTAGAGATTAAGTGAAAGCCTCGAACAACGAACTAATGAAAATCATCGTTGCGTTGGTGATGATCAAACTCCAAGTAGAAGTGTCGTAAATCACGCTTCTACAAAAGGGAGTAATTGTACAGTCCCTCCCCCCTGTAGATAACCGCAATGGGATATTGGACCCTAGTCCAAATGAAATAACAAGTTTATACTTGTCCATTTCAACAACAGACCTTGTGCAAGCTCTCCCGCTAGAACATTGCCCTAAATTGGATTTAGTGTATTACACTCCTGAAGATGTGAGGGATTTTCTCGCAGGATATAAGTGGCCTGGCATATCTATTTTGCAAGTTTGGTGCACGTAAGTATATAGTCGAATATACATGTCATTATAGAACATTATAATTTTTTGTATTTTCTCCCTTAATTTATTCATTTTCTTTGACCATTTAGGTACATTCACCGTGTTTGTATAGAATTGAATAAATCAAGTACCTATGGAATCTTGGACCCAAGTTTTATTGCTTGGGCGTATAATGATAAAAATATCAGAGAAAAGTACTTGAAAAGCTGGCTAAATGACGGAGGAAAAGAATGTTACCTTGTACCATTCCTATGTAGGTTAGTATTGTTGTAATTTATTTCTATATTCTATATTTAGTTTTGTTTTAGTAACAACTAATAATATATATATATATATATATATATATATATATATATATATATATATATATATATATATATATATATTCTAGTGTTCATTGGCAATTGATCGTAATATCGTTTATGTAGGTTAGTATTGTTGTAATTTATTTCTATATTCTATATTTAGTTTTGTTTTAGTAACAACTGATAATGTATATATATATTCTCGTGTTCATTGGCAATTGATCGTAATATCGTTTAGGACAATTACGGTGACATTACTCTGTTTCTTGCACGATCCACTCCACAAACCAATGAAAGATCTTGTATTAACGTAAGTGTCTTTGTTTAATATCATTTTCTTTGGCATTAATTGTAATTAGTTTATCATGTAATATGTTTAATTCAATTTTCAATGTGCAGTATTGTGGAGCAAGTTAATATATTGAATAATGTTAAAAAAAGCCCACATACCTTGCTCCTAAAGTAAGTGGCCCGATTACCTATTTATTTCACTTGCATTCATGCATGTGTGGTTGTATTCATGTTTTTATATTCATGTAATTTGTAGACGAGGAAACAACGTGGGATTTACGAGTGTGGGTATTTTATCATGAAACACATGTTAAACATTGTCCTTGCCGGCACTGTTGATTCTTGGGATACGGTAATATATGCCATAAAATGTTTACATATATTAATATATAAGTTGACTATTGAATTATTATCATGCATGATCTTCAATTTTTTTCTCTTATGTAGATGTTTAACGACGAAACCCCATTCCCCGTTGAGGACTTTGTGAATCTTCGTAAACGTTGGGCGTATATCCACAATGCACTTAAGGGTTCTGCTCCCGTTGTTTGATATATCAGCAACATTTTTTGATGCACATATTTTTTGCTTTTGATGCACATAATGTGAATAATAGTTTCAGCTTTTGATGCACATAATGAAATCAATAATATTGGCTTTTGATTTAAACAATGTTAGCAGTTTAATTCTCTGATTCATTTAGCTTTTGATGTAAATTTCTTTTGATGTAAATTCTCTGATTCATTTATAAGGATAAAATATGGGAAGAATTGTGTTTGATGCACATATTGTGTTTGCATGTAAACATAAGCTGTTTTGACAGGATAAATTATAGGAATAATTTGATAAGCAGATAAATTTTATATTTAAAACAGGCTGTTTTTGGCAGCGGTTATAAACCTATCCGTAGTTGTATGTCAAACGCTAATATAAATAAAAAATGTTGTTGCTGAGAATCGAACCAGATCACAATTTAGTTATATCACAACGGTTGACTAAACTAACCGTCGTGAAATGGTGCGCACATACTGGAATACAACAACGGTCCCAGGACCGTCATTGTACGTACCTCATATACAACAATACTCTACATAACAAAGGCCTTCGCCCCCGTCATTATATGTCATTTCCAACCATTGTTAAATGGGTTTTTCGTAGTAGTGAACACTTAAACCGAACATTGTCCCCAATGTTTCGATAAAAGGTGGAAAGAAATAGGTGGAACCTGGATGACGCTACTGCTGACCACTGGTACCATCTCCTCCCTGCTCTGAACGTCGAGGATGACGACTCCTACTATGGTGATGGGCACTTTGTGAAAGCTCAAGACGCTTAATCCTTGCTGCTAGCGAGGCATTAGACTCCTGGAGTTGTTGGAGGTTTCTAAGTATGGAACCTTGAGTGGCCTCCACCAGGATGAAGTTGCTGTTCAGATAGGCTTGTTGGTGTTGTTGTTGGGAGACTATGGTGTGCTGAGCCTCTTTAATGGAACACAGAGAGCACCCAGTCTGTCTCTGTGACTCACGCATAAAGTCCATTGCGTCATGTTGATGCTCATACATGGCATACAACAGACTATCCTGTTCTACTTCGCGAGCTCTTTGCTCTCTCCACATTTCCTCAGTGATATAAAAACCAGAAGATGTACCTGCAACAGGGGGAGTAAAAGGTGGTGTGTGTGTAGGTGATGCATGTGGTGGGGGTGAGTGATGAGCGGGAGACTGGTTCCTCCGCTCATATTCATCATCGGTTCCGTCACCTTCATCCTCCAGGACGTTTGGTGGTAACGGAACGACAACAGGTGGGGCTTGTAGGTCATAACTCCAGTTCCTCTCATATCACACATTTGTACGACGGGAACATGGTAAAACAACACTCGGGATAGCTACATTATGAACCATCAGGTTGTAGCCTCCTGCTTTCCTCACTTTGCATAAACGCATATTTCTAAAAAATGTCAAATAAATCATGTGAGGTGGCAGTGGTTCTAATGTAGCTAGCTCAATGACTAGCTGTAAAGCTCGTGCAATGGAGGTAATCAATCCTCCAAATGATATAGTTCCACCCTGTTTCACAACGGCACACATGTATGCTATCAAGAAAGGGACAAAATTCAATCTCCTTCGTAAGAGGGCAGTCTGCAAAAAGATTAATTCTTTGGAATTCAATTTATTTGAATTTTCCCAACTGAAGATAGTGTTGGCCAACAGATGACGGAACACACATATGGCCGGGTTGTGGGTAGCCAAGGCCAAGTTTCCTTCGAAGGAATCAGTAGTTTGGCCCGTTAGATTTCTCCACAATTGGAAGGCCTCAATTTGCCAATCAATTTCTAGAGGCACTTCACAATTAGCACCGTCCCCGTGAGGGAATCCTAACAGACCTGCCATATAGTCGGTGGTGCACTCATATTCAACATTAAACATTCTAAATTTCACCGTATCGGCGGTACTAGCAGTGTTAGGACTAATAGTGTAAATCAGAGAACTTAAGAATTCACGGGTCAGCCTCTCAAAGGTGGGTTCTTTACGCTAAAAAATGTTATGCAATTCTAAGTTGTCAAGCATGTATAAGACACTATGGTAGATACCTAAGCTATACAAACAGTTTGAATCAATATACCTCATTGCAAAAATTTTACGTGTCTGCAACGCTTCGAACTTCTGCCTCTGCCTCTCCCCAGGTTTTCCCTCACAAAAAATGACTTCTCTGTGCTCTATTTCTGCCATTGTTGGTATTTGTTGAAGAAAAATGGAGGTTTATGTGAGAAATAGTGAAATGGGGTTTTATGGATTTTTGGGTGAAATATGAGGTTTTTATGGATGGGAAGTGAGTGGGGTTTTGGAAATGGTAGTGGGTTAGTGAGTAAATGAGTGTTAATGAGGTTGAGTGGGTTTTGAAGTTGGTTGAAAATGGAGAAAATGGGGTTTGGAGAGGTTGAAGATGAATTGAGTGGGGAAAATGGGGGACTTTCCATGTTCTTCCCCGAATTTAACTTTAGACCCCATGGCGTTTGCCAAGAGGTAGATGGCGTCAGCCATCTTCATAAAATGACTTGGGCCGTTTTGTTTTTTTATGGGATTTGGGCTTTGGATCCTCATCTGGGGGTGTATGTAGCATCTTCTGCAGCTTTTCTTTGTATTGATACATGCATGGAACATAAGTGATATTTTGATAGAAAAATTTGGTAAACACGATGATACAAATAAGGAAAATAAAAAATAAATTTTTTTGAAAATCCGAGATTTTCACAATTTTTGAAAATCCAAAAATTTCATCGACAAATATAACCGAAATAAATAAATGCAAAATATCCAAATAAGTTTAGTAACGAAAATTTAGTGACGGAAATTTCAGTCTGAAGTGCGGAAATAAATCTAATAACGGTGAATCAGATAATAGTAATAATGCGGTAAATCTCCCCACATTCAATGTGAGCAGTGTCCTCAGTGCTTCTCGTAACTCCTCTAGAGTGATTTGCATCTGGCACCCTAGTTCATATGTGGACATAGTGTCTGGGCTTCTTCTAACTGGCGTCAGAGACTATAGATTTCTTGATAAAGGTAATCAGTCTCTGAGGCATGTGTGGCGTCGGCTACCTCCATATGCAAAGTCAATTCAGTAAGATCTTCACGGAAGAAGATCATCTCTTTACGCATGGTTTTAAACTCAGAGTAAATGCTGCGTCACTGCAAATTAGCAAATTAACATTAGAGGAATAAATTGCGGTCCTATCTGGGAGAGGTGTATGATGATGTTCGGGAACATGAGGGGTCTTAGGTCTAGCAGGTGTCTCATCCTGGGCTTCAAAAGGGTATGCCCAATTTTTTTCTTGTGAATGTTGGCTCTCCCTTGGTGTGGTAGGCCAAAGAAGTGGATTATTTCATGGTTTATCAGGAGCTTATAGTGTTTGGTACTGAAAAAGACTCTCCTCACTAGGCCATGGTCTAAACAGTGGTTCAGGTTAATGAGGGTGAAGCTAGAATAAGGGGTTAGGTGAGACAATTGGTTCAGGAGACCTCAGGCAAAATCTATGTGGGTCACTGTTCCTCCTACATGTATAGGTCCCTCAGAGGATCTGGCAGTAAGGTGTAGGTTCAGGATGAGGAAATTACCACACGCTACAGGACAAGACTGGGTGGTGCAGAAGAGCATAAAAATATCCTCAGCCCTAACATGGTCATCTATCTCACTCTTCTCGAAGAAGGTCTAGGCTAAGATCATCTGGAAGTATCTAAATACTATGTTATGGATGCAATTTCAGATATGGGTGGATGGATCACGGCCTACTCCACCTGTGATATCGCTCCAAAACTTATCAAGCTCCTCCTACATGAACTCACCAATAGGAAGTTAAGGTATAACATCAAGGCCACACTGAAATCCCAGTAGGTTAGCAAACTCCTTATGGTTAAAGTTATACTCAGTTATGAACAGTCTAAAGTTAATACGACCTCTTTTGAATCCTTTACCAACGTAGATTTCATAGGAGAGTGAGCTAAGGAATTCTAAGGTTAGGTTCCTATATGTGACATTCCGGGCACCTGAATATTCCTCCAATTGAAGTTGATGGCATAGGTATTTCACACTTGCTTCCAAACCTAAGGCTTCTAGGCAATTAGGGTCAGGGTATCTGGTAGAGAACATAGGTCGTTCGGATAGAACCACAAATCATTTTCTCTGAGCATCATCTTTAAACCCAACATGCATATCATCGAAGTTCTGCATCCTGAAAATAGGGTTAGTGGAGAATATGCTATGGAGAGTGATGGAATTTGAAACTTGCAACATAAACATCACACAAGTCAGTCCTGTTAAGTAAATAATAGATTAAATAATTCACCTTTTGAAAATAAAAGGGTAGTGGGTTGCCTCCCATTCAGCGCTTGTTTAACGTCAGTAGCTTGATGATTATAGACATCACATCATATTAGTAGCAGTTGGTGGCTCAATCAGAGTATGGCCAGAGTAGTAGGTAGGGATGTCACCTCCGTTATAGTGTTTTAGTCTTTGTCCGTTTACTATGAAAGGACTACAGGAATGGTTCTGGATTTCTACTGCCCCAGATTTCATGACTTTGGTGACCTCATAAGGGCTAGTCCACCTTGAACATAACTTACCAGGGAAAAGTCGCAATCTCGAATTAAAAAGAAGTACATGGTCACCTACGTTAAATTCTTTTTTAACTATTCTCTTATCATGCCATGCTTTAGCTCTTCCCTTATAGATAATGGCATTTTCATAAGCGTCACGACGAAGTGCTTCTAACCTATTAATGTCGAGAATGTGCTTGTCATCGGCTGCTAAATAATCCATATTAAGGGGACCCAGAAAGTGGGTATCTAAGGATCAGATCATTTATGTGGCAGACATCCTTAGCATCTAAGTTGAGACACCAATCATGGTGCCTGGATAGGGGATGCTCGCGACACTTGACGAGCAGAAGGCATATGTTCCAAGATTTGGAACTTAAGTTTGGAGGCTTCGTTGGTTTCGGAGGAAACTAAAAAGGGAAGATCACTGGCTCTGGAACTATTGGTAATGGTAAACTTCCTTCTATTACTAATTTTATTTTGGTCGATGGTTTGATGTATAACTTATTGTCTATCTGTCAGCTTCGTGACAATGGTTATGACATCATTTTTAATCAAAAGTCCTGTAAAGCTGTTAATCAGAACGATGGTACATTTCTTTTAAACGGAAAGAGGAAAAACAACATTTATAAGACCAGACTTTCGGATCTTAAGGACTAGAAAGTAACCTGATTAATGTCTGTTAATGAGGAGCAATGGGTATGGCATAAAAGTTTGGGCCATGTTAGCATGAGGAGGATTTCTCAGCTAAATAAGCTTGGATTAGTCAGAGGCTTACCCAACCTAAAGTTCTCTTCAGATGCTCTTTGTGATGCATGTGAGAAAGGCAAGTTTTCCAAAACTTCTTTTAAAGCGAAAAATGTTGTTTCCACCTCTAGACCATTAGAGCTTATGCACATTGATTTGTCTGAGCCAATGAAATTAGCCTCTATTCGTGGTAAGAAGTATGGACTGGTCATTATTGATGACTATAGTCGTTGGACATGGGTAAAGTTCTTGAAACACAAGTATGAGTCACATTATGTGTTCTCTACCTTCTACTCACAAGTACAAACAGAGAAGGATTGGAAAATATTCAAAGTCAGAAGTGATAATGGTGGCGAATTTGAGAATAAACACTTTGAGAACCTATTTGATTCTTATTGCATTTCCCATGATTTCTCTTGTCCTAGAACTCCACAACAGAATATGGTTGTAGAAAGGAAGAATATGACTTTGCAAGAGATGGCTCGTATCATGATCCAAGAGATTGGCATGGCTAAGCATTCCTGAGCAGAGGCAGTTAGCACAACTTGTTATATTCCGAACAGGATTTTTATTAGACCTATTTTGGGTAAGACTCCCTATGAATTGTGGAAGAACATAAAGCCCAACATTTCTTATTTCCATCCTTTTGGATGTGTTTGTTTTATGTTGAACACTAAAGAGAATCTTGGCAAGTTTGATTCTAAGGAACAAAAGTGTTTATTATTAGGATATTTTGAACGCTCAAAAGGCTACATAATCTATAACACAGAAACACGAATTGTTGAGGAATAAATTCATGTTAGATTCAATAATAAGCTTGACCCCGAAAAGTCAAAGCTAGTTGAGAAACTTGCAGATTTGAAGATGACCTTCTCAGAATCCAAGGACAAAGATTCCGAAGACAAAGACTCGGAAGGAAAAAACAAGGATGCTGAAGTAAAAGACTAAGAAACGACTCAATTAGAAGCTGTTGTTGGTCCATCTCATCAGAGAAAGTGCATACCAAGAACTTCTCATTCTGAAGAATTAATTCTGGGATATAAAGAAGCACCAGTAAAAACTCGATCTTCATTCAAACCTTCTGAAGAAACTCTTTTGAGTTTGGTATCTTCGATAAAGCCAACATCTATTGATGAAGCTCTTTTGGATAATGAATGGATTTTGGCTATGCAAGAGGAACTGAATCAATTCACCAGAAATGACATTTGGAATATTGTTCAGAAACCAAAAGGTGTCCATGTCATTGGAACCATATTGGTGTTCAGAAACAAGCTCAATGAGAAAGGTGAGGTCGTCAGAAATAAGGCTCGATTGGTAGCACAAGGTTATAGTCAGCAAGAGGGGATATACTATACAAAAACCTTTGCACCAGTTGCCAGGTTAGAATCTATTCGTCTTTTAGTTTCATTTGTAGTCAATCATAACATCATTTTGTATCAGATGGATGTTAAGAATGCATTCTTGAATGGGTACATTTCTGAAGAAGTGTATATCACTACTACAAAAAACCCATTTAACAACGGTTGGAAATGACATATAATGACGCGGGCGAAGGCGTTTTTATGTAGAGTGTTGTTGTATATGCGGTACGTACAATGACGACCCAGTAACCGTTGTAAAAAAATGGAAAATGGGCTACCTATAATGACGGTTATTTTAAATACCTGTTGTTGTATGTCTTTTAATAAAATAAAAAAAATATAGCATTAGAACTACCTATAATGACGGTTATTTTAAAAAAACCGCTGTTGTATGTCTTTTAATAAAATAAAAAAAAAATTGCAGCATTAGAACAAGAACAACAGCAAGAACATCAAGAACAACAATAAGAACAAGAACAACAGCAAGAACATCAAGAACAACAATAAGAACAACAACAACAACAACAACAACAACAACAACAACACCAACACCAACAACAAGAACAATAACAAGAACAAGAACAAGAAAAAGAAAAAGAATCATAACAAGAAGAAGAAGAAGAAGAAGAAGAAGAAGAACAACAACAATAATAACAATAATAACAACAAGAACAACAACATCAACAAAAACAACAACAATAATAAAAATAATAACAACAAGAACAACAATAATAAAAAAGAATAACAAGAACAAAAATAATTAAAAAAGAACACCAATACCTAACATTGCTAACTCGAGTTCTGAAATTTGGTTTAGTGGAGAAATAGAGTATCGTAACTGAAAGATGATGTTTGGAGGTAGAAGATGTAGTTCGTCTGAATTTTAGGTTTCACGTGGATCACTAATGGTAGTGTCTTGGCCGTTGATAATCACTAAATGGACGATCAAGATTTGTTTAAGGATAGTGAATAAACTCAATATGCGCGTCACCTATAATGTTGGTAATGAGAATTGAAAAAATAAGTAAAAAACCAAAAATGTTGGTGCTGGGACTTGAACCCATGGCAAGACACTACCTTTAATGACAGTTGGTTTAAATTACTCGTGGTGAAAGGCCTGTCATCATTTTGAAAAAATAAGTAAAAAAAGCTACCTATTACAACGGTTGGTTTAAATACCCGTTGTGAAAGGTCTGTCAACATTTTGAAAAAATAGGAAAAAATGATTAAAATAAATTCAGAAAAATCTAAAAACACGAAATTTAATCTAATTGGGTAAAATAAGAATTTTGAGAATTTTTTTAGAATTTTTTGAGACTATGAAAACAGTAAAAAATTCATTAAAAATAGAAAAAAGATGAATGTGGGGTTTTGAGGGTGAAGTCCCGTAACTCTTTTAGAGTACGGGACTAATGGCCGCACGATTTTTCTACTACAGATGCACGAAACAGATCTCAAAAAGGAGACGATTTTCCCTAAAATCGATTTTTTGAAGTGCGAGACCTAAAACTAAATTATTGGCTATAATGACGGTTGAAAACATACCAGTGGTGAAAGGATGTGGGCATTTTGAAATAATATGTAAAAAACCATAAATGTTGGTGCTGGGAATTGAACCCATGACCATGCGCTACCTATAATGACGGTTGAAAACATACCCGTCGTGAAAGGCCTCACATTTCACTACGGTTTGAATATTAGCCGTCATTAAAAGCCTTTTAACGAGATTAAAAAAAAGCGCGCATCTATTACAACGGTGTATAGGCAATCCGTTGTAAGCCTGACGTTGTTGTTTGCGCGTTTTGTAGTAGTGTATGCACCAACCCCTGGCTTTGAGAGTCTGGAAACCCATAATTTGTTTTCAAACTCAAAAATTCATTATATGGTGTGAAACAAGCTCCCAGAGCTTGGTATGAAAGACTAAGTAACTTCCTTTTGGAAAATGATTTCACCAGAGAGAAAATAGGCACAACGCTCTTTTGCAAAACCTTTAAGAATTATATTCTGGTTGTGCAAATTTATGTTGATGATATTATATTTGGTTCTGCTAATGCTTCGTTGTGCAAGTATTTTTCTATGTTAATGCAGGCAGAATTTGAAATGAGTTTGATGGGAAAACTCAAGTTTTTTCTAGGGAATCAAATTGATCAAAAATAAGAAGGAACGTACATCCACTAAAGGAAGTATACAAGAGAACTTCTGAAGAAGTTTAACTTGTCAGAATGTAAGCTAGCAAATACTCCAATGCATCCTACATGCATTCTGGAGAAAGAAGACGTAAGTGGCAAGGTAGATTAGAAGCTATTCAGTGGTATGATAGGTTCTCTCTTTTATCTAACTGCTTCTATACATGATATTTTATTCACTGTTTGTTTGTGTGCTCGCTTCCAATCAGACCCTAGGGAGACTCACTTAACTACTGTTAAGAGAATCTTTAGGTATCTAAAAGGTACTACTAATCTTGGTTTGTTTTATAGAAAATCAAGTGAATATAAGATAGTAGGCTATTATGATGCTGACTATGCTGGAGACAGAATATAAAGGATAACACTTCTGGAAGTTGTCAATTTCTGGGAGATAATCTGATCTCGTTGTCCACCAAGAGACAATCAATAATTGCACTTTCAATAGATGAAGCTGAATATGTTGCAACTTCCTGATGTAGCACTCAGATACTCTGGATGAAGTGTCAGCTGGAAGATTATCAGATCTTTGAGAGTAACATTCCTATCTTCTGTGATAATACTTCTGTTATTTGTTTATCCAAGAATCCTATCTTGCATTCTAGGGCTAAACATATTGAGATTAAACATCACTTTCTACGTGACTATGTTCAGAAGGGTATTTTTCATTTAAAATTTATTGATACAGATCATCAGTGGGCTGATATATTTACCAAACCCAAAACCCCTTGCTAAGGATATATTTGTTTTCATTCTGAAAAATCTGCTTATGAAATCTTGTCCAGAATAAAAAGATGGTATCAGAATGTTAAGTTGTCAGAATTCTTGATCATGATTCTGAAGTTGAGTTGTTGTTTGTTTGTTTTTGAAACATGAGCTTTCTGAAGTGAGGAAGTTTCATGGATCAGAAAGGTTCAGATCAGAAGCAAATCCTATCGATTTGTCTTTTGGATTCTGAGTAGTTACAACATTTAATAGTTGTCTTTTCATTTGATAACGTGTGGTTATTAGTGGTGACAACTGTCCAACTCTCTAAACATGTGTATTTATGACGTGACACATTGGGTTTAGTAATTTCTTGAGAATAGGTTAAACCTTTACGCATTTTCCTTATGTCTGCACATTTACTTTTTGTAATTATTGTAATTATTGCATTTATTTCTAAAAAATTTATATAAACCCACTTCACTCACATTTCACAGTACGCACACATTACTCTCACACTTTTCTCTCTTTCAAACCTAAAACTGCTCTATGCAACTATTCATTTTCACCTTCAACCTTCAACCTTCAACCTTCAACCTTCAACTGTCTACAATGGATAAATCTCAACAACCTCAACAACAAGCTTCTTCCATCGTTATTCCTGAAGAACCATTCATCACTCTTGATCGTACTGGAATGCTGGAATTCCAAGGCTGAAATGCTTTCATTGAAAGTCTAAAGGGTCTGGTTTACAGTGTCCTTGTCAAATAGTTTTGGATCCATGCTGTGGCTGAAAAAGACAAGATTAACTCCTACATATTTGGCAGAAAATTTGAGATTACGGAGAAGACCATCGCTGATTTAATTTCTCATGATGGTACTGGAAAAAAGGTTTACAACATCAAAATTGATCCTAAGAAGGAAGCAATGATGGCTTCAACAATCTCTAAAGAAGGAACTGTGATTGAGGAAGGAAAGAGTCCCAATGCTAAGAATTTGAAGGATACCCTAAGGGTATGGTTCAAGATTATCCTGGGTAGCATTTATCACCGATCTAGCACCAACTCAGCTGATTACATTAACACCTCCCAAAAGTTCATGTTGATTCTTTTGAATAAATATGTTAAGGTAGCTCTCCCAAGTATCTTGTTCAGATATCTAAGGGATTCGATTGCCGAATCCAGAACTGGAAGCTCTAAAAAGGGAAAATCTATCCCTAATGGAAGATTGATTTCTGACATTCTCGTGGAGAATGGTTTGGTTGAAGACCTTCTGGTTAATGGGTTTACTTCGCAGCTAGTTAAGATTATGAGGAAAGTCTTCTGGGGAAGGAATCTAAAAAGCATGGGTCTCATTCCCATGCTTGTTAGACTAGTGAATTTTCCTACCAAGGAACAAGTCCATGGAATGAGAATACATGTTAATGGCTTCCTATTGTTCTCCAAGATTGATCCTCCAAATGTGTTGGCTCTCTACATTTCTCGTTACTGGGATGAAGGATTTGATATTTGGGATGATATATCAAACCTTCCAGATACTCTTCCAGATCTTCATGGCATGAGGAAGAAAACAAGTAAGAAGAAAGTTCCTGACGAAGAAGGAACTTCTGGGCAAAAGAAGAAGAAGAAGAAGAAGAATGTTTCTTCATTTTTGAATGAAGATAAGAGCCCTATCAATGAGAATTAAAGAGCTATGCTTCTGATGGATGCTTTTGGTTCTACCCAGCAATCATCCCAGGATCCCAATGCACTTATTCAACGTAGGTCTTTTAGGGCCATACCTTCTTCTATTTCTGATTCTACTATTTCTGCAAGTGTCTTACCAACACCATCATCTCCATCTCCAACTATCACTATTACAAATCCCACTCCTCAACCATCATCACCTTCAACAACTGTTTTAGAACCTGTTACATAAACACCCACAATTTCTGAAAATTAACCTTCTGAAAATCAGCTATCTGAACAACTGCGTGAACAACTTGGCTACAAAACTACTTTAGACCGCCATCCATCATCTCTACCATCATCTACAGTACCACTTTTAGTCAATGCTCCCAAACCATAAAATCCAAATGAAACACCCAGAAAATCTTCTTCGAGAGATTCTGGTGACCAAGAGTCTAAGGGTACTTCCAAAGGCTTGTTTGACTATGAACCAGAACATAAACCTTCTGATTCTAATTTTGAATGTTTTGAAAACCTACCCTACATCTATGGTCTTGATCCTAACCATAATCTCTGTGATCAACCTATCAAATAACCAAGCCTATCCAAACCCAAAGAACCTAATGTTGGTAAGATTCTGAGGAAATTTGAATCAGATTTAAAGAGGAGTCTTCATACTGCTATTCAGATAAGTTTTCTATATGCTAATCCAGCAGAAAGTGATGCGACTTGGAAAGCTTATAGGGAATGGGTCAATTCCAAAATCTCTAAGCTGAAGAACTTTGGGTACAAAGTTTCTGAGAAGAATTTCCATTTATGTCTTGTACCTGCTATGGAAATCTTAAAGTTACAACCTGCTCCCGCATGAAAGATTTGACAGTGATACTCTTTTGCTTTGGCTCCACCCTCTTCTTTCATCATTAAGAAAATTGTGAAGGAAGGAATCAATGTTCTGGACAGATTGGTCTTCAATACCTGATTTGAAATATATTCTTCTTTTGCTGAGGAGACCAAACTCTAAAGTCTTTCCAAGAAAATACCTGCCAAAAGTCTCACCACAAGAAACAACCAGGGTTACATCAGATACCATGCAGCGGAACACACAACAACTCTTCAACAACCATGAGGCACTACTCAATAATCCTTGCACACCATCACCAATCAAACTCACAACAGCAGTTCTCCACCAAAGCTACACACCTGAGAACAACAGACAGGTCCAATACATACCCTGTCATGACTAGTCCATCCTTCACTTCAAGGGATCAAACAAACAAATATATGAACTGACTAAGTCCATAACTCAACAAAACTATCTTTCTTGCTCATGAACCAGAAAATATCTTCCCTATATCTCATCCAGAAACAGACAGGATGCCTGCTCTGATACCAATTGAAATTCTGGTATCAGATGTGTGATGTTAAGTGTGATGTCACAATAACACAATCTGCTATATGAACAAGGCAATAACAACAGTAAATCAGAAAAAGCAGTAAACAACACACAGAATTTGTTCACCCAGTTCGGTCTAACAACCTACATCTGGGAGCATACCAAGCCAGGAAGGAAGTCCACTATTAGCAGTATCAAATTACAGACTCAACAAACCAGTTGACAATCCACTAACTTAATCACTACCCAATGACCCTTCTATCTAAGTCCTCCCTAGATAAGAGACTCCATCTCACTCCCAATCATCGCAATGATGTCTAGCAGTCAACATCTCAGTCACTGCATCAACATCTTGATTTCCAAAAACTCTCCAAACACATAGAAGACACACTCCTATAACAATACCTAGACATGACCCTCATGACTAAGAACAATACTTAGAGTTGCTTAATAGGTTCCTCTAAAAACAATGACCATCTCACAATCCGAGTGGTTCACACATACCCACTCTCCTAGAGAGTGGTTCACAGACTCAGCCCTTAGAATTTACATGATGGCTGGCTTAACTTAAACTTGGTTACAATGCTTCTATTTATAACCTTTTTCCCAACTGGATTTGGGCTTTAAATCTCAACATATTAACTGCTACAAATCTGCAGAAGATTCTGCTACTAAATAGATCTTCAATTAAATCTTCAATCAAATCTTCAATTAAATCTTCAATTAAATCTTCAATTAAATCTTCATATCTTTTAGCCTTAAAAACAGCAACAAGATCTGCTCCAAATCTGATTGCAACTGAATATATCTTTACCAGGATATTCGCCTACAATCTCTCACTCTCTTCAGCAGAATATCTCTCCAATAACAGAAACACGCAGCCCTAATAAAATAACTCAGACTCATGTTATATCAACTGATGTCTTAACATTGGGTTTGACATCAGCACAGAATCTGCAACCATTTACAACTTAACACAACCAGAATGTTAGAAACTCATGTTGAAACATCAACCATGACATCCACATTGTTTTACCAAAATTCCAGCCAACTACAAGAACTAACAATCTCCCCCTTTGGCTAATTTTGGCTAAAACACTTTCAGCTTGTAGCGGAAAAATACTTACTAACATTCATAGCACAACCTGCAGCAAACCAACCAGCTGCAACAACTAGTAACCCAGCACAAAACAAATTCCCCCTCAAAGCAAGAACCATCATACTAGCTGTTCAAACACGATAACTCCCCCTCAAGCCTATACCAACAAAACTAGGCAACACATGGGCTAACTCTCCCCCTTTTTAGCCACAATTGGACAAACTCTGAACATAGCAGCAAGCAAAAAAAAAATTTCCAAAATCAAACTCTGAATCATCTAACCAATATACTCAGAACAAAATCCAGACTCAGCAGCTACTACTGTACATTCTCTCCCCCTTTATGGCCAAAAATTGACAAACATTGGTGTAAATGTATACTTCTGATTCAATCCATTGACCCACAAATCTATAAAACCAGGTCTAAACTGTCAAGAACACCATGAACTTCACCAGTAACACAATGTCACGACATCTTGTCTGACATTACAATCTGGATAAACAACTTCTTCAACAAAGGATCAACTCCCCCTATCTAAGATAACCAGTGCTCCTTTGCAAGAAGAACACCTTAAATGAATGGAAAACATAAGACTCATCTTCATGTCTTCAAGAGCGCACCCTCTGTTCAACACACCTGCTGAACGCATTCACATAATGCTTAATCCTCAAACAATCCAAGTACCACACTAGTACAGACAAAAGTTCTCCCCTTATATTTCACAACTGATGCTCCTTGACCAGTATATCATAACATTTGGAAAATCCAGACACAATCTTCATCCATCCAATCAGGAATGCTTCACACACTCATCCACAAGTTCTGAAGCACACACACAATGCCTTCCACTGAACTCTAAGTAAACTCCTCTTACACACATCAAGGCAAGTGTGACATCAACAAGGACCCTCACAAAGCTCTTCCAAAATCTGCAGAGAAAGGTAAATTCTCCCAGACACAAACAAAACTGTCCTTCAGACTCCTCCTCAGAAGCATGTGCACACATGATTCAAATAATTAGCTTCACATGGCTAGAACCATACATGTCCTATTAAGAACACACCAAAACACCATCCAGCAGCCTAATGTCATAGTACGTTATCTGACATTCTATCCTCATAAGAGGCAACCAATCTCTACAAGCTTGATTAGCATGCAAGCATCACAATATATGCACCTTTGCAACAAAATCCATAGACAAGTACTTCCCCTGTCATGGATAACCAATGCTTTAGATGGAGATGAACATTTGAGCACCAGATCTTCACACACTTGCTCTCACTCCTAGAGAACGCCTTCAAGTACCCTGACTGGTTTGACACAGCTCACAAACTCCATGAAATCTCAGCTTACTTAAAAGCTTTACTAAGATCCAATCTCTTCAAGAGATACTTGCAACAGGAGAAAGAACGGAAAAAAAATTTTCTGATCAAATCACCTCATCTGACACAGTTCCTCTGCCATTACATCCACTAATAGTTGTTGATACTAGTGAAGTCTTCAAAATTAGTAGTCATGCTTTGCCAGAACATACTACTAAAACAAGCTCAGAATCTCCACATTCTAATCCACATAGTCAGAAACACCTCTTCTGACAATAATGCTTTAGCATCCAACTCCACATGAAGTTACAATTAGGCTATTCGTGAGGAACATAAGAAACACCATCCTCCTTCAAACAAACTGTTAGATAAGGATCAAAGTCACATAGATCCCCCAACTCTCCAAAGGCAGTCATTCCCTATCATACTCTTCATCTTCAGACTTCCAATCAATCAATACTTGATCTACTTCAGTCTTCTCTACATTCTCCATCCAAGGCAGACCTTTCTACTTCATCATTCTCCCGTATGACTATGTAGATGCTCCTTAGGCATAATGTAGGCACCACGCTTCTGAACCAGAGCATAATCATCCTTCACCAAGGATATCCAACCAGATAATGTCCCAACACAAGTTAGAACATCTGCCACACACCAAGACATCATCACCACGTTTCTTGATATGCTCCACCAACTGGACTTACTATAGCATAGTAATCCAAAGAACTAGAGAAATAAACTTTCATCCACCTTCAAGAAGAATAATCTCCTTGAGTCTTCAACTCATCACCCTTCTCCCCAAGAGTAACTTGTTCCAAGACAGTCCTCAATAATAACCAGCTGCCACACTCTGATTATCTTGATTCTTCGAATCCACTTCTTTTTCACGTTTGTCAGAACTCTCACAAAGATATTTTGATCCACCAAGGAAACTTGATCTTCAAGTCACATGTTCCAATTGCTCAATAGCAACCACACTTAGACTCCCTAAGTCATGGTCATGTAACATCTTCTCCTTCTTGTAGCTCTTGCAAACTGCCATGAGAATGATCTTTTTGAAATATCCTATTGTTCATTCCTGTAGATCACCCTATCATAAGCTGATGTGCCACATCACCAACTGAGACTTCTGATGTTAAGCTAGATGTCAGAACATTATGACATCCAACTGTTGAATTCAGTTCTTCCTTCTGCCACTCAGAAGAACCTCCTCCCTTTGCAGAAACAGATTTCCATGCTCTCATAGACTTGATTCAACACTCAAGTTTAAGGAGACAACCTCCATCCTGCTTAGAAACTTCAAAGACTTCAAACCTACCACATCCGAATCTTCAGAAAATAGGTAGTCCAAGACTACCCCATAGCAATACTAAAGAATATCTCTTCCCTTAGTAGAGCCGTCAGTAGAAAGCCAGAGATAACTGCGACTTATCCTCGACCTTCACAACCAGAGCAAACACCATGCTCCAAGCCACTTATTTCAGAAATAAATTGATCCAAGTTGTCACCATCAAGATTATGATGTCTTCATAGTCTTCCATCTTCATCTTCAACAGCACCACCATCAGGACTGTCATCCATAATACTTTCTAGGAACAGATGCTAAGCAATAATCCCAGGTCAACACCTAGGCGACTTGTGAGCGAATGTAGAACCCCTCCCATGATTCTCCAAACCTCTGATGAAATGATGTTAAAATAATTGACAGAACATCCTTAATCTTGTCTTTCAAGGATAATCAATTAAATACTTGTGAATTTCACAAATAGCAATTGATCTTAAATCCCTGTGGTTTAACCCTTCTTCAGATTCCATCATCTTCTGAATCTTCTTCATGACAAACCATCATGACTACCATTTGTAGCGAGCGATTTTGGACGCGGTTCTTAAGCGCTGGTCGCTCTCTGCGGTTGAGCTTAAAACTACAGGTCGATTCATTTTTTATCCTATTGTGAGCTGAATAAGGAAGGGAAATAGATGTCTCCAATTAACCCTGCTTGCATACTGAGTTTGAACAGCGGTCTGTTAGGTTACGGATGCTATCAATGTGGGGGGGCCTTTGTACTGGTTATTCGTATTTCGCCAATACGGTTCTTTCTTTCTTTTTTCTAGGCAAAGGGTTTCTGGCGGGGAATAAGAATTAGGATGTTAGGACTGATGCTTTTGAAATACTGCTTTTGATTGACGGAGATATAGGATTTGGGTTTTTTGTTGATTGCGCTCGCTAAGATCTTTTCTTTCGATCTTATGCCTACGTATTCCCGTTTACCGAAACAGGGAAATCAGAGCGTTCGTAGTTCCTCCTATTCTATGGGAGGAAATTGGTTTTTGGTGTCTTGTTCAAAGCCCAAGACGTGAAGCGAAAGGTGGTTTGTATCTTGTTCAAAGCCCAAGATGTGAAGCTGAAAGGTCTATTTGTGTCTTGTTCAAAGCCCAAGACGTGAAGCTGAAAGACCTCGGATTTAGAGAGAATTTGTCATCTCTAAAGAGGGGAGAAGGAGAATTACTTTAACTGGGATACGCGGATCCGAGCAATGCCATAATTTCTGAAGAAAGGGTTTTAACCTGAAGGAGAAGACTTTAACTTAGTGTAGAGCAATGCCATCTTTCCTTAGGAATTTCTCATGCTAAAAGAGGGACAGTGGCATGGATATAGATGATCCAGAGGCTTGCCGCTTACAGCGATTAGATGAAAGGAAAGGAGTTGTTGATGTTTGTGTACTGTGAACGAGGCACAGCTTTGATGCTAAAAGGTCGATTGGATCAACCAGTGGTTTTCTTATACAAAAGCCTAAGAGGAGGCTAATTTCCGCTAGGAAAATCATTATACAAAGCCTAAGAGGAGGCTATTTTGTGTCTCGTACAAAGCCCGAGAGAGAGGCTAAAAGTTTTTGACCCAGTGGGGCATATCGTTATACAAAGCCTAAGAGGAGGCTAGCAAAGAGTTCGACCCTTGCTTAAGGGATTTATATCTCGTACGAGGCCCGAGATGGAGGCAAAAAAAAGGGTGATTGACTCAACGAGGGAATCTTTTGTGTCTCATACAAAGCCTGAGAGAGAGAGGCTAAAAGGTTGTTTTGACTCCACTGGGGAGAATTTTGGTATCTCGTACGAAGCCCGAGATGGAGGCTATTGTAACTGTTTCAGTTGAGTGACAGATCCAATATACTGATTTAAAAGACAAAATCAGTTCTTATATGAGTAACACTGTACACAGGGATTTCATTTGAGGATCAGGGATATTTCCTTTTCTTTGAGGAAACGGGAAATCCAAAGGGTATTGAGACTATCCGAGTCTGCGGGTTTCCTTCCTATTTAACGAAGGGTGCTTGAGAATGTCTTTGAGACTCAAGGAAGTTAGACTGTCCAAGTCTAGAGTTTTATCTTTTGTACTATGCTTCGAGAAACAGTAGTAGACTCTATGAAAGGACTGTTCTATGAGGATGATTAAGTTCTGTTCCTATACCTCTAGGAGGTCGTCGGGACAATTTGTACGAAGCCCAAGAAGAGGCTGGAATCTTTTAAGAAGCCGAAGGGTCCTTGTACGAAGCCCAAGAGGAGGCTATCATTCCCGGAGGAAGAGATCATTATATGAAGCCTAAGAGGAGGCTGTGAATACTTCTAAGAAGCCGTAGTGTCCTTGAATAATGCCCAAGAGGAGGCCGATGCTTTTAAGAAGTCCGTGGGTCTATCATCTCCTTTCCATTAGGAGAGATAACTCTTTTAAAGATAAAAACCACTGGTAAACGTGCGAGGTTTACTATCCAGCGACTTTTAGCTTTTAAAGAGGGTTCCTTAGTTAAGGTCCAAGATTATGACCGTAGTGGGTACCCAAACCCCGAGACATTCAAGGCAAGCTATCCACAAGGAATAGATCAAGTCAGGAAAGTTCGAGAATTTGGAAGAAACTCAAAGATGCCATTCACGGAGAATACATTCATCTTGGGGAGTAGAGCTTCTTGACGATTCCTAAGGAGGACAGCCGAAGAGAAGACTGTGTTTGGTGCTCCTATTGGGGATCTAGGCGTCTATTTCTACGAATAAATGAAACGGCGTCACCTAGTTCTAGACGTAGTTGCCGGGGAAACTCGAAATATCTATACTATTATTACACAGTAGATATGAGTTTATGAAAGGAGACTTACAGTGAGCAGCCCCACAATACAGTTTATAATATGAAAGCAGTAAATGAAAGCGATAACCACTTACTCGGTTGTAGTGCTTCCATGCTGTTTGGTTAGTTGTTCAACAAAGAAAGATTAAAAACAACAGTATATTCAAAATCAAAGGGGAAAGTGCTTTGAAAAAGAAAGATTTGGGGCTTACAGCTCAAGGAGAGGCCCAGAGTTTTATCAGTGAGCGCACTGTTTGAATTTGTACAGAGGGACTTATACAAGTGACTGAGGCCCAAAAAGGTTTTCTGTACAAAGGGATGGGTCTTACACTCTCTCAAGAGGCCCAAAAAGTTTAAAGAAAAAGAGAGGGGCTTATAACACGAGGGTAGGCCCAAATGATTTTTCGTTTAAAAATGGCGATCGCGCTGAGGTTTTCTTTTAACGCAGAGGGACTTATACAATAAGTGAGGCCCAAAATGTTTTGGTTAAAAGGGGGATTGGGTCTTACACTCTAATAGAGGCCCAAAGTGTTTTGAATGGGTCTTATAGCTCAAGGAGAGGCCCATATGATTTTTATTTTTAAACGGGCGACGATCATGCCGTTTACTTGTACAGAGGGACTTATACAATGAGTGAGGCCCAAAAAGTTTTTGTACAAGGGGGGATGGGTCTTACACTCTCTCAAGAGGCCCAAAGTGTTTTGAAAATGATTTATGAGGGTTGAATTAATCCAAAACCCTATTTTGTTTCCAAAAAAATGTATTTAATTGAATAAAAATTCAATTAAATTGATCAAAAAT
Source organism: Lathyrus tuberosus (assembly GCA_022829125.1). Lineage (NCBI taxonomy): Eukaryota > Viridiplantae > Streptophyta > Magnoliopsida > Fabales > Fabaceae > Lathyrus > Lathyrus tuberosus. The sequence continues at coordinate 18,207,507 of JALAZF010000066.1, read as the reverse complement.
TGTTTAACACATGGAAAACAAATTGTGATCTTGGATTAATGCTTCAAAAATTATATTGACCTACAAAACAAATAGAAAGCATTAAAAGTTGCAAAATCATTGTGGAAATAATATTTCAAATGTTAAAAACAATTAAAATATTAATTCTTTACAAAAATATCAATTATATAAAATAAATAATATTTTTGGGATTTTTTGGCAAAATAAAATATTTTAACATTTTTGTGAATTATTGCAAAAAGAACCAATAAAAAATGATAAAAATTGAAGGGGTTATTAATTTTTCAAATCATTAAAAATAATAGTATGAAAAATAATAAAATAAAAAAGTGATAAAAAGAAGTCTGGGGCGAGGGGGATTCGAACCCCAGACCTCTCGCTTGCTAATACTCACAAAACCAGCTGATGAACCGCTGGGGCGCAATGCCAATTCATTAAATATATGGCAAGTGAAAATTATCTAGAGAACTTGGTTGGTATTTTGAAAATGGCGCCATGGCCATCTCCTTCCCCGAGCTCGTGCATGAAGCACCCTATCTCACCCATCTCTCAACCATTGGACATGATTCAAACACCAAACTCGTGCATTTTTTCACAAGGAACAAGATGGCAATACCCAATTTTATTCATTTTCAGTGTGCAGTGAAATAATCATGATGAACACAGATGAACCCTAATTTGCAAAAGCAATCGTGCAAGCATGGTTATAAGGTCTATGATCAAATTTATTGAGGCAAAACAATCAGCATATGATGGTAATCAAATGGCAAAATTATCATGCGAGGAAATATGCATGGATCATGGAGTTTGAGTTTGAAGCTCACCTTGATGCAAGCTGAAATGGAATTTTGCCCAGATGGTGTTCCAGTCGTGAATTAATGATCCCTACAGCTTCAATGGATGTTATGGAGTGTGTTGCAAGCTTTGGAAAACTTTGAAATTCTCTGGATCAAGCTGGAGACCTCCACCTGCAAAACTGAAGCAAAATGGCTTGGTTGAAGAGTGATTTTGAGCTGGGAGTGTTACAGATGTTGTTTAAGCACTTGGACACCTCAAATACATCATATGTGATGTGTTTGAGCAATTGGAATTGATTGCTTATGGCTGCAACTCAAAACCCGATAGTGGTTACTCAAAAACAAGAAAACTTGAAGTTCAAGAAAGATTGAGAGAAAGCAGTGCTGTAACTGGCTTTGGGGTGAGTTGAGTGATCCATTGAGACCTCTATTTATAGGTGATCAACTCTTGTCTTGGAGGAATAGTGAATGGCAGCTGGATCAGATCACATTTGCTTGGATTGGCTTGGCATAAATGCCTCTTGCACTAGGCATAACAGCTGCTCCAAATAGATCAGCTATGCCTTGACTGAAATCACATTCTTCAGATGTTTTTAATGTTGTTTAATCCGAGAACTTGACTGAGGAGAGTGAGAATCTTGACAATGCACTATTCCACATAAATGCATTTTGAATTCAAGGCAAAAAGTGCCAAAGTGGATGAATTTCAAGTTGGAAGGTTCTTTGGCTTTTTGACTCAGATTTATCAGTTGGATTAGATGCAATGTGATTGGTTTGAACACAAGTGGCATGCTGATCCTCAGTCTTTGGCTCAAAATCGCGTGAGATAAGTAAACATGCAAACTGATTTTTCCAAAACAGCTTGCAGCAGCATGATTTTGGGCATGGATTTCTCATAGCTTGAGTTGAATCAATTCATGCTGTTGAGCCCTTTGAATTCTTAGCAACATATGCAACAACATTGATGTTTAACTTTGGGACTGATTCAGCTTGCATCCATGTGCAAAAATCCCACAAGTTTTGGTGTTTCAACAAAATTCTGTTTTAGGTAGAATTTTTCTAAGTGTTGGAAAATGGTATTTTTTTCACATTTTCAGCCACTTTGGCTCACTCATAGCTCAAAATCCATAAGGAATTGGAGTTAGGCCTAGTTGAAGTTTTTGTAGAGGGCAATGAGATCTATAAATCAAGCTTTGGATGGAAAAAATTGGCCTTGTGGTTTAGGAGTTACGGTCCTCAAAAGTTGGTACCTTTACCACTTTATTTTTAACTTAGAAAAATTTCTAAGTTTTATGGTTACCCCTTTTACAAGTTATATCACTTTTCTTGATTTTTCTTGATGAATGATGATTCAAATCATACATAAACATCATTTTAGGGTTAAAAATCCATTTTGGTGAAAAATCTCAAAAAGTCAAAGTTGACTTTTGTGCACAGTTGACTTTTTATCAGATGAATTCCAAACTGTGCAATTCTTCAGGAAATCATGTCCTTGACCTAAATCAAACTTGATGTACATGTTCCATGGGTGTCATAGGGTATATTCAATCATGTATTAGGGTTTGGGAGCATGTCCTGGTCAAAAGTCAAAGTTACAGTTGACTTTTCTCTTAAAACCCTAATTGTGGTGCAGATGAAAATGAAACTTGTTGCTCAAGCTTCTTGGATCAATCCATTGTTCCAAATGGATCAATATGGTGTATTAGAGACCCTCAAATCATGTCTTGAGGTCTTGGCTCATGGTTTGTCCCAAAAGTCAACTTAGGGGTGAATTAGGTCAAGAAACCCTAATTCCTGATTTTTGATGAATGCATCCCCTGAGGCAAAATTGACTTGATGCATGGGTTCATGAGGTTCCATGAAGTATATTAGGTCATGTTTTGGATCATTGCCTTGTGCCCAGATGAAAATTTCCATCTGGAGGCCTTGGTCGACCAAAACCCTAATTTGGTGACACTGTCGATCTTGAGACTTGATCCACCTAGAAGGGAGCAGCCTTGTGCTTAATCCTTGAAGTGGGAGTCCTTTTTGATCCATTGTGGATGTTTGAGAGATTAGACAAGTTGAAGATCATGTCATTTCTTGATTGATCCTTTGTCTAAGCACTCAGAGAGGGCTTGAAACCCTAATTCTGATTGTATTGGATGCTCACCCATCTTTGGGGAGACTGATGAAGCATAATGGTTCATCCATATTGTGCTGATGATTTTCACAATGATGGGAAGTCTAAGTGGTCAAAATTTGGGGTATTACAGATGCCCTTATTTAATCTTCTTGGACCCGAAGGTGTGAATGACGAAGGGATTCGAGCATTCGGGGTGCAAGAGGATTAAATATCGGAATATCCAAAATTTTGATGGTGGTTATGAATGGTAGCTTATGCATTCATCTTTTTTAGCTAAGCGATGATGCTTAGAAAAGGTAAACTTCCCCTCGATCCTGGTTTCCTACCAAGGAACTGGTCTCAGTCTCTGATTTAAACTTCCCCTCGATCCTGGTTTCCTACCAAGAACTGGTCTTAGTTTCTGATTTAAACTTCCCCTCGATCCTGGTTTCCTACCAAGAACTGGTCTTAGTTTCTAATATAAACTTCCCCTCAATCCTGGTTTTCTACCAAGAACTGGTCTTAGTTTCTGATATAAACTTCCCCTCGATCCTGGTTTTCTACCAAGAACTGGTCTTAGTTTCTTTTGTCAATAAACTTTCTTGACAAGGGACGCTATTCATAGCGGCTTTCCTCAAACTTCTCGCCGAATTTTCCTGGGGAGATGCCATTTGAGTGGAAAAAGTTTTGATGTCAGACTTGCTGGGGAACCTATTCGTCTGAGTTGTAGAGGTACACGAACTTCTCTGTTTTGGAGACGCCATTTGTCGATTCTACTGGGGAAAACGATTCTCTTGAGAGACTGTTTTCATTTGGGATCTTTCATCATACTTTTCTCGGGATCTTCCCGGAGAAACGCCATATGATGGGGTCCAATTTTGAGGTGCCGATGACCTTTTCATCAACGACTTTTCGGAGAAATACTGATGTACTGCCGAATCTCTGATCACGAGGCTTTCTCTGTGGATTTTCCTTAATCCGGGAAAGCAAGGATATCATCTTCAATGGCGAAGAGTGACATTTGTTGAAGGGTCTCTGATCTTTCAGAGGTTCAAGTTATCAAAGTGGCCAAGTGCCGACTCTAATCTAAAGATACACTGGTGGCGAGATTGTGCAGACGCAACACTTCCTGACGAGGAAAGAACTGACAAACTCGATTGAGAAAACTGTTTATTACTAGGGGACAAGACCGACTCAAGTGATAGTGATGCAATATGAAATGCGAACGTAAATAAAATGCATGAAGTATGTATGCTTATGCTGACAAAACAGACGCGACATACAGACTAATGGATGAACACAATTGGATACTCGGCCATCGCGGGGCAAAGAAGTATCGTTGATTCAAAAATAGAAATTCCACCTTGCTTAGGAGAGATAGTCCACGCAGGGAGCTATGTTGATCGGGCTTAGGAGATGAGAACTCGGCGAGGGTGTCAGACGAAACAAGGTCTCTGACACAGTTGATCCCTTCATTCAGGCATACTGGCTTAGAAGGAGTACTTTGATTCTGCACTTTGAAGTTCGCTTACTTCGGGAGAAGCGATCGATGTTCTTCTGATGTTCAACAGTCAAAAGAAATGCCATCTTTAATTTAAAAGCAGAAAAAGTTTTAACAAGTAAATTCATTTTTGTTTTATTTCAAGAATCGCTGATTAAGTTTAAACAACGTCGTTCTATAAAGCTAAAGCAAGTTAAGAATTACAAACAAAAGCACAAAGGCTCAAATTTTATTGATAAGATGGAGATCAGCCAAACGTGTGATTCCAAAGAGTATTTACAAAGTTAGAAAATGGTAATTTACAGGGAAAAGGGCTATGTTGAAACATAACGACCACTATCCTTCTACCAACTTTGAATTCGGGGCATCCTAAGCTTCCGTCGAAGATGACCTTTGACTGGAGATTTCCTCCGATAGATGATGCTGTAACTGCTGCTGAGGGACTAGCCTCTGTTGAACATAGTTACTTGCCATTATCCCTAATTTTTGCCTGGATTGTACTATGAGATTTCCAATCCATCGGGATGATTCTTTTTTTTCCATGTCTCTAACTTTTGCTTGGACCGCCCTTTCGGGTTTTCAATCCACCGAGACGTTTTTTTTTAGTTTAGGCGAAGTATTTCTTGACTACATCAACATTCGTGGGGTAGGCAAATTCCTCTTCGTCCATGGTTGCAAGTCTCAAGGCGCCGCCTGAGAAAGCTTTCGTGACCACATAGGGGCCATCATAATTCGGGGTCCATTTGCCCCGAGAGTCAGTGAGAAATGATTGTATCTTCTTGAGCACGGGGTCTCCTTTTCTGAAAATACGAGAATGCCCTTTTCATTCTCTGTTGATACAACTGACCGTGGCATAGTGCCGTGATTCGCTTCTCTTCGATCAGGTTCAGTTTGTCGTGTCGACTTTGACACCATTCAGCTTCGGTGAGCTGAGCTTCCATAAATACCCGGATTGACAGGATCTCTACTTCTATGGGAAGCACTGCCTCCATGCCATATACTAGAGAGAAAGGGGTAGCCCCTGTTGAAGTACGGACAGATGTGCGATAACCATGAAGAGCAAAAGGTAACATCTCGTGCCAGTCTTTATAGGTTACAACCATCTTTTGAACAATCTTCTTGATGTTCTTGTTAGCCGCTTCTACCGCTCCGTTCATCTTGGGTCGGTAGGGAGATGAGTTATGGTGTTCAATCTTGAACTCTGCACACAACTCTTTCATCATCTTATTGTTCAAGTTAGATCCATTATCAGTAATGATCTCGCTTGGAACACCTTAACGGCAGATGATATTGTTTTTGATAAATCGGACCACCACTTGTCGGGTTACATTAGCGAATGACGTTGCTTCGACCCACTTGGTGAAATAGTCAATGGCTACCAGGATGAACCGATGTCCGTTTGAAGCCTTGGGTTCAATCATACCAATCATGTCGATTCCCCATATGGAAAATGGCCACGGGGAAGAAAGAACTTTGAGATGTGATGGCGGTACATGAATTTTGTCGGAGTATATCTGACACTTGTGACACCTCCTCATGTACTTGTAGCAGTCGGATTCTATTGTCAACCAATAATACCCGGCCCTGAGAATTTTTCTCGCCATTGTGTGTCCGTTGGCATGAGTTCCAAAGGATCCTTCATGAATTTCTTTCATGAGCATGTCTGCTTCTGGTCTGTCAACACATCGGAGCAAAACCATGTCAAAATTTCTCTTATAAAGAGTGTCACCGCTCAGGAAAAAGTTTCCAGCCAATCTTCTGAGGGTTTTCCTGTCTTTTCTGAGTGCCCCAGATGGGTACTCTTGTTTCTGAAGGAAGCATTTGATATCGTGATACCAAGGTCTGTCGTCTATGACTGCTTCATTCGCGAAGATGTAAGCGGGCCGTTCAAGGCGCATGATGTCAATCTTAGGTATGTCATTCCATCGACCTACACTAATCATGGAAGAGAGAGTGGCTAATGCGTCAGCCATGTGATTCTCATCACGAGGGATGTGATGAAAGTCGACTCTGTTGAAGAAGGGTAACAACCTTCTTGCATAGTCTTTGTAAGGAATCAATCCTGATTGGTATGTGTTCCAATCTCCTTTTATCTGGTTAATAACCAGGGCTGAATCGCCGTATACGTCCAAGTTTTCGATCCTTAAATCAATCGCTTCTTCGAGACCCATGATACATGCTTCGTATTCGGCCTCGTTGTTCGTACATTTGAACGTAAGTCTGGAAGTGAAAGGAATGTGGGAACCCTGAGGGGTAACAATGATTGCCCCAATTCCGTTTCCATAATGATTGACTGCTCCGTCAAAGATAAGTCCCCACTGGGAACCTGGTTCTGGCCCTTCACTGGGTAGCGGTTCATCGCAATCTTTCATCTTTAGATACATGACATCTTCGTCTGGGAAGTCAAACCCGATTGATTCTTGATCGTCAATCGGTTGATGAGCCAAATGATCGGCTAAAATACTTCCTTTAACGGCTTTATGAGCGTGGTACTCTATGTCATATTCTGATAGTAACATCTGCCAACGGGCAATCCTTCCCGTGAGAGCAGGTTTTTCGAAAACGTACTTGATTGGATCCATTTCGGAGACCAACAAAGTAGTATGACGAATCATGTATTGGCGAAGACGTTTGGCTGCCCAAGCCAAAGCGCAACAAGTTTTCTCAAGCATTGTGTACCGAGTCTCGTAGTCGGTGAATTTCTTGCTTAGATAGTAAATGGCAGACTCTTTCCTTTTAGTTTCGTCTTGTTGGCCAAGTACACATCCCATCGAGTCCTCAAGGACTGTGAGGTAAATGATCAGTGGTCTTCCTTCCACTGGAGGTGATAGAATTGGAGGATTCAACAGATATTTCTTGATACTGTCGAAGGCGGTTTGGCAATCTTCTGACCAAACGCAATCCTGGTTCTTTTTGAGTAACTTGAAAATCAGCGCACATGTCGCGGTCATGAGGAATATGAATCTGGAGATGTAGTTCAAACGTCCCAGGAATCCTCTGACTTGTTTTTCAGTTTTCGGAGAAGGCATTTCTTGAATGGCCTTGACCTTGTCAGGATCAACTTCAATTCCTTTCTGGCTGACGATGAACCCTAGTAGTTTCCCTGAACGGACACCGAGGGTGCACTTGTTGGGATTCAAGCGGAGCTTGAATTTTCTTAGACGTTCGAACAATTTTGACAGATGTTCAACGTGCTCATCCTCTGTTCTTGATTTTGCAATCAAATCATCGACATATACCTCGATTTCTTTGTGTATCATGTCATGAAACAGAGTAGTCATGGCCCTTTGATAGGTTGCCCCGGCATTCTTCAAACCGAATGGCATTACCTTGTAACAAAAGGTACCCCATGGGGTAATGAACGAAGTTTTCTCCATGTCTTTCGGCGCCATTTTGATCTGGTTATAGCCCGAGAATCCATCCATGAAGGAGAAAACTTTGAACTTTGCTGTGCTGTCAACCAGCATGTCAATGTGTGGTAAAGGAAAGTCATCCTTTGGACTTGCCTTGTTCAGATCTCTGTAATCAACACACATTCTGACCCTTCTGTCCTTTTTGGGAACGGGTACGATGTTGGCTAACCATTGAGGATATTCAGATGTAGCGAGGAAACCCGCGTCGATCTGTTTCTGTACCTCCTCCTTGATTTTGATGGCCATGTCCGGGTGAGTGCGTCTCAACCTTTGCTTTACTGGCGGACATTCCGATCTCAACGGTAAGTGATGTTCCACGATGCTGGTATCCAACCCTGGCATATCCTGATAGGACCGAGCGAATACATCGGGAAATTCTTTGAGAAGCTTTATCAAACCCTCTCTGGCAGCAGTGCCCCAATCCTGACTTCTTTTCTCTCTTTTTTTGAACCCAAGTTTACCGTTTCCAATGGTTCTTTGTGAGGTTCGATGGACCTTTCCTCTTGTCTGAGTAGTCGGGAGATCTCTTCTGGAATTTCGTTGTCATTTTCTTCTTCAGCCTCGAATACCGGAAATTCAAAGTTGGGAGAAGGCATCGGATTGTATGTTTCAACGGGGTATAAAACAAGCAATCTGCATGACGTGATGATTCGTGTTTAGAAGAGATAGAGAAAATGCAAGTGTGTGCAGTGTTTTGATTTTACTGTTTGTTTTTATTATTGAATATTTTTTAGGATTACCATTTTCTGAAAAAGCAAAAAGAGAAAACAACAATTAATGCGGAAATTACAGAACGACGTTATTTTATTAATGAACAAGTCGAATCTTGAAACTACAGCCCTATAAAACAAAACTCACTCGCTCTGGGCAAAGCGAAGAGGGAAATTTACAAAAAGCGAGCCCTATCAAAACATCCGTTTCACCTGGGCAGGGTGAAAGGTTTAAAGATGGCAATTACTTTGACTGATGAACGACCTTCGGAACCTCGACGACAACCCATTGGCGGCGAACTCCTCGGTGAATCACAAAGTCTGGCACCTTCCTTGATTTGTCTTCAGAAATGACACTGATTTCTGGTGGAGCAGGATCATTGGAATCTGTCTCCCAAGCAGAATTGTCGTAGGAGGATTCCTCTGTTGCATTTTGCATAGCATTGGTGCTCTCAGCTGTATCTCCCCATCCAGTTGACTGGATATCTTCGAGCCCGATACGAGAGCTTTCGGGAGTAGTGTACTTGACCATAAAGTCGTATTTTCCACTTGGTTGTCCCAAAGTGTCCCAAACTTCTTTGGAACTGGAGAAATTATCCCTCTCGATGACGTTGACCTCAGGAAAAGCATAGTTGATGAATTCTAGTCCTGCGATCGTTGCGAATTCATCTTCATGTTGAGTAGTTTCTGAATGACCTGAGTGTTGATCCCATGACATGGTGGGGACACAGGTATTCTGTTCAATGATGCTCAGCTGAGTTTCATTACTCGGCTGACTTTCTTGCCCCAAGTTTCCTGGGTAAGGCTGCCACATTGGCAGACCATCCATTGGGCCATAGTAATTGCGATCAAAGTTGTCTTTCATCAGAGTGTCTTCCTCTAATGATTTTGGCGGAGCACGGCATCCTTCCGGATCACAATCTCCGTAGATCATTTCGACATCTGATCTTGGTATAAATCTCGGACTTTCTGTAGGAAAGCAAAAAGGCATAGGCACCTCTTCCTAAGACATATAGCCGTCCTTGTTAAGGTAGGACTTCCATTCTTCATCTGTGTCAGAGGGATCTTCCTCATTGATAGCATGAACTGTCTGAGACACTGGGTGAAGAAAACCTCCCCTGTGGAAGAAATTTTGAAGGGGATGAAGACTTTCATCGTTGGCGGCTGTCTGGGTACAGGTTGCAGAAAAACCAAGACCCTTCTTTGTTTTATTGTCAGTAGGAATGACAAGTTGTCCCCATCCTGTTGTGTCGGTACTCTCGACCGCTTTGATAGCATCTTTGTATGAAGAAGTTGAAGTTCCTTCTTCGGATTGATCGTTCTTGCTCACCGATAGTGCTTGGAACTGAGTTCCAATAACCTCCCCGGGTTCCACACAAGTAAATGATGATAAGTTACTCACGAGCAAGGCTTGTTCCCCATAAACCGTGACAAGTTGATCGTTCTTGACGAACTTTAGCTTTTGGTGGAAGGTCGAAGTGACCGCTCCAGCCTGATGTATCCAAGGTCTTCCTAATAAACAACTGTATATTGCCCGAATGTCCATGACCTGGAAAGTGACTTGGAAAGTGTGAGGACCAATAGTTATGGGAAGATCCACTTCACCGATAACAGTTTTTCTGGATCCGTCGAATGCTTTGACGATGACCTCGCTGACTCTCATCGGAGGGCCCTTGAATGATAATTGCATCAAAGTGGACTTCGGCATAACATTCAGGGCTGACCCTGTGTCTACCAGTACGTTGGCTAAAGCATCGCCTTGGCAGTTAACCGTAATGTTGAGCGCTATGTTATGACGACGACCCCCTTCAGGTAATTCCTCATCACTAAATCCCAAATTATTGCAGGAAGTGATGTTAGAGACAATGCTATCGAAATGTCTAATTGTTACATCCTATTCCACAAAGGCTTGCTCCAAGACTTTCTGTAGAGCCTCTCTGTGTGCTTCTGAACTGAGTAACAGTGATAATACTGAGATCTTTGAAGGAGTCTGTAATAGTTGATCAACAATGTTATATTCACTCCTTTGGATGAGCTTTAGCATCTCATCTTTGTCTTTTGAAAAGTCGGGATTACTAGATTGACCGACTGGTGGATCAGGAATTTCTGCCTGAAGTTCCTTTTCTTTGTTGGATTCTCCAACCCCTCGGTTGAAGATTCGACCACTCCGTGTTACAAGACTGATGTCTGCAATATTCACGACGGAGGGTAATGGAATTTCCTTTCCATTCTCGATTATTGTTGCACCGTATTTGTAAGGGATCGCCTTAGCTGATTCATACGGTAATGGCCCCGGTAGATAGATTACTATGGGAACCTTCTGATTTTTCTAACCGTCATAAGTAACCTCGATCCGTTCCTGGTTGGGAACTCTAGATTTGTCAAGTAGAGGGATGATGGCAAAAACATCCCTGGTCCTGTGATGACCAGAGATCGTGACAACATCCTCAACTTGCTTAGCAAGGTAGTTCGGCGACCAAATGATGGGTCCAGAACCCGGATATGGACGAATTTCTCCATGATCTACTTGACCCTGAAGAGCTGCTCTCACAAGGTAACACCCTTGGTTACTTTCCGTTGATCGGACATCCTGACTTCGACGACGAGTAGGATTCCTGTTATTGATACTAACCTGCTGAGTATCTTCGTCCATATAGATTGGCATCCACCAGTGATTTAACAAGTACTGAAGTGCCTTCTGGACAAGGGTACAACCTCGATCGTTTTCGCAACCTGCTTTACAGTTTTGGTAATCATGTGATATTAAGAATCCGAGTCGGACCTGCTCAGCATGTAACTCTACCAGGTTGGTATCCATTACGCGGATATCGAAAATCTGAACCATGTTGATTTGATAAGAGTTCCTATCATGGTAGTCTTGGATCCATCCAAGATCCATCTGATGCTGGAGGGCCTCTTGTATGAAAGAGCATCCCTGTTTGTTTACCGAGCAAATCAGACAGGAACTGTAATCATGCCGCGGCAGATTATGATACTGGCTTTGCCTTGAGTGCATTGCCACCAAGTTGACACTCATTGCACGGATGTCGTGGTTTTGAATGACATTGGAATTCGTAGAGACCATGTTAACTCCACGAACTCGGTGCTCTTGGATCCATCCAAGATCCATTTGTTCCTGTAGAGCTGCTTGCACCACAGAACATCCTTGGTTATCTTTAGAGCAGATATCACACTGGTGATAGTTATGAGGTGGCACATGGCCATATCCACTCTGTCTACAATGCATCTTGACCAGATTGGTCCCCAATAAGAGTACATCGTGAATTTGATAGACATTGTTAGTCTCTTTCTCAATCAGATTGACTGCAACTTTCTCGTGTTGAGGCAGCGGGTTCGTAAGAACATTAGGATTTATATCTTTGAAAGATAAGAGCCCGCTCCTAACAAGCTTTTGCACGTCGGATTTGAAATTGAGACAAGTCTCTATATTATGCCCTGAACCTCCTTGATGATAAGGGCATGTTTGATCCGCTTTAAACCAGAAAGGCGGATTTTCCGAAACTGAAAGGGGATACTTAGTCTGAATGTGCCCCTTAGCCAGCAGTAACGGAAACAGTTATGCGTACGTTACAGGTATAGGATCAAATCCTGGTGGCCGTGTTGTACGGTTGTTGTTATATGGAGGACGAGCCTGCTGAAGAGGCTGTTGTGTCCTTTGTTGGTCAGGTTGGCTCTGCGCAACCTGAGGTTGATACATAGGAATAGGCGCGGGGCCGATAGCAGGAGTAACAGCTGCTACTGGCTGATAACGTCGCCTTTGCTTTCCGAGAGAGATATTCCCAATATCTTGCTCTTTTTTCTTAGGGAGAGCACTATCGTATTTTTTAGTACCGCTCGTTGATCCAGTGTCTTTTACCAAACGTCCTTCTCGGACGGCTTCCTCAAGACGTACACCCATGCCGACCATTTCGGTGAAATCACTGGGTGCACTGGCAATCATTCGGTCATAGTAAAATGAGCTTAAGGTCTTTAAGAAGATCTTTGTCATCTCTTTTTCCTCAAGAGGTGGACAAATTTCAGCGGCAATTTCACGCCACCTTTGAGCATACTCCTTAAAGGTTTCCTTGTCCTTTTGTGACATTGATCTGAGTTGATCTCTGTCGGGTGCCATGTCCAAATTGTATTTGTATTATTGGACGAAGGCAGTGCCAAGATCTCTGAAAGTACTGATCGTGGCACGGTTTAAACTCATGTACCATTTGAGTGCGGCACCGGTTAAACTATCCTGAAAGTAGTGAATCAGCCGGTCCTGATTCTCCGTCTGAGCTGACATCCGCCGAGCGTACATCACCAGATGGCTCTGAGGGCAAGAGTTACCCTTGTATTTCTCAAAGTCGGGCACTTGGAACTTGTGCGGGACTTTCACATTTGGGACCAAGCAGAGATCTGCGGCGTCCTTTCCAAATAGATCTTGACCGCGAATGACTTGCAGCTCTTTCTGCATTTCCAAGAACTGTTCCTGGAATTCCTCCATTCTGTCCAACATAGTTTCCTTCTTACCAGAAGGTGTCTGTGGAATCTGTCATTCCGGGACAGTGTGCACCACAGGGGGTGGTACTGTGACTACGGTAGTAAGTCTTGGCGCCTCCCGAAGTTTGTAACCTTTAGTAGTTTTCAGTATTCCCCTGGCATCTTCGCTTTCCCGAAGTTTGTAACCTTCAGGCCCAGCGGCTTCTGTTGCGATTCCCTGATCTTCAGTGATCGGCGGAACATATCCTTCCGGGATATAGTTAACAGGCATGCCCCAAGGACGATCTTTCGGTATCTGATACCTAGGATCATACTTTTCTATGATGGGCGTTGAGGTGATCTCTGAGATCACAGTTCTTTGTAGCTGAGCTTCTGCCACGGCTTGCATGTCGTTACGAAGCTTTCTCATATCCTCTCTCAGAGTGTCGATCTCTTCTTTCAACTCTCTGTTTTCTTCCTCAAGATCATCCATCTTTTTCTGACGATTGGCCCGAGTATTATACGAATGAGACAGTTTGACTCTAGAATCGAGACACAAACGTGAGATTCGTAGGTATGGAGAATACGCGATGTGAGAATGATGAATGCAATGATTATATTAATTGTTTTTTGGTTTAATCAAAATAAACTTTGACAATTAGATTGCAAATATCAAACGGTGGGGAAACCCCTTTTTATTGAAATTCCAAAGGATTACAGAAATGGAAATACAGTAGATTACAAAGTGCAGAAACAGAAACCTAAACTAATGGGTCCCGAGTCCTCTCTGAGAAGAAATCGGGTGCTGACTCTGGTACTTTCCTTTTCTTTGACCGGGGAGCTTGGGCCGTTGTCGGGTTGTCATTCCGTTGCTAGGTGAAAGGAGCGAGCAAATTCCTTTGGTCGTCTTGATTCTCTACAGCATGCCGTTCCAAAATTTCAATCAGAGCATCTTTCTCTTTTAGTAGTTGCTGTATTTGGATACACTCGACGTCGAGGGTGCGGTACTTGTTCTTCCAAGACCTTCTTTCCTTTTGAACCTGTTTCCAAGCTTGCACTATTTCCATCTTTAGTGCTCTGTGACTTTCTCCTTCTTTGAAGAAAAGACCTTCCAGATGAACACCCAGTGGGATGTGTCTCATCGGGTATCCAAATTGACAAAGAACCAATATCGGATGATAGTTGATTCCTCCTTTAGTTCCTATGAGGGGTACGCTGGGGAAGTTTCCACAACGGTCAATGATTCTGATTCCCTCATAAATCCTATTACACCAATCTATATCAGAGTTGGTGAGAGACATGATCTTCTGTGACCAACGTGAGACACTCTTGCAATCCCAAAAAGCGGCAGACTTGGGCAAGTGAGAGATAAACCACTTGTAAAGCAAAGGTACACAACACGTGATCTCCCCTCCGCTGTACAAATTTCCCAAGTGTACAGAATGATACGCATCTGCAAGCAAAGTCGGCACAGGGTTTCCAATGAGAAAAACCTTAATAGCGTTGATATCGACGAAGTTATTAATGTTGGGAAACAAAAATAATCCGTAGGTGAGCAAGACAAAGATGCTTTCAAAAGCAGTCCCGTTCCCTATACTAGCGAAGTATATAGCCTTTTTTGTCAAGAACTGGGCTGGCAAACCTTTGATGCCACCCATAGTAATCATGTGAGTCTTGACCTCAGACTCGTCCAAATGAATTGCTCTTGCAATAGTCTGATTCTTTGGAATTTCTTCCAGTCCAGAAAATGGAGCTCGATCAGTGATATGTAAATCAGTCAGATGAGAATACTCCTCCAGCGTTGGTGATAGCCGGTAATCCAGGAATGTGAAACAATGATAAACTGGATCGTAGAATTGAATGAGCGCGTCCATGATCCCCTTAATCACATGGACTCTTAACAGTGGTAGCAAACCACTGTGCTTGGCTCTGAAAGCCTCTGGGTTAACGATCATCCTCGCTAACTTTCTCAAATCCCCTAGTTTTGGAACCTTGAAGGTATACTGGCGAGTTCTCCTTCTACCGAAATCCATTAGCGTAATCTTTTTCTCTGATATTTGCAATCACAGTCTTAGTTTAATTTGAAAAACAGAGAGACTAGAAGAGAAAGTTTTTTGAATGTTTTAATGTTTTATTAAACGAATGCATGAATGCAGCACATAAAAACATAGAAAAAACATGGGGTCAAAGGGTCGTTGTCATGAAGTCAAGGCTCTACCTATCCCCAAAGGTTTATACTAGGGTGATTTTTGTACCTGTACTCATTATCATCAGCTCCTCCCAGGAAAGCAAAACAACAAGAGGATCGCCAGCGAGTTGTGTGCAATCTTAGAGTAAGTGCTATTCACCGAGAATAGATCACCAGCCTCAAATGAGGGTAGTATCGCGTAACAGCTATTTCCGATAGCTTCCGCACTACGAAAAAGGTTGGCTTTTCTTAAGTGTATACTCAATCTCACCACATGTGACATCACACGCATTCCCAGTAGCAGAAAAATAAACACGTATAATAATTAGGAAAAGCAGTATATATATTTGTCCTAATCATCCTAGACTTATAAAGCTATGAATCTTAAGTCCCTGACAGAAATGGGTTCCCCGGCGGAAGCCCCAATCTGTGGTTCCCTGCCTAAGAGATGGACCAGCATAGGTCAATCTTTCTCTTCGGTAGAGTTCCCATTTTCCGTGGAAAACGGGGATGATGCCCTAAGGCAGAAAGATCTTGGCAATGACTCCCCAGCAGAGTCGCCATTTTACAAGGAAAACGGAAAGAAAGAAAGATCGGCCCCACAGTGGGCGCCACTTTTCTGTAGCGAGCGATTTTGGACGCGGTTCTTAAGCGCTGGTCGCTCTCTGTGGTTGAGCTTAAAACTACCGGTCGATTCATTTTTTATCCTATTGTGAGTTGAATAAGGAAGGGAAATAGATGTCTCCAATTAACCCTGCTTGCATACTGAGTTTGAACAGCGGTCTGTTAGGTTACGGATGCTATCAATGTGGGGGGCCTTTGTACTGGTTATTCGTATTTCGCCAATACGGTTCTTTCTTTCTTTTTTCTAGGCAAAGGGTTTCTGGCGGGGAATAAGTATTAGGATGTTAGGACTGATGCTTTTGAAATACTGCTTTTGATTGACGGAGATATGGGATTTGGGTTTTTTGTTGATTGCGCTCGCTAAGATCTTTTCTTTCGATCTTATGCCTACGTATTCCCGTTTACCGAAACAGGGAAATCAGAGCGTTCGTAGTTCCTCCTATTCTATGGGAGGAAATTGGTTTTTGGTGTCTTATTCAAAGCCCAAGACGTGAAGCGAAAGGTGGTTTGTATCTTGTTCAAAGCCCAAGATGTGAAGCTGAAAGGTCTATTTGTGTCTTGTTCAAAGCCCAAGACGTGAAGCTGAAAGACCTCGGATTTAGAGAGAATTTGTCATCTCTAAAGAGGGGAGAAGGAGAATTACTTTAACTGGGATACGCGGATCCGAGCAATGCCATAATTTCCGAAGAAAGGGTTTTAACCTGAAGGAGAAGACTTTAACTCAGTGTAGAGCAATGCCATCTTTCCTTAGGAATTTCTCATGCTAAAAGAGGGACAGTGGCATGGATATAGATGATCCAGAGGCTTGCTGCTTACAGCGATTAGATGAAAGGAAAGGAGTTGTTGATGTTTGTGTACTGTGAACGAGGCACAACTTTGATGCTAAAAGGTCGATTGGATCAACCAGTGGTTTTCTTATACAAAAGCCTAAGAGGAGGCTATTTTGTGTCTCGTACAAAGCCCGAGAGAGAGGCTAAAAGTTTTTGACCCAGTGGGGCATATCGTTATACAAAGCCTAAGAGGAGGCTAGCAAAGAGTTCGACTCTTGCTTAAGGGATTTATATCTCGTACGAGGCCCGAGATGGAGGCAAAAAAAAGGGTGATTGACTCAACCATGGAATCTTTTGTGTCTCATACAAAGCCTGAGAGAGAGGCTAAAAGGTTGTTTTGACTCCACTGGGGAGAATTTTGGTATCTCGTATGAAGCCCGAGATGGAGGCTATTGTAACTGTTTCAGTTGAGTGACACATCCAATATACTGATTTAAAAGACAAAATCAGTTCTTATATGAGTAACACTGTACACAGGGATTTCATTTGAGGATCAGGGATATTTCCTTTTCTTTGAGGAAACGGGAAATCCAAAGGGTATTGAGACTATCCGAGTCTGCGGGTTTCCTTCCTATTTAACGAAGGGTGCTTGAGAATGTCTTTGAGACTCAAGGAAGTTAGACTGTCCAAGTCTAGAGTTTTATCTTTTGTACTATGCTTCGAGAAACAGTAGTAGACTCTATGAAAGGACTGTTCTATGAGGATGATTAAGTTCTGTTCCTATACCTCTAGAAGGTCGTCGGGACAATTTGTACGAAGCCCAAGAGGAGGCTGGAATCTTTTAAGAAGCCGAAGGGTCCTTGTACGAAGCCCAAGAGGAGGCTATCATTCCCGGAGGAAGAGATCATTATATGAAGCCTAAGAGGAGGCTGTGAATACTTCTAAGAAGCCGTAGTGTCCTTGAATAATGCCCAAGAGGAGGCCGATGCTTTTAAGAAGCCCGTGGGTCTATCATCTCCTTTCCATTAGGAGAGATAACTCTTTTAAAGATAAAAACCACTGGTAAACGTGCGAGGTTTACTATCCAGCGACTTTTAGCTTTTAAAGAGGGTTCCTTAGTTAAGGTCCAAGATTATGACCGTAGTGGGTACCCAAACCCCGAGACATTCAAGGCAAGCTATCCACAAGGAATAGATCAAGTCAGGAAAGTTTGAGAATTTGGAAGAAACTCAAAGATGCCATTCACGGGGAATACATTCATCTTGGGGAGTAGAGCTTCTTGACGATTCCTAAGGAGGACAGCCGAAGAGAAGACTGTATCTGGTGCTCCTATTGGGGATCTAGGCGTCTATTTCTACGAATAAATGAAACGGCGTCACCTAGTTCTAGACGTAGTTGCCGGGGAAACTTGAAATATCTATACTATTATTACACAGTAGATATGAGTTTATGAAAGGAGACTTACAGTGAGCAGCCCCACAATACAGTTTATAATATGAAAGCAGTAAATGAAAGCGATAACCACTTACTCGGTTGTAGTGCTTCCATGCTGTTTGGTTAGTTGTTCAACAAAGAAAGATTAAAAACAACAGTATATTCAAAATCAAAGGGGAAAGTGCTTTGAAAAAGAAAGATTTGGGGCTTACAGCTCAAGGAGAGGCCCAGGGTTTTATCAGTGAGCGCACTGTTTGAATTTGTACAGAGGGACTTATACAAGTGACTGAGGCCCAAAAAGGTTTTCTGTACAAAGGGATGGGTCTTACACTCTCTCAAGAGGCCCAAAAAGTTTAAATAAAAAGAGAGGGGCTTATAACACAAGGGTAGGCCCAAATGATTTTTCGTTAAAAAATGGCGATCGCGCCGAGGTTTTCTTTTAACGCAGAGGGACTTATACAATAAGTGAGGCCCAAAATGTTTTGGTTAAAAGGGGGATTGGGTCTTACACTCTAATAGAGGCCCAAAGTGTTTTGAATGGGTCTTATAGCTCAAGGAGAGGCCCAGATGATTTTTATTTTTAAACGGGCGACGATCGTGCCGTTTACTTGTACAGAGGGACTTATACAATGAGTGAGGCCCAAAAAGTTTTTGTACAAGGGGGGATGGGTCTTACACTCTCTCAAGAGGCCCAAAGTGTTTTGAAAATGATTTATGAGGGTTGAATTAATCCAAAACCCTAATTTGTTTCCAAAAAATGTATTTAATTGAATAAAAATTCAATTAAATTGATCAAAAATTGTTTAACACATGGAAAACAAATTGTGATCTTGGATTAATGCTTCAAAAATTAAGTATTGACCTACAAAACAAATAGAAAGCATTAAAAGTTGCAAAATCATTGTGGAAATAATATTTCAAATGTTAAAAACAATTAAAATATTAATTCTTTGCAAAAATATCAATTATATAAAATAAATAATATTTTTGGGATTTTTTGGTAAAATAAAATATTTTAACATTTTTGTGAATTATTGCAAAAAGAACCAATAAAAAATGATAAAAATTGAAGGGGTTATTAATTTTTCAAATCATTAAAAATAATAGTATGAAAAATAATAAAATAAAAAAGTGATAAAAAGAAGTCTGGGGCGAGGGGGATTCGAACCCCAGACCTCTCGCTTGCTAATACTCACAAAACCATCTGATGAACCGCTGGGGCGCAATGCCAATTCATTAAATATATGGCAAGTGAAAATTATATAGAGAACTTGGTTGGTTTTCTGAAAATGGCGCCATGGCCATCTCCTTCCCCGAGCTCGTGCATGAAGCACCCTATCTCACTCATCTCTCAACCATTGGACATGATTCAAACACCAAACTCGTGCGTTTTTTCACAAGGAACAAGATGGCAATACCCAATTTTATTCATTTTCAGTGTGGAGTGAAATAATCATGATGAACACAGATGAACCCTAATTTGCAAAAGCAATCGTGCAAGCATGGTTATAAGGTCTATGATCAAATTTATTGAGGCAAAACAATCAGCATATGATGGTAATCAAATGGCAAAATTATCATGTGAGGAAATATGCATGGATCATGGAGTTTGAGTTTGAAGCTCACCTTGATGCAAGCTGAAATGGAATTTTGCCCAGATGGTGTTCCAGTCGTGAATTGATGATCCCTACAGCTTTAATGGATGTTATGGAGTGTGTTGCAAGCTTTGGAAAACTTTGAAATTCTCTGGATCAAGCTGGAGACCTCCACCTGCAAAACTGAAGCAAAATGGCTTGGTTGAAGAGTGATTTTGAGCTGGGAGTGTTACAGATGTTGTTTAAGCACTTGGACACCTCAAATACATCATATGTGATGTGTTTGAGCAATTGGAATTGATTTCTTATGGCTGCAACTCAAAACCCGATAGTGGTTACTCAAAAACAAGAAAACTTGAAGTTCAAGAAAGAATGAGAGAAAGCAGTGTTGTAACTGGCTTTGGGGTGAGTTGAGTGATCCATTGAGACCTCTATTTATAGGTGATCAACTCTTGTCTTGGAGGAATAGTGAATGGCAGCTGGATCAGATCACATTTGCTTGGATTGGCTTGGCATAAATGCCTTTTGCACTAGGCATAACAGCTGCTCCAAATAGATCAGCTATGCCTTGACTGAAATCACATTCTTCAGATGTTTTTAATGTTGTTTAATCAGAGAACTTGACCGAGGAGAGTGAGAATCTTGACAATGCACTATTCCACATAAATGCATTTTGAATTCAAGGCAAAAAGTGCCAAAGTGGATGAATTTCAAGTTGGAAGGTTCTTTGGCTTTTTGACTCAGATTTATCAGTTGGATTAGATGCAATGTGATTGGTTTGAACACAAGTGGCATGCTGATCCTCAGTCTTTGGCTCAAAATCGTGTGAGATAAGCAAACATGCAAACTGATTTTTCCAAAACAGCTTGCAGCAGCATGACTTTCGGCATGGATTTCTCATAGCTTGAGTTGAATCAATTCATGCTGTTGAGCCCTTTGAATTCTTAGCAACATATGCAACAACATTGATGTTTAACTTTGGGACTGATTCAGCTTGCATCCATGTGCAAAAATCCCACAAGTTTTGGTGTTTCAACAAAATTCTGTTTTAGGCAGAATTTTTCTAAGTGTTGGAAAATGGTATTTTTTCACATTTTCAGCCACTTTGGCTCACTCATAGCTCAAAATCCATAAGGAATTGGAGTTAGGCCTAGTTGAAGTTTTTGTAGAGGGCAATGAGATCTATAAATCAAGCTTTGGATGGAAAAAATTGGCCTTGTGGTTTAGGAGTTACGGTCCTCAAAAGTTGGTACCTTTACCACTTTATTTTTAACTTAGAAAAATTTCTAAGTTTTATGGTTACCCCTTTTACAAGTTATCTCACTTTTCTTGATTTTTATTGATGAATGATGATTCAAATCATACATAAACATAATTTAAGGGTTAAAAATCCATTTTGGTGAAAAATCTCAAAAAGTCAAAGTTAACTTTTGTGCACAGTTGACTTTTTATCAGATGAATTCCAAACTGTGCAATTCTTCAGGAAATCATGTCCTTGACCTAAATCAAACTTGATGGACATGTTCCATGGGTGTCATAGGGTATATTCAATCATGTATTAGGGTTTGGGAGCATGTCCTGGTCAAAAGTCAAAGTTACAGTTGACTTTTCTCTAAAAACCCTAATTGTGGTGCAGATGAAAATGAAACTTGTTGCTCAAGCCTCTTGGATCAATCCATTGTTCCAAATGGATCAATATGGTGTATTAGAGACCCTCAAATCATGTCTTGAGGTCTTGGCTCCTGGTTTGTCCCAAAAGTCAACTTAGGGGTGAATTAGGTCAAGAAACCCTAATTCCTGATTTTTGATGAATGCATCCCCTGAGGCAAAATTGACTTGATGCATGGGTTCATGAGGTTCCATGAAGTATATTAGGCCATGTTTTGGATCATTGCCTTGTGCCCAGATGAAAATTTCCATCTGGAGGCCCTGGTAGACCAAAACCCTAATTTGGTGACACTATCGATCTTGAGACTTGATCCACCTAGAAGGGAGCAGCCTTGTGCTTAATCCTTGAAGTGGGAGTCCTTTTTTATCCATTGTGGATGTTTGAGAGATTAGACAAGTTGAAGATCATGTCATTTCTTGATTGATCCTTTGTCTAAGCACTCAGAGAGGGCTTGAAACCCTAATTCTGATTGTATTGGATGCTCACCCATCTTTGGGGAGACTGATGAAGCATAATGGTTCATCCATATTGTGCTGATGATTTTCACAATGATGGGAAGTCTAAGTGGTCAAAATTTGGGGTATTACACCATTCATACCACAAAAGCCTTCCAGGTTAGGTCAGTGTCTTGACCTTTCACTCCACCTTGAGCAAGGAACTGAAATGATGTTTCAACATCAGTTCCGACATCAGTCTAAATCACATTAAACATCTACTATGGATTTGGAGACTACAACCATAGTAATTCACACATATCTCTTGCAGGGAACACACGAGAACATATCAACATCTGATCAACTTCCAAGATCAGACCAACAAAACTGCAGTAACTTGCATAACACACTCTTCCAGAAGCTTCTTCTTATATGCACGAGGTTCAGACCTTTTGTCTAACTTAAGAGTGATATCTGCCATCCTTCTGCATCTAAAGCCAGAGTATAAACATACCATAGAAAATCTGCTACTTCCAAACCTTCAAGCCACAAAACTAGAAGAGTTCATTCCATACAACTAATGCAGACACCAATTGACCACAGGCTGATTTACACTGCTATTGCACACACACTCTTGGATGCATTTTCCCTATAATATTTTCCTCAGACAGTTTACCTCAAACAAGGATAATCTCCTTCTCTTATGCTATCAAGATTACTACCTTTTCTTCAACCATCTCCAGCTGAAATGCTATGACATTATGAACAGCATCTCAAAAATTGTTCAACTTCACAGCTTCAGCGATCCTTCAAAATAGCTACAATCTAATAGGTCTTTGACTCAGCATTTACCATAAACTGCTGATGTGTAGCGCGATGTCGAGACATTGGGATTGACATATCAAGCTCAGCTTCTTTCTTGATAAAACTTCCTCCAGTTCATGATTTTTAAAATCAGAAACATGTATCTTCACAGGAGAATTCATCTTCAGATATACCAGACAACAATGGATGCCATAACCAAGAAGATCTCCTAATTAGGTCACCACAAATACGCTTAAGAGATAAGTTATCAAGATCTTCACTCCCGCATGAAAGATTTGACAGTGATACTCTTTTGCTTTGGCTCCACCATCTTCTTTCATCATTAAGAAAATTGTGAAGGAAGGAATCAATGTTCTGGACAGATTGGTCTTTAATACCTGATTTGAAATATATTTTTCTTCTGCTGAGGAGACCAAACTCTAAAGTCTTTCCAAGAAAATACCTGCCAAAAGTCTCACCACAAGAAACAACCAGGGTTACATCAGATACCATGCAGCGGAACACACAACAACTCTTCAACAACCATGAGGCACTACTCAATAATCCTTGCACACCATCACCAATCAAACTCACAACAACAGTTCTCCACCAAAGCTACACACCTGAGAACAACAGACAGGTCCAATACATACCCTGTTATGACTAGTCCATCCTTCACTTCATGGGATCAAACAAACAAATATATGAACTGACTAAGTCCATAACTCAGCAAAACTATCTTCCTTGCTCATGAACCAGAAAATATCTTCCCTATATCTCATCCAGAAACAGACAAGATGTCTGCTCTGATACCAATTGAAATTCTGGTATCAGATGTGTGATGTTAAGTGTGATGTCACAACAACACAATCTGCTATATGAACAAGGCAATAACAACAGTAAATCAGAAAAAGCAGTAAACAACACACAGAATTTGTTCACCCAGTTCGGTCTAACAACCTACATCTGGGAGCATACCAAGCCAGGAAGGAAGTCCACTATTAGCAGTATCAAATTACAGACTCAACAAACCAGTTGACAATCCACTAACTTAATCACTACCCAATGACCCTTCTATCTAAGTCCTCCCTAGATAAGAGACTCCATCTCACTCCCAATCATCGCAATGATGTCTAGCAGTCAACATCTCAGTCACTGCATCAACAACTTGATTTCCAAAAACTCTCCAAACACATAGAAGACACACTCCTATAACAATACCTAGACATGACCCTCATGACTAAGAACAATACTTAGAGTTGCTTAATAGGTTCCTCTAAGAACAATGACCATCTCACAATCCGAGTGGTTCACACATACCCACTCTCCTAGAGAGTGGTTCACAGACTCAGCCCTTAGAATTTACATGATGGCTGGCTTAACTTAAACTAGGTTACAATGCTTCTATTTATAACCTTTTTCCCAACTGGATTTGGGCTTTAAATCTCAGCATATTAACTGCTACAAATCTGCAGAAGATTCTGCTACTAAATAGATCTTCAATTAAATCTTCAATTAAATCTTCAATTAAATCTTCAATTAAATCTTCAATTAAATCTTCATATCTTTTAGCCTTAAAAACAGCAACAAGATCTGCTCCAAATCTGATTGCAACTGAATATATCTTTACCAAGATATTCGCCTACAATCTCTCACTCTCTTCAGCAGAAAATCTCTCCAGTAACATAAACACGCAGCCCTAATAAAACAACTCAGACTGATGTTTTATCAACTGATGTCTTAACATCGGTTTTGACATCAGCACAGAATCTGCAACCATTTACAACTTAACACAACCAGAATGTTAGAAACTCATGTTGAAACATCAACCATGACATCCACATTGTTTTACCAAAATTCCAGCCAACTACAAGAACTAACATTAGAGAAATTAGAAAAATAGCAGTATTCTAGCGAAGAGTCGACCAAAATCTCATCAGGGTCAGCCTGCGCTGACCCGCGAGCAAGACTATGCAAGTTAGGAATCTTTCTGTCGACCGCCACAGGGCCATGCGTCGACGTAAGCCTGATGAAAAATTACAAATACAAAAGTCATCAGTATGAGTCGACCGGATGGTCGACGTGAGCTGACCCGTGAGACATGGATTGAAAATCAACTTCCATGAGTCGACCAAAACATAGTTTGAGTCGACTCAAGCCACGAAAACTTACAAAAATAACTTTTTGACCACATTTTCTTCTTCCCAGGCTATGTTAATGCATACCTACGACTCACGACATGATCAAACACATACAGAAGATATCTGAGACTCTCCCTATATGTATGGACACATGATTATGATATATTTATGCATTGTGAAATAAGGATGCCGACTATGATGCGATGATACCGTCCACATTACACACTACGAGCTAGTACATGTTTTGACATCATTAAAATAAAGACTGAGTGTTAAGACACCTTACCCTCACATACTCCCCCTTTTTTATGATGGCAGAACTTCTTCAACTCGTCGAGTAATTTGAGACTCATCCTCCCCCTAACTTTGTGCATTCTTCCAAAATACAGAATACAATCTGATGCTGCTTTTGCTTGTTGTAGAGCATATACCCTTCTCCCCCTTTGACAACATCAAAAAGAGAGAAATACATGGTCAAAGAATAACATAATACATAAATATGAACACACTCATTCAATTTACAACCAAGACACATTAACACGCATCCACATAAAATGATGTTAATGCAAAGATTATATGGATGAATAAAACATGAAGCATATATAGAAACTCAAAGTGCATTTCATAACTAGAAAATTCCAAAAAACTTCAAGTCATAGGAAATACAAAAGCAAACCAAAACATATAATAATATGCAAACAAAGCAAAATATGACATGCACTACACTAAACATCCTAATCCTCATGGTCCCCCCCTAAATTGGTGACCCCTTCCTCTGAAGTAGTAATCTGGTGGTGGTGGAGGTGGTTGCTCATCCAAGCGTTCTATAAGCTCCAATACATCTCGGTTGAGAGTATTAAAACTGTTAGTCAAAGAACGAGTCCGTCTCTCAGCAGTTGTAGCCAGATTGTCTAACCTTGTCATCACTGAAGAAGCAAACTGGTTAAAGTTATCACTTTGATCTTGTAGCTGATTTGTGAGAGCAGTGTTCCATTCTTCTTGAGCAGTCACAAAGTTCTGTTGTTGGAGCTGCATTATTCTTAACATTTCGAGAACGTTATCATTATTGTGTTGCGGTTGCGGTGGAGACGGATGAATGTAATACAACTCTTGCTGATGCCAATCATTTATTGGAGGCATATAGGATGAACCAAGAGATGTCCATCCAGTGTGCTGCCACTCACCCCAACCCTGATTTGCATAAGGATCTTGAGCAGGTGAGTAACCCAACCACTCCGAGTTATCCTGTTCTACATCATGGTCGTCAGTTTGCATCTCATCAGCTACTTTTTGTTCCTCTTCATCTTCATCTTCATCTGCATCAACATATTGAACACCGGACCTAGTACCTCTGCCCCGAAACCTGTACCGATGCTCTTGATCATCCCCAAAGTACCCCATCATTGTTAGCATTTTCTGACTAAATTCTTGATCGAAAGTCACAGAAATGTATGGAATACATTGAACTACCACTTCAGCCTTATTCAGAATACATTGAATAAATGATGCATAGCACAAGGATGTACCTCGACTTGAGTCACGGAGAGTAAAAATCCGACTTGTAAAATAGTGAGGCTAATTAATCCGTTTCTTATTCTTCAGCAAATACATCAGATGAACTTCATCCTGATCAACCCTAGAGTATCCTCCCTTCTTGGGATGGAGAATTTGAGCAACAATCCACTGTAGGATTCTATCAACAGTCTTCAAATGCCCGATTATAACTGTCTTAGGAAACAGATCGTTATTCAAAATGCTGTCAGGATAGGAATTTTTAAGCATAGAGTTTAGGGCAGTTTTGAATTCATATCCTTTAACACACTTAGCATCATTAACCTTAGGATGAGGAGAAGCCTGTGGATCTATGTTGATCAAATATTTCAAGACATTTGCATTGACCGAGTAAGTTCTACCACCTATCTGGTATTTAAAATAAGAACTGTCAAACTTACCATGAAGACCTGCATAAAACAACTTGACCAGGTCCTCATTGTACTTGGTGTCACACTCTAAAAATGTATCAAACTCTTGAACATTCTGTAAATCAATAACCTCAGCAAGTTGCATGCGCTTAGCTCTCAACGCACAATAAGCAAATTGCCTAACAACTGATCGGTTACCAAAGTTCTTATTGTAAGAATCAACCAGATTATCAGATAACAGAGAGAGAGCGGTTACCGAGACATTTGACCTGGGTTGAGAAGTACCAGCTCTAGAAGTTGAAGCCCTTGAAGTTATTTTCCCAGTGATTCTTATAGAAGCCATGAGAACACACTTTTTGGAGCAGATGAATAGTGTACAAAGTTGATTTGATGATGATGAACAATATACAAACTTGATTTAATGATGAGAAACCCCTTGAAGTCCTTGTAACTGTTGAAAGCTTGGATTTTTGATGAACTTTTGAAGTGGTTTTTGTAGGGTTTGTAGAAAGTTGAAGGAGAGGAGAAGAATGAGGGATTTGGTCTAGATGCAAATGATGATGATTATTGTACTTTGAAAATGTAACTGAACAATTTGTTAGTTCTCTTGGTTTAGGATTGGCTTAATTTAGGTCAAACAAATAATAGCAGCAATAAATAGACAATAGGAAGTATAAAACTTGATAAGAAGAACAGGTATAACTAGATGTCCTTTTGAAATGCCAGAACATGTTGTGTTGAAGTTATTCAACAACTGGAACAACATGTCGAAGAAGATGTCTTATGAGGAAGCATTCGACATCGCACCTGCTGAGCTGGATTAATGAGATTCAGCTATGTTTAGAATTGTGCAGAATTTTGAGAGAAATTTATGCATTCTATGTGGCGCATTTTTAAAGGTCTAGAAGATTCAATCAGATATCAAGACTTTCTAAATATGGAGACATTTTAGGAAATATAATATTGTATACCTACTTTCATGGAGTATATTTTGCAGCTTTGTAACAGCTATTGAAGCTGTGTTTGAAGGCCCAAATCCAGTTGGGTACAGGTTATAAATAGAAGGGTTTGTAACCCTGGAAGTGACGAGCCCAACATGTAGAAGACTAGGGTTTGTCTAGGTAAACCTCCCGACTTGTGGGAAGGTTACCCGTATTCCTCAAAACCTGTAGGTAAGAGGCAGTACGTTGTGTTTCTTGGAGGAAGCTTTTAAGTAACTCTAAGTTGTGTCTTGGAAAAGTGTCGTTCTTGGTGAATTATTGTATAGGTAAAGAGCCGTTGATGCAGTGGCAGATTGTCAACTGCTAGACATCATTGCGATGATTGGGAGTGAGAAGGGTTTCTCATATCTAGAGAGGATCTAGGTAGAAGGGTCATTGGGTAGTGATTAAGTGATAAGCTGTAAACGGGTATTTTAGCTTTGAATTGATACTACTAATAGTGGACTTCATCCCTGGCTTGGTAGCCCCCAGAGTAGGTGTGTTCGACTGAACTGGGTTAACAATTCTGTGTGTCTTGCTCTTTTCTTTTCAGTACCATGATTGTTGCAATATACCTTACCCTTTATGATTATGTCAGACCAGATGTCGAACAGCATGTTCTAGGACATCTGAATTCTGCACATGTACCAGAATTTCAATTGGTATCAGAGCAGGTCATTCTGTTCTGGATGAGATCCGAGGGAAGATACTTTCTGGTTCATGGTCAGGGTAGAAGCTTTCTACTGAAAAGTTGTTTGAACTTGGAGTAGTTCATATAGGTGTGAGAATGGTCCCTAGAAGTGGAGGATGGACTGTTTGTGACAGGCAGTGGCATGTACTGAAGGCTTGGAGGAGTGGTTATGTTAGGTTTGACTTATTTTCAAACCTGTGGTATTGTGGTGTCACCTGAATTATGTTGCTAGGGCTATTATGTGACACCTGAAGGCTTTGAGGAGTGTGTATTTTGATCTGCTGCAAATCTATCTGAAAACTCCTAAGGTTGTAACTGAGAAGGTTGTTCTTCTCTGAATGTATATCCTATGGTAATGGGATTTATGCAAGACTGCTTCAACTTACAGTGTCAACGATACTTGAAGAGTATTATTCAAGTCCACTCATAAAGGCATTGATAAGTGAAGATGTGAGGAAGAGAAGTAATTTACTTTTGCTTCTACTCCTAAAGACTAATCTCCAGTCTTTGATCTCTTGATGTGTTCATTGGAATGATGTCCTATCTCGCGTTAGAACATCACGCCAGAATTGTGGTGAATTCCGTTGTCTGAAGGAATGGCACAGCAGATGCTCTGGGTGGTAAACTAATGTGGTTTGATCTCATGGGTTTGGAGCCTACTCCTGATCTGGAAGAGGAGGCATCTGGGTGGTATGTCTAAGAAGGTTCTGGCCCTGGAACTTATCTTAGTTGTGTGAGTTGGTCAAGGTGTGATCAACATACTCCTGAGGTCAGTTTATTTCTGGTTCTTGCTACAGTAGTAGAAGACCTGAGATTCAAGAAGTATTATCTCTAGCAGACTTCTTGGACATGAAGGTCAAAGATCATAAAGTCTTGTTCTTGTATTGACTGCGTGCACTTAAGGATCTAATCACAGTCTGTGCTGCTATTAATGGGAAGAATGCATGCTAGCACCTGATGTCTTGGAAGTCATTGAAGACATGTCTCAAGCTGTCTGGATGATGAGAGTTGGATGAAAGAATACTATTCTCATGCTTCTGTGATGAGATGACTGGTCCCAAGGCTTAAAAAGGGATGTTTGGAGATTCTGGTTGTGAAATGGGGTGTTTTTCTTAGTACAGCTGGATTCTTTTCATGATGTCAAGACTGATGTCTTAACATTTGTTGACAGAACATTCTGTTTAGAATGCTATGGTGTGCGTCTCCAGAGATCACAAGTCTCTACTTGACTTATGGACTGATGTAAGAGTTAAGCAGTAGGTGAATGTGTTCAGCAGGTGTGTTGAACAGAGAGTGTTCTCTTGAAGACATGAAGATGAGTCTCATGTTCTCCATTCATTTAAGGCATTATTCTTGCAAAGGAGTACAGGTAGTCTTATATAGAGAAAAGTTGATCAGATTGAGATCATGTGAGTGTTGGTACAAGTGATGATTGTGGTCAACTTGTGAGTTGAACTAAGAGTGAGCTCTTGAAAACATGAAGATGAGTCTTATTTTTTCCATTCTTCAAGGTACTAAGAAGCACATGATAGGGGGAGAGTGTTACAATTCTATGCAGCTGGACGTGTGATGTTAAGGGCGAGATTGATAAATCTGCTGTTTTTGGTGTTAGCACTTATTTTGTAGCAGATTAAGAATTTGCAGACATAAAAATTTAGTATGGAACAGAATTAAAACAGAATTTTATTACACATTTCTTGAAAGCATACAAGATTTGTGAAAACATGATACAAAGGGTCTAAAGGTTATCCCAACCTCCCGAATCAAGAAATGTCTTCCAATCTTCATCCCATTCGTCATCAGAAGCTTGAAGTTGCACTTGGGTTTTCTTGATGGTCTTCATCCTTGTTTCTGATGTCTTTCGTGTTCGTGTTGCTCCTGAAGATGCTCCAGCTGAGGACAGTGTTGTGTCCCTCAACTTCTGAGGATCTGACTTCTTGTCCTCCTGCATATGTCTCTTTCCTGCACTCTTGTTAGACTGACCCATGCTTCCTTCCTTGGTGTACTAGTAGGAGCAAGGAGGCTTGGTATTTATAATGGATAAAGAGACCTTGGTTGTATCGCCTGACCGGTCAAACCTGTCTTTGCCACGGGAATTTGTTTTCTTGAGAACTTTTTTTTGGCACTTTGGATACCAGAACTTCGTGTCTGGTGCCTTGGTAGAGGCTGCCCTAGTAGGATAAGCCTAGGTCTTGTCTGGTTGTCTGCTGGTTGCTGGGTGTGATCAAGTGGTGTGGTCTTTTGTCTCGTGCTGATGTCCTACATTTTGTTACAACATTTTAGTTTGTTGTGTACCATACTTATGGAGTTGGAAGAAGCAGCATTATCGTCTGAAGTGGGAGTTCTGACATAATGTGGATTAGAATGGGCAGATTCTAATCTTGATGGCAAGTAGCTCTGGAAAACATGGCTACTTTCATGTTGAAGACTCTATCAGGGTGTTATAAGGAGGTTTCTTCTAATACAAGTAAAAGGTGGTGGTAGTCCTTATCTTGTGTTGCAAAACATTTGTTTAGAATGTGTGAGAAATCTCAAATCAAGTGGGCTTGTGTTTATTGGACTTGGCAGACCATGTATGCAAAATCAACATGGTGAGGCCTTGCTCAACATTTACCAGAATGTGGCATTATTGGTGTAAGATCATAAAAGGCATTGAATGTTAAGGCTGTTGTCTATAGCCTATTGCAGCTTGTGTGCTGGTCAAGTTTGTGCTGTGTAATGTCAAACATCATGATGGGACATATCATAGCTGTGTGGAGTTAGTGCCTATACTTTTTCTCTGCTGTTTTTGAAGGAATCCAAGAAAATATGCTTGGAATGTATAAGTTTTTGAGGAATCTTGGGTTGATAAATTTGTAAACAAGCAGACAAACTTATTTTGGTAAGATGTCAGAACAGCACTCCAGACATGTTTCCCTGAGCCAAACAAAGGAATATTCTAGATTGTGCATCCAACCACGCGCAAGAAGGGAGCCTAGTAAGTGCTGATTGGTCATGTCAGACTGGTCTAAGAGCTATTAAAGGCGTTCAAAGTCAGTTTGGACGGTGCACCTTGAATTAAGCTACAGTTTTTCCATGCTCAATTAACATTTTATTTGACCAAGAATTAAAGATCGTTAATATCTAAGAAACTGCTATGCTATTTATAGAGGCTTCTCCTATCCTCTACCATCAAGTAAGGGTTGTTCTCATAAAGACTATGGGTTTTGTTCGGGTCTGGGTTAGTTGTGCCTGGGTCTGGTTTTGTGATGGCCTCCTTTGTCAATTTTTGGCCAAAAAGGGGGAGAAAGGGATTGTTGCTGCTCAGAGGTTCAGACAGGAGTTTGTGATTGCATATGTTGTCCAAACATGTCATAGCAAATGTCTATCATGTTTCTTTTTGGATATTTTTTTTGTGACCTGTGATCTGAGTTATGAACACGGTTGTGACCTGTGTTCTGAGTTACCAGGAGTGGTGGAGGGTTTGGTCTTAAGTTTCCTCTTATGCCCGACAAAGAGCAATTAAGAGTTCTCTTATTCCACCATTGGTCTTCAAATTTAGAAGAGGTTCCTGGCTTGAGGGGGAGTACAAGCTGGCTTCTGCTATCTTCTTCCTCGTGTGTATCAACAAACTTCAGGACCTTCCTTCCTTTTATCCTGAAGATTGCTGTTCGTTGGTGATGATCTTCCTTCCTTTTATCTTCAGAAGGTTGCAAAGAAGATGTCAAACAAAGATGTTGAGACATTATTTTCAAACTGAAGATCTGTTGTTGTGTGCTGTAGAATCTGAACTCTACAGCTGTTGTATTTTTTCTGTAAACTCTTGGATTGTAATTATTTGTAGATTATTTATTTTAGCCAAAATTTGCCAAAGGGGGAGATTGTTAGTTCTCTTGGTTTAGGATTGGCTTAATTTAGGTAAAACAAATAATAGCAGCAATATTGTAATAGAGAATAGGAAGTATAAAACTTGATAAGAAGAACAGGTACAACTAGATTTCCTTTTGAAATGCCAAAACATGTTGTGTTGAAGTTATTCAACAACTGGAACAACATGTCGAAGAAGATGTCTTATGTGGAAGCATTCGACATCGCGCCTGCTGAGCTGGATTAATGAGATTCAACTATGTTTTGAATTGTGCAGAATTTTGAGAGAAATTTATGCATTCTATGTGGCGCATTTTTAAAGGTCTAGAAGATTCAATCAGATATCAAAACTTTCTAAATATGGATACATTTTAGGAAATATAATATTGTATACCTACTTTCTTGGAGTATATTTTGCAGCTTTGTAACTGCTATTGAAGCTGTGTTTGAAGGCCCAAATCCAGTTGGGTACAGGTTATAAATAGAAGGGATTGTAACCCTGGAAGTGACGAGCCCAACATGTAGAAGACTAGGGTTTGTCTAGGTAAACCTCCCGACTTGTGGGAAGGTTACCCGTATTCCTCAAAACTTATAGGTAAGAGGCAGTACGTTGTGTTTCTTGGAGGAAGCTTTTAAGTAACTCTAAGTTGTGTCTTGGAAAGGTGTCGTTCTTGGTGAATTATTGTATAGGTAAAGAGCCGTTGATGCAGTGGCGGATTGTCAACTGCTAGACATCATTGCGATGATTGGGAGTGAGAAGGGTTTCTCATATCTAGAGAGGATCTAGGTAGAAGGGTCATTGGGTAGTGATTAAGTGATAAGCTGTAAACGGGTAGTTTAGCTTTGAATTGATACTACTAATAGTGGACTTCATCCCTGGCTTGGTAGCCCCCAGAGTAGGTGTGTTCGACCGAACTGGGTTAACAATTCTGTGTGTCTTGCTCTTTTCTTTTCAGTACCATGATTGTTGCAATATACCTTTCCCTTTATGATCATGTCAGACCAGATGTCGAACAACATGTTCTAGGACATCTGAATTCTGCACATGTACCAGAATTTCAATTGGTATCAGAGCAGGTCATTCTTTTCTGGATGAGATCCGAGGGAAGATACTTTCTAGTTCCTGGTCAAGGTAGAAGCTTTCTACTGAAAAGTTGTTTGAACTTGGAGTAGTTCATATAGGTGTGAGAATGGTCCCTAGAAGTGGAGGATGGACTGTTTTGGAGGAGTGGTTATGTTAGGTTTGACTTATTTTCAAACCTGTGGTATTGTGGTGTCACCTGAATTATGTTGCTAGGGCTATTATGTGACACCTGAAGGCTTTGAGGAGTGTGTATTTTGATCTGCTGCAAATCTATCTGAAAACTCCTAGGGTTGTAACTGAGAAGGTTGTTCTTCTCTGAATGTATATCCTATGGTAATGGGATTTATGCAAGACTGCTTCAACTTACAGTGTCAACGATACTTGAAGAGTATTGTTCAAGTCCACTCATAAAGGCATTGATAAGTGAAGATGTGAGGAAGAGAAGTAATTTACTTTTGCTTCTACTCCTAAAGACTAATCTCCAGTCTTTGATCTCTTGATGTGTTCATTGGAATGATGTCCTATCTCACGTTAGAACATCACGCCAGAATTGTGGTGAATTCTGTTGTCTGAAGGAATGGCACAGTAGATGCTCTGGGTGCTAAACTAATGTGGTTTGATCTCATGAGTTTGGAGCCTACTCCTGATCTGGAAGAGGAGGCATCTGGGTGGTATGTCTAAGAAGGTTCTGGCCCTGGAACTTATCTTAGTTGTGTGAGTTGGTCAAGGTGTGGTCAACATACTCCTGAGGTCAATTTATTTCTGGTTCTTGCTGCAGTAGTAGAAGACCTAAGATTCAAGAAGTATTATCTCTAACAGACTTCTTGGACATGAAGGTCAAAGATCATATAGTCTTGTTCTTGTATTGACTGCGTGCACTTAAGGATCTAATCACAGTCTGTGCTGCTATTAAAGGGAAGAATGCATGTTAGCACCTGATGTCTTGGAAGTCATTGAAGACATGTCTCAAGCTGTCTGGATGATGAGAGTTGGATGAAAGAATACTACTCTCATGCTTCTGTGATGAGATGACTGGTCCCAAGGCTTAAAATGGGATGTTTGGAGATTCTGGTTGTGAAATGGGGTGTTTTTCTTAGTACAGCTGGATTCTTTTCATGATGTCAAGACTGAAGTCTTAACATTTGTTGACAGAACATTCTGTTCAGAATGCTATGGTGTGCGTCTCCAGAGATCACAAGTCTCTACTTGACTTATGGACTGTTGTAAGAGTTAAGCAGTAGGTGAATGTGTTCAGCAGGTGTGTTGAACAGAGAGTGTTCTCTTGAAGACATAAAGATGAGTCTCATGTTCTCCATTCATTTAAGGCATTATTCTTGCAAAGGAGTACAGGTAGTCTTATATAGAGAAAAGTTGATCAGATTGAGATCATGTGAGTGTTGGTACAAGTGATGATTGTGGTCAACTTGTGAGTTGAACTAAGAGTGAGCTCTTGAAAACATGAAGACGAGTCTTATGTTTTCTATTCTTCAAGGTACTAAGAAGCACATGATAGGGGGAGAGTGTTATAATTCTATGCAGCTGGACATGTGATGTTAAGGGGGAGATTGATAAATCTTCTGTTTTTGGTGTTAGCACTTATTTTGTAGCAGATTAAGAATTTGCAG
The DNA here is from genome assembly GCA_022829125.1 of Lathyrus tuberosus. Lineage (NCBI taxonomy): Eukaryota > Viridiplantae > Streptophyta > Magnoliopsida > Fabales > Fabaceae > Lathyrus > Lathyrus tuberosus. The sequence continues at coordinate 18,172,705 of JALAZF010000066.1, read as the reverse complement.
ACATAAGGATTTAGTATGGAATAGAATTAAAACAGAATTTTATTACACATTTCTTGAAAGCATACAAGATTTGTGAAAACACCATACAAAGGGTCTAAAGGTTATCCCAACCCCCCGAATCAAGAAATGTCTTCCAATCTTCGTCCCATTCGTCATCAGAAGCTTGAAGTTGCACTTGGGTTTTCTTGATGGTCTTCATCCTTGTTTCTGATGTCTTTCGTGTTCGTGTTGCTCCTGAAGATGCTCCAGCTGAGGACAGTGTTGTGTCCCTCAACTTCTGAGGATCTGACTTCTTGTCCTCCTGCATATGTCTCTTTCCTGCACTCTTGTTAGACTGACCCATGCTTCCTTCCTTGGTGTACTAGTAGGAGCAAGGAGGCTTGGTATTTATAATGGATAAAGAGACCTTGGTTGTATCGCCTGACCGGTCAAACCTGTCTTTGCCACGGGAATTTGTTTTCTTGAGAACTTTTTTTTGGCACTTTGGATACCAGAACTTCGTGTCTGGTGCCTTGGTAGAGGCTGCCCTAGTAGGATAAGCCTAGGTCTTGTCTGGTTGTCTGCTGGTTGCTGGGTGTGATCAAGTGGTGTGGTCTTTTGTCTCGTGCTGATGTCCTACATTTTGTTACAACATTTTAGTTTGTTGTGTACCATACTTATGGAGTTGGAAGAAGCAGCATTATAGTCTGAAGTGGCAGTTCTGACATAATGTGGATTAGAATGGGCAGATTCTAATCTTGATGGCAAGTAGCTCTGAAAAACATGGCTATTTTCATGTTGAAGACTCTATCAGGGTGTTATAAGGAGGTTTCTTCTAATACAAGTAAAAGGTGGTGGTAGTCCTTATCTTGTGTTGCAAGACATTTGTTTAGAATGTGTGAGAAATCTCAAATCAAGTGGGCTTGTGTTTATTGGACTTGGCAGACCATGTATGCAAAATCAACATGGTGAGGCCTTGCTCAACATTTACCAGAATGTGGCATTATTGGTGTAAGATCATAAAAGGCATTGAATGTTAAGGCTGTTGTCTATAGCCTATTGCAGCTTGTGTGCTGGTCAAGTTTGTGCTGTGTAATGTCAAACATCATGATGGGACATATCATAGCTGTGTGGAGTTAGTGCCTATACTTTTTCTCTGCTGTTTTTGAAGGAATCCAAGAAAATATGCTTGGAATGTATAAGTTTCTGAGGAATCTTGGGTTGATAAATTTGTAAACAAGCAGACAAACTTATTTTGGTAAGATGTCAGAACAGCACTCCAGACATGTTTCCCTGAGCCAAACAAAGGAATATTCTAGACTGTGCATCCAGCCACGCGCAAGAAGGGAGCCTAGTAAGTGCTGATTGGTCATGTCAGACTGGTCTAAGAGCTATTAAAGGCGTTCAAAGTCAGTTTGGACGGTGCACCTTGAATTAAGCTACAGTTTTTCCATGCTCAATTAACATTTTATTTGACCAAGAATTAAAGATCGTTAATATCTAAGAAACTGCTATGCTATTTATAGAGGCTTCTCCTATCCTCTACCATCAAGTAAGGGTTGTTCTCATAAAGACTATGGGTTTTGTTCGGGTCTGGGTTAGTTGTGCCTGGGTCTGGTTTTGTGATGGCCTCCTTTGTCAATTTTTGGCCAAAAAGGGGGAGAAAGGGATTGTTGCTGCTCAGAGGTTCAGACAGGAGTTTGTGATTGCATATGTTGTCCAAACATGTCATAGCAAATGTCTATCATGTTTCTTTTTGGATATTTTTTTTGTGACCTGTGATCTGAGTTATGAACACGGTTGTGACCTGTGTTCTGAGTTACCAGGAGTGGTGGAGGGTTTGGTCTTAAGTTTCCTCTTATGCCCTGCAAAGAGCAATTAAGAGTTCTCTTATTCCACCATTGGTCTTCAAATTTAGAAGAGGTTCCTGGCTTGAGGGGGAGTACAAGCTGGCTTCTGCTATCTTCTTCCTCGTGTGTATCAACAAACTTCAGGACCTTCCTTCCTTTTATCCTGAAGATTGCTGTTCGTTGGTGATGATCTTCCTTCCTTTTATCTTCAGAAGGTTGCAAAGAAGATGTCAAACAAAGATGTTGAGACATTATTTTCAAACTGAAGATCTGTTGCTGTGTGATGTAGAATCTGATCTCTACAGCTGTTGTATTTTTTCTATAAACTCTTGGATTGTAATTATTTGTAGATTATTTGTTTTAGCCAAAATTTGCCAATGGGGGAGATTGTTAGTTCTCTTGGTTTAGGATTGGCTTAATTTAGGTAAAACAAATAATAGCAGCAATATTGTAATAGAGAATAGGAAGTATAAAACTTGATAAGAAGAACAGGTACAACTAGATGTCCTTTTGAAATGCCAGAACATGTTGTGTTGAAGTTATTCAACAACTGGAACAACATGTCGAAGAAGATGTCTTATGAGGAAGCATTCGACATCGCGTCTGCTGAGCTGGATTAATGAGATTCAGCTATGTTTTGAATTGTGCAGAATTTTGAGAGAAATTTATGCATTCTATGTGGCGCATTTTTAAAGGTCTAGAAGATTCAATCAAATATCAAGACTTTCTAAATATGGAGACATTTTTGGAAATATAATATTGTATACCTACTTTCTTGGAGTATATTTTACAGCTTTGTAACAGCTATTGAAGCTGTGTTTCAAGGCCCAAATCCAGTTGGGTACAGGTTATAAATAGAAGGGTTTGTAACCCTGGAAGTGATGAGCCCAACATGTAGAAGACTAGGGTTTGTCTAGGTAAACCTCCCGACTTGTGGGAAGGTTACCCGTATTCCTCAAAACCTGTAGGTAAGAGGCAGTACGTTGTGTTTCTTGGAGGAAGCTTTTAAGTAACTCTAAGTTGTGTCTTGGAAAGGTGACGTTCTTGGTGAATTATTATATAGGTAAAGAGCCGTTGATGCAGTGGCGGATTGTCAACTGCTAGACATCATTGCGATGATTGGGAGTGAGAAGGGTTTCTCATATCTAGAGAGGATCTAGGTAGAAGGGTCATTGGGTAGTGATTAAGTGATAAGCTGTAAACGGGTAGTTTAGCTTTGAATTGATACTACTAATAGTGGACTTCATCCCTGGCTTGGTAGCCCCCAGAGTAGGTGTGTTCGACCGAACTGGGTTAACAATTCTGTGTGTCTTGCTCTTTTCTTTTCAGTACCATGATTGTTGCAATATACCTTGCCCTTTATGATCATGTCAGACCAGATGTCGAACAACATGTTCTAGGACATCTGAATTCTGTACATGTACCAGAATTTCAATTGGTATCAGAGCAGGTCATTCTTTTCTGGATGAGATCCGAGGGAAGATACTTTCTAGTTCATGGTCAAGGTAGAAGCTTTCTACTGAAAAGTTGTTTGAACTTGGAGTAGTTCATATAGGTGTGAGAATGGTCCCTAGAAGTGGAGGATGGACTGTTTTGGAGGAGTGGTTATGTTAGGTTTGACTTATTTTCAAACCTGTGGTATTGTGGTGTCACCTGAATTATGTTGCTAGGGCTATTATGTGACACCTGAAGGCTTTGAGGAGTGTGTATTTTGATCTGCTGCAAATCTATCTGAAAACTCCTAGGGTTGTAACTGAGAAGGTTGTTCTTCTCTGAATGTATATCCTATGGTAATGGGATTTATGCAAGACTGCTTCAACTTACAGTGTCAACGATACTTGAAGAGTATTGTTCAAGTCCACTCATAAAGGCATTGATAAGTGAAGATGTGAGGAAGAGAAGTAATTTACTTTTGCTTCTACTCCTAAAGACTAATCTCCAGTCTTTGATCTCTTGATGTGTTCATTGGAATGATGTCCTATCTCACGTTAGAACATCACGCCAGAATTGTGGTGAATTCTGTTGTCTGAAGGAATGGCACAGTAGATGCTCTGGGTGCTAAACTAATGTGGTTTGATCTCATGAGTTTGGAGCCTACTCCTGATCTGGAAGAGGAGGCATCTGGGTGGTATGTCTAAGAAGGTTCTGGCCCTGGAACTTATCTTAGTTGTGTGAGTTGGTCAAGGTGTGGTCAACATACTCCTGAGGTCAATTTATTTCTGGTTCTTGCTGCAGTAGTAGAAGACCTAAGATTCAAGAAGTATTATCTCTAACAAACTTCTTGGACATGAAGGTCAAAGATCATATAGTCTTGTTCTTGTATTGACTGCGTGCACTTAAGGATCTAATCACAGTCTGTGCTGCTATTAAAGGGAAGAATGCATGTTAGCACCTGATGTCTTGGAAGTCATTGAAGACATGTCTCAAGCTGTCTGGATGATGAGAGTTGGATGAAAGAATACTACTCTCATGCTTCTGTGATGAGATGACTGGTCCCAAGGCTTAAAAAGGGATGTTTGGAGATTCTGGTTGTGAAATGGGGTGTTTTTCTTAGTACAGCTGGAATCTTTTCATGATGTCAAGACTGAAGTCTTAACATTTGTTGACAGAACATTCTGTTCAGAATGCTATGGTGTGCGTCTCCAGAGATCACAAGTCTCTACTTGACTTATGGACTGTTGTAAGAGTTAAGCAGTAGGTGAATGTGTTCAGCAGGTGTGTTGAACAGAGAGTGTTCTCTTGAAGACATGAAGATGAGTCTCATGTTCTCCATTCATTTAAGGCATTATTCTTGCAAAGGAGTACAGGTAGTCTTATATAGAGAAAAGTTGATCAGATTGAGATCATGTGAGTGTTGGTACAAGTGATGATTGTGGTCAACTTGTGAGTTGAACTAAGAGTGAGCTCTTGAAAACATGAAGACGAGTCTTATGTTTTCTATTCTTCAAGGTACTAAGAAGCACATGATAGGGGGAGAGTGTTACAATTCTATGCAGCTGGACATGTGATGTTAAGGGGGAGATTGATAAATCTTCTGTTTTTGGTGTTAGCACTTATTTTGTAGCAGATTAAGAATTTGCAGACATAAGGATTTAGTATGGAATAGAATTAAAACAGAATTTTATTACACATTTCTTGAAAGCATACAAGATTTGTGAAAACACCATACAAAGGGTCTAAAGGTTATCCCAACCCCCCGAATCAAGAAATGTCTTCCAATCTTCGTCCCATTCGTCATCAGAAGCTTGAAGTTGCACTTGGGTTTTCTTGATGGTCTTCATCCTTGTTTCTGATGTCTTTCGTGTTCGTGTTGCTCCTGAAGATGCTCCAGCTGAGGACAGTGTTGTGTCCCTCAACTTCTGAGGATCTGACTTCTTGTCCTCCTGCATATGTCTCTTTCCAGCACTCTTGTTAGACTGACTCATGCTTCCTTCCTTGGTGTACTGGTAGGAGCAAGGAGGCTTAGTATTTATAATGGATAAAGAGACCTTGGTTGTATCGCCTGACCGGTCAAAGCTATCTTTGGCACGGGAATTTGTTTTCTTGAGAACTTTTTTTTGGCACTTTGGATACCAGAACTTCGTGTCTGGTGCCTTGGTAGAGGCTGCCCTAGTAGGATAAGCCTAGGTCTTGTCTGGTTGTCTGCTGGTTGCTGGGTGTGATCAAGTGGTGTGGTCTTTTGTCTCGTGCTGATGTCCTACATTTTGTTACAACATTTTAGTTTGTTGTGTACCATACTTATGGAGTTGGAAGAAGCAACATTATCGTCTGAAGTGGGAGTTCTGACATAATGTGGATTAGAATGGGCAGATTCTAATCTTGATGGCAAGTAGCTCTGGAAAACATGGCTACTTTCATGTTGAAGACTCTATCAGGGTGTTATAAGGAGGTTTCTTCTAATACAAGTAAAAGGTGGTGGTAGTCCTTATCTTGTGTTGCAAGACATTTGTTTAGAATGTGTGAGAAATCTCAAATCAAGTGGGCTTGTGTTTATTGGACTTGGCAGACCATGTATGCAAAATCAACATGGTGAGGCCTTGCTCAACATTTACCAGAATGTGGCATTATTGGTGTAAGATCATAAAAGGCATTGAATGTTAAGGCTGTTGTCTATAGCCTATTGCAGCTTGTGTGCTGGTCAAGTTTGTGCTGTGTAATGTCAAACATCATGATGGGACATATCATAGCTGTGTGGAGTTAGTGCCTATACTTTTTCTCTGCTGTTTTTGAAGGAATCCAAGAAAATATGCTTGGAATGTATAAGTTTCTGAGGAATCTTGGGTTGATAAATTTGTAAACAAGCAGACAAACTTATTTTGGTAAGATGTCAGAACAGCACTCCAGACATGTTTCCCTGAGCCAAACAAAGGAATATTCTAGATTGTGCATCCAACCACGCGCAAGAAGGGAGCCTAGTAAGTGCTGATTGGTCATGTCAGACTGGTCTAAGAGCTATTAAAGGCGTTCAAAGTCAGTTTGGACGGTGCACCTTGAATTAAGCTACAGTTTTTCCATGCTCAATTAACATTTTATTTGACCAAGAATTAAAGATCGTTAATATCTAAGAAACTGCTATGCTATTTATAGAGGCTTCTCCTATCCTCTACCATCAAGTAAGGGTTGTTCTCATAAAGAATATGGGTTTTGTTCGGGTCTGGGTTAGTTGTGCCTGGGTCTGGTTTTGTGATGGCCTCCTTTGTCAATTTTTGGCCAAAAAGGGGGAGAAAGGGATTGTTGCTGCTCAGAGGTTCAGACAGGAGTTTGTGATTGCATATGTTGTCCAAACATGTCATAGCAAATGTCTATCATGTTTCTTTTTGGATATTTTTTGTGTGACCTGTGATCTGAGTTATGAACACGGTTGTGACCTGTGTTCTGAGTTACCAGGAGTGGTGGAGGGTTTGGTCTTAAGTTTCCTCTTATGCCCGACAAAGAGCAATTAAGAGTTCTCTTATTCCACCATTGGTCTTCAAATTTAGAAGAGGTTCCTGGCTTGAGGGGGAGTACAAGCTGGCTTCTGCTATCTTCTTCCTCGTGTGTATCAACAAACTTCAGGACCTTCCTTCCTTTTATCCTGAAGATTGTTGTTCGTTGGTGATGATCTTCCTTCCTTTTATCTTCAGAAGGTTGCAAAGAAGATGTCAAACAAAGATGTTGAGACATTATTTTCAAACTGAAGATCTGTTGTTGTGTGCTGTAGAATCTGAACTCTACAGCTGTTGTATTTTTTCTGTAAACTCTTGGATTGTAATTATTTGTAGATTATTTATTTTAGCCAAAATTTGCCAAAGGGGGAGATTGTTAGTTCTCTTGGTTTAGGATTGGCTTAATTTAGGTAAAACAAATAATAGCAGCAATATTGTAATAGAGAATAGGAAGTATAAAACTTGATAAGAAGAACAGGTACAACTAGATTTCCTTTTGAAATGCCAAAACATGTTGTGTTGAAGTTATTCAACAACTGGAACAACATGTCGAAGAAGATGTCTTATGTGGAAGCATTCGACATCGCGCCTGCTGAGCTGGATTAATGAGATTCAACTATGTTTTGAATTGTGCAGAATTTTGAGAGAAATTTATGCATTCTATGTGGCGCATTTTTAAAGGTCTAGAAGATTCAATCAGATATCAAAACTTTCTAAATATGGATACATTTTAGGAAATATAATATTGTATACCTACTTTCTTGGAGTATATTTTGCAGCTTTGTAACTGCTATTGAAGCTGTGTTTGAAGGCCCAAATCCAGTTGGGTACAGGTTATAAATAGAAGGGTTTGTAACCCTGGAAGTGACGAGCCCAACATGTAGAAGACTAGGGTTTGTCTAGGTAAACCTCCCGACTTGTGGGAAGGTTACCCGTATTCCTCAAAACTTATAGGTAAGAGGCAGTACGTTGTGTTTCTTGGAGGAAGCTTTTAAGTAACTCTAAGTTGTGTCTTGGAAAGGTGTCGTTCTTGGTGAATTATTGTATAGGTAAAGAGTCGTTGATGCGGTGGCGGATTGTCAACTACTAGACATCATTGCGATGATTGGGAGTGAGAAGGGTTTCTCATATCTAGAGAGGATCTAGGTAGAAGGTTCATTGGGTAGTGATTAAGTGATAAGCTGTAAACGGGTAGTTTAGCTTTGAATTGATACTACTAATAGTGGACTTCATCCCTAGCTTGGTAGTCCCTAGAGTAGGTGTGTTCGACCGAACTGGGTTAATAATTCTGTGTGTCTGGCTCTTTTCTTTTCAGTACCATGATTGTTGCAATATACCTTGCCCTTTATGATCATGTCAGACCAGATGTCGAACATCATGTTCTAGGACATCTGAATTTTGCACATGTACCAGAATTTCACAATTAATGGGTCAAAAATTTCTAGACACTATAAAGAGGCGTGCACGTTTTCAAGAATTTTTTTTCCAGAATTTGTCAGCGACGCATCGACTAAACATATTGTGCATCGACGCATACTGAACTAAAAATCGTAAATTCAAATTTTAAATGTTTGTGTCGACCAAAGGGTCGACCTGCACGTACCCGTGTCACAATGTAAGAAATTTTGACAATCATGAGTTGACCCATGCTCTGTTTTGGTCGACTCAAGCAGTTAAAACATGTAAAATGCACTTTTTGAGTCAATTATGCATCAAATAGAGATAAATAACAAGCCATACATATAACAAACTTAAAAATGGATCAAAATTACATCCAAACATGAGATAAACATCAATAAAACACACATTTTGGCACAATTTCTTACATATATAATTGATCAAGATTAGTTATCTAAAAGGAACGATATTACCTCCAATGACGATTGATGATAGATGCCCTCTCATATAGCTTGATCTTTTCAATATTGTTTGTCAAAGAAAAATATAGACAAGCATAGATATAGAGCATGCAATCATACATATTTTAACGTGATCCGAGATAACAAGAACACCAAGTTCCCTACGGATGTTAAAGAAAGGCTCTGTCGCAAGTGGTTTAGTGAAAATATCCGCAAGTTGATTCTTAGAATCAAGATGCTCAAATACCACATCACCTTTCTCTACATGATCCCTAAGGAAATGATGGCGTATTTCAATGTGTTTCGTGCGTGAATGTAGTACCGGGTTTTTGGTTAAGTTAATGGCGCTTGTATTGTCACACAAAATGGGAATACGTTCAAGTTTAACATTGAAGTCGAGTAATTGTTGCTTAAGCCACAAGACTTGAGCACAATAACTACCGGCCGCAACGTATTCCACCTCGCCTATTGAGAAAGCAACGGAAACTTGCTTTTTGCTATGCCAACTCACTAAGGAATTTGAAAAAAAATGACAAGTGCCATTCGTGCTTTTCCTATCCGATTTGCAACCGACAAAGTCAGAATCATAATAGCCAACCAAAGAGCAATCACTTCCCTTGGAATACCAAAGCCCATACTTTGGAGTACCACATAGGTATCTAAGTATGTGCTTCATGACTTTTAAATGAGATTCCTTGGGACATGATTGGTACCTAGCACACATACAGACACTAAACATGATATTTCGTTGGGATACGGTAATATAGAGGAGAGAGCCAATCATACCTCTATATTTTTTCACATCTACATCCTTACCATTTTCATCTCGACTCAAGTTAACGCAAGTAGGCATCAGAGTGTTGGTTGCTTTCGAGTTATCCATGTCGAAGCGCTTGAGTAGCTCAAGACAATACTTCGTCTGGCTCACAAACGTTTCTTCGTCAAGTTGCTTGATTTTCAATCCGAGGAAATAATTTATCTCCCCCATTATGCTCATCTCGAACTCTCCCTGCATCAACTTAGAAAATTCCTTGACCATATTCATGTTAGTAAAACCAAATATAATATCGTCTAGATATACTTGTACCTAAATTTGGTGTTTTCCTTGAAGTTTAATGAAGAAGATTGTGTCAACCTTCCCTCTAGAGTACCCTTGATCTAGTAGAAATTTGCTAAGATGCTCATACCAAGCCCTAAGGGCTTGCTTAAGACCGTACAAAGCGCGTTTGAGCTTATAAACATGATTAGGATACTCATGGGATTCAAAACCAGGAGGTTGGGCTACATAAACCTCTTCATTAATATAACTATTCAGAAAAGCACTTTTTACATCCATTTGAAATAATTTGAAGTTTTTTGCACATGCGTAGGCAAGCAACAGGCGTAAAGCCTCGAGTCGGGCAACAGGCGCATACGTTTCCTCATAGTCTATGCCTTCCTCTTGGTTATACCCTTGTGCAACTAAGCGCACTTTATTTCTAGTTATAACTCCATTTTCTTCGAGCTTGTTCCTAAACACCCATCTGGTGCTGATTACTCGATGGCCTCGTGGAGGAGGGACAAGGTCCCAAACCTCATTTCTTTTAAATTGATTTAACTCCTCTTGCATTTATAAAAACCAATGTTCATCGAGTAAGGCCTCTTTTGAGTTTTTAGGCTCAATGTGCGAGACAAAAGCGAAGTGATAACATAAGTTACTTAGCTTGGATCGAGTGGTTACTCCTTTTGAGATATCACCGAGTATGTTTTCGATGGGATGGTCTTTAGAAGACTTCCAAACTGGAGGAAGGTCATCTTTGTTAGTCAGATGATCCTCCTCAATCTTCTCAGGATTGTGATTTTTTTCCTCCTCAACATGCACTGCTTCAGTTTAATCAGTCCCTTTATCAGTGTCATTGAGTATGTCTTGTTGAAGATACACCTGCATCATGAAAAGAAGTACATTTTTCAACATTTTTTGGATAAGACTCATCAAAAGTAACATGTATCGACTACTCAACAGTAAGTAACCACTATTGTATACCCTATATGCCTTACTAGACTGAAAGTATCCAAGAAAGATACCTTCGTCGGCCTCAGAATCAAACTTATCAAGTGTCTCTTTACCATTATTAAACACGAAACACTTACAACCAAAAACATGAAGGTGAGATACGTTGGGCTTCCACCCTTTCAAAATCTCATACGGTGTTTTATTTAGAATAGGACGGATGAGCACCCTATTCAAAATGTAACAAGCCATACTTATGGCATCGGCCCAGAAGTATTTTGGAAGGCCACTCTCATTGATCATAGTCCTTCCGAATTCTTTCAAAATTTTATTTTTACATTCCACAACCCCGTTTTGTTGAGGGGTACGTGGTGCGGAAAAATTATGATCAATCCCATGGCTATCGCAAAATTCTTCAAAAAGATGATTTTGAAACTCACCTCCATGATCACTTCTAATTGTTACAATGTTTGTGTTCAATTTGTTTTGAGAGAGCTTGGCCAACTTCTCAAAAGCCGAAAAAGTATCGCTCTTGCTTGCTAAGAAAATAGTCCAGCAAAACCTAGAATATTCATCGACAATCACAAAACCATAGTAGTTACCACCTAAGCTCTTAATCCTAGATGGTCTAAAGAGGTCCATATAGAGTAGCTCAAGGGGTCTCGTGGTTAAAACAATGTTTTTAGACTTAAACGAGATCCTTGTTTGCTTCCCCATTTGGCATGCATCACATAAGTGATCCTTTGTGAACTTGATTTTGGGTAAGCCGACTACTAGGTCCTTAGAAACTATTTTATTAAGAAAATTGAAATTGATATGTGCCAAACGCCTATGCCATAACCATGAATCTTCACTCATGGTGACTAGACACTTGTCGCTACTCAACGATACCACATTCAAATCTAGCATATAGACGTTATTAACCCTCAGGCCTTTAAACACATCCATTTTATCATTATTATCAATTATGCAACAATCTTTTGAAAATGAGACTTTATAATCCTTGTCACATAATTGACTAATGCTTATTAGGATGTGTTTAAGACCCTCAACTAGAAGCACGTATGAGATAATAGTAGAAGAGGGATTACCTACACTACCTTTGCCGAGTATTGCCCCTTTATTGTTGTCTCCGTAGGTCACAAATCCCTTTTTCTTTGCCACAAAGTCAACGAAAAGAGAAATGTCTCCCGTCATGTGTCTTGAGCATCCACTATCAAGAACCAATCTTCTTTCCGTGGTCTCAAGACGTTGTACCTACACAATCAATTAAGGGAAATAGGTACCCAATTCTTATTGGGTCCTTGGTTGTGAGTGAAAACAGGATTGCATTTGGGCAACCATTGATAAACGCCTTTAGGAACTAAAAACCTCCTAAAGTGACATTTTGCAATGGTATGACCCCTTTTGCAACAATACAAGCAAGTAAGGTTTACATGAGAATCACTTTTGTTAGGTTGATCTCTAATCACATAAGTATATTTTTAATATGGATTAATCATGCTTTTCTTAAAATGTGATCTATCAATAGAAAAAGTGGCCTTTGGTTCTAGAGCCTTGTCAAGTTTGGATCTTAGAGTTCTAACCTCTTTTTGCCAAATATGACAAGTATCACAACCAAAATTTAACCATTTACTCTTGTCTTCCTCAACACCTACTTTTGTTACTTCCACCATAGACTTTTTGAGAGCATCTAATACCTTTTCGGAATAGGAGATCTTTTGCTCCAAATGAGAAAAAATTTGTTTGTTTGAAGGTAAACGTTTAAAGGCTTCCTTAGCCTCATGGTGTTGAGTATCAAAAGCATGTTGTAATTCAGAATGAGACATTTTGTTAGAGTTATCATACTTAGCATGTCTTACCTTTTTATTCTTTTTCCTTTGATGAGAGGAGAGGCAAAGGTTAACAGACTCTTCTTCGTCACTTGAACTCTCTTCACTAATGATTCACTATCGCTTTCCCAAGCAATATAGGCTCTTCTAGGTTTACCTTGTTTCTTTTGTGGACGACTTTTATCCTTTCCTTTGTGCTTCTTTAACAATGGACAATCCGGCTTATAATGGCCAACTTTTCCACAGTTATAGCAAGACCCTTTAGTTTTTCCACTTTTTTTTCCTTCATTCTTGGAAGACCTTGTTTGTTTTCTAAAGTTGACGAGGTTCTTTTCCGAATGTTGAATACCATTTTTCTTTATATAGCGATTGTATCGCCTCACAAACAATCTCATATCCTCATTTAAATCTTCTTCCTCATCGTTTCTAGATTCACTCTCGCTTAGCTCATTTACGGAGGACCTTGAACTAGAAGCCTTTAGAGCCATTGACTTCTTTTCCGCATCTTTGGTCTTGGTCTTTTCCTTCTTCTGTCTTTTTCTCAAATTGGTCAAGACTAATGAGGACTTGCTCATGTTCCTCGAGCTTCCCAAATAAAGTTGTGATGTCTAACGTCATGAGGTCATTGGCTTCCTTTATGGCGGTGACCTTTGATTGCCATTCCCTAGTAATACACCTCAAGAATTTATTAGTAGCAACGTCATTGGAAACCGGTCCACCAAGTGAGTTTATTCTATTGATTAAACGAGTAAACCTATTTTGCATGTCGGCAATGGTTTCCCCTTGCTTCATGTGAAAAAGGTTGATCAGTACATTTTAATGCACATTCTCTTATGTTTGTACTTAGACATTTCTACAGTTTATTTGAGTGTTTTTACTATTTTAATGTGTTTTCATATTTAAGTTTGTTTCTACCTTTATTTTATTTTCGCAGCTTATTTTTCAGCATTTACACTTATTTGATACCTTTCACTGGGTAGGTCATAACTTGGGCTACGGGATGCCGTTCTGGATGTTCTACCAGTCGATTAAAAGCTAAGACAGAGAGCTACAACTTTCATGTTTTACAAAGAATCTGATTCGGAGTGAAAGATGGTCAAATAAGTCGTTGAAGTCAGTGCCCGAATTCTGATTTTAGAAAACAATTTGTTTCGGGTTGTTTTATGGGCCTGGTTTATGTTTCCGACCCAGTTTGAGTTAGTGGTGAAAAACCTTATTTTGTTTATAAGGTTTTCAGCCTTAAAACGATTACCTACCTTTTTACTATTCACGAATTTTACCTTTGCGTTTAACGATTGTATTGGAGAACTAAGCTCCTTGGGTTGATCTACTGTAGTCGCGCCTCCATCATACTTGGAGGTTCTTATGTTTCTCAATTAAATTTATTTTCCTTTCAATTCTTCTCTTTGATTTTTTGTTTGCTTAATTCAACTTTTCTTAGAGTTGATTGATTTATTTCGATGATTGTATGTTCCTATAACTTTTACTCGTTGTTTATGTCGCTTTGTCGTTAAATCGTATTTCTATATCGTGTTTACTTAATTCACAATTGTGTTTATCCGTTTGCTTAATTCGGAAATTAGGAATATATATCTTGCAGTATCCATTGCGCTTGTTGATTGATATTGTAATCGAAAAGGGAATAAAGCCCGCTTAGGGATTGAGAATTATTCGGATCAATGATAAGTAGGAGACTGATATGGTAGATCAGCTTATTTCATAATCACTTTTTTCCTCCTATTTTCTAAATAAAAAATAAACCCCCGATCTTTTTTCAATTGGTTAAATTCTCAACAAGAATCCATGCGATACGACATCCGAGTGTTGCTTCCCGTTACTACACTTTTATAAAACTTGTTTTTGATCTGTGCGCGACAGCGGATCAAATTGGCGTCGTTGTCGGGGATTCTTGTCGATTTAGCCAATAGTTTAGTTTTAGGTATTGTTTGTTTTGATTTTCTGCATTTGTTTTGCTTTTTTTTTTCTTCAGTTTTTCGCGTGCGGACGCCCTGTCTCGCGACCGACCTAGTAAAAAAATCGATTTTGGGGGAAATCGTCTCCTTTTTTAGATCTGTTTCATGCATTTGAAGCAGAAAAACCGTGCGGTCAAAAGTCCCTTACTCTGGAACAGATACGGGATTTCGCCCTCAAAACCCTAAAATCATCATTTTTCTATTTTTAATTAATTTTTTACTGTTTTCATAGTTTCAAAAAATTCTTAAAAAATTTCCAAAATTCTCATTTGATCTAATTAGATTAAATTTTGTGTTTTTAGATTTTTTTCGAATTTATTTTAACCATTTTCCTTCTTAGATTTTGATTCCACTCTATAGGGACATTGTTGGCATTATCGTATTTGTTGCTGCATTAATAGTCCTAGCTACTAGATCTTCCTGTTCTGACTTGTTTGATTTTAATCCTGAGAAAGAGAGAACCTTGCACGCACGTCTTAGAGATAATTAGGCCAACCCTAGTTCACCATCCCTTGACGATTGTGATTCTGATTCCTTGTTTTCACATTGCTTATTTGATTCTGATTCTGAATTTGTTTTCCATAATAACATGGCTGACCAGCGAACATTAAGAGAGCTTGCTGCTCCTGATGTAAACTATAATGGCTTGTGTATTGAATATGCTGACCTTGTTGTTCCTTTTGAATTAAAATCTGGATTAATACACTTGTTACCGAGATTTAGTCGTCTTGCAGGTGAGGATCCACACAAGTATCTTAAAGAATTCCAGATCGTTTATTCTACCCCACTTAGGCCTGAAGGAAGTATAGAAGATCACATCAAGCTGAGAGCCTTTTCGTTTTCTCTACAAGGTGCGGCCAAAGACTGGTTATATTATCTTGAGCCAAATTCTGTTGCTACTTGGAATGATTTGAAGAA
Organism: Lathyrus tuberosus; assembly: GCA_022829125.1. Lineage (NCBI taxonomy): Eukaryota > Viridiplantae > Streptophyta > Magnoliopsida > Fabales > Fabaceae > Lathyrus > Lathyrus tuberosus. Next base: position 18,157,379 of record JALAZF010000066.1, on the reverse strand, counting down.
GGTATTCCTAGAGAGATACTTTCCTGCCTCCAGAGCTGCCTCGATACGAAATGATATTTGTTGTATTAGACAACAGGAAAATGAATCATTGGCTAAATATTGTGACGCCAAATACTATGTATGGGATGATCCTTATCTTTGGAAGTTTGGTAGTGATTAGATTATTAGGAGGCGTGTCCTCGACTATGAGATTGAATCTACTTTGTATTTTTCTCACGTCTCTTCGGTAGGTGGGCACTTTGGTCCTCAAAGGACCGCAAGAAAAGTCCTAGACTTAGGTTTCTATTGGCCCACTGTTTTTAAATATGCTTATGAGACTTACCGCACTTGTAAGAAGTGCCAGATAGCAGGTACACCCATCACTCGTAAGAGTGAAATGCCTCAGCAACCTATGCTTTTCTATGAGGTATTTGATGTGTGGGGAATCGAATTCATGGGTTATTTCCCTATATCATCTGGGTTTCTCTACATTTTGCTTGCTGTTGATTATGTTTCAAAGTGGGTGGAAGTTATTCCCACTAGGACTAATGATTCTAGAGTTGTTGCAGATTTTGTCAGGTCCAATATTTTTTGCAGGTTTGGAATACCCCGAGCTATCATAGAGACCAAGGTGTAGCGCAGGTTTTGTGGTTTCGAATCACTATCGCTTTGGTACTACAGTTCGATTCATTTTTTATCCTATTGAAGCTGATGAAGGAAGGGAAATAGATGTCTCCAATTAACCCTGCTTGCATACTGAGGTTAAACAGTCAAAACTGTTGGTTTACAGATGCGGCTTTAGTTCGTGGGTCTCTCTCTGCTTATTTTGTTCAGAACGAATTACCAAGACTGTTCATGGGGAATTTGTTGGGATACTGTGCTAGATTGGTTGGAGGTAGGGGACTTTGGGGTTTTTTTATTAGTGTGCTCGCTAAGATTCTTTTTCAACCTTATGCCTACGTATTCCCGGGATAGGGAAATCAGAGCGATCATAGTTCCTCCTATTCTATGGGTGTCATACCCCAAATTTTGACCACTAAGATTTCCCATCATTGTGAAAATCATCATCACAATATGGAGGAACCATCATACCTCATCAGTCTCCCCAAAGATGGGTGAGCATCCATTACAATCAAAATTAGGGTTTCCAGCCCTCTCAGAGTTCTTAGACAAAAGATCAATCAAGAAATAACATGATCTTCAACTTGTCTAGCCTCTCAAATATCCAAAAGGGATCAAGAGAACTCCCACTTTAAGGATTAAGCACAAGGCTGCTCCCTTCCAGGTGGATCAAGCCTCAAGATCGCCAGTGTCACCAAATTAGGGTTTGGTCGACCAGGGCCTCCAGATGAAACTTTTCCTCTGGGCATGAGTCAATGCTTCAAAGCATATCCTAAAATACTCCATGGAACCTCATGGGCCCATCCATCAAGTCAATTTGACCTCAGGGGATGCATACATCAAAAATTAGGAATTAGGGTTTCTTGACCTAATTCACCCCTAAGTTGACTTTTGGGACAAATCATGAGCCAAGACCTCAAGAGAGGGTTTGAGGGTCTCCAAAATACCACATTGATCCATTTATAACAATGGATTGATCCAGGAAGCTTGAGCAGCAAGTCTCAATTTCATCAGTACCACAGTTAGGGTTTTGAGGAAAAAGTCAACTATAGTTTTGACTTTTGACCAGGACATGCTCCCAAACCCTAAGACATGATTCAATATACCCTATAACACCCATGGAACATGTCCATCAAGTTTGATTTAGGTCAAGGACATGATTTCCTAAAGGATCGTACAGTTTGGAATTCATCTGATAAAAAGTCAACTGTGCACAAAAGTCAACTTTGACTTTTTGTGATTTTTCACAAAAATGGTTTTTTAACCCTAAAATGATGTTAATGTATGATTTGAATCATCATTCATCAATAAAAATCAAGAAAAGTGGGATAACTTGTAAAAGGGGTAACCATAAAAACTTAGAAAGTTTTCTAAGTTATGAACAAAGTGGCAAGGGTACCAACTTTGGAGGATCATAACTCCTAAACCACAAAGCCATTTTTCCCCATCCAAAACTTGATTTGTAGATCTCATTACCCTCTACAAAAGCTTAAAACTGATCCCCCTCCAAATTCCTCATGAATTTTGAGTTATGGAATGATCAAAATCACAAAAAGTGAAAATGTCACTTTTTTCCAACACTTAGTGAAATTTTCACTAAGTCAGAATCTGCCTTCACTTTTTTCCAAATGTAGAGGGATTTTTCACTTGAATCCAAAAGGTATCAAAACCAAATATGCTCAGACAGTTGTATCATATGAGGGCTTTCCAAAATGGACAAGAACATCACCAAATTCCACTTGAGCCATGAGATATGACAAGGGCAATATGCCTTGTTGAAAACTGCCAAGGCTAGGCAGAATTTTGCATTTTTGCTCGATTTGGAAAAATCAGATAATTCCAAGCCTTGTCATCATCTTGGACACATCTGAGGATCAAATCTAAAGGGGACAAACACTGAGCCAAGCCTCCAAAGTCCTTGGAACAAGAAGTAGCATGCCAAACCTAGAATTGCCTAAAAGAGGGACAAGACTCCAATTTTAGATTGGAGCATTCACTGCATACACCAAGGTGGCATGGACTGAGCCATTTGCAACTGAATTCAGTCAAAGATTATCCAAGACCAAGGGAACCACAGCCCTGTGCCCTAACCACTAGTCAATCGCTAGAGGAGACTTGGATTCTAATGTGCAACCATTGGCTAAACCTCTACTGCAGTTACCATTCACTATTGATCCCAAAACAAACTTGCTCTACTATAAATAGAGCTCATTTGTGCTCAGTTTGAGTACACCAAAGCCATCAAATAGATGCTTTCCTCAAAATCCCTTTCCTTAGGAAAAAATACCTTCTTTAGCAAGGTAACTCTTAGTTTTTGAGTTAGAGAGCATTTCCATCACAGCTCATGATCCTAATACCTCATAAACATCATATGTAGGTGATCCAAACTATCAAAAGTGATCTGTAATCCCAAAATCACAAAGTCACATCTCAAAACCTCAAAATAGGCCTTTTGTGCATTTTTCAAGCCATGTCTTGATTCAGTCACTTTCCAAACCAGATAAAACCTCAAACACACTCCAAATAACATCCTTGAATTGTCCCAAATGATTCCCCCATCTGGAACACCATTTAAGAGAGTTGCTATTTTGGTCATTTTAACCCCTTTTGCAAGAAAGGGCCAGTTTGTGTTTTTGTAGGTTTCAGCTGATTCCAACCATCCTTAAAGCTTCTGAGGGATCATTTGAGAGTGTCCAAAGCATCAAACCATTTATGGAACAAGAAGTTTGGCAGATTGCACAGAAAACTCCAAAAGCTCAAAAAGAGGTAAGCATCATGACTTGAACTTTCCAAAATATGCATTGCTTTGAAGTCCACTGATCATACACACCTCATACATGTTATATATGTTGTGTTTGAACCAATTCAACATGTAATTCATGCTTGTATCAAAGTGTAACATAGAAAATGCAATTATAAGCCTTTTTCAAAACCACTATCGGGTTTTGAGGAAGGAGTATGATCTGAAAAAAGTACCACCACCATTAGATTCCTTGTGAAATTCTAGGCCAGATGCATATAAATTTTGCCCCCAAACATTGAGAAATGAGAAAGTTGTGGACCTTCCCGTTTCTTGGCAAAACTTGCCTTGCCTTGCCTTGGCCAGGCCTAGAAAACAAGGCATGCCTTGTATATTTGTGGTTTCACTTTAAGCAATGGATGTATCACCACCCCAGTGGTAAGGTGCGTGCCCTATAACCTTGAGGTCGTGGGTTCAAACCCCACCCATGCCATTTTGTGTATTCTCACATTTTTGCTATTTTTCCAATATTTTTATGTTTTATTAATTAATTGGAAAATTAATAACTCCTTCAATTTTAATTATTTTTTATTGGTTCTTTTTGCAAAAAATCACAAAAATGTTGAAATATTTTATTCCACAAAAAAATTAAGTTTATATTATTTATTTAATATAATTAGTATTTTTGTGAATAAATTCCTTTTTAATTGTTTTTAAACATTTAAAAGTGAATATTTACTTTGAAAATCAAAACCAAATGAGTTTTAATTAACCTTGTGATTAATCCCTCATTTTTAAAACCTTAAACAAAAATCACAAATGGTTTATTCAAACTTATTTGGTATTTTATTTGATTTTCTTTAAATATTTACTTTTAAAGAATAGCAAATTAGGGTTTCTTTGATTTTCACCCTTATCAAATAATTTCAAACACTTTTGGGCCTCTAATAGAGTGTAAGACCCAATCCTTTGTAAATACAAACCTATGTTGGGCCTCACTTATTGTATAAGTCCCGTTGTATTTCAAAAAGTTTGACGCGATCATCGTCCGTTGAAAAACAAACCCTGGGCCTCTCCTCGAGCTATAAGACCCATTTAAAATCTTTTGGGCCTCTATTAGAGTGTAAGACCCAACCCCCTTTGAAAACCAAACCAGTTTGGGCCTCAATGCATTGTATAAGACCCACCGCGTTTTCGAAAATCTCGGCGTAATCGCCATTTTCAAACAAATGACCCTGGGCCTCTCCTTGAGCTGTAAGCCCCACCACTTGTACAAAAATAAATCTTTTGGGCCTCTTGAGAGAGTGTAAGACCCATCCCCTTGTACAAAAAAACTGTTGGGCCTCAATCACTTGTATAAGTCCCTCTGTACAAAACGACAGTGCGATCACTGATAAACCTTGGGCCTCTCCTTGAGTTGTAAGCCCCAACATCTTTTCAAAATACTTTCTCCTTTAAATTTTGAATATACTGTTGTTTTCAATCTTTCTTTGTTGAACAACTAACCAAACATCATGGAAGCTCTACAACCGAGTAAGTGGTTATATGCTTTCTTTATCCGCTTTCATATACATATAACTGTATTGTAGGGCTGTTTCGCTGTAAGTCTTCTTTCATAAACTCATAACAACTGTGTAATACTAGTATAGATATTTAGAGTTTCCCCGGCAACTACGTCTAGCACTAAGCCCTGTTGATCACTCTTAAATAGACAAAACTAGATCCCCATAGGATTACCAGATATAGTTTTCCCTCCTCTTGGGGTTAAACAATATGGAGACGTGAAAGGCAGCATTCTCGGTGAACCCTTTCTCAGACTGTCACCCTTAGAAATCATCAAAGAAACTCTACTCCCCAGAGATGATCTTTTCTCCGTGAATGACATCTCTTGAGTTTCTTCCAAATTCTCAGACTTTCCTGGTTTGATCTATTCTCTCTGAATAGCCTGTCTTGAATTTCTCGGGGTTTGGGGACCCACAGGCTTCCTAAAAGCATCCCCGCCTCCTCTTGGGCATTGTACAAGGACCCTACGACTTCTTAGAAGTATTCACAGGCTCCTCTTAGGCTTCGTATAAGGATTCTTCCTTCTGGAAGAGAGCCTCCTCTTGGGCTTCGTACAAATTGTCCCTCGGCTTCTTAAAAGTTTCCAGCCTCCTCTTGGGCTTCGTACAAATTGTCCCGACGACCTCCTAGAGGTATAGGAACAGAAATCAGTCATCTTAATAGAATGGTCTTTCAAAGAGTCTAGATCTTTCTACCGTGAGCGTACTACTACTGTTTCTTTAAGCACAGTACAAAAGATAAAACTCTAGACTTGGACAGTCTAATCTCTTTGAGCCTCGAAGGCATTCTCAAGAATGGGAAAAACACCCATAGACTTGGACAGTCTAGAAACCCTATGGATTCCCCGTTTCCTTAAAGAACAGGAAATAACCATGATCCTCTGATCAATCCTAAAGCATAGCCTTACCTTTAATCAATCTCTTTATAAGAACTGGTTTTCTCGTTTAACCCACCTACTGGACCTGTCACTCAACTGAAACAACAATCCTTTTAGCCTCTATCTCGGGCTTCGTACGAGACACAAAAAGACTCTCTTGTTGAGTTAATCTCCCTTTAGCCTCCCTCTCGGGCTTCGTACGAGATACAAAAAACACTCTCTTGTTGAGTATAAAAGCACTCTCTTATTGAGTCAACCTTTAGCCTCCGTCTTGGGCTTCGTACAAGACACATCTAAAAACATTCTCTTGTTGAGTCAAACCCTTTTAGCCTCTATCTCGGGCTTCGTACGAGACACACAAAAGCACCCTCTTGTTGGGCCAATAGCCTCCTCTTAGACTTTGTATAAGAAAAACCCCGGTTGGGTCGATCAACCTTTTAGCATCAAAACTATGCCTCGTTCACAGGATACAAACATCAACAACTCCTTTCATCTAATCGCTGTAAGCGGCAAGCCTCTGGATTATTTACATCCACGCCACTGTCCCTCTTTTAGCATGAGAAATTCCTATAGAAAGATGGCATTGCTCTACACTGAGTTAAAGTCTTCTCCTTCAGGTTAAAACCCCCTATAAAGGAAATAATGGCATTGCTAGGATTCACATATCCCGATTAAAGTAATCATCTCTTATAGTCAGTCACCCAACAGCTGTGACAAACAGACCCCCTTTAGAGATGACAAATTCTCTCTAAAGACAACACCTTTTTAGCTTCACATCTTGGGCTTCGAACAAGATACAAATAGACCATCCAGCTTCACATCTTGGGCTTTGAACAAGATATAAACCACCTTTTCAGCTTCACGTCTTGGGCTTTGAACAAGACACCAAAACACCATTTCCTCCCATAGAATAGGAGGAACTACGATCGCTCTGATTTCCCTGTTTTGGAAAACAGGAATACGTAGACATAAGATTGAAAGAAAAATCTTAGCGAGCACACTAATCCAAAAACCCAAATCCCATACCCTCACATATCAATTAAAAAGCATCAGTCTTAAACTCCCACCAATCACCCAGGCACTATTTTAACAAAATAACTTAAGAGAGACCCACAATCTCAATAGCATATGTAAACCAACAGTCTTCTGTTTAAACTCAGTATGCAGGCAGGGTTAATTGGAGACATTTATTTCCCTTCCTTCATCAGCTTCAATAGGATAAAAAATGAATTGAACTGTAGTACCCCAAAGGCGATAGTGCTTCGCAACCACGTCCAAAAATTCGCGCTACAGAAAAATGGCGACTTCACTGGGGAACATTATTATACAACGAGATCTTGTTCTCTTCCCATATCTTAAGAAGAATCCTTAAAAAGTTCCACAGAAAAGTAGCGCCCACCGTGGGGCTCTTTTCTTTTCTTTCTTTCTTTGGGGATTCCACTGGGATATGATTTTTTTTTACTTCACTAGGATCTTAGGTCAAAACCTTTAAAATTGGGAAGGTACCACAGAATGGCGACTCTGTTGGGGAGCCATTTTTGTCAGGAACATAGGATTCATAGCTCTTTAAAGTCTAGGACTTTAGGACAAATATATATACTGCTTTTCCTAATTGATATTTGTGTTTATTTTTCTGCTAATGGGAATGCGTGTGATGCCGCATGTGGAAAGATTTAGTATACACCTAGGAAAACCCTCTTTTAGTAGTGCAGAAACTATTGGAAATGGTTGTCATGCGATACTACCCTCTTCTAATGGTTCTTCGAAAAACATCACCTAGCACGGTTCCCGGCCCGCTGGTGTTTTCTCGACAAGAACTGATGATGTTGAGAGACAGGTACAAAAATCACTAGTATAAACCTTTGGGGGGTAGAGCCTTGACTTCATGACACCGACCCTTTGACCCCATGTTTTTTCTATGTTTTTGTGTGCTGCATTCATGCATTCATCTAAAAAACATTACATTAAAGAAAAAATTTCTCTTCTAGTCTCTCTTTTTAAAATTAAACTAAGACAATGATTGCAAATGTCAGAGAAAAAGATTGCGCTCATGGACTTCAGTAGAAGGAGAACTCATAAGTATACCTTCAGGGTTCCAAAACTAGAGGATTTGAGAGGATAAGCGAGGATGATCACTAACCCTGGAGCTTTCAGAGCCAAGTACGGAGGTTTGCTACCTCTGTTAAGAGTCCATGTGATTGAAGGAATCATGGAGGCACTCATTCAGTTTTACGATCCGGTCTATCACTGTTTCACATTCCCGGATTACCAGCTCGCACCAACGCTGGAGGAGTATTCTCACCTAACCGATCTACACATTACTGATCGAGCTCCTTTTTCTGGACTGGAAAAAATTCCCAAGGATCAGACCATTGCAAGAGCAATCTATTTGGATGAGTCAAAAATCAAGACTCACATGACCATCAAGGGTGGGCTCCCAGGTTTTCCAGCCCAGTTCCTGACAAAGAAGGCTCTGTACTTTGCTAGTATAGGGAACATGACTGCTTTTGAAAGCATCTTTGTCTTACTCACTTACGGGTTATTTCTGTTTCCCAACATTAATAGCTTCGTCGATATCAACGCCATTAAGGTTTTTCTCATTGGAAAACCTGTGCCAACTTTGCTCGCTGACGTATATCATTCAGTACACTTAGGAAGTTTGTACAGCAGAGGGACGATCACGTGCTGTGTACCCCTGTTATACAAATGGTTTATCTCCCATTTACCCAAGTCTGCTGCGTTTTGGGATCATAAGAGTGCCTTACGTTGGTCGCAGAAAATCATGTCTCTTACCAACTCTGATATAGATTGGTGCAATATGATTTATGACGGGATCAGGATCATTGATCATTGTGGAAACTTCCCCAACGTACCCCTCATAGGAACTAAGGGAGGAATTAACTACCATCCAGTGTTGGTTCGTCGTCAATTTGGATACCCGATGAGGCATGTCCTGCGTAATGCTCATTTGGAGGGTCTTTTCTTTAAAGAAGGAGAAAATGACAGGGCACTAAAGATGGAAATAGTGCACGCTTGGAAACATGTTCATAAGAAAGGACGAGAGTCTCTAGCAAAACCGGAATGTGTCTCGGTGGAGCCGTATCTCCACTGGGTACAAACTAGATCTCTCAAGCTAAAGATGCCTTATCCTCGTCAAGGAGTTCTTCCGCCGAGGGAATCTATCATGTACTTCATGACTGAAACGGAAAAACTTCAGGTTACTCTCAACAAAGTTCAACAGGAGAGGAGGTCTTGGAAGAACAAGTACCGCACTCTCAATGTAGAGTGTACCAAAATACAGTGACTGTTAAAAGATAAGGATGCTCTGATCGAGATTTTAGAGCAACATGATGTGGATAATCAGGAAGACCAAAGGAATTTGCTCGCTCCTTTCACTTGGAAAAGGAATGACAACCCGACAACGGGCCAAGAGCTCCGGTCCAAGAAAAGGAAAGTACCAGAATCAGCAACCGAGTTCTCCTCAGAGAGGACTCGGGACCCCTTAGCTTAGGTTTCTGTTTCCGCACCTTGTAAACTACTGTATTTCTATTTTTGCAATCCTTTGAATTCAATAAAACGGGGTTTCCCCACTGTTTGATATTTGCAATCTAATTGTCGAAATTTATTTTGATTAAACAAAAAAAACAATTAATATAATCATTGCATTCATCATTCTCACGTCACGTATTCTTCTTACCTACGAATCTCACGTTTGTGTCTCGGTTCTAGAGTCAAACTGTCTCATTCGTACAATACTTGGGCCAATCGTCAGAAAAAGATGGATGATCTCGAGGAAGAGAATAGAGAGTTAGGAGAAGAGATCGACGCTCTGAGAGAGGATATGAGAAAGCTTCGTAACGACATGCAAGCCATGGCAGAAGCTCAACAACAAAGGACTATGATCTCGGAGATCACCTCAACGCCCATAGTGGAAAAGTCCGATCCTAGGTACAAAATGCCGAAAGATCGTCCCTGGGGAATGCCACTTAACTATATCCCGGAAGGATATGTTCCGCCGATCAATGAGGATCAGGGAACCGCAGCAGGAACCGCTGGGCCTGAAGGTTACAAACTTCGGGAAAGCGAAGATGCTAGGGGCATGATAGCAACTCCTGAAGGTTACAAACTTCGGGAGGCACCGAGAGTCTCAGCCATAATGACTATACCACGGCCCGTGGTACACACTGTCCCGGAAGGATAGATTCCACAGATATCTTCTGGTGGAAACGACAACATGTTCGAAAGAATGAATGAGTTCCAAGAACAGTTCCTGGGAATGCAGAAAGAACTACAGGCCCTTCGCAGTCAGGATTTATTTGGAAAGGATGCCGCAGACCTCTGTTTGTTCCCTAATGTGAAAGTCTCGAATAAATTCCAGGTGCCCGACTTTGAAAAGTACAAGGGTAACTCTTGCCCTCAGAGTCACTTGGTGATGTACGCTCGGCGAATGTCAGCTCAGACAGAGAATCAGGATTTACTGATTCACTACTTTCAGGATAGTTTAACCGGTGCCGCCTTAAAATGGTACATGGGTTTAAACCGTGCTACGATTAGCACTTTCTGAGATCTTGGCACTGCCTTCGTCCAACAATATAAATACAATCTAGACATGGCACCCGACAGAGATCAACTTAGATCAATGTCACAAAAGGACAAGGAAATCTTTAAGGAATACGCTCAGAGATGGCATGAAATTGCCGCTCAAATTTGTCCACCTCTTGAGGAAAAAGAGATGACAAGGATCTTCTTAAAGACCTTAAGCTCATTTTATTACGATAGAATGGTTGCCAGTGCACCCAGTGACTTCACTGAGATGGTCGGTATGGGAGTTCGTCTTGAGGAAGCCGTCCGAGAAGGACGTCTAGTGAAAGACGCTGGATCATCAAGTAGTACAAAGCGATACGGTGGTGCTATCCCTAAGAAAAAAAATCAAGATATTGGGAATATCTCTCTCGAAAAGCAAAGACGACGTTATAAGCCAGAAGCGGCTGTGACTCCTGCTTTCAATCCTGCGCCTATTTCTACATATCAACCTCAGGTTGCGCAGAGCCAACCTAATCAGCAAAGGACTCAACAGCCTCTTCAGCAGGCTCATCCTCCATACAATAACAACCGTACAACGCGGCCACCAGGATTTGATCCTATACCCGTATCGTACGCAGAACTATTTCCGTTACTATTGGCTAAAGGGCATGTCCAGACTAAGTCCCCTCTTACAGTACCGGAAAATCCACCTTTTTGGTTTAAGGTGGATCAGACTTGCCCTTACCATCAAGAAGGACCAGGGCATAACATAGAGAACTGTCTCAATTTCAAATCCGATGTATAAAAGCTTGTTAGGAGTGGGGTCTTATCTTTCAAGGATAAAAATCCTAATGTTCTCAAAAACCCGTTGCCTCAACACGAGAAAGCTACAGTCAATTTGATAGAGGGAGAGACTAACAACGTCTATCAAATTCATGATGTACTCTTGTTAAAGACCAATATGGTTAAGATGCATTGTAAACAGAGTGGATATGGCCATGTGCCACCTCATAACTATCACCAGTGTGATATCTGCTCTAAAAGCAATCGAGGATGTTCTGTGGTGCAATCAGCTCTACAGGAACAAATGGATCTCGGATGGATCCAAGAGCACCGAGTTCGTGGAGTTAACATGGTTTACACGAATTCTAACATCATTCAGAGCCACGACGTCCGTGCAATGAATGTCAACTTGGTGGCGATGCACTCCAGGCAAAGCCAGTATCATAATCTGCTGCGACACGATTACAGTTCCTGTCTGACTTGCTCGGTAAACAAACAGGAATGCTCTTTTGTACAAGAGGCCCTCCAGCGTCAGATGGATCTTGGATGGATCTAAGACTACCATGATAGGAATCCCTATCAGATCAACATGATTCAAATCTTTGATATTCGCTTGATGAATACCAGCCTGGTGGAGTTACATGCTAAACAGGTCCGGCTCGGGTTCGTGGTATCACATGATTATCAGAGTTGTAGGGCGGGTTACAAAAACGATCAAGGTTGTGCCCTTGTCCAGGAAACCCTTCAGCACTTCTTGAAGCACTAGTGGCTTCCAATCTATATGGATGAAGACACCCAACAAATTAGTATTACCAAAGGGAACCCTACTCGGCATCAAAGTCAGGACGTTCGATCTGTGGAAACTGACCTAGTGAGGTTACATTGTATTCAAAGCGGGCGTGGCCAGGTGCCACCACACAACTATGAACGTTGTAGAGTCTGTTCGGAAAGTAACAAAGGATGTTACCTTGTGCGAGCAGCTCTTTAGGGTCAGGTGGATCGTAGAGAGATTCACCCATATCCGGGTTTCGGACCAATTCACTGGGCACCGGACTACCTCGCTGATCAAATTGAGGACGTTGTCGTAATCTCTGATCATCAGAGGGCTAGGGATGTTTGTACCATCATCCCTCTACTTGACGAATCGAGAGTTCCCAACCAGGAACGGATCGAAATTGCTTACGATGGTCGGAAAAATCAGAAGGCTCCCATAGTCATCTATCTACTAGGACCATTACCATATGAATCAACTAAGGCTATCCCTTACAAATATGGTGCAACAACAGTCGAGAATGGAAAGGAAATTCCATTACCCTCCATCGTGAATATTGCAGACATCAGTCGAGTAACACGGAGTGGTCGAATATTCAACTGAGGAGTTGGAGAAGTTAACAAAGAAAAGGAACCTCAGATAGGAGTTCCCAATCCACAAGTCGGTCAATCCAGTAATCCCGACCTTTTGAAAAACGATGATGAGATGCTGAAGCTCAGCCTAAGGAGTGAATACAACATTGTTGATTAGCTGTTACAAACTCCTTCAAAGATCTCTGTGCTGTCACTTTTACTCAGTTCAGAAGCACACAGGGAAGCTCTACAGAAAGTCTTGGAGCAAGCCTTTGTGGAACAGGATGTAACAATCAGACAGTTCGATAGCATTGTCTCTAACATCACTTCCTACAATAACTTGGGATTCAGTGATGAGGAATTACCTGAAGAGGGTCGCCGTCATAACATGGCGCTCAATATCACAGTCAGCTGCCAGGGCAATGCTTTAGCCAGCGTACTGGTAGACACAAGGTCAGCCCTGAATGTTATGTCGAAGTCCACTTTGATGCAATTATCCTTCAATGGATCCCCGATGAGAACCAGTTAGGTCATCATCAAAGCATTTCACGGGTCCAGGAAAACGGTGATCGGTGAAGTCGACCTTCCCATAACTATTGGTCCTCACACTTTCCAAGTTGCTTTCCAGGTCATGGACATCCGGGCAATATACAGTTGTTTATTAGGAAGACCTTAGATACATCAGGCTGGGGCGGTCACCTCGACCCTCCACGAAAAGTTAAAGTTCGTCCAGAACAACCAGCTCGTCACGGTCTGTGGAGAACAAGCCTTTCTCGTGAGTAGCTTATCATCATCTACTGGTATAGAACCCGAGGAGGTTATTGGAACTCAGTTCCAAGCACTGTCGGTGAGCAAGGATAATCAATCCGAAGAGGGAACCTCGATTTCCTCATACAAAGATGCTATCAAAGCAGTCGAGAATACCAATACAACAGGATGGAGACAACTTGTCATTTCTACTGACAATAAAACAAAGAAGGGTCTTGGTTTTTCTGCGACTGTACCCAGACAGCTGCTACTGATGAAAGTCTTCATCCCATTCAGGATTTCTTCCACAGTGGAGGTTTCCTTCAACCAGTGCCTCAAGAAGTGCATACCATCAATAAAGATGATTCCTCTGATATGGAGAAAGAATGAGAGTCCTATCTTAATAAGGACGGTTATATGTCTCAGGACGAAACGCAGACTCCCTTTTGCTTTCCTACACAGAGTCCGAGATTTATACCCAGGTCAGATGTCGAAATGATATACGGAGATTGTGATCCGCAAGGATGTCGTGCTCCACCAAACTCATTAGAGGAGGACACTCTGATGAAGGACAACTTTGACCACAACTATTATGGCCTGCCAATGTGGCAGCCGTATCCAGGAGACTTGGGGCAAGGAAATCAGCCGAACAATGAAAATCAGCTGAGCATCATTGAAAAGAATATCTGCGTCCCCACCATGTCATGGGATCAACAATCAGGTCATTCAGAAAATGACCATTACGATGATGAATTTGCAACATTTGCAGGACTATAATTCATTAACTATGCTTTTCCAGAGGTCAACATCATCGAGAAGGATGACTCATCCAGTTCCACAGAAGTGTGGGACACCTTGGGACAACCAAGTGGGAAGTACGACTTCATGGTCAAATACACCGCTCCTGAAAGCTCTCGTATCAAGTTCTAAGACGTCCAGCCAACTGGATGGGGAGATTTGCCTGAGAGCATAAATGCTATGCAAAATACAACAGAGGAATCCTCCTACGACAACTTGTCTGGGAGACAGATTCCAACAATCCTGCTCCACCAGAAATCAGCGTTATTTCTGAAGACAAATCAAGGAAAGTACCAGACTTTGTGATTCACCGAGGAGTTCGCCGCCAATGGGTTGCTGTCGATGTTCCAAAGATCGTTCATAAGTCAAAGTAATTGTCGTCTTTAACCTTTCACCCTGCCCAGGTGAAACAAATGTTTTGATAGGGCTCACTTTCTGTAAATTTCCCTCTTCACTTCGCCCAAAGCGACAGAGTTTTGTTTTATAGGGCTGTAGTTTCAAGAATCGACTTGTTCATGAATAAAATAACGTCATTCTGTAATTCCCGCATTAATTGATGTTTTCTCTTTTTGCTTTTTCAGAAAATGGTAATCCTAAAAAACAAATCAATAATAAAAAACAAGCAGTTTTTCAAAGAAATACACTGCACACACTCTTGCATTTCCTCAATCTCTTCTAAACATAAATCATACTATCATGCAGAATGCCTGTTTTAAACCCCGTTGAAACATACGATCCTATGCCTTCTCCCAACTTTAAGTTCCCGGTATTTGGGGCTGAAGAAGAGAATGACGACGAAATTCCCGAAGAGATCTCTCGATTACTCAGATAGGAGGAAAGGTCCATTGAACCTCATAAAGAGCCGTTGGAAACGGTAAACTTAGGTTCGAAAAAAGAGAGAAAAGTAATCAGGATTGGGGCACTGCTCAGTCCAACTGCCAGAGAGGGTTTGGTAAAGCTTCTCAAAGAATTCCCCGATGTATTCGCTTGGTCCTATCAGGATATGCCAGGGTTGGATACCAGCATCGTGGAACATCACTTACCGTTAAGATTGGAATGTCCGCCAGTAAAACAGAGGTTGAGACAGACTCACCCGGACATGGCCATCAAAATCAAGGAGGAAGTACAAAAGCAGATCGACGCGGGTTTCCTCGCCACATCAGAATATCCTCAATGGTTAGCCAACATCGTACCCGTTCCAAAAAAGGACGGAAAAGTCAGAATGTGTGTGGATTACAGAGATCTAAATAAGGCTAGTCCAAAGGACGACTTTCCTTTACCACACATTGACATGCTGGTAGACAGTACAGCAAAGTTCAAAATTTTCACCTTCATGGATGGATTCTCGGGCTATAATCAGATCAAAATGGTGCCGAAAGACATGGAGAAAACTTAGTTCATTACCCCATGGGGTACCTTTTGTTACAAGGTGATGCCATTCGGTTTGAAGAACGCCGGGGCAACCTATCAAAGGCCCATGACTACTTTTTTTCATGATATGATACACAAAGAAATCGAGGTATATGTCGATGACATGATTGCAAAATCTAGAACAGAAGAGAAGCATGTGACCCATCTGTCAAAACTATTCGAGCGGTTGAGAAAGTACAAAATCCACTTGAATCCTAACAAATGCACCTTCGGTGTCTGTTCAGGGAAACTCTTAGGGTTCATCGTCAGCCAGAAAGGAATTGAGGTTGATCCTGACAAGGTCAAGGCCATTCGAGAAATGCCTTCTCCGAAAACTGAAAAACAAGTCAGAGGATTCCTGGGACGTTTGAACTACATCTCAAGATTTATATTCCTCATGACCGCGACATGTGCGCCGATTTTCAAATTACTTAAAAAGAATCAGGACTGCATTTGGACAGAAGATTGCCAAACCGCCTTCGACAGTATTAAGGAATACCTATTGAACCCGCCGATTCTATCACCTCCAGTGGAAGGAAGACCACTGATTATCTACCTCACAGTCCTAGAGGACTCAATGGGATGTGTACTTGGCCAACAAGACGAAACCAAAAGGAAAGAGTCTGCCATCTACTATTTGAGCAAGAAATTCACCGACTGTGAGACTCAGTACACTATGCTTGAGAAAACTTGCTGCCCTTTGGCTTGGGTAGCCAAACGTCTGCGCCAGTACATGATTCGTCACACTACTTGGTTGATTTCTGAGATGGATCCAATCAAGTATGTCTTTGAAAAACCTGCTCTCACGGGAAGGATTTCCCAAAACCAAGTATTTTGATTGAACATTTTATACAAGGTAATCACCAAAACAAACATATTCAGAGTCTAGAACAGCAGCTCCCCCTAAATGTGTTATCCTCAAGGTTTTATCTGTGACCATCTAGAATCTTATATGATCCAAAGATATACAGAATAACAACTTGAGTTGCCGATACAAAGAGTAGAAAAGAACTACTTCTCAATCTTGTCTTTAAGAAAACAGAGAATCTTTAGCATCTGGACTAGTTCATCAGAACTTCCATCTTCAGATCTTCAGAACTCAGTTTCCTTTTGTAGTTGTATCAGAGCTTGTAATCTTCAGAGACTTCTGAAGCATTTCTACCTTTTAGCAGATTCATTCAAGCAGAAGCAGATCAGTTCTTATCTGATAACATAGCCTCGCTATTCATCAGAGACAGACACCGTCTTTTAAGAAAACTCCCTCTGAGTTTCAGACTTTGTGAAGATTATAAGATTTATCATTTGAATATTCTGGGTAGTCTCCCCCTAAGTTCCATAAGTCAGATATTGGGATCTTCAGAATCATAATTCAGGATGGTAAGATTTTAATCACCAATGTAGATCATGACTTTTTCAGATTTGACTTTTGAACACAGGTCTTCATCTCAGAACCTTGTTACTGTCACAACTCAGTGGTTTATCAAGGCTTGATTTTTGATCAGATACCAATTGAAGGTTTAATTATAGTGATCAATCAACGCTTGATTATGAATCTGGTACTCATGATTTGATTCTGGTCTGATACCACGTGATGTGGTGAGTCTTATACCAGAGTATGTTGAGTTTGATACCAAGTGAAGGATTTCTTCTCATACCACTTGAGAGGTATTTCCTTAGTCTGCTGAAATGATACCAATGAAGGTATTTTGATAATAATAATCCACAGCTTTGTTCTGATTGACGAGTCTGATACGAATCTTTGTGTACCGAATCTAATTACCAATAGTTGATTTAGTCTGATACCAAATCGTTTTCATTTTAATTGGTTCCTGGTAAACATCAGAGCTACTTCTTCTTGGATCTTCAATCTGGATCTTCAGACAACTCTTTGTCTTCTGATTTGCACAGTTCTTCTGAGTAAGCATCTTGAAATGTATACTTTGTCTTGAATTGTTCCTGTTCTTAGGATGCCTAGTGAACTTGTTTAGAGTTCCTCGGATAACATCAAACAACAAATGTTAGAAGGAACGCATTTTTATATTTTATATGAGTGCTTTGTTTGAGTTCTGCATTCTTTCTTTCTTCTTCTTTCAGAATTCCTTTTCTCAATCAAAATCATTATATTTCTCCGCCTTTTTGACATCATTAAAAAGTGCTAAAGCATATGAGCATTTAAGCATGTAATTCCTTCATCAGTTAAGCATTTCAACATCATTATATATTCTGGATATGCTAAACAACATAGAACCATAGAGCCAGCATTTGAGCAGTTAAGAACAATCCAAGTCATTTAGTGATAACCATCTTTAATCATAGCATATTCATTTTAAGGACAATTAGATGGAATTATCTGATTACCAATTGAAAGTTTTAGATCATCTGTAGAGATTAATTATAGCATTTCATTTATGAACAATCAGATAAAAGCAACAACATAAAATAGTTTTAAGATGCAGAGCATAGGTTGAGCTTAATCTTGAACAGTTCAGGATAATCAAAACATAGTCCTAATGAGGATGGGTTCCTAGGGTTTAGACTAAAAGGAGCCTAATGATGATGAGGAAGATGAGAGCGAGCTTTCAGAATCATTTGTTCTTGAGTTATGAAACTTTTCTTCTGCTTGAGTGACAGCCAATTTCTTGCTCTTCACAATTTTCTCTGCGATCCTTTCGTGGAACTCAGTCCAGATGTTTCTCACTTCTAAGGGATCTATGCTTGAACTGGAAGCATCTATTAAGTTCTGAATTCTTGTGATAGCATCATCCTTGAAGGATGTTAATTTATCGATCATCATTGGGTTATGATAATGTTTTAAGTGTTTTATTTAAGCAGTGTAAGCATCTCAGAGAATGATACAAATTTTAAGTTATGGATTTAATACTTATATGATCATAGATGATAAAACAGAAAGTAGCATTGATTCATCGATTAAAATGATATAGAACCATCAACACAAAACTACACAAAACAATTTGAGATACACTAAGGTTTAAAGCTTAATCATCAAAATCCTCAACATTGTCCACACTCTAACACCTGGTTTCAACAGGCGAAGATCCTGGTTCAAGCCAGATGTTCAGTCCCCAGGCCTTTTCTTTAAGAAGTATTTCAGATATTATTCTTGGATATGGAATGAAGGCATGCATCTTGTTTCGTGAGACTCTGATAGAATGTCTCATGTGGTTAAATATGGTCTTAGGAAGGTCTATTGTAACGTGATGTGTTAAGAGGAAGACGAAGATTATTTCGTCATGAGTCATAGTGTTTCTTGCAGAAGCACGCGGATGAAGGTTGGTTAAGGAAAACTTAAACCAGGTTTTTGGAGAAGGGAGAAGCTTCTCTGGGTTGTTCGGTTCATAAGGAACTGAATCGTCAAACAAAATTCTGCACCTTTCAACCATGCTTAAGTCTGATTGATAGTCATCAATTATGGCTCTGGAGGAGACATATCCCGTGATTCTCTATATCGAGGAGACAGAGATAGCAATGGGTTGATAGTGGACTTCAGACCAGATAGTTTTTCCATCGTTGCTGACTCTTGCGTAGTTCCAGAATTCTTTAACAAGGTTTTTAAAGATGGGACCATACATGAGAGAGTAATAGCACTGCCAAGACTGAGCTTGCATGCTTCTGATTATTTCCAGACCATCGTTTCTGAGACGAGCAAGATTTGGCATTTTCTCATCAATGATATCTAAGTTTTCTTTTCTTCCTAGAAAGGTTGGACCAGTTCTTTGAGAGGTCATCATCTTGTTGAAATGAGAGTTTTATTAAAAAAAATTTAGATTTGAGGATGAGTTATGCAAGGCAAACGTCCAACTATTTATAGCGAGTTAAAGTAAGAGAGTGACTGGTTTGGTGCAAAGGATTTGTGTTTACTATTTCCTAGGTAGGTTATGATTACTTAGGGTATACTAAGGGTTGTATCTGTGTGGGAAAAGAAAAACGGAGCAGTTACTAATTTATTTGGGAAGAGTTAATGTGTTAACAACTATTTTACAGCGAGTGACCAAAGGGCTGGTAAGTTAATAATGACGATTTCTTGAGCCACTAAAAGATCTTTCAAATATATTTTGATAGATAATATCAATTAATGCTTTGTCAGATACTTGATTTTCTTAATTCCAATTAATGGTTAGTCATGAGAGAATCACATATTCTTAGAATAACAAAGAAGAGATACTTCATTGATTAGATGATAGGCTTGACATTCCATTTACCCTAAATTGTTTAGAAACAACCTGTATACAACTACCTAGACAAAATACGATTAAACCAATACATAATAAAATCCAGACCTAGATTAAACAAAGATAGTTTTTCTAGTTGCTAAAAATTCCACATTTAGTCTTCAACAAGCAGTTATCTGAAAGGATTTCATGACCATCTTCTTCAATTTTCTCTTTGATCATGTCCACAATTCCATCTCTAAAGAAAATCTCAGACAAAACTCTTCCATAAGGAATGTAGGACTTTGTGAGGTTTCTGGACTCAGAGATGGTTTTCCAGAGAGAGTTGAAGATAGTGAGTGGTAGATTTATTTGAAATTCATTCATTGGTAAATAAATGAATTCATGGAATCTAAGTAAGTCATGACTTTCTCCTCTGGGAAGAAAGTTGGATAACATGAGCCTGTACCAAGCTTTGGGAATGGGTAGGAGATTTTCCGGATTGAAGGGTATGTATTCTAAAGTTACGTCATGAAGGGATACAAAATTTTTAGCAGCAAAAAATTTGTTTTTGTCAAAGTCAACAGGGATTCCAACATTCTCACACCTAGTCGCAAGCGTGACTGAGAACGGATTGATGGTGATTGGGATTTCAAAAACAAAGGAGGTGATACACTTGGTTTCAAGATCAAGATCAGTATGTTTCTAGAAATCCTTAACAAGATTTTCGTAGATAGGTTTTTCTAGCATCATGGAGTACCTAGTCCATTGTTGAGTGTACAACACATCTGCTAGACTGCAAGCAATGAGACTCGGAAGATGAGGGGTGTTGATTACAAACTGTTTTTCAGGAATGAGTTCAAGGAGGCCTTGGTTTCCTAGAAAGGTTAGTGGAGGCATGATGATGGACAGACAACAAAGTTTTGACCCTTATATTTTATGAAATAAGGGTTTAGGTATGAAATTATTTGACGGGAAAAAACTTATTTTTATACACATAAATAGATAGGATGAGTTGTGCCTAGTCTAGAGAAAAACATAGATCAAGAACAAGAAAGATTTTATGAAGATTTCTAAAGAGCTTGTGTTGTCAGAGATATGTTATGATTACCCAAGATGTGCAATTAAAGTTACTTTTGAGTGCACGTATAGTCAAAAGATTTTTCTTATAAGACAGAAATATTTCAGATTATATATATTTTTAGTTTTAAGTGAAAGGAGTCGTACCTTGGACATTCTGAAATTTCTATCGTCATACTTTGTGTTTAGTTCTGACTCAGAACTACTGATCATTGAATTTATTTGCATCTGAGAGACTTGCGGCTGGTTTCCACGTTCTTCAGGGGTTTGCCTTTGTATTCTGACTTCACTGCTGAGCTTCTGATTATCATTTCCTTCTTCCTTCTGAGTGTCCTGTTGAACACTTATTGATTCTCTCAAAGATCAAAGTTTGAAGTCAACAGACATTTGACATTTCTTCCATTCTGAGCTTCTAGAATCATATTCCAGACGATTCTGTAATTTTCTGTTTATTCATCTGACATTTGAGAACAACCAATCAGAGATTCTGAATCTTCATTGTCAGAACAACAAGCTTCGATCAAGCTTTCTGGTTTTTAGAAGATCAATAGGTTTTTAGCTTAATCATGAACTATTATGAGCTAAGGAAATCAATTGCCATTTCATAGCTTCATTTTGACTTTGTTTCTCCAGACACACACAGAGTTAGTTCAGAACCAAGTATCATGAAACATGTGGTTAAACATGTAGCATAGGTTGCATGATATTTTCTTTATCTTACAATGCTGATATTTCTTGTCATAGAAATAGTCCATCATGAATTAACAGCATATCTACTTCTGAACAGAATGTTAATTGATTTCTTCTTTCTGAAGGACATCAGTAACTTAAATCCTTTGACTTTAGGTAGAAGACTTTAAGTGTTTGGACATGCATCTTTTGATTTCAATGTATGAGAAATTCTGAGACACTTATCAGAAGATGATTTGATCAACAAGGTTTGATTCATCTGTGAGAAAGTCTCAAGTCATTAGGACTTGGTTATACTGATTCAATCCACACTTAAGAAATCATTTTTGATCAAGTATTTGATGAATCCTTGACATTTTTCTTCTTCCTGAATTTTCTTTCCGATTTCTGCATAGCTCTCCATGAAAACAATATTCAGTTCTTCATTGAATATTTTAACTTCTAGATCATTCAAGATTTAAATGTTGAATCATTTCTAAGAGTTTGAATTCTTCAGATTTTCTGACTTCAACAGACTTCACTCTGAAGTTCAAGATCATAGAACAACAATCTTTCTTCTTTACATGAAGAAGTTCTGAATGAGTTTCTATACGAGAAATTCAAGGGTGGACCTAATCTGTTTCTTGAAAACATCTAAAAAAACTCGTAAAGAATTGATCTTCAGCAAACAAGACTTCTTGTTTTCTGATGATTCAACTTTGAGCAAATACGTGGTTCATCCACACGTATCTTCCAAGATAAGCTTTCAACAGATACTACTGCTTATCTGATGAAGTTATCTTATCAGCTGATTCTCCAATATTTATTAAAACTTAAGTGAGGAAGATTTAGTTGTTTGACAACTGTAAAAACTTCCAGAATCAGTGATTTGCTCAAGTACTCAGATTGATTACAATTTTGTACACAGTCATCTTCTGAACTATTACACAAATTGTAAGTGGATTTCAGTCTCAGCCAGAGTATTTCTACGCACCTCATCTGGATCTTTTTTTGACACTATTAAGTGTTTGATATCCATCAATAACAGAACTGGGCTCTGATACCAATTAAAGGTACGAGAAAGACACAAGAAACGGGGGTTTGAATTGTGTATTTACTCTTTTTAACAACTTTTGGGTTCTTGTCGTTAAAGCACTTACAATAACATCAGAGTTCGTTGGGAGACTCTGACTAACGAAGTTACACTCAGACTTGCAATGCATGAAGCATGAGAACCAACAAGAGTCTGAATATTATGCATAACATTTAGAGCTTGCAGAGCGGAAGCTTATCAGAGTTGCAAGGTTCTGACTTGCTTATGTAAGGTTCTGATACTCAATATAGAAACATAAATAAGAACATTAAGCATAAGAGTAAAGGACACACGATATATCCTGGTTCACCACAAAACCTAATCCAGTCCACCCTCCTCAGGTGATTTCGCCTTGAACACAAGGTCTGAATCCACTATAATCAATATCGATTACAGATGCACGGGCAACAATCGGTGACTAACCACTTGCACAGCCGCATTGTGACTAACATGCAATGAACCGTTTAGGGATTCAACTTAATGAATATAACGAACATTGACTTGCAGGTTCCAGTCTCGCAAGATCTACTGCTAGGCTTTCACAGCTAGACGTTCAGGGATTCATCGCAATGAATATAACGCTACTGACCCTATTTCAGGCTTTTCCCACAATGACATCTCGCCATTGTCTTCTCGAGTCTCCGATCACACTGACCACTCAAGGAATCCTAATTCACCAAGAATTAGTTAACAGGAGATTACTAAGATGCTTCTTAACAAGCAGATTACTCCTAAGTTTAAGTACAAAAGAACACACAAGTGTTCAAGCAAGATGTGAGCAGCAGCTCCTTGCTATTCTAAGAAACTACACAGATGTATAAAGATTTGACAGTTGTTGACATCTTGTAGATCTTCTTCTTCTTCATCTTCTTGGGTGAGCAAGCTTTGAGCAACAACTCCTTGCTTCAGATCTTCAATGTAGCGCTGACGAGAAGGTGGTTGATGACTTGACTGATCTTCAATGTTGTCTTCTTCATCAACAGCTTTTGTACCAATTTGTTGTTGTTGTGTAGAATGTTGATCTTAAGCTCCAACAACAATGGCCATGTGTAAATGGTGATAGCTTTTGATATTCTAAGTGTTACAATGAGAACTCATCGTTGTTGCTATCTTCACACAATGACTTGATCAATTCATCTTTTTTGGAATGAATCAATGCCTTCAGAAGCGAGAACTATTTCCTTTAAATAGTACAGTAGAAATATAGTCGTTTGAAATACTGTTGGCTGTTGGAAAAGAGATGTTGTGTAATAATTAGTTGTACTGACACATCTCCTTTTTTCTATGGGAGAAGTGACGGGATATATCTTTCTTGGGCGCCGTGTACAGTTACTCACAATGGTAACATGTGACTTCTGAACTTCAGAGGCTTCTGATGATTAATTGATGAAGCATGAGTAGAGTCTTCTTAATAGGATATCTGATACGTCAAGTCTTCAGTTATTTGAAGAAGTCCATTAGGAATCAGTCTTCAGAACTTCAGCACTTGTCTTTAAGCACGTTGTCTTTTACTTCTTCAAGTCTTCCGAAACTTTAGAACTTGTCCATTAGGAATCTGTCTTCAGAGTCTTCAATACTTGATCTTCAGAACCTTAATCTTCAGAACACATAAGTTTTCAGAGTCTTTCTGCCCTTGGTCTTCAGAGCCTTCCACCTTCATAACTTCAAGTCATGAGAGTCTTCAGCACTTCGGTTCTCTTCTTCAGAAGCTACGCAATCTTCAGAATCTCGACCACTTTTAGAGAGCATCCACAAGAGCATTGCATCAGCAATATCGGCATCCTTGGATCTGACTGATCACGATCAGATACATAAGCGTTCTTGCTTCTTGCGACTTGTGTCACACATAGTAACTTCACATATTTATCAATTACGCTCATCTGGCTGGTGCTTGTTGGATCTGATATTTTCTATAATTATGATCTGCACACAACACACGTTAGAACATAAAATGGTTCTTTCACAAATACGTGTTGTTATCATCAAAACATAGATTGACTTGTAGAAACAACTCTTGATCTCACACTGACTTCATCCCAGAAATAAACTGGAGGAGAGAGATTGTTTAGACGCAACATTTCTTGACGAGGAAAGAACTGACAACTCGATTGAGAGGACTTTTATCACTAGGGGATAAGACTGACGAGAGTGATAGTGATGCAATATGAATGCGAATGTAAATCAATAATGCATGATGTATGTATGTTTATGTTGACAAAACTGACGCGACATACAAACTGACGGATGAACACGACGGGATACTCGGCCACTGTGGGGGATAAAAGTACTGTTGGTTCAAGATAGCAATTCTGCCTTGCTTAGGAGAAAGTAATTCCCATGGGGAACAACCGTTGATCGGTCTTAGGAGGTAAGAACTCTGCTGGGGGTGTCAGATGAACCACGGTCTCTGACACAGCTGATCCTTCATTCAGGCGCACTGATTTAGAAGGAGTACTTTGATTTTGCACTTTGAAGCTTAACCGCCTTTGGGAGAAGCAATTGATATTCTTTCGATGTTCAACAGTCAAAAGGATTTGCCATCTTTATTAAAAGCAAAAAAAATTTACAATTAAATTCATTTTTGTTTTATTTCAAGAACCGTTGATCATGTTAAAATGTCGTCCTGTAAAGCTAAAACAAATGAGAATTATAAACAAAAGCACAAGGGCTTAAATTTTATTAATAGGATGGAAATCAGCCAAACGCGTGATTCCATAGAGTATTTACAAAGTTTAGAAAATGGTAATTTAAGGGAAAAAGGCTACATTGAAATATAACGACCACTATCCTTCTACCAACTTTGAATTCGGGACATCCTGAGCTTCTGTCGAAGATGACCTTGATCGAGATTTCTGATGGATGACATAACTGCTACTGGGGAATTTGCCCCTGTTGGACGTAGTTACTTGCCATTATCCCTAATTTTTGCCTGAATTGTACTTTGAGATTTCCAATCCACCGGGATGATTTTTGATCATGTCTCTAATTTTTGTCTGAATCGCCCTTTCGGGTTTTCAATCCACCGAGACCGAATTTTTTTAAGTTTAGGCAAAGTATTTCTTGACTACATCAACATTCGTGGGGTAGGCAAATTCCTCTCCGTCCATGGTTGCAAGTCTCAGGGCACCGCCTAAGAAAGCTTTCTTGACCACATAGGGGCCGTCATAATTCGGAGTCCACTTGCCCCGGGAATCGGTGAGAAATGATTGTATCTTTTTCAGCACAAGGTCTCCATTTCTGAAGACGCGAGGTCGAACCTTTTTGTCGAACGCCCTCTTCATTCTTTGCTGATACAACTGACCGTGGCATAGTGCCATGATTCATTTTTCTTTGATCAGGTTCAGTTCGTCGTGTCGACTTTGGCACCATTCAGCTTCTGTTAGCTTAGCTTCCATCAATACCCGGATTGATGGGATCTCTACTTCGATGGGGAGCACTACTTCCATGCCATATACTAGAGAGAAAGGGGTAACCCCTGTTGAAGTGCGGACAGATGTGTGATAACCGTGAAGAGTAAAGGGTAGCATTTCGTGCCAGTCTTTGTAGGTTACAACCAATTTTTGAACGATCTTCTTGATGTTCTTGTTAGCCGCTTCCACCGCGCCGTTCATCTTGGGTCGGTAGAGAGATGAGTTATGGTGTTCGATTTTGAACTCTGCGCACAACTCTTTTATCATCTTATTGTTCAAGTTAGATTCATTATCTGTAATGATCTGACTCGGAACACCATAACAATAAATGATATTGTTTTTTATAAATCGGACTACCACTTGTCGGGTTACATTAGCGTATGACGCTGCTTCGACCCACTTGGTGAAGTAATCAATGGTTACCAGGATGAATCGATGTCCGTTGAAGCTTTGGGCTCAATCATGCCGATCATGTCGATTCCCCATATGGAAAAAGGCCATGGGGAAGAAAGAACTTTGAGATGTGTAGGCGGTACATGGATTTTGTCGGAGTATATCTGACACTTGTGACACTTCCTCATGTACTTGTAGCAATCGGATTCCATTGTCAACCAATAGTACCCTGCTCTTAGAATTTTTCTTGCCATTGTATGTCCGTTGGCATGAGTGCCAAATGACCCTTTGTGAATTTCCTTTATCAGCATGTCTGCTTCTAGTCTGTCTACGCATCGGAGCAAGACCATGTCAAAGTTTCTCTTATAGAGTGTATCACCGCTCAGGAAGTAGCTTCCAGCCAGCTGTCTAAGAGTTTTTCTGTCTTTCCTTAGTGCCCCAGGTGGGTACTCTTGTTTCTGAAGGAAGCATTTGATATCGTGATACCAAGGTTTGTCATCTATGACTGCTTCAATCATGAAGACGTAAGTGGGCCGTTCAAGGCGCATTATGTCAATCTTAGGTAAGTCATTCCATTGACCTACACTAATCATGGAAGAGAGGGTGGCTAAGGCATCAGCCATGTGATTCTTCTCACGAGGTATATGATGAAACTCGACTCTGTTGAAGAAGGGTAACAACCTTGTTACGTAATCTTTGTACGGAATCAATCCTGATTGGTATGTGTTCCAATCTCCTTTAATATGATTGATAACCAAAGCGGAGTCGCCATATACATCCAAGTTCTTGATCCTCAAATCAACCGCTTCTTCGAGACCCATGATACAAGCTTTGTATTCGGCCTCGTTGTTTGTGCACTTGAATGTGAGTCTGGCGGTGAAAGGAATATGGGTACCCTGAGGTGTTATGATGATTGCCCCAATTCCATTTCCGTAATGATTGACAGCTCCGTCAAAGATTAGTCCCGATTGGGAACCTGGTTCTGGCCCTTCACTGGGTAGGCGTTCATCGCAGTCTTTCATTTTTAGATACATGACATCTTCGTCTGGGCGTGGTAATCTATGTCATATTCTGATAGCAACATCTGCCAATGGGCAATCCTCCCCGTGAGAGCAGGTTTTTCAAATACATACTTGATTGGATCCATTTCAGAGACTAGCCAAGTAGTGTGACGAATCATGTATTGGCGAAGACGTTTGGCTGCCCAAGCCAAAGCACAACATGTTTTCTCAAGCATAGTGTACCGAGTCTCGCAGTCGGTGAATTTCTTGCTCAAATAGTAGATGACAGCCTCTTTCCTTTTTGTTTAGTCTTGTTGGCCAAGTACACAACCCATTGAGTCTTCCAAGACTGTTAAATATATGATTAGTGGTCTTCCTTCCACTGGAGGTGATAGTATCGGTGGGTTCAACAGGTATTCCTTGATACGGTCGAAGGCGGTTTGGAAATCTTCTGTCCAAACGCAATCCTGATTCTTTTTTAGTAATTTGAAAATTGGAGCACATGTCGCGGTCATGAGGAATATGAATCTGGAGATGTAGTTCAAACGTTCCAGGAATCCTCTGACTTGTTTTTCAGTTTTCGGAGAAGGCATTTCTTGAATGACCTTGACCTTGTCAGGATCAACCTCAATTCCTTCCTGGCTGACGATGAACCCTAAGAGTTTCCCTGAACGGACACCGAAGGTGCACTTGTTGGGATTCAAGCGGAGTTTGTACTTTCTCAACCGCTTGAATAGTTTTGACAGATGGGTCACATGCTCTTTTTCTTCTTTTGATTTAGCAATCATGTCATCGACATATACCTCAATTTTCTTGTGTATCATGTCATGAAACAGAGTAGTCATGGCCCTTTGATAGGTTGCCCCGGCGTTCTTCAAATCGAATGGCATTACCTTGTAACAAAAAGTACCCCATGGGGTAATGAACGAAGTTTTCTCCATGTCTTTCGGTGCCATTTTTATCTGATTATAGCCTGAGAATCCAACCATGAAGGAGAAAACTTTGAACTTTGTTATACTGTCTACCAGCATGTCAATGTGTGGTAAGGGAAAGTCGTCCTTTGGACTTGCCTTGTTCAGATCTCTGTAATCCACACACATTCTGACCTTTCCGTCCTTCTTTGGAACTGGTACGATGTTGGCTAACCATTGAGGATATTCTGACGTAGCGAGGAAACCCGCGTCAATCTGTTTCTGTACCTCCTCTTTAATTTTGATGGCCATGTCTGGATGAGTCCGTCTCAACCTTTGTTTTACCGGCGGACATTTTGATCTCAACGATAGATGATGTTCCACGATGCTGGTATCCAACCCTGGCATATCCTGATAGGACCAAGCAAACACATCGGGAAACTCTTTGAGAAGTTTCGTCAAACTTTCTTTGACAGTTGGACTAAGCAGTGCCCCAATCTTGACTTCTTTTCTCTCTTCTTCTGAGCCCAAGTTAACTATTTCCAGCAACTCTTTATGAGGCTCAATGGGCCTTTCCTTTTGTCTGACTAGTCGGGAGATCTCTTCTGGAATTTCTTTGTCATCTTCTTCTTCAGCCTCAAATACCGGGAATTCAAAGTTGGGAGAAGGCATTGGATCGTATGTTTCAACGGGGTTTAAAACTAGCAATCTGCATGACGTGATGATTTGTGTTTAGAAGAGATAGAGAGAATGCAAAAGTGTGTGCAATGTATTTATTTTACTGCTTGTTTTTATTATTGAGTTGTTTTTTAGGATTACCATTTTCTGAAAAACGAAAAGAGAAAACAACAATTAATGCGAAAATTACAGAACGACGTTATTTTATTAATGAACAAGTCGATTCTTGAAACTACAGCCCTATAAAACAAAACTCTGTCGCTTTGGGCGAAGTGAATAGGAAATTTACAGAAAGCGAACCCTATTAAAACATCTGTTTCACCTGGGCAGGGTGAAAGGTTAAAGACGGAAATTACTTTGACTTATGAACAATCTTCGGAACATCGACATCAACCCATCGGCGGCGAACTCCTCAGTGAATCACAAAGTCCGGTACCTTCCTTGATTTGTCATCAGAAATAACGCTGATTTCTGGTGGAGCAGGATCATTGGAATCTGTCTCCTAGGCAGAGTTGTCGTAGGAGGATTCCTCTGTTGTATTTTGCATAGTATTTGTGCTCTCAGGTATATCTCCCCATCCAGTTGGCTGGATATCTTCGAACCTAATACGAGAGCTTTCGGGAGCGGTGTACTTGACCATGTAGTCGTATTTTCCACTCGGTTGTCCCAAGGTGTCCCACACTTCTTTGGAACTGGGGGAGTCATCTCTCTCGATGACATTGACCTTAGGAAAAGCGTAGTTAATGAATTCTAGTCCGGCAAGCTTTGCCAATTCATTGTCGTACTGGATGCTTTCTGAATGACCTGAGTGTTGATCCCATGACATGGTGGGGACGCAGGTATTCTGTTTAATGATGCTCAGCTGATTTTCATTGTTCGGCTGATTTTCTTGCACCAAGTCTCCTGGGTACAGCTGCCAGATAGGCAGGCCATTCATTGGGCCATAAAAGTCGTGGTCAAAGTTCTCCTTCATCAGAGTGTCTTCCTCTAATGAGTTTGGTGGAGCACGACATCCTTCCAAATCACAATCTCCATATATCATTTCGACGTCTGACCTCGGTATAAATCTCGGACTCTGTGCGGGATAGTAAAAGGGAGTCTGTGTTTCGCCCTGAGACGTATAATCGTCCTCGTTGAGATATGACTTCCATTCTTCCTCCGTATCGGAGGAATCATCTTTATTGATGGTATGTACATCTTGAGTCACTGGTTGAAGGAAGCCTTCACTGTGGAAGAAGTTCTGGATGGGATGAAGACTTTCATCGTTAGCAGCTGTCTGGGTGCAGGTTGCAGAAAAACCAAGACCCTTCCTTGTTTTGTTATCAGTAGGAATGACAAGTTGTCCCCATCCTTTTGCATTGTTGTATTCGATCACTTCGAGAGCATCTCTGTATGAGGAAATCGAGGTTCCTTTCTCTGATTGATTCTCATTGCTCACCGACCGTGCTTGGAACTGAGTCACAACAACCTCCTCGGGTTCTACACAAGTAGATAATGACAAGTTGCTCACTAGCAAGGCTTGTTCTCCACAGACTGTGACGAGTTGGCCGTTCTGGACGAACTTTAGCTTTTGGTGGAGGGTCGAAGTGACCGCCCCAGCTTGATGTATCCAAGGTCTTCCTAATAAACAACTGTATGTTACCCGGATGTCCATGACCTGGAAAGTGACTTGGAAAGTATGAGGACCAATAGTTATGGGAAGGTCGACTTCGCCGATAACCATTTTTCTGGATCCGTCAAATGCTTTGACGACGACCTCGCTGGTTTTCATCGGTGGTCCTTTGAATGATAATTGCATCAAAGTAGACTTCGGCATAACATTCAGGGCTTACCCGGTGTCTACTAGTACGCTGGCTAAAGCATCATCCTGGAAGTTGACTGTAATGTTGAGCGCCATATTATGACGACGACCTTCTTCAGGTAATTCCTCATCACTAAATCCCAAGCTATTGCAGGAAGTGATGTTAGAGACAATGCTATCGAACTGTCTAATTGTTACATCCTGTTCCACAAAGGCTTGCTCCAAGACTTTCTGTAGAGCCTCCCTGTGGGCTTCGGAACTGAGTAAAAGTGATAATACCGAGATCTTTGAAGGAGTTTGTAACAGCTGATCAACAATGTTGTATTCACTCCTTTGGATGAGCTTTAGCATCTCATCATTATTTTTCGAAAGGTCGGAATTACTGGATTGACCGACTGGTGGATTGGGAACTTCTGTCTGAGGTTCCTTTTCTTTGTTGGGTTCTCCAACTCCTCTGTTGAAGATTCTACCACTCCGTGTTACTCGACTGATGTCTGCAATATTCACGACGGAGGGTAACGGAATTTCCTTTCCATTCTCAATTGTTGTTGCACCGTATTTGTAAGGGATAACCTTAGTTGATTCATACGGTAGCGGACCCGGTAGATAGATGACTATGGGAGCCTTCTGATTTTTCTGACCATCGTAAGTAATTTCGATCCATTCCTGGTTGGGAACTCTCGATTCGTCAAGTAGAGGGATGATGGCACAAACATCCCTAGCCCTCTGATGATCAGAGATTACAACAACGTCCTCGATTTGATCAACAAAGTAGTTGACTGATCCAGAACCTGACCATGGTTGAATCTCTTTGTGGTCTAACTGACTTTGACGGGGTTCTCGCATGAGGTAGCATCCTTGATTATCCACTGAGCAAACTCCACACCGCTCATAGTTGTGTAGTGGCATCTGGCCACGTCCGCTTTGAATATAGTGTAACCTTACTAGATCTGTTTCCATCGATCGAACATCCTGAATATGATATCTAGTAGGATTCCCATTAGTGATACTGATTTGCTGGGTGTCTTCATCCATATAGATTGGAACCACCAGTGGTTCAACAAGTGCTGAAGTGTTTCCTGGACAAGGGCACAGCCCTGATCGTCTTCGCAACCCGCTTTACAACCCTGATAATCATGTGACACCAAGAACCCGAGCTGGACCTGTTTAGCATGTAACTCCACCAGGCTGGTATTCATCAAGTGAATATCGAAGATTTGAATCATGTTGATTTGATAATGATTCCTATCATGGTAGTCTTGAATCCATCCAATATCCATCTGACGCTGGAGGGCCTCTTGTACAAAAGAGCATCCCTGTTTGTTTACCGAGCAAGTCAGGCAGGAATTATAATCGTGACGTGACAAATTATGATACTGGCTTTTCCTTGAGTGTATTGCCACCAAGTTGACATTCATCGCACGGATATCGTGGTTTTTAATGATGTTGGAATTCGTATAAACCATGTTAACTCTACGAACTCGGTGCTCTTGGATCCATCCGAGATCCATCTGTTCCTGTAGAGCTGATTGCACCACAGAACATCCTTGATTGCTTTTAGAGTAGATATCACACTGGTGATAATTATGAGGTGGCACATGGCCATATCCACTCTATCTACAATGCATCTTGACCAAGTTGGCCTTCAACAAGAGTACATCATGAATTTGATAGATGTTGTTAGACTCTTCCTCTATCAAATTGACTGTAGCCTTCTCGTGTTGAGGCAGTGGGTTCGTGAGAACATTCGGATTCGTATCTTTGAACGATAAGACCCCGCTCCTAACAAGCTTTTGCACGTCGAATTTGAAACTGAGACAGTTTTCTATGTTATACCCTGGTCCTCCTTAATGGTAAGGGCAAGTCTGATCCACCTTAAACCAAAAAGGCAGATTTTCCGATACTATAAGAGGACACTTAGTTTGGACATGCCCCTTGTCTAACAGTAATGGAAATAGTTCTGCGTATGATACGGGTATAGGATCAAATCCTGATGGCCGCGTTGTACGGTTGTTGTTGTATTGAGGACGAGCCTGCTGAAGAGGTTATTGTGTCCTTTGCTAAAATTGCTGTTGATTCGGTTGGCTCTGCGCAACCTGAGGTTGATACGTAGGAATAGGCGCAGGGTTGATAGCAGGAGTTACAACTGCTACTGGTTGCTACCGTCGCCTTTGCTTTCTGAGAGAGATATTCCCAATATCTTGATCTTTTTTCTTAGGGAGAGCACTACCGTATCGTTTTGTACTACTTGATGATCCAACGTCTTTTACTAAACATCCTTCCCGGACGGTCTCCTCAAGACGAACTCCCATGTCCACCATCTCGGTGAAGTCACGGGCGCACTGGCGACCATTCTGTCGTAGTAAAATGAGCTTAAGGTCTTTAAGAAGATTTTTTTCATCATTTTTTCCTCCAGAGGTGGACAAATTTGAGCGGCAATCTCACGCCATCTCTGAGCGTATTCCTTAAAGGTTTCCTTGTCCTTTTGTGACATTGATCTGAGTTGATCTCTGTCTGGTGCCATGTCTAAATTGTATTTATATTGTTGGACGAAGGCAGTGCCAAGATCTCTGAACGTGCTAACCGTAGTGGGGTTTAAACCCATGTACCATTTTAATGCGGCACCAGTTAAACTATCTTGAAAGTAGTGAATCAGTAGATCCTGGTTCTCTGTATGAGCTGACATTCGCCGAGCGTACATCACCAGATGACTCTGAGGGCAAGAATTACCCTTGTATTTTTCAAAGTCGGGAACCTGGAATTTGTGCGGGACTTTCACATTGGGGACCAAACAAAGGTCTGCGGCGTCTTTTCCAAATAAATCCTGACCGCGAATAGCTTGCAGTTCCTCCTGTATTTCCAGGAACTACTCCTGGAATTCATACATTCTATCGAACATACTTTCCTTTCAACCATAAGGTATCTGTGGAATCTGTCCTTCCGGGACAGTGTGCACCACAGGGGGCGGTACCGTTACCACGGCAGTGAATCTTGGCGTTTCCCAAAGTTTATAACCTTCAGGAGTCCTTATTATGTCTCTGGCATCCTCACTTTCCCGAAGTTTGTAACCTTAAGGCCCAGCGGCTTCTGCTATGATTCCCTGATCTTCAGTGATAGGCAGAATATATCCTTCCAGGATATAGTTAACAGGCATGCCCCAGGGACGATCTTTCGGCATTTGATACCTAGGATCATACTTCTCCACTGTGGGCGTTGAGGTGATCTCTGAGATCACAGTTCTTTGTAGCTGAGCTTCTGCCATGGCTTGCATGTCGTTACGAAGCTTTCTCATATCCTCTCTCAGAGCGTCGATCTCTTCTTTCAACTCTATGTTCTCTTCCTCGAGATCATCCATCTTTTTCTAACGATTGGCCAGAGTATTGTGCGAATGAGACAGTTTGACTCTAGAACCGAGACACAAACGTGAGATTCGTAGGTAAGAAGAATACATGACGTGAGAATGATGAATGCAATGATTATATTAATTGTTTTTTTTTGTTTAATCAAAATAAACTTCGACAATTAGATTGCAAATATAAAACAGTGGGGAAACCCTCGTTTTATTGAATTCAAAGGATTGCAGAAATGGAAATACAGTAAATTACAAGGTACGGAAATAGAAACCTAAGCTAATGGGTCCCGAGCCCTCTCTGAGGAGAACTCGGGTGCTGATTCTGGTACTTTCCTTTTCTTGGATCGGGGCTCTTGGGCGGTTGTCGGGTTGTCATTCCTTTGCCAAGTGAAAGGAGCGAGCAAATTCCTTTGGTCATCCTGATTTTCTACAGCATGTTGCTCCAAAATATCAATTAGAACATCCTTATCCTTCAGCAGTTGCTGTATTTTGGTACACTCCACATTGAGAATGCGGTATTTGTTCTTCCAAGACCTCCTCTCCTGTTGAACTTTGTTGAGAGTAACCTGAAGTTTTTCCGTTTCAGTCATGAAGTATATGACATATTCCCTTGGAGGAAGAACTCCGTGACGAGGATAAGGCATCTTTAGCTTGAGAGCTCTAGTTTGTACCCAGTGGAGATAAGGCTCCACCGAGACACAATCCGGTTTTCCTAGAGACTCCCGTTCTTTCTTATGAACATGTTTCCAAGCGTGTACTATTTCCATCTTTAGTGCCCTGTCATTTTCTCCTTCCTTGAAGAAAAGACCTTCCAGATGAGCATTACGCGGGACATGCCTCATTGGGTATCTAAATCGACGACGAACTAAAATTGGATGATAATTGATTCCTCCCTTAGTTCCTATGAGGGGTACATTGGGGAAGTTTCCACAACGGTCAATGATCCTGATCCCGTCATAGATTCAATTGTACCAATCGATGTCAGAGTTGGTAAGAGACATGATTTTTGCTACCAACGTAAGGCACTCTTATTATCCCAAAAAGCGGTAAACTTAGGCAAATGGGAGATAAACCATTTATATAGCAGGGGTACACAGCACGTGATTATTCCTCCGCTGTATAAATTCCTTAAGTGTATAGAATGATACACATCTGCAAGTAAGGTCGGTACAGGGTTTCCAATTAGGAAAATCTTAAGGGCATTGATATCGACGAAGTTATCAATGTTGGAAAACAGAAATAACCCGTAGGTGAGTAAAACAAAGATGCTTTCGAAAGCAGTCATGTTCCCTATACTAGCAAAGTGCAGAGCCTTCTTTACCAGAAACTTGGCTGGTAAACCTGGGATTCCTCCCTTGGTGGTCAGGTGAGTCTTGACTTCTGAATCACCCAAATAGATTGCTCTTGCAATCATTTGATCCTTTGGAAATTCTTCCTGTACAGAAAAGGGAGCTTGATCAGTAATGGGTAGATCAGTCAGATGAGAATACTCCTCCAGCGTTGGTGCGAGCTAGTAATTCGGGAATGTGAAACAGTGATAGACCGGATCGTAAAACTGAACGAGTGCCTCCAGGATTCCCTCAATTACATGGACCCTTAACAGAGGTAGCAGACCTCCGTACTTGGCTCTGAAAGCATCAGGGTTAGTGATCATCCTTGCTAATCCTCTCAAATCCCCTAGTTTTGGAACCTTTAAGGTATACTTGTGAGTTTTTTTTCTACCGAAATCCATGAGCGCAATCCTTTTCTCTCTGACATTTGCAATCATTGTCTTAGTTTAATTTGAAAAAGAGAGACTAGAAGAGAAAATTTTTTTTGCTTAATGTTTTTTTTTAAATGAATGCATGATTGCAGCACACAAAAACATAGAAAACACATGGGGTCAAAGGGTCAGTGTCATGAAGTCAAGGCTCTACCCATCCCAAAGGTTTATACTAGTGACTTTTGTACCTGTCTCTCAAAATCATTGATTCTTGTCAAGATAACATCAGCGGGCCGGGAACCGTGCTAGGTGATGTATTTCGAAGAATCTCATAAGAAGGTAGTATCGCGTGACAACTATTTCCTATAGCTTCCGCACTACTGAAAGAGGTTTTCCTAGGTGTATACTCAATCTTTCCACATGCGGCATCACACGCATTCCCATTAGCAAAAAAATAAACACAGATATCAATTAGGAAAAACAGTATATATATTTGTCCTAATGTCCTAGACTTTTTAAGAGCAATGAATCCTATGATCCTAACAGAAAATGGCTCCCCGACGGAGGCGTCATTCTGTGGTACCTTCCCAACTTAAAGGTTTTTTTTACCTAAGATCCTAGTGAGGGCCGATCCTAGCAATAATGACATTCCCCGATGGAACCGTCATTCGGTGATACTTTGTGAACCCAAGGACTCGTCCCAAGAGAAGATTTCAACCAGAGAGGTAAGAGAGACAAGATTCCTTTGTTTGGCCCCACGATGGGCACCATTTTTCCTGTAAAATTTTCTAAACTTAAGGTTTCCTCCTAAGAGACGGGAGAAGAACAAGTCTCTCCCACTGTGGTCGCCATTTTTCTATAGCGCGGTTTTTGTGGTTTTGAATCACTATCGCTTTGGTACTACAGTTCGATTCATTTTTTATCCTATTGAAGCTGATGAAGGAAGGGAAATAGATGTCTCCAATTAACCCTGCTTGCATACTGAGGTTAAACAGTCAAAACTGTTGGTTTACAGATACGACTTTAGTTCATGGGTCTCTCTCTGCTTATTTTATTCAGAACGAATTACCGGGACTGTTCATGGGGAATTTGTTGGGATACTGTGCTAGATTGGTTGGAGGTAGGGGACTTTGGGGTTTTTTGATTAGTGTGCTCGCTAAGATTCTTTTTCAACCTTATGTCTACGTATTCCCGGGATAGGGAAATCAGAGCGATCGTAGTTCCTCCTATTCTATGGGAGGAAAGGGTGTTTTAGTATCTTGTTCAAAGCCCAAGAAATGAAGCTAAAGGTGGTTTGTATCTTGTTCAAAGCCCAAGATGTGAAGCTGAAGGGTCTATTTGTATCTTGTTCGAAGCCCAAGATGTGAAGCAAAAATGGTGTTGATTTTAGAGATAATTTGTCATCTCTAAAGGGGTCTATTTGTCACAATTGTTGGATGACTGCTTATAAAGGAGAATTACTTTAACTGGGATATGCGAATCCAGCAATGCCATAATTTCCTTTATAGGGGATTTTCAACCTGAAGGAGAAGACTTTAAGTCAGTTTAAAGCAATACCATCTTTCTTTAGGAATTTCTCATGCTAAAAGTGGGACAGTGGCGTGGATGTAAATAATCCAGAGGCTTGCCGCTTACAGCAATTAGACGAGGAAAAGGAGTTATTGATGTTTGTATACTGTGAACGAGGAACAACTTTCAATGCTAAAAGGTCGATTGGCTCAACCAGGGTTTCCTTATACAAAGCCTAATAGGAGGCTATTGACCCAACAAGAGGGTGCTTTTATGTGTCTCGTACGAAGCCCTAGAGAGAGGCTAAAAGGGTTTGACTCAACAAGAGAGTCTTTTATACTCACCAAGTGAGTGATTTGTATCTCGTACAAAGCCCGAGATGGAGGCTAAAAGAGGATTGACTAAACAAGAGAGTCTTTTATACTCAACAAGAGAGTGATTTTGTATCTCGTACGAAGCCCGAGATGGAGGCTAAAAGATGTTTGACTCAACAAGAGAGTCTTTTATACTCAACAAGAGAGTGTTTTTGTATCTCGTACGAAGCCCGAGATTGAGGCTAAAATGTTGACTCTGCTGGGGAGAATCATTGTACAAAGCCCAAGATGAGGCTAGAGTTACTGTTTCAGTTGAGTGACAGGTCCAGTATGTTGGTTAAAAGAGAAAATCAGTTCTTATATGGGTAATGTTGTACTCATGGATTTGATCTGAGGACCGGGATTATTTCCTGTTCTTTAAGGAAACGGGGAATCCGAAGGGTATTGAGACTGCCCAAGTCTACGGGTGTTTTTCCCTATTTTTGAAAGGAACTTGAGAATGTCTTCGAGACTCAAGGAGGTTAGATTGTCCAAGTCTAGAGTTTTATCTTTTGTACTATGCTTAAGAGAGATCAAGAGACAGTACATTTACGGTAGAAAGATCTAGACTCTTTGAAAGACTATTCTATTAAGATGACTAATTTCTATTCCTATACCTTTAAGAGGTCGTCGGGACAATTTGTACGAAGCCCGAGAGGAGGCGAGAAAAACTTTTAAGAAGCCGACGGGACAATTTGTACGAAGCCCAAGAGGAGGCTATCTTCCCGGAGGAAGAATCATTATATGAAGCCTAAGAGGAGGCTATGAACACTTCTAAGAAGCCGACGGGTCCTTGTACAACGCCCAAGAGGAGGCGGGGATGCTTTTAGGAGGCCTGGGGTCCTTGCACTAAGCCCAAGAGGAGGCTGATGAACAGTTCCATAAGGGGGTTTCACTTGGAACATTGGCCTTCTGTATATGAACTGTTCAAGGGGGAGATTTCTTAGATCTAGTTATCTAAAATCTGTTGTAAAAGAAAATTCTCATGGTTTAGGTTATGTTGAAATATCCGGGAGAACGTCGGATGTAAGGAGACGAGGTTTTGTCTAGTTCTAGACGTAGTTGCCGGGGAAACTCAAAATATCTATACTAGTATTACACAGTCGATATGAGTTTATGAAAGAAGACTTACAGTGAAACAGCCCCACAATACAGTTATATACATATGAAAGCGGTATATGAAAGCGGGTAAACACTTACTCGGTTGTAGAGCTTCCATGTTGTATTGTTAGTTGTTCAACAAAGAGATTAAAAACAACAGTATGTTACAAAATCAAAGGAGAAATTTCTTTTTGAAAGGAAAATTGGGGCTTATAGCTCAAGGAGAGGCCCAGGGTTTTATCAGTGATCGCACTGTCGTTTTGTACAGGGACTTATACAAGTGACTGAGGCCCAAGAAAGGTTTTCTGTACAAGGGGATGGGTCTTACACTCTCCCAAGAGGCCCAAAAATGATTGAAAGTGAACAAAGATGGGTCTTATAGCTCAAGGAGAAGCCCAAATGGTTTGTTTTAAACGGACGATCGCGCCGGGATTTTTTGAAAACGCAGCGGGTCTTATACAATGACTGAGGCACAAAACTGGTTTTGGTTTTCAAAGGGGGTTGGGTCTTACACTCTAATAGAGGCCCAAAGTTTGAAAATGTTTTGTGAGGGTGAAAATCAAAGAAACCCTAATTTTGCTTTTCTTTAAAAGTAAATATTTAAAGAAAAATCAAATAAAAAATGATAAAAATGCCAAATAAGTTTGAATAAACCATTTGTGATTTTTTGTTTAAGGTTTGAAAAATGAGGGATTAATCACAAGATGAATTAAAACATTTGGTTTTGATTTTCAAAGTAAATATTCACTTTTAAATGTTTAAAAAACAATTAAAAAGGAATTTATTCACAAAAATACTAATTATATTAAATAAGTAATATAAATCTGATTTTTTTGTGGAATAAAATATTTCAATATTTTTGTGATTTTTTGCAAAAAGAAACAATAAAAAATAATTAAAATTGAAGGAGTTATTAATTTTCCAATTAATTAATAAAACATGAAAATATTGGAAAAAATAGCAAAAATGTGAGAAAACACATAATGGTCTGGGTGGGGTTTGAACCCACGACCTCAAGGTTATAGGGCGCGCGCCTTACCACTGGGGTGGTGATACATCTGTTGATTGAAACAAACCAAGAAATAGACAAGGCTTGCCTTGTTTTCTAGGCCTGGCCAAGGCAATGCAAGGCAAGTTTTGGCTCAGAAACGTGAATGCCATAACTTTCTCATTTCTCCATGGATTGAGACAAAATTTAGGTCTATCCGGCCTAGAATTTCACAAGGAATCAAATGGTGGTGGTAGTTTTTCAAGATCATGTCCCCATTTTAAAACCCGATAGTGGTTTTGAAATTGGCCTCCAATTGTATTTTCTGTGCTATCTCATGATACAGGCAAGAATTGCATGGAAATTTGGTGCAAACACAACCCATATAACAGGTACAAGATGTGCATGATCAGTGGACCTCAAAGCAATGCATATTTTGGAAAGTTCAAGTCATGATGCTTACCTTTTTTTGAGCTTTTGGAGTTTTTTGTGCAATCTGCCAAGTTTCTTGTTCCAGAAATGGTTTGATGCTTTGGACACTCTTAAATGATCTTTTAGAAGCTTTTAGGATGGTTGGAATCAGCTGGAAACCTCAGGGATGAGTTTGAGCTCTTTCTTGCAAAAGGGACAAAAGTGGCCAAAATAGCAACTCCCTCAAATGGTGTTCCAGATGGGGGGAACCATTTGGGAGAGTTCAAGGATAATATTTGGAGTGTGTTTGAGGTTTTATCTGGTTTGGAAAGTGACTGATTCAAGACATGGCTTGAAAAATGCACAAAAAGGCCTATTTTGAGGTTTTGAGAGGTGACTTTGAGATTTAAGGATTACAGGTCACTTGTGTGAGTTTGGACAGCTTAGATATGACATATTAGATGTGTTTGGATCATAAGCTGTGGTGGAATTGCTCTCTAACTCAAAAACTCAGAGTTACCTTGCTAAAGAAGGTATTTTTTGCCTAGAGAAAGAGATTTTGAGGAAAGCATCTGTTTGATGGCTTTGGCGTACTCAAACTAAGCACAAATGAGCTCTATTTATAGTAGAGCAAGTTTTTTTTGGGATCAATAGTGAATGGAAACTGCAGCAAAGGTTTGGCCAATGTTGATCAATAGGAATCCAAGTCTCCTCTAGCCATTGACTAGAGGTTAGAGCACAGAGCTGTGGTTCCCTAGTTGTTGGATCATTCTTGACTGAATTCAGTTGCAAATGTGTCAGTCCATGCCACCTTGGTGCATCCATTAAATGCTCTAATCCAAAATTGGAGTCTTGTCCCTCTTTTAGGGATTTCTAGGTTTGGCGTGCTACTTCTTGTTCCAAAGACTTTGGAGGCTTGGATCAGTGTTTGTTCCCTTTAGATTTGATCCTCAGATGTGTCCAAAGTGATGACAAGGCTTGGAATTATCTAATTTTGCCAAATCGAGCAAAAATACAAAATTCTGCCTAGCCTTGGCAGTTTTCAGCAAGGCATATTGCCATTGTCATATCTCATGGCTCAAGTGGAATTTGATAGAGTTCTTGGCCATTTTGGAAAGCCCTCATATGATACAATAACTGTTTGATCATAATTGGTTTTGATACCTTTTGGATCCAAGTGAAAAATGCCCCTACATTTGGAAAAAAAGTGAAGGCAGATTCTGACTTAGTGAAAATTTCACTAAGTGTTGGAAAAAGTGGCATTTCATGTTTTCAGCCACTTTGATCATTCCATAACTCAAAATCCTTAATGAATTGGAATGAGGTGTAGTTGAAGCTTTTGTAGAGGGCTACAAATCCAGCTTTGGATGGGAAGAAATGGCCTTTTGGTTTAGGAGTTATGATCCTCCAAAGTTGGTACCCTAGCCACTTTGTTCCATAACTTAGAAAATTTTCTAAGTTTTTTATGGTTACCCCTTTTACAAGTTATCCCACTTTTCTTGATTTTTCTTGATGAATGATGATCCAATCATACATTAACATCATTTTGGGGTCAAAGAACCATAATTGTGAAAATTCTCAAAAAGTCAAAGTTTGACTTTTGTGCACAGTTGACTTTTTGTCAGATGAATTCCAAACTGTGCGATCCTCTATGAAATCAAGTCCTTGACCTAAATCAAACTTGATGGATTGATTTCATAGGTGTTATAGGGTGTATTGAATCATGTCCTAGGGTTTGGGAGCATGTCCTGGTCAAAAGTCAAAGGCACAGTTGACTTTTCCTATGAAACCCTAATTGTGGTTCAGATGAAATTGAAACTTGTTGCTCAAGCTTCTTAGAATAATCCATTGTTACAAATGGATCAATGTGATGTATTTGAGACCCTCAAATCCCCTCTTGGGGTCTTGGCTCATGTTTTGTCCCAAAAGTCAACTTAGGGGTGAATTAGGTCAAGAAACCCTAATTCCTGATTTTTTGATGAATGCATCCCCTAAGGCTAAATTGACTTGATGATTGGGTTCATGAGATCCCTTGGAGCATCATAGGTTATGCTTTGAAGCATTGGCTTATGCCCACAGGAAAATTTCCATCTGGAGGCCCTGGTCGACCAAACCCTAATTTGGTGACACTGGCGATCTTAAGGCTTGATCCACCTAGAAGGGAGAAGCCTTGTGCTTAATCCTTGAAGTGGGAGTCCTCTTGATCCTTTGTGGATGTTTAAGAGGCTAGAAAAGTTGAAGATCATGTCATTTCTTGATTGATCCTTTGTCTAAGAGCTCTGAGAGGGCTTGAAACCCTAAGTCTGATTGTAGTGGATGCTCACCCATCTTTGGGGAGACCAATGAGGTATGATGGTTCATCCATATTGTGATGATGATTTGCACAATGATGGGAAGTCTTAGTGGTCAAAATTTGGGGTATGACACAAGACACTTATTTATGTAACCGCACCATGAAAGCATTGCTCCGAAAATATAGAGTTGTGCACAGAGTCTCTACAGCATACCATCCCCAAACTAATGGGCAAGCTGAGATCTCAAATAGGGAGATCAAACAGGTTTTAGAGAAAATGGTGCAGTCAAAACAGGAAGGATTGGAGCCGTCGTCTAGAAGACACTCTTTGGGCTCAAATAACAACTTTCAAGACACCTATAGGGATGTCTCCTTATCGACTTGTTTTTGGTAAGGCATGTCATCTTCCTGTAGAGATAGAACACTGTGCATATTGGGCGGTAAAAAGTTGTAATTTGGAGATGCAACAAGCATGTATAGAAAGAAAACTCCAATTACAACAACTTGAAGAGCTTAGACTAGAGGCTTATGAAAGCTCTAGGATTTATAAAGAGCAAACTAAGCACTTTTATGATAAAATGGTTTCTAGGAAGGAATTCTCTGTGGGCCAACAGGTTTTACTGTTTAACTCTCGCCTTAAGCTTATGGATGAGAAACTTTGATCCAAGTGAATCAGCGCTTTTGTTGTTACTAATGTTTTCCCTCATGGTGCAATAGAGATTAAAAGTGTAGGTACTGACAAGGTTTTCAAGTCAATGGGCAGTGCATGAAGCTATTCCATGAGATTTCGGTGCCTGAAGATACACCCATAGAAGAGCTTTCCTTGGAAAATCCACTTACTCTACAACTTATCCAGGGAGCACTTCTTCCCTTTCCTCACTCTTAATTAATAATTATGTCCTTTCATTGAGGACAATGCATGTTTTAAGTGTGGGGGAGGGAACCAATTCTATGTTTTGCTTTAATTTTATGTTTTGCTTTCTTTATTTTCTTTCTTTTAAAAAAAATAGCATGTTTTTTCTTTGGTTTTTGAGTTACACGTATGGGTTTTGTTCTTAGCTCTCTTGACTAAAGACTTGTGATGTGATGTGATTGATTCCTTTTTGTGCATTCTTAGTGTGACATGTAGGACTAAACTCTGAATTGTACATCATTAGTGGTAGATCACTAAACCTTGTGAGAATTTGAGCCTAATAATGGATAAAGCATAAAAACATCTATTCCTTTTTCTTTCTTGTGTTTTCACTCATGTTTGTTAGTCTCTAGAATTTGAATTGACTCTGTTGAAGCTTTTTGTTTACTTGTGCACATTGATATGATAAAGGCAACTTGTTTTTGTTTTATTTTTAGCACTTAGCCAAAAAGCTAACCCTGAAAAATATTATCCCTTGTTGGAAACCCCTTTGAGCTTGTTTATCCTTTTTTTTGTTTAAAACTCATTACAAGCCGAAAGCGAAAAACAAAATTATCACCCTAATCAAGGGGTCGAAAGAGTTTTGTATGAGGTTTTGTAGGGTTGAACAATACAGTTGTGATGTTTCAAAGTTTGGCAGAATATATATATATATATATATATATATATAGAAAAAGAAAAAAAAAAGAGAAAAGAAAGAAGGATGTCAATACATTTTCCTTCTGAAAAAGAAAAAATATAAATAAATACAAAACAAAACAATAACAAAAAGAGGAAAATATGGGAAAGTTGATGTTTGAAGGTTATTAAAGTGTTTTTAGTTCAATTCCATAATGCTCCTTCAATTTTCTTTTGACCCTTTGAGTTTTAGCCTAGTACCCTTTAGGATTTATCCTACCCTTACCTTGGCCACGTTACAACCTAAATAAAAGTCCTTTTGATCTTTGTGTGTATGTATTTCAAGTGGATTTATAGTCTTTTCAAGCTTATAGTAGTATTAACTTTCATGTTGTGCTTTGAGTGTAAACAGTTAGCCTAAACACTTGAGAGTTGAGTGAATTATATCTTGTGAGGATCCTGCTACTTTTGATGTGTTCTTCGGTAAGTTATTTTCGTATTTGTTTTGAATGTCACAAAAGAGTTGGTCACTAACACCATATTCTTGAAGCTTAGACTTAAAACTCTACTTGTACCTTGTATATTGAATACCTTTGGAAATGCATGCTCTGCTTTGTTTTGTTTAAAATTTTTGAATTTATCATTTTGCTCGGAGTGCAAAAGTTCAAGTGTGGGGGAATTTGATCAGTGCATTTTAATGCACATTATCTTATGTTTGTACTTAGCCATTCCTACAGTTTATTTGAGTGTTTTTACTATTTTAATGTGTTTTTCATATTTAAGTTTGTTTCTACCTTTATTTTATTTTCGCAGCTTATTTTTCAGCATTAACACTTATTTGATTCCTTTCACTGAGCATGTCATAACTTGGGCTACGGGATGTCGTTCTGCGCGTTCTACCAGTCGATGAAAAGCTAAGACAGAGAGCTACAACTTTCATGTTTTACAAAGAAGCTGATTCGGAGTGAAATATGGTCAAATAAGTCGTTGAAATCAAAGCCCAAATTTTGATTTTAGAAAACAATTTGTTTCGGGTTGTTTTATGGGTCTGGTTTATGTTTCCGACCCAGTTTGAGTTAGTGGTGAAAAACC
Source organism: Lathyrus tuberosus (assembly GCA_022829125.1). NCBI lineage: Eukaryota > Viridiplantae > Streptophyta > Magnoliopsida > Fabales > Fabaceae > Lathyrus > Lathyrus tuberosus. Next base: position 18,112,456 of record JALAZF010000066.1, on the reverse strand, counting down.
TTTTTTTTATAAGGTTTTCAACCGTACAACGATTACCTACCTTTTTAGCGTTCACGAATTTTACCTTTGCGTTTAACGATTGTAATGGAGAACTAAACTCCTTGGGTTGATCTACTGTAGTCACGCCTCCATCATACTTGGAGGTTCTTATGTTTCTCAATTAAATTTTTTTTCCTTTCATTTCTTCTCTTTGATTTGTTGCTTGCTTAATTCAACTTTTCTTAGAGTTGATTGATTTATTTCGATGATTGTATGTTCCTATAACTTTTACTCGTTGTTTACGTCGCTTTGTCGTTAAATCGTGTTTCTATATCGTGTTTGCTTAATTCGCGATTGTGTTTATCTGTTTGCTTAATTCAGAAATTAGGAATATATATCTTGCAGTATCCATTGCGCTTGTTGATTGATATTGTAATAAAAAAGGGAATAAAGTCTGCTTAGAGATTGAGAATTATTCGAATTAATGATAAGTAGGAGACCGATACGGTAGATCAGCTTATTTCATAATCACTTTTTAATAATAACTTATTTCCTCCTATTTTCTAAATTGAAAACAACCCCCCCCCCCCCCAAAATATTTTTTCAATTGGTTAAATTCTCAACAAGAATCCTTGCGATACGACATCCGAGTGTCGCTTTCCGTTACTACACTTTTATAAAACTCGTTTTTGATCCGTGCGCAACAGCGGATCAGAGGTTAAACTCTTGAGTCAAAGTATTGATTCGAGCTAGTTTGACGTCATTAGTTCCCTCATGGGCAACTTGTAATGCGTCCCACATAGCTTTAAGACTCGTACAATGTAAAACTCTATAATACTCATCAACACCCAAAGAGGAGATCAGAATATTTCTAGCTTTCCAATCATAGTTATACTTTTTCTCATCTTCTTCATTCCATTATGCTTCCGGCTTAGGTTCCACCACGTTATTCGCATTGGTCATGGTAATTTCCATGAGACCATTTTGTATAACGCTCCATACGTTCCTATCAATAGAATTGATATGCACACGCATACAATCCTTCTAATAACTATAGTTCTCAGCGTTAAAAACCGGTGCTCTATTGTAAGCCCCTTTCGGTTCGTTTGCCATTTTCTAAAAAGTTATACTTTAAGCAATAGATAAACCGATGCTCTTGATACCACTTGTTAGACGACGACAATTGATCTAGAAGGGGGGTTGAATAGATCACTACTTTTTAAAGGAGAGTCGGCGCTTAAATTTGATTTTAAAAATGTTTGCAGAATCGGCCGAGGAACCATATCGTCTAAAGTAACTGGTTACCGAAAGGACCAGATATGCGTAAGCCAAATGGAGTGATATGCTCAATGAGAAAACAAATCTCAAACTTTACTATTAATCAATATACTTGACTGCACTTAATGTTATGCAATTTCCAATGACTAATCAAAAAGTAAACCAAATTGACAAATTCACAAACACATTGCGAGCATTCAATTTATCAAACACTTGGTGTGTGAAACACCCCAAGTGATAACTTCTATGTAAATGTAGTGCAGAATTTTTCAGATACAATCAAAGTATTTGTAGAGTGTTTTCAAATCAGATTTTCAGCACAACACTATAACAAAACTTTATCGATTAATTGATTATTCACAAACGTAAACAGTTCAAAAATTAAAGAGATAGGGAAAGAGAGAACAACGCCTAATTTGTTTAGGCAGTTCCCCTTTCGTCCTCGCTTCGGGTACGTCTGCCCCCAATTCTAAATCTATAATTGAGATATCTATAATCTTGTTGCAAATTGTTTTTTACAAGAGAAGCCTTAGTTATCGCACACTCAAGATACCTCGTTGATGTTGATACTATGTCTTCTCTCCCCTTGATTCGAGTCGAATCAAGTGCCTCAAACGTGTTGAATAAACCTCCGTTTACCGCTACTAGATTGAATGTACACACCGGTCTTCAATCACTTTCGCTCGACTGATTTCAATCACACACAGTTCAATCCCAAACCTTTCTTGCACAATTCTTCAATTAACATTACTAGATTGACAGAATCCACCGTTCTTCAATCACCTTCGGTCGACTGAATTCAATGAAGTAAAGATTTGTTCCAAAAACCCCCAAATCCAATTGATCTTGGAGGACAAAACCCTAGTGGTTTTATTCAAGAAAAAACCCACTGAAAAACTCACCCTAAACAAGATACACTCCTATGTTTGGACGTTATCACCTCACTGATGCAAGAGATCAACAAAAATGGTTATGTGTAATTGTTGAGAAAATGCAAGAATGAGGATGAAGATGATGAGAGAAAACTTTCAGTGTATATCTTTCACTTTTTCTTGTTGTTATGTAAAAATGAGGTAAAATGTATATATATGATTCTATGACCAACCAACAAAAATAACAACATTTTGAAACTTAGAGAAATCATAAAAATACCAGTATTCTAGCGAAGAGTCGACCAAAAGCTCATGAGGGTCAGCCTGCACTGACCCACGACCAAGACTATGCAAGTTAGGAAGCTTTGCGTTGACCGCCACAGGGCCATGCGTCAACGCAAGCCTGATGAAAAATTACAAATACAAAAGTCATCAGTATGAGTTGACCGGATGGTCGACGTGAGCTGACCCGTGAGCATGGATTGAAAATCAACTTTCATGAGTCGACCAAAACATAGTTTGAGTTGACTCAAGCCATGAAAACTTACAAAAATCACTTTTTGACCACATTTTCTTCTTCCTAGGCTATGTTAATGCATACCTATGACTCACAACATGATCAAACACATACAGAAGATCTCTGACACTCTACCTATATGTATGGACACATGATTATTAGATATTTATGCATTGTAAAATATGGATGCCGACTATGATGCGATGATACCGTCCAAATTACACACTACGAGCTAGTACATGTTTTGACATCATTAAAATAAAGACTGAGCGTTAAGACACCTTGCCCTCACATACATCTCAAGGGGAACTTTGTGTTTCTTTCTAATGTATCTGTATGTGATTAACAGTACAATTTGTTCATTAAGTGGTTTTGTCATCATAAAAAAGGGGGAGATTGTTAGAACAAGATTTGGTTCTGCATTTATACCTTTGAGTTTTGATGATAACAATGTAGTATTTGTGTGAGAACAATTTTGGTACGCTAACGGTTTGTTATTATGTAGCTTTAACAACCAGTTCTGATTCTAAAAAAATGACGTGCAACGTCATCAGTTTCTGAACTTTGTGTTCCAAAATTCTCTTATGCACTGATTCACTTCTAAGAAGTTTATGGAAAGACGCTATGTTGCTGCTGCAATGTTCTATCATTTTCTGCTTCTAGATGTGACTCTGGTCATCATTCTACTGAAGAATGGCAAGCTTGTGAAGTTTTTGTTCTTAACTTAAGATTCTGAAGTTCTCAAGTCAGAAGGTGATGTTGTCAAGATTCTGATTGACGATTCTGAAGTTTCTGAAGATCTCAAGTCAGACGCTGATGCTATCAAGTTTCTGATTGATGATTATGAAGATTCTGATTTCAGCTCTGTATTTCTTCTTTTCATGCTTCATCATCTTTTCATCAGAAGCCAATGAATTTGAAGATAGGATTAAAGGATATATGATCAAATAGTACATGGTACAAAACAAAAACATTCCTTCCACTACTTGATTTCTGGGCGAAGGACTCTACTATTCTTCACGCCTGTCACTAATCCGGTAGTGGACAACTGCATTTCTCGTATTTTTGATTTGTCCTCAAATAATTCGTTTTTCATTCTATATAAAGAGGACTTGGAGACTTGAAGAAAAGAGCCCATTTTTACAAGATTATTTCTACGTGAAAAGCTTACAACTTTGTGCATACTTTTCTTTAAGTGTTTGTATTTTATTTGTGTAAAATTTGCTTGTGTAGAAGCAACTTGTAACACAATCTTTATTCAAACTTGTTGTTTGTATTTCCTTAATGGACCAGTTAGGTCATAATCCTTGAGAAGACTATGACAGTTTGTCATTATGGTTTGTTAGTCACCAGCTGTTGCTAGTGCATTTGTTATCAGTTGATTATAGTGGATTAAGTCCTTGTGTATAAAGCGAAATCACCTTGGCGGGTGAACTGGATTAGCTTTGATTTTTAAGCGAACTAGGATAAAAATCCTTGTGCATTTCTCATTATTCAATCTTTTGATTGGTGGATTTTTTAGTTGGTATAAGGTTTTTGTTTTTAAAATTCAATTCAAACCCCCATTTTCTTGTGTTTTTCACACTTTCAACTTTCGTCAAGAAGTGTGACTAGTGTCAGAGGCACATTAACGTTCATCATTCCCCAATTGAGTTTCTTCAATCAATGATGTCTCCCTGGAAATTCGGTCCATTCCCCCTGGCGCCAGATCAAATAAAATTCTTGATAGTATGAGTATATTACTTCATAAAGTGGATAGAGACAGAAGTTGTTGCTAAATTCATAGTAGAAAGAGTTCTCTGTTTCTACTGGTAGAAAATTATGTGCAGGTTTAGGCTTCCTGGCGCCAATTTTTCCCGACAAGTGAACATAGTTCGTTAGTGACATGGTCATTGATTTTTGCCGAGATTTAGGAGTACAAACATATTTTGTATTTGTTGTACACTCGTAGGTCAGGAAAGTTGGATGGGCGAACAAGGTAATTCTAAAGGGACTAAAAAAGAAGCTTGATGATGCTAAAGGCTTATGGGCGGAAGTGCTCCACGAAATATTGTGGCCATATCACATTACCCCGCACTCTACCACCAAGGAAACTTCATTCTCCATGGTGTATAGAGCAGACACCATGCTGCCCGTAGATATTGATGTGCCCTCATGGTGACATTCCCAATTTGACCAAGAGGTAAACAAGTCCGGATTGGAATGTGCGACAAACTTGATCGATGAATTGAGAGAAGTCACCCTTGTCTGAGAATTCACCGCTAAGCAGTCGTTAGAAGGCACAATTCTAAAGTCAGGCTAAGGGAAATGCGAGAAGGAGATATGGTCTTAAAGCAAGTAGTTTTGCTCGAACAGTTGAGAAAAAAACCCAAATGGGATGAGCCATATCGCAAATTCTAAAAGATCCCCCACGGGGCATACTAGTTGCACAAACTAGACAGACAACTCCCACCAAGAACTTGGAACGCTCTCCATCTTAAATATTTAATATAGTTAGATTGTTGCAATTTCTTAAGAGACATAATAATTTACTGATGAATATTTCTTGAATGTTTATTACTAGTAAGAATATTTTCTTATATATTGTATGTTGGACTTCATGACGAAAATCATTGCCGCCTCTTAAAGAAATATTTTATGTTAGACTTCATGTCAAATATCCTTGCTACTTCTTAAGGCAATATTTGTATGCTGAACTTTAAGATGAAAATTCTTTCCGCCTCCTAAAGCAATATTTTGTAAGCTAGATTTCATGATGAATATCCTTGTTGCCTCTTAAGAAAATATTTTATATGTTGGACTTCATGATGAGGATATTTTTTGCCTCTTAAAGCATTATATTGTATGTTGGACTTCATGACGAAGATCCTTGCCTCCTCTTAAGGCAATATATTGTATGTTGGACTTCATGACGAAGATCCTTGTCGCCTATGAAGAAAATGTTTTATATGCTAGACGTCAAGATAAAAATCTTTGCTGCCTCTTAAGGCAATATGTTGTAGGCTAGACTTCATGGAGAAGATACTTGTCATCCTCTAGGGCAATACGAATAAACAATCTAAATTTCCCGCCTGAGAGACATGAAATTTTCTTGGGCGGGAGCAATGATATAAATCTCGCCCAAAAGACGCGACTGAAATATTGCTTAAATATTTTTCAGATTTATTTTTCTATTTTAATTAAATATGCACGGGTATTTGTTGGCTGAGAATTTTGACGCTATGTTCCCATTTGAGCAACTAAGTGAAAATTAAAGTTTCTTAAATATGGTTGATTTCGACAGGAGCTGGTATGAAGCGTTGTCGAAGTGGTTCTCATAAAGAGACGTGCTTGGGCAAATACTTAGAATTATTTTCTAAGTGTAGAAAGTCACTTCGAAGAAGGGATGTTTTGAAGCCTTCCTTCGACAGAAGTTTGAATTTCAAAATACGGATAGATAATTGTCTTTTGTGCTTATCCGTTTCTCAGGAGAGACGTGTGGAGAACTATGACGAAACGAAGGCATGCAGGGTCAAACGTGTCAACTTTTGGAGAAATGCTCGTTGGAGACAGTTATTTCGACGTGTTATAAATAAGGGTATTAGTATTACGATTTCTGTGTGTTCAATTGTTGTACTATACTCAAAATTTACTAAAAGTATCCAAGTTAAAGTGAGAAAAGAGTTACTGTTGAGAAATTTACGTTTGAAACACCATACATTTTATTCAATAGAAATTTATTTTCATTTATCAATTGTTTTTTAGTACTTTTTTTTTTTTTTACTTTGAAGTTGTTTTATTCATTGAATTTTTCTACCAAACTTTTACAAAGTTTAATCTTTTCAACATACAATCAAAACAATCTTTTACACAAATAAATATTATCTAAGTGTTCTATAATTTTTCAGAAATACATTAATACAATAGCTATATCTTTAAGATTAACTAGTTGATCCTGCAAATAAATCAAATTTTTGAAAGACCAACGTTTATTTACCTATTTTAAGAGTAACCAAAATTCTACAATTTTTAATAGTTTGTAATTAGGACCAAAAGGAAAAGATTTCTTAGCTCTTCTGTATCATGAATGGTTTTAAAATTGATCAAGATACACTTGAAGTTTTGTTTTGAATCCTTTATTTGTTTAGCATATCAAACAAATCCATGTGAATGATCGGATTTTGTGAGGATGCCAAATAACATGAAAGTTATTATCCGAAAGGTTGGATTTTTGGACGGGACACAAAAAGCTTCACTGGCGTGTTGTACTTTAGTTTTTTTTATCACATCGCATGTAGTTTAGTTAGGATGCCAACCTAATAGAATAGATCATATTTGACCTGCTCATCTTGATCTCCACACCTTTTCACACTCACTAAGACCATCAATATCCATTACACCCACTTTAGATCTTTAAATGGATTCCATTGATTTTTTTATATTATTTTATACTTTTAAATTATTTAAATAACTTATCTACATTTTTTAAATATTAATATAATTTATAAAAAATTTTAAAATAGGTCCCATTAGATAACACAAAACACGGTGAATTCTTACTACTATTTTTAAATAGGGGCAACTTTGTTACCCATTATAAAAATTTGGATAGTTTACATTCAATCAATCCACTAATGTCATATTATTTTATTATACTTAATTATTTATTTAATAATTTAAATTTTATAAATTTTTAATATAATATAACCTAATTTACTCTATAGATAACTCTACTCAAATAGTTAAATAAGAATTCACCTTTTTAAATTCACTTTACAAGCTGATAAACGTTGGTTTGCATAGTAACGTTGGCCAATTAAAGCATTACTAAAACAGTTAAATATCAATTGATTTCTCATACTGTAACTTTGAAAAAAGTGAAAATCAATTTCTCATACTGTAACTTTGAAAAAAGTGAAAATGGATTCCGTGAAAGTAGTATCCACAACAACAATCCAAGCACCGATTCACAACAATGGCAACTCAACTCAGATAATCGAATTAACACCTTGGGATCTTCAGTTCCTCCCACTTGAAACCATCCAAAAAGGTCTTCTTTTTCACCAATCCACTCTCACATCGAACCAAATCGACCATTTGAAACAAACTCTTTCAACAACACTCTCCTTCTTCCCTCCCTTAACAGGCCGTCTCATAATCACACAACACAACAACGACGCTTCATGTTCCATCATTTGCAACAACGTTGGTGTTCTCTTCGCTCACGCCAAAGCAGAAAACACAGCCGTTTCCGACATCATTCAACCCAACTACATACCTCCCATTGTTCACTCCTTTTTCCCACTTAACGGCGTTAAAAACCACGAAGCCACTTCACAGCCAATTCTAGCCGTCCAAGTAACTGAGTTAAGTAACGGAATCTTCATCGCCTTCACTATCAACCACGTTGTTTCCGACGGCAAGTCGTTTTGGCATTTCGTCAACTCTTGGTCACAGATCTCAAAAGGTTCTCAAACAATAACCAAACTACCTTCACTTCAACGCTGGTTTCCGAACGACATTGAACTTCCAATACGCTTTCCTTTCACTATAACAGAAACACAAAACAAAAGCGATTCCAAAAAGTTGCCAGAAAGAATCTTTCATTTCTCGAAGGAGAAAATCGCAGAACTGAAATCAAAAGCAAACTCAGAAGCCAAAACCCAAACTGAGGTAGTAACTGAAATATCTTCGCTTCAAGCGCTACTATCTCACATTTGGCGTCGCGTTATTCGTAGCAAACAACCAGGTCCACAAGAAGATTTTCGCTATATGTTAATTATCGGTGCTAGACCTAGGATGATTCTACCACTTGAAGATGATTATTTTGGAAATGCTGCTGTATTTGGTGGTGTGACTATGAAAGCTGAGGAAATTCTAGAAAGTGGAATAGGAAAAGTTGGTTTGGAGATGAACAAGATGATTATGTTACATTCTGATGAGAAAATAAGGAACGATTATGAGTGTTGGTTGAGAGTGCCGAGGTTGTTAGAGGTTGGTGGTTTGGCAAGTGGTAATTCATTGGCAACTAGTAGTTCTCCAAGGTTTGATGTTTATGGAAATGATTTTGGTTGGGGGAAGCCTGTGGCGGTTAGAAGTGGGGGTGCGAATAAGATTAATGGGAAGATTACTGTGTATGCTGGAGCTGAAGAAGGTAGTATTGATATTGAAGTTTGTCTGTCTTATGAGATTTTGGAGGCTTTGGGAAATGACACTGAGTTTGTTGTTCCCAATTCTAAGTAATGTTTGTTCTCGGTGAAGAAAATGTGTTCTTGGTTGTGTCTGGTTGGTATGTTGTGTTTTGCATGTTATTCATAGGTATTCACGTGTCTTGTTCTAATAATGGAACTGAATTTATGTTTAATGAGTTGCTATTTAAAATTTTCTCTGTCTGAACATGTTTATTAGAATATGCTCATCATGTTAACAATTTATTATAAGCATCTCTTACTTACTTTCGTGTCTTAGTTAGAAGCATTTGTTGTGATAAAGTAGAAATAATGTTTTAATAATAAATCATTTATATAGAGTCACAATTAAAATATCTAATAAAATGTCAAGTCATTTAATCTCACAATATTAACGTCGCAATTTTTTCTGTTCAAGAATCATAAATGGATGTGGACATGCACGGTTAACACTTCAACACTTAAGTCAGTGCATGATTCAAGATGAGTATAGTGAAAATTGGAGATCATAAAGTGTACCCCGCTTTCTGTGTGAAATGACTTTATACTTTGGGTCACTATGCCAAGTGAGGGAAAAGACAGCGCTGTTTTGGCCTTTAACAGCGCTTAAAAGCATTGCCTAAGGTGATGCTGCTGTAGGTAAAGACAGCGCTTTTTTTTATGCAAAAGCGCTGCTAAAGGTCTGCTTTAGGCAGCGCTTTACCTTTAAAAGCGCTTTCTAACGTAGGCCTTTAGCAGCGCTTTTTTCTGAAAAAGCGCTTTCTAAAGTGGGTCTTTAGCAGCGTTTTTTCAGGTCTTTTATGCTTTCTTTTGGCATCTTTAGGCAACGCTTTTTTAGAAAAAAGCGCTGTCTATTGTCCTTCTTTAGAAAGCGCTTTCTAAAGCGTTGTCTAATGTTTTTTATTTCAATTTAAGGCAGCGCTTTTAGTGGAAAGCGCTGTCTATTGTGTACTATAGGCAGCGCTTTTTCTAAAAAGCGCTTTCTTTTCTTCACGTAAAATTTGCTTTTGAAAAGCACTTATTTAAAAATCTAAATTTAGGAAGCGTTTTTTGTTTACAAGCGCTGCCTATTCCTTATTTTTTAGAAAAAAAAATTCTGGAAATAATACCATAATTCTGTATAATTCAAGCCTTTCTTTCAAATAACCTGCTTTATATAACATTCAACAAACCTTTATTTCAACACATAGGCCTTATATTTCAACCATTGAGCCTTTATTTCAACAAACAATCCTTTATTTAAACATAGGCATTATATACAATTATAATCCAAAATATATACACCATTACCATTCAACACATAAACCATTTATTATAAATCAACACAAGCATGCATCATATATACACCAATCCATAATTCTAATAACAATTTGTTCACTTAGAAATCATTTAACTTCTAAAGATTCCTAACTATACACAACATTCCAAAACCACTTTTCTCAACATTCCATAACTATACAACATTCCAAAACTATAAACAACATCTTCCATACCTTATATGATTCTTTTCTCAATAAAGTATTCACATAATTCCTCCTTGATTTCTTCCAACTTCTCTTTCGAGTAATAAGCACACTTGTATTCATCAAAGTACTACATAATAAAACATAATATGCATGATTTTGTTAAAAGTCATAAATTATATGAAATATTCGATAAATACTAAAATAAATCCTTAGTTATAAATCCATACCAAGATTGGAATCTCTATTTGATCCAAATGAAGGATTTCTCTCATAAACCTCAAAATATAATAACCGCAATCTATTCCGTTACGCTAACGAGCACACTACACAGAAAAACAAGTAATGTTACCTCCATATCAAGTACCATCACTATTATATGCAAAATTGTGATAATTAATATACCTCCACTCTGATCCAAGTAATGTTGTTTGCTTTAGATCGTGGTACTCGAGCTTCTCTTTGTGATCGGAATACTCGTATTGCTCTAACAAAATAAAAACATATATTTAGAACAATCTCACAGAAATAATTAAATATACAAATACACACGAATATTTAGAAAAATCTTACTTACGTATCAACCATATTCTTCATATCCGGATATGTTGTCCAATCACCATCCAATGAATTCAGAAAATACACTACTTCTTTTGTAGGATTAATAGCAACCAACAACCAGTGACCACTGTAAAATAAAACAAATGTTAAGATGGAATTTTTCTACGCAAAAGATACAAAGATTAGAAGGAAAATCTAACCCGTTGCCAGTATTATACGGTAAAAGACACAAACTTTATGTGCTGCTGGCGATAAATCTCTCGACTAAGTGATCTCTTACTGAATCTGGATCCTGAACAATTAATGGTGCGTTGACACGGGCGCAAGACACGAAATAGAATCTGTTTGACAATGGATTCCCGCGCATATATTTGTCATACAATACCCTTAAATAAAAACATAATAAACATTAGAATATTTTCATTGAAATGTGTAAATAAATTGTTCAACTAATTAGATAATAGATTGATCGGCGTACCACATGTATGACTGCATAACACCGATGCCTAATTCAAGATGCCGAAAAATCTGCTCCATGTTCTCTTTTGCAAGTGCTTCGAAATTAGAAAAACTAAAAACACCTGCCTCCATTTCTATTTGACGAATGGCACCATGCATCAAATCTGATGTTCCCACAAGTGTTTCAAGACACATCCTAAATCGACCAACAGAAGCTCTTTTTGGTCCGGTCCTTAGAAGATCCTTTTTTTTGTTGGATATGTTGCTAGCTTTCTTGGTGACTTGTTGTGACTCTTGAGCAGGAACCTAAAAATCATATAAGTTAGGTAACGTATAAAATCATGAAGCTTTTGCATTCAGATCACAGAATTAACACTTTCAATGTACCTCTTTTTGTGATGCAACAGACTCGTTGTGCCGCAAAATCCCTTTATCCCTAGATGCGGGTTTTGTAGGAGTTTAGCATTACCGTGTAAAAAAAATGTACGTAATGGTTCAGAATGCTTTTCATAATGGTTCAGAATTGACATTTGATTACTAAAACATTCATAATGGTTTTCAACATACCTCCTCATCTATGAAAATGAGGTCTGCCGGCCATGCAACAAACGATCCTATTGCATCCCACAGCAATGTTGTCTCTGAAACAACGTCAGGTATCAGTAGCAACGCATCCAGCTCTAATGCAATATCAACCGATACTTTCAGATATCTATCAGGAAGCGGTTGATGGTGAAGTAAAACTCCCAAAGTGTTATGCACTTTGCCCTTGCCAACTATGTGATAAGTCGGTGACGATAAATACAGCTGACAAGATGAAATGCCCTAAACCAATAACAAATATGTTACTGTTAATGTGTATATATATCAATTAAAATGAATGGGCTAATTTAATTTCATAATAACATATATAATTACCTCGGGAAATTTCTTCTGACAATTGATACTAGCTTTGTCACTAGTATCTTTCAACACTGAACTGGGCTTTTCTGCCATATATTTTTCTTTGTCCTTTTGCAATTCACGGACTTGCGCTTTTAATTCCTCCAACGTTTGCATCACTTGTTGGTTGCTAGGATTTTTTTCTTTGGATGCTTATATAAGGACGATGGAGTCACACCAAATCCCTTACCCCGCACACGGCCGGAATACTCAGGAACATTTAGAACTCGACTAAGTATGCTCCTGCAATCCTCGTTCTCACCTGTAGGTAAGGATTGAGATAATGTCTCCTGAAATTCATTTACATATCGACAATTATTAGTGGGGATTAAAAATTAATTATATGTTAGTAAACTTTTGATTTAATTAAAGACATAATGTTATACTTACACATTCGTCAAAAACATGTTGAACATCTTCCGTAACAACTCCATCCTTGCCGACACGAGCAGCCTTCCACAAAACATGTACCGGAAGAGATGTTTCTTCACTTTTACTCTCTTCTACGTACACATTGAGACAAATAATAAGATCATCAATTATAACACATTGAGACAATTAATAAGATCATAGCATTTATATATACTTACCATTTTTTGATGTAAGCGTGCATATCCCAAACGCCCTTTTTTGTATGGATACGCCGGTTTTGATGCTCTTTGCCGATTTATGTCACTCACTTCTTGGATAAACAAGTTTAAGTCATATCAAAACAATCTAATGCAACAAGTATACAATACAATTAATAGACATGACAAATTAACATTACATGGAATTTTTCGGTTCTTCGTTCCCATTCTTCAGGTGTTATCAAATCGGCATACTTCACTGGAAGTTCTGCTTCAACAAACTTCCCTTGCTTATCCTTTAGAAAAGTGGTTGATAAAAAAGTTCGAAACCCTCAGAGTCTTTTTTCGGCAAATTGAAGACAATACCTTTTCCGGCTTTCATCAATGTTAAAAGACCTCTACGAAAAACATACACAGAGTGTGTAAGTATAAGTAATTTAAAGACATAATCGTCAACAAAAATCTAATAACATCAATCATATATGGTACGTACCTGTATCTCAGTCCATATTTTTTCTTTACCAGCTTGCAACGCTGGATTTCTCCAGTTATCACAGGTGATTGGAATGTTCTGACGAACAAGTGAACCTATGTAACTTGTCAACATTGCATCGTTAGGCTCAATTAGTTGGTCTTCATCGCTCCAATGTACATCATATTTGATTCCTTTATCTCTTGCACGAATTATTGACTTCATAATTGTTATTCCTCGTGTAATTTCTTTTTCTACATTCTCAGGTTTTTCATTTGCATCATTTGTATCGTGTGAGTCATTTTTATCCTGGTTACTAGACATTTGACCTGTAGTAAAGAAAAAAATAAACAATAAAAAAACTCAATTCGTTAGCATTCTAACAATCTTAACAATCTTAACAATTGCTTACATTTCACTATTATTTCACTATTAACAGAATATTCATGGTTTGAACAAAGAATTAAGATCATCTAACTAGATATTATTCTTTTAATCATGGAAAATTCAAAAACCATTCACATACAAGTATAAGAAAATAATGATTTATAAACATGTACTCATACTATATACTTGTAATCTGACCTTACAGTCTAAAGGTACAAACTAGCTGAAGTCTCTCTTTAAAACTTGCAGTAAAGATTTCTTCTGAAATTTGTCTTGAAAAATTGCTGCAAGATGAAACAACTAGAACAACAACATTCATATAAAATAATCATTCATTTACAACAACATTCATATAAAACAGTCATGCATATAAATCTTTACTAACAGAACAACAACATTTTTATAAATCTTTACTAACAGTCATGATTGTCTAACCAAACTAACACATTCCTAACCAAACTAACAGTCACGATTGTCTAACCAAACTAACACATTCATAACCAGACACGAAAATGTACCAGACACGAGAGAGAACAATGGCGGTCGGAGAACGATGGTCGTCGGAGAACACAACAATGGTGGTCGGAGAACTCTGAACAATGGCGGTCGGAGAACGATGGAGGTCGGAAACAGAACAGTTGCAATATTGCCAGAGAGAAATGAGGGAGGTCGTGAAAATTATTAGAAAGAAATGATTAGGGATTCTTTATTTTTTAATTAACAAATGACCTAAGGCAGCGCTTTTTGAAAGCGCTTTCATAGGTCAGCCTATAACAACGCTTTTTCTTAGAAAGTGCTTTCTTTTCATTGGCCTACAGCAGCGCTTCCAGAAAGCGCTTTCATACGTGGGGCCAACTTAAGGCCTTTAGCAGTGCTTTTTAAAAGCGCTTTCTAAGGTTACCCTTTAGCAGCGCTTTTTAAAAGCGCTTTCTAAGGTTATACTTTTAGCAGCGCTTTTATAAAAGCGCTTTCTAAGGTAGTGACTATGTACGACCTTTTGCAGCGCTTTTAAAAAGCGCTTTCTAAAGGTAGCCTTTAGCAGCGCTTTTTTTTAGCGAATTTTTTTCAAAACTTATAGCAGCGTTTTCTGATAAAAGCGCGGTCTTTGTAGTGCTTCCAAAAGCGAATTTTGGCGTAGTGGGTCGAGTGAAGTGAATTTGAGATGAATTGGACCCTAGCTATTTGAGCCTTTGACCGGGCCAGAACAGTTTCCCCCAAGGCTTTGTCGGGCACTGATTGAGTCGGGGAAGTCTTTAACGATTTTGTTCGGCCTCCAATATGTTATTCAGTGTGAGCTAGAACTGAAACACTTGGAGTCAATTGAAAAAGTAATTGGGAACAAACGCATTAAATGCATTTCCACCATCGAAACGTTTCATCACCTTCTTCTGACACATGTGCTGAAGTGACAAGTTAGGGCATGTCGCAACTTATAATGCACTCGGGTTTGCGTTTATTCCCAAGGGGAAATCCACGTTGATCTCGTAACTACTATTCTTCTCGGATCTAGATCGTTCAATCGTCTTCGCCTATAAATAGGTGGATCTGAGAATTTTGGAAACTTTTCGCTATCATTGTTGTTCGGGTTCGTTCTTAGTTACTGTCTTAGTAAACACCTTCACTTATTCTTTCCTAAGAGCGTTAATCGGGACGGTTGCAATGTTTAGTCAAAATCTCTTCCTTCTTTATTCATTCCGCTTTATCAATCTCACACCTCAGGTACCTCCTTAAACTCAAGCTTTTTCTTCAGCATTCTTATTTTTTAGTCAAGATGAGTGATAACACAATTAGAGCGAAACTTCTTCTGCCTCGAGAATAAGGACATCCCCTGATTCCCATCTCCCTCCTCTTGAGCATGATCGCCTGAAACCAAAAGTCGTACCTTTATTTGATTATTCTGACTCAACTAGGATATTTGGGGATTCCCTAGAGGAATGATTTTCTACATCCGACCCATTATAAGCTCGTTTATCAAACGTCAGCAGAGAGGTGAGTTGCAGTGAGGTCCCTATTCCCCCTACCATCTTAATCGAGGAGGAAATACAATCCAAACGACAAAGGAGGGAACATGCTAAAAGTTTTATCTAGCTTTGCCTGAGGACCAATAATTGTGGACCTAGCGACGTTGATGTGAAGGTCTACTTGAATCTTTGAGGTTATCCAAATGCAGTGACATGGATCACGCCCGACGATCATTCTAAGATAGACCGTTTGGCCCATAAAGTATTGACCCTAGTGGAGCCAGCCGATGCAGTGAAATATGGTTGGGCGAAGGTTGATGTGATAGGTACCCCACCTGCATTGAACATTGAGGCTACAATAGAGGTTGTTGGCCTTGTGTTCGGAGATCCTCAAGAATGGTCGGTTCTTCCCGTGGGTCCGGAGAAGAGGATATGCAGCTGTTAGCCTGGAATTTCAAGTTGGAGAAAAAGTCAACAAAGAATGCTACATAAAGAGAATGTTAAGTGTTAGCATTTAATGACCAGCTTCGACAGGTCAAACACGTCGACTGGAGCGCTTTGACTAGCATGTTGAACATGGTTTGGAAGAGTCTCAGGAACAGATCTTGAACATGGTGTGGAAGAATCTCAAGAGTAGATCTAGCTGATCTTTCAACACCATGTTGAGGTCGAAGCTTTCGATAAACGTCAAAGACTTAGAATATTTTGGAGACTAGAAAGGTTATCTCAGCACTAGTTTTTCACAAAAACTACCTTCGACAAGTAGATGGTTATATGCTTTAAGCAGTTATGAACGTGGGATAATGGTTTTCAGTGCTTTGTAAGTTTTGACAATGTGGCGGTGCTTCAGAAAACTAAGTTGTGTGTTCTTAAATACATGTCTATTTTATAGGAATAAGTTGTTGGATACAATTATCTTTAGTTTATTATAAATAGTAGTAGGTTCATACCTTCTAATCAAGGTCGCAAAATTCATATACTTCTCTATAGAAATGGAGTACCCGAGTCAAACAACAAAACAGTTTGTGAGTAACATGTATGTGAAGGTAGAGAAAAACACACGAAATGGGGTTTGAATTGAGTTTTCAAAAAGATTTCAGAGAAATCCTTTACACACACACACACACAAACAAGATATATCAACCAAGAAAGAAAGTGACACGTTTGGTTTATACAAGTTCTCCTATAACGAGGCTATGTCTTATCCACCTGCCAAGGTGATTTCGCCTTCAATAAGGACTTAATCCACTAATCTTGAAAGATTACAAAAATTTCGTCTAAGTGTTAGAAAACACCATAGCCCTCTCAAGTATACAGACTAACACTTAGTCACTTGAGGAAAAATAATATCAAAGAAAAATACAATGGAAAGTGTTTACAATAGTGCTTCTAATAAGCAGATGAAAAAAATTAAGAACAACAAACAAATATGAGCAATAACTCTTTGTGTTTGAGAATTTTTAGACTTGGCGTTTTCACTCTTCCAGTGTTGTTCATTGTTGTGATTTGCAGTGAGGTAGTGGCTTCTTTATATAGGCTCAATGGTTGAATGTTGAAGGGTACAAATGTCACTATTAGTGCCAGTTACCATAACGGTAATTCGAAGATTGTGGGAGACAAGAGTAGTAAAGTCTCACAAACATTCCTTAACAATATTGGCGCTCAATCAATTATTACCAATTTGGGATTGTACTGTTGTATGAAATCTTTCAACGCAAGTTTTGTCTTGTTCTTATCTTCTGATGAAATTTATCTGATGTGAAGTGATGATGAGTCCAGAAGATAAAAGTGCCAAGAACTATCAGAGTCTTCAGAGTCAGAAGTTGTCTTCTCTTGAGTCTTAGAATAATTATGTCAGAGCCAGAAGCTTGATTATCAGAAAAGAATGAATAGATCTTCAGAACCTAGAATCTTTGACTCTAGAGTTGGAAGCGAAGCTTATCTGAGAAGCACACAACTTTCTTTTTCTTCAGAGGCATTTAGCATTCATCAGAACTACTGATGTTTCTTCAGATGCGGTCGAAGTAGTTTCTTAAGGCGTGCCAAAATTTGATTATGATGAGATTTCTAGAGAGTTATCCAGAATCAATTTAAACTTTATATCTGCACACTTCAGAAAAATATTAGGGTACAAAATTGTTACATATAAAATATATGCATTGTTATCATCAAAACTAGAGATTATATGCAGAACCAAAATCTTGTTCTAACAATCTCCCCCTTTTTGATGATGACAAAATCATGTATTTTGATGTAACAATATGTACAAAATTATATGCAAAAAATTTATCATAGTTAAGTTTAGAGAACTCCCCCTGAGATAAACAAGCTCCCCCTGAGTCTATGACTTAAATATAAGGGATATTAGTACCTGATTGACTTGTTAGAGCTTGGATTATCAGAACTTTTTGCAATACTTTATTAGAGCTTGATCTAGAAGCTACTTTTAGAGTGATCCTGAAAGACAATCACATAATTTGCATATATATATATATATATATATATATATATATATATATATGTTATGTTAGAATGTAAGCGATGAGATTTAGAGAATCAGATATGTATCCAAATCATCACTTATTTTACTCCCCCTTTTTGTCATAATCAAAATGTCAAACTGATATTATAATTGAGGCAAAAACAGTACGAGAAAGAAAAAAAAACTAGGACACAACATAAAAGAAAGCTAAAGGGAGGCCTAAGTGCCTAAGGTTGAGAAGGAGGAGGGATCCTCTGAACAAGTTAAGCAAGCAAGTTCTAAATGTTTTTGTTGACTTCATCTTGCTTGTCGAGTCTGGTTCTGACCAACTGCTGTTCTTTCTGCATCTCTTCTAGAGTCTTCAACATAAGAGGGAAAAGATCAGCTTCAGAAGTAAGTGTCTTATCAGAACCTTCTGCAGTGTCTTTTTCAGCAGCTACCTTTCTAGAAGCTTCTTGTTCTGCAGCTTTTTTCTCAGCGGCTTCTCTTTTAGCGGCTTCAATAGCTTCTCTCTCGGCAACTTCTCTCTCAGCGGCCTTCTGAGCTTCCAACCTCTCTTCAGCTTCCTTGAAAAAATTCTCTTTGACTTGGACAGAGAGATTTTTGATTTTGTTGAACTCAACAAACATCCACCTGTTAAACCGATTCCAGCTAGCACCCAGATGAGAAGGATCATTGCTAGAGCTGGACTCCTCGTAAAGCTTCTTCACTCTCCTATCTGCGTTGTCCTTGAAAATAGAAATTACTTCATCAAGGTTTGGGCTAGGAGATTGAAGGTCAGAGGTCTGATGGTTAGGATGGTTTTCTTCATCAGAGTCATTTTTATCAGAAAGGGTTTTGCCAGAGTCTGAAGGACCATTGTTCAAGTTTTGGTTTATGTTCATATCAGGTGAGTTGGGGTCAGAATGTTCTGAGATGTTGGTTAGATCTTGGAAAGCTGAAGTGGTGTTGGTTATAGAGATGGAGATAGGTATAGGTTCCGAAGTTGATATAGGTTTTGAAGTAAGGTTTTCAGAGATTGGTAGAGTGGTAATTATGGAGAAAGTATCTTGGAAAGGTGTGGAGGTAGTTTTGGTGGCAGATGAGAAGGCGAAGGAAATTAGTGATTCAAAGGTTATTTGGGTGGAAGTGGTTATGGGGATGAATGTTTCAGAAATTGTTATTGTTTGTGGGATGGTTTCAGAAGTTGTTGTTTTTTTGGGGATGGTTTCAAAAATTTGCGTTGTTTGAGGTGGTGTGGGTGGCACTTTGGATTTTCCAGAAGGAGCTGAAATAGATGATGAAGGTGGGATGAATTTAGTTGTAAATGTGGTTGAAATTCGTGGAGGAGGTGGATGTATTGATGAAGTAATGGTTCTAGTATCAGAACCAAAGGCAGCAGATTTAGAGTCGGAAGACTTACTAGAAGGTGTTGGATAGGAGGCAAGTGCAGAAGACTTCTGAGGTTTTCCAGATTCTCCTAGATTGAGTTTCTTCTTATTCTTCTCAGTCTTCTTCTGAGATGATTCATGCTTCCTTTTCAGAAGAACGGGAGGAGCGTCTGGAAGAACCTCATAAGAAAATCCAGACATGTTGTAGCCAATGAATTTGAAGATAAGATCAAAATGGATACGTGATCAAATAGTACATGGTACTAATCAAAACATTCCTTCCACTACCTAAAAACGTGAGAAAAGGACAATACTATTCATCACACGTGCCACTAATCCGTTAGTGGACATCTGCTCTTTTGGTATCCCTGATTTTTCCCCCCAACGGTCCCTTTCTTATGCTATATAAGTAGGACTTAGATACTTGAAGAAAGTAGCAACATTTTACAAGACTGTTTCTACGTGAAAAGCTCTCAACTTTGTGCATACTTTTCTTTGAGTTATTGTATTTGATTTGTGTAAAAATCTGCTTGTGTAGAAGAAACTTGTAACACAAAACCTTTATTTAAACTTGTTTGCTTGTGATTCCTTAAGGAGACTAAGTTGTAGTCGGGTCCTTGAGAAGACAAAGAAAGTTGTTCTTTGTGATTTCTGTATTCTATTTTGGTTATAGTAGAGTAAGTCCTTGTGTATAAGGCGCAATCACCTTGGCGGGTGGACTGGAGTAGCTTTGATTTCAAGTGAACCAGGATAAAAATCCTTGTGTCTTTCTCTCTTTAATCTTTTGATTGTGTTGAGATTTTGAGTTGGTAAAAAGCTTTTGTTTTTAAAACCCAATTCAAACCCCCAATTTCTTGTGTTTTTCACACCTTCATTTTTCTTTCTTTTCACATCCATTTTTAGAAATTTAATTGTCTTTTATCTGACATCTTTACAAGGATCTCGACCTTGTCGAAATACCTTTTCTTTCTTGACAAGTTTTTCCTTTATTTTCTTATAAAGTTAGAATCTATGCTACATTTACAACAAACAGTCAAACACAATTTTAAGAATTTATTCACATATGTCCTAGGATTCACTAGTCGATCCTGCAAGTAACTTTTCTAAAAAGACTAGCGATTGTTTACCAAAAAATAGGGGTAAACAATCGCCCTTAGAAGCAATTAAAATACTGGTTCCCTGAGAAGGATCCTTGTCGCCCTTAGAGAAAATTAAAACATTGGATCTATGAGAAGGATTCTTGCCACCCTTAGAGGCAATTAAAATGATGGATCCACAAGAAGGATCCTTGCAGTCCTTAGAAAAATTAAAACGCTAGATCCCTGAGAAGGATTCTTGCCACCCTTAGAGACAATCAAAATGATGGATCTCCAAGAAAGATCCTTGTCATCCTTAGAGGAAATAAAATTGCTAGATCAGTTTCATTTTACTCCTACTTTCTAGTGCATGGTATTACATGACATAAGAAAACAAAAAAAGGGTAATTAATCCCTAAGTGAAATGATTTGTCCATCTTTAAACATTTGGTTCAGTCGATGCATGAGAGGAAGACTAATTTAAAATGAATTTTCATTTTCCAAAGATGACCTATAATAATAATTGTTTCTTCAAAGTAATTGAAATCTGCTCCATGCATGTAGCCTTATTAATGGGGAATCAATTACCACTATACCAATGTAATTTAAATATTTAAATTTTAAATCATAATTATATTAAAATATATTTATTAATATTAAATAGATACTTTAGATTTAATCTTCAACCTTTATCTGGATCAATGTTCAGAAATTCTAGGTGTTCCTTGTAACACCCTAAATAACCTCGTGCATAATCAAATAAAATCAGAGTATATGTTCATAAAAAAATCCTATTCAGGATGTCACACTCCAACAAAACCTGCTCATATACATGATATGCAACATATCACTTTTAAAATTATTTAACAGTAATAATAATAATAATAAAAGATTATCTAAACTTCAACTTTTATTAAAACAGCAGAAACATCAACAAATAGTTATTAAAAGCATAAGCATGGTTTTCAACTAAATAAAATAACCAAAGTTAAGAGATATCAAAAATCTCAAGCAAACAAAACATAAGAAAGCATAACGTTCCATAGTCCCAGTGTTACATGAAATTCTGGTTAAGCAGATCACTAAGATGTCAGATAGGATGTCGTGACACTTGATCTCTGCTTCTCACAAGGATTAAGGAAGAACAGAAACAAACAACAGAAAGAAAACAACACACAGAAATTGTTAACCCAGTTCGGTGATCAACAACACCTACGTTTGGGGGCTACCAAGCCAGGAATGAAATCAACTAAGTAGAATTGGTTCTAAGCTAAACTCCAACATTTACAACTTAACACCTAGAAACTACCCTTCCTAGATTTCTACCTAAGACACTCCTAGGTATGAGACCCTTCTCAGTTCCCTTCCAATCACAACAGTGACTGAAAATATTACAACTCAATAAACTGTCCTTCTCTGGTATTCACACAATACAAGAGAGGCTCACATAAGTACAAACCCTAGTACTTCTATATCAGCTGCAATATCTGTATCTCTTAGGTCAAATCCATCCTATTTATATAGCAAAACAGAACTGGATTTGGGCTTCAAAAATGCAGCAATTCTGCTCCACAGAATCTGCGACCTATTCTTTTCTTCAATCCCAAGTTTCCAAAAATGTCTCCTTACTAGGAAACCGCATATTCCTTTTAGAATCAGAATCTTTGATTCCTCAATCTTTGATAGGACATTTTGTCTAACATCTTAACCTGCAGTTAGTTTATCATGTCAGGACATCTTGTCCAACATCTTTCTGCTAAGTTAGTTTTACCAAAATTGATGCCAACCTCAAGGGCTTGGACTCATCAATCTCCCCCTTTGGCATATTTTGGCTAAAACTAACTTTAATTGACCTGCAGAAGCATATCAGGGAGACCATCATCAGAACAGCAGCGGAAACACAACTTTGTCTCCCCCTCAACTAGTACCTCCTGCAAGCAACACAGAACTACTCCCCCTCAGTGGTTAGTAGTATACCAGCAGTGGTTAGTGATGTTAGTATTTCTCCCCCTTTTTAGCCAGAATATGACAAAGGCAGAAGAACTAACTCAAAAACCAATTAATCCGTTCATAGTAATTAAATTACACACCCAAAAAAATTATTCTGGGTATTCATCCCTTACACAACCAAAAATAAGACATAAATATAAAGAAAGGAAAAAGGCAAATATCAAAAGTCATCTTCTGTTTCCTCATCATCTTCTTCTTCTCCTGCACTTCCACCAGAACCATGTTCAGCATCTTCTTCACCTGCATCACAGTTCTCCTCAGCAGCCTTCTCAGCATCTCCAACATTGACTCCAATGTTCTTAATCTACTCAGCAGACAAGGCTTGTATCAATCTTTCTAGCTTCTCCTTTCTGGCAGTGCTGACCTTGATAATAACATCAATGGTGGATAATGGTGTCCTCCTCTGAGGATGTAGCTGCAGATGTTGGAGTAGATGTTGAGGAAATATCTGAGACATGTTTACCAGCAAACAACTTATGATGTAGAGTCAGAGGTGGCTTCTTTCTTATGATAGCATCACCAGATAAAATTATCCCCGGATATTGTTGAAGAATTATTCCACAGATGAGTGATGGAAAGCAAATTAGCAGGTTAACAGCTGAAGAGGCAGCTTGTTTCAGAATTTGATCAAATATATATTCACCAAAATTAAAAAGCTTTCTTTTTCCAATGGCATAGATAAACTTTCCAAGCCCAGTTGAAAAATTTGAAGTGTGATTAGTAGGGACCCAGTTCACATTACCAATTCTATGAAGAATGGCATATTTAACACTTAGCTTCCCAGCTGGCAGTTTCTCTTTGCTGGGCCAATTCCTCACAGTGTTCCCAATAATTTCCCTACAAATTTGATCATCTGAATCTTCAATTTCAGCCTGAGGACATTCAGATCTGCCAAGGTACTTGTTGATCTCAGTAGGAGAAAATGTCACAACATTTCCCCTGACATACAACTTTAAGTAGTCTTCACTTTTTCGATCATTGCATCCTTCTGGAATGTTTACAACAAACTCTTTAACCAGCTGCTCATAGCATAAGTCAAAGTGAGAGACGGTCTTTAACAACCCAGCTTCTTTAATCAAATTCATTACTTCTTTACACTGGAGGGCATTTTGTCCTAGTTCTCTCTCCAAAGCAATTCTTCTGTGATAAACATGCTTCCACCTGTTAACACATACAACATCATGAAAGGAGATGTTGTCCATGGGAGCTTTAGGAAGTGGGACAGCCGTCTTCTTGGAGGCTTGTTTCTTTATAACACTCTGTCCATCCTTTGTGCCATCATAGTCTGATTCATTTTCAGACTCTGCCTTCCTTTTCTTGGTTCCAACAACAACCTTGCTCCAGGGCCTATGGGGTCCAACTGCAGATTTCTTAGTTTGCTTGTTAGAGATGTCTACACCTTTATCTTTCCTCCTTCTTAATCGTTCAGACACACTAGGCTTGAGGCTTGTTGCAATGACTTCATCATCAGAGGGAAAATCATCTAAATTGATAATTTTGTCAGCCTGTTCTGAAGCCACTTGTGTAGATGAAGATGTTTCATCATCTGTCTCAACATTTTTAACCACAGAGTCAGCAAGGGTGTGCAGATTCCCTTCTGACACTTCATCATCATCTCCTCATTTGTCAGCATTTCTCTTAGTCACATCCAGATCCTGAGGTGAGTTGGGTGGCATAATCTGTGCAAGGGGTCTGGTGATTCCAGCAACACTCATTCTATCCCCATGACTTATGAGTCTCTCTACTATTTTATCAATTATTTCATCTGTGTTGAACCTTTCTATTCCTTTCCTGGGACTAGAGAAAGCATTAGAGGTATTCGAAGGGTTACCTGGTGGGATAGTTTTTGATCTTCTAATCGGAAGTTTGTCCGTTTTGCATGGCATGATAGCAAGCGGAGCAACATCAATTACATCTTCAGGGTGTAGCTCCTTAGGTTTTGACCTAGAATCAGATGTCGCTGTAGTGTCCTTCTTGGTTGCCTGTGTTGGTGATTGTTGTTGAGACATCTTCACATAAACACGATATGCCTGTTCTTCAATCTGAAGGGTGAACGAGTTCGAGAGGATTAGAGCAGAGTGAGGGTATGTATTGTTGAAGCATTTTTGGGTGATTTGATTTTCAAACCATACGAACCCTTGAATAGTGTTCCCACAAATCAAGTAAAACCCAAATTTGTCCTTCAGAATTTTTCTTTGAACTTCTGTAACACCAGAGGAGTTCAAGATGTCACAGCCGGATGTCATGACATCACTTCATGGCGCTCAACATCATCTCCAACATCATCTCCAACATCACTTCCTACAATAACTTAGGGTTCAGTGATGAGGAACTGCCGGAAGAGGGCCACCGTCACAACATGGCGCTCAACATTACGGTCAACTGCCAGGACGATGCTCTAGCCAGCATACTGGTAGATACTGGATCAGCTCTAAACATTATGCCAAAGTCTACATTAATGCGATTATCATATCAAGGGTCTCCGATAAGGGCCAGTGAGGTCACCGTCAAAGCATTTGACGGATCCCGTAAAATAGTTATCGGTGAAGTCGACCTTCCCATAACTATCGGCCCTCACACCTTCCAAGTCACTTTCCAGGTCATGGACATCCGAGAAACATACAATTGCTTGTTAGGAAGACCTTGGATACACGAGGCTGGGGCAGTCACTTCGACACTTCACCAGAAGCTGAAGTTCGTCAAGAATGACCAACTCGTCACAGTCTGCGGAGAACAGGCCTTGATCGTGAGTAACTTATCGTCATCCACTTGTGTAGAACCAGAGGAGGTAATCGGAACCCAGTTCCAAGCACTTTCGATGAGCAATGACAATCAATCAGAAAGAGGAACCTCAATTTCCTCGTACAAAGATGCTCTCAAAGCAATCAAAAGTAACAATGCAAAAGGATGGGGACAACTTGTCATTCCTACTAATAACAAAGCGAAGAGAGGTCTTGGCTTTTCCTCAACCTGTACCCAGAGTGCTACCAACGATGAAAGTTTTCATCCCATTCAGGACTTCTTCCACAGTGGAGGTTTCCTTCACCCAGTGTCTCAAGAAGTACATACCATCGACGAAGGTGACTCCTCCGATCCAGAGGAAGAATGGAAGTCCTATCTTAACGAGGACGGTTATATGTCTCAAGACAAAACGTAGACTCCATTCTACTTTCCCTCGCAGAGCCCGAGATTTATACCAAGGTCAGATGTTAAAATGATATATGGAGATTGTGATCCGGAAGGATGTCGTGCTCCACCAAAATCATTAGAGGAGGACACTCTGATGAAAGATAACTTTGACTACTATGGCCCGATGGATGGCCTGCCAATGTGGCAGCCGTACCCAGGAGACTCGGGGCAAGAGAGTCAGCCGAACGATGCATATCATCTAAGTATCATCGAAAAGAATACCTGCATCCCCACAGAAGCATGGGATCAACACTCAGGGCATTTAGATAATACCCAGCACGACGATGAATTTCCAAAGCTTGTAGGACTAGAATTCATTAACTATGCTTTTCCCGAGGTCAACGTCATCGAAAGAGATTACTCCTCCAGTTCTAAAGAAATGTGGTACACATTAGGACAACCAAGTGGAAAATACGACTTTATGGTCAAATACACCTCTCCTGAAAGCTCTCGTATCAGGCTCGAAGACATCCAGCCAACTGGATGGGGAGATATACCTGAGAGTGCAAACACTGTGCAAAATACAACAGAAGAATCCTCCTACGACAACTCTGCCTGGGAGACAGATTCCAACGATCTTGCTCCACCAGAAATCAGCGTTATTTCTGAAGACAGGTCAAGAAGGAAGGTACCAGACTTTGTGATTCACCGAGGAGTTCGCCGCCAATGGGTTGCAGTCAACGTTCCAAAAGTTGTTCATAAGTCTAAGTAATTGCCGTCTTTATCTTAACCTTTCACCCTGCCCAGGTGAAACGGATGTTTTGATAGGGCTCACTTTCTGTAAATGTACCTCTTCGCTTTGCCCAAAGCGACAGAGTTTTGTTTTATAGGGCTGTAGTTTCAAGAATCGACCGAATCATAAATAAAATAATGTTGTTCTGTAATTTCCGCATTTATTGTTGTTTTCTCTTTTCGCTTTTTCAAAAAATGGTAATCCTAAAAAAACAACTCAAATAATAAAAACAAGCATTTTTCAGAAAATACACTTCACACACTCTTGCATTCTCTCTATCTCTTCTAAACATAAATCATCACGTCATGCAGATTGCTTGTTTTAAACC
The DNA here is from genome assembly GCA_022829125.1 of Lathyrus tuberosus. Classification (NCBI taxonomy): domain Eukaryota; kingdom Viridiplantae; phylum Streptophyta; class Magnoliopsida; order Fabales; family Fabaceae; genus Lathyrus; species Lathyrus tuberosus. The sequence continues at coordinate 18,085,641 of JALAZF010000066.1, read as the reverse complement.
CCGTTGAGACATATGATCCAATGCCTTCTCCCAACTTTGAATTCCCGGTATTTGAAGCTGAAGAAGAAAATGACGAAGAAATTCTAGAAGAGATCTCCCGATTATTCAGACCAGAGGAAAGGTCCATTGAACCTCACGAAGAGCCGTTGGAAACGGTCAACTTGGGTTCAGAAGAAAAGAGAAAAGAAGTCAAGATTGGGGTACTGCTCAGTCCAACTGTCAAAGAAAATTTGATAAAGCTTCTTAGAGAGTTTCCCGATGTATTCGCTTGGTCCTATCAGGATATGCCAGGGTTGGATACCAGCATCGTGGAGCATCATCTACCATTAAGATCAGAATGTCCGCCGGTAAAGCAAAGGTTGAGACAGACTCATCCAGACATGGCCATCAAAATCAAAGAGGAAGTACAGAAACAGATTGACGCGGGTTTCCTCGCCACATCAGAATATCCTCAATGGCTAGCCAACATAGTACCAGTTCCGAAAAAGGACGGAAAAGTTAGAATGTGTGTAGATTACATGGATCTGAACAAAGCCAGTCCAAAGAATGACTTTCCCTTACCGCACATAGACATGCTGGTAGATAGTACAGCAAATTTCAAAGTTTTCTCCTTCATGGATGGATTCTCGGGCTATAATCAGATAAAAATGGCGCCGAAAGACATGGAGAAACTTCATTCATCACCCCATGGGGCACATTTTCTTTCAAGGTAATGTCGTTCGGTTTGGAGAACGCTGGGGCAACCTATCAAAGGGCCATGACTACTCTATTTCATGACATGATACACAAAGAGATAGAAGTGTATGTCGATGACATGATTTCCAAATCTAAAACAAAAGATGAGCATGTGACCCACCTGTCAAAACTATTCGAGCAGCTGAGAAAATACAAACTCCGCTTGAATCCTAATAAGTGCACGTTCGGTGTTTGTTCAGGAAAAATTTTAGGGTTCATCGTCAACCAAAAGGGAATTGAGATTGATCCTGACAATGTCAAGGCCATTCAAGAAATGCCTTCTCCAAAGACTGAAAAACAAGTCAGGGGATTCCTGGGACGTTTGAATTACATTTCCAGATTTATATTCCTCATGACCGTGACCTGTGCGCCGATCTTTAAATTACTCAAAAAGAATCAGGATTGCGTTTGGACAGAAGACTGCCAAACCGCCTTCGACAATATCATGGAATACCTGTTGAACCCACCGATTCTATCACCTCCAGTGGAAGAAAGACCACTGATCATCTACCTAACAGTCTTGGAAGACTCAATGGGTTGTGTACTTGGCCAACAAGACGAAACCAAAAGGAAAGAGTCTGCCATTTACTATTTGAGCAAGAAATTCACGGACTGTGAAACTCGGTATACTATGCTTGATAAAACTTGTTGTGCTCTGGCTTGGGCAGCCAAACGTCTTCGCCAGTATATGATTTGTCACACTACTTGGTTAATCTCCGAAATGGATCCAATCAAGTACGTCTTTGAAAAGCGTGCTCTCACGGGAAGGATTGCCCGTTGGCAGATGTTGTTATTGGAATACGACATTGAGTACCATGCTCAGAAAGCCATCAAAGGGAGTATTTTAGCCGATCATTTGGCTCATCAACCGATTGACGATCAGGAATCAGTCAGATTTGACTTCCCAGACGAAGATGTCATGTATTTTAAAACGAAAGATTGCGATGAACCGCTACCTAGTGAAGGGCCAGAACCAGGTTCCCAATGGGGACTAATCTTGGACAGAGTTGTTAATCATTATGGAAACAGAATTGGGGCAATCATCATAACACCTCAGGGTACCCACATTCCTTTCACAACCCAACTGACATTCAAGTGTACAAACAACGAGGCCGAATACGAAGCTTGTATCATGGGTCTCGAAGAAGCGATTGACTTGAGAATTAAGAACTTGGATGTATATGGCGACTCAGCCCTGGTTATCAATCAGATCAAAGGAGATTGGAACACATACCAATCGAGATTGATTCCTTACAAAGACTGCGCGAGAAGGTTGTTACCATTCTTCAACAGAATCGAGTTTCATCACATCCCTCGTGAGGAGAATCACATGGCTGATGCATTAGCCACTCTCTCTTCCATGATTAGTGTAGGTAAATGGAATGACATACCTAAGATTGACGTAATGCGCCTTGAAAGGCCCGCTTATATCTTCACAATTGAAGCAGTCATAGACGACAAACCTTGGTATCACGATATCAAGTGCTTCCTTCAGAAACATGAGTACCCACCTGGGACATTAAGAAAGGATAGAAAAACCCTCAGAAGACTGGCTGGAAACTTCTTCCTGAGTGGTGATACACTCTACAAGAGAAACTTTGACATGGTCTTGCTCCGATGTGTAGACAGACCAGAAGCAAACATGCTGATAAAAGAAATTCATGAAGGATCCTTTGGCACTCATGCCAACGGACACACAATGGCGAGAAAAATTCTAAGAGCAGGGTACTACTGGTTGACCATGGAATCTGATTTCTACAAGTACATGAGGAGGTGTCACAAGTGTCAGATATATTCAGACAAAATCTATGTACCGCCAACGCATCTCAAAGTTCTCTCTTCCTCGTGGCCTTTTTTCATATGGGGAATCGACATGATTGGCATGATTGAACCTAAGGCTTTGAATGGACATCGGTTCATCCTGGTAGCCATTGATTACTTCACCAAGTGGGTTGAAGCAGCGTCGTACGCCAATGTAACCCGATAAGTGGTGGTCCGATTTATCAAAAACAATATCATCTGCCGTTATGGTGTTCCAAGCCAGATCATTACGGATAATTGATCTAACTTGAACAATAGAATGATGAAGGAGCTGTGCGCTGAGTTCAAGATCGAACACCATAACTTATATCCCTACCGACCCAAGATGAACGGAGCGGTAGAAGCGGCTAACAAGAACATCAAGAAGATCGTTCAAAAGATGGTTGTAACCTACAAAGACTGACACGAGATGCTACCCTTTGCTCTTCACGGTTATCGTATATCTGTCCGCGCTTCAACAGGGGCAACCCCTTTCTCTCTAGTATATGGCATGGAGGCAGTGCTTCCCATAGAAGTAGATATCTCATCAATCTGGGTATTGATGGAAGCTAAGCTAACAGAGGCTGAATGGTGTCAAAGTCGACACGACGAACTAAATCTGATAGAAGAGAAATGAGTAACTGCACTGTGCCACGGTCAGTTGTATCAGCAACGAATGAAGAAGGCGTTTGACAAAAAGGCCCGACCTCGCGTCTTCAGAAAAGGAGACCTCGTGCTCAAAAAGATAGAATCATTTCTCACTGATTCTCGGGGAAAATGGACTCCGAATTACGATGGCCCCTATGTGGTCAAGAAAGCTTTCTCAGGCGGTGCCTTGAGACTCGCAACCATGGACGGAGAGGAATTTGCCTACCCCACGAATGTTGACGTAGTCAAGAAATACTTCGCCTAAATTAAATAAATAAAAAAGACGTCTCGGTGGATTGAAAACCCGAAAGGGCAGTCTAGGAAAAAATTAGAAACATAATAAAAAATCATCCCGGTGGATTGGAAATCTCAAAGTACAATCCAGGCAAAAGTTAGGGATTCATGGCAAGTAACTACATCCAACAGGGGCAAGTCCCTCAGCAGCAGTCATGCCATCCATCAGGAAAACTCTAGTCAAGGTCATCTTCGACGGAAGCTCAGGATGCCCAGAATTCAAAGTTGGTAGAAGGATAGCGGTCGTTATGTTTCAATGTAGCCCTTTTCCCTTAAATTACAATTTTCTAACTTTGTAAATACTCTATGGAATGATGCGCTTGGTTGATTTCCATTCTATCAATAAAATTTGAGCCCTAGTGCTTTTGTTTGCAATTCTTATTTGTTTTAGCTTTACAGAACGACATTTTAATATGATTAACGATCCTTGAAATAAAACAAAAATGAATTTACTTGTTAAACTTTTGCTGCTTTTAAAATAAAGATGGCAATTCTTTTGACTATTAAATATCGAAAGAACATCGATCACTTCTCCAGAAGTAATCGAACCTCAAAGTGCAGAATTAAAGTACTCCTTCTAAACCAGTACACCTGAATGAACGATCAGCTGTGTCAGATGCGAATATTCCATCTGACATCCCCGACAGAGTTCTTATCTCCTAAGCCCGACCAACGTTGTCCCCCGTAGGGACTATCTCTCCTCAGCAAGGCAGAATTGCTATCTTGAACCAGTGATACTTTTCATCCCCTGCAGTGGCCGAGTATCCAGTCGTGTTCATGTATTTAGTCTGTATGTCGCGTCAGTTTTGTCAGCATAAACATACATACATCATGCATTATTAATTTACATTCATATTCATATTACATCACTATCACTCTAGTCGGTCTCGTTCCCTAGTGATAAAAGTCCTCTCAATTGAGTTGTCAGTTCTTTCCTCGTCAGGAAATGTTGTGTCTGAACAATCTCTCCTCCAGCCCATTCCTGGATTGGAGTTGGTTCTTCGACCCCTTTGATAACTTGAACCTCAGAAAGACAAGAAGACCTTTGACCAACGTCACTTTTCGCCATTAAAGATAATATCTTTACTTTCCCGGATTAAGGAAAATCCCCAGAGAAAGCACCGCAAAATTGGATCACATCATATGGTATTTCTCTGAGAAGATCTCGAGGAAAAGTATGATGTAATACCCCCAAACAGAAAGCATTCTCTCAAGAGACTCGTTTTCCCCAGTAGAGTCAACAAATGGCGTCTCCAACAGAGAAGTTTGAACACATCTACAGCCCAGACGAATGGGTTTTTCCCAACAAGTCTGACATCAAAACTTTTTTCCATTAAATGGCATCTCCGCAGGAAAATTCGGCGAGAAGTTTGAGGAAAACCGCTACGAATAGCGTCCCTTGTCAAGAAAGTTTATTGACAAAAGAAACTGAGACCAGTTCCTTGGTAGGAAACCAGGATCGAGGGGAAGTTTACCTTTTTTTAAGCATCATTGCTTAACAAAAGAAGATGGATGAGCAAACTACCATTCATAACCACTGTCAAAATTTCGGGTATTCCGATATTTAATCCTCTTGCACCCCGAATGCCTGAATACCTTCGCCATTCACACCTTCGGGTCCAAGAAGATTAAATAGGGGCATCTGTCATACCCCAAATTTTGACCACTAAGATTTCCCATCATTGTGAAAATCATCATCACAATATGGATGTACTTTCATGCCTCATCAATCTCCTCAAGGATTGTTGAGCATTCATTACAATCAAAGATTAGGGTTTCAAGCCCTCTCAGGGTACTTAAACAAAGAATTAATCAAGAAAGGACATGATCTTTAACTTGTCTAACCTCTCAAACATCCATAAAAGATCAAGAGGACTCCCACATCAAGGAATCCAGTACAAGGTTGCAACATTCCAAGTGGATCAAGCCTCAAGATCTCCAGTGTCACCAAATTAGGGTTTTGGTCGACCAGGGCCTCTAGATGGAATTTTTCCTCTAGGAATGAGCCAATACTTCAAAGCATAACTCAAGATACTCTAAGGGACCTCATGGACCCAATCATCAAGTCAATTTAGCCTCAGGGGATGCATTCACTAAAAATCAGGAATTAGGGTTTATTAACCTAATTCACTCCTAAGTTGACTTTTGGGACAAAACATGAGCCAAGACCTCAAGACATGATTTGAGGGTCTCTAACACACTACATTGATCCATTTGCAACAATGGATTTATCCAAGAAGCTTGATCAATAAGTTTCAATTTCATCTGGACCACAACTAGGGTTTCGAGGGAAAAGTCAACTGTACCTTTAAATTTTGACCAGGACATGCTCCCTAACCTTGGGACATGATTCTATACACCCTATAACACCTATGAAATCCATCCATTAAGTTTTATTTAGGTCAAGGACTTGATTTCATAGAGGATCACACAGTTTGGAATTCAGCTGATAAAAAGTCAACTGTACCAAAAAGTCAAAGTTTGACTTTTTATTTTTGGGCCAACCAATGTTACTTAACCCTAAAATGATGTCAATGTGTGATTGGAATCATCATTCATCAAGAAAAATCAAAGAAAGTGGGATAACTTGTAAAAGGGGTAACCATAAAAAACTTAGAAATTTTCCAAGTTATGGGACAAAGTGGCTAGGGTACCAACTTTCAAGGATCATAACTTGAGATCCAAGCAACCATTTTGGCTGATCCAAAGTTGAATTTGTAGATCTCATGGCATACTTTAAAAGTGTCAACTACACCTCATTCCAATTCATCATGGATTTTGAGTTATGGTTGGATCAAAATGGCTGAAAACATGAAATGTCACTTTTTCCAACACTTAGTGAAATTTTCACTTAGTCAGAATCTGTTTCAGTTTTTCCAAAATGTAAGGGCATTTTTCACTTGGATCCAAAAAGTGTCAAAACAAACTATGATCACACATGTGTTGTATCATATGAGAGCTTTCCAAAATGGCCAAGAACTCCATCAAATTCCATCTGGGCTAAGAGTTGTAACAATGGCAATATGCCTTGCTGCAACTGTCATAACAAGGCAGATTTGAGCATTTTGCTCGATTTGATCAAATTTTGCAAATGGAAAACAAGTTTATCCATCTGAACACCTCAGGGGGAGACCAAGGAGGAACCAACACTGATCCATAAGCCTCCCAAGTCTTTGGAACTACAAGTAGCATGCCAAACCTAAAAAAGCCTAAAAAGGGGACAAGACTCCAATTTTATTTTGGAGCATTCAATGGATGCACCAAGGTGTCATGAACTGAGCCATTTCCAACTGAATGAGTCAAGGATAAGTTCTGAACCAAAGACACGTAGGCATGTGCTCTAACCTCTAGTCAATGGGTAGAGGAAACTTAAGATTCCAAAGTGATGCAATTGGACAATGAGCTGCTGCAGTTGCCATTCACTATTGCTTGCAAAACAAACTTGCTCTACTATAAATAGAGCTCATTTGTGCTCAATTTGAGTACACCAAAGCACTACAACACTTGTTTTCCTCAAAATCTCTTTCTCTAGGCAAAAATGCCTTCTTTTGCAAGGTAACTCTGAGTTTTTGAGTTAGAGAGCATTTCCATCACAGCTCATGATCCAAACACATCCAATTTGTCGTATCTAAGCTGTCAAAACTCTCATAAGTGACCTGTAACACCTAAATCACAAAGTCCCCTCTCAAAACCTCAAAATTGGACTTTTTGCATTTTTCAAGCCATGTCTTGATTCAGTCACTTTCAAAACTAGATAAAACCTCAAACACACTCAAAATATCATCCTTGAACTGTCCCAAATGGTTCCCCACATCTGGAACACCATTTGAGAGAGTTACCATATTGGTCACTTTTGCCCCTTTTGCAAGAAAGAGCTCAAACTTGTTCCTGAGGATTCCAGTTGATTCCAACCATTCTAAAAACTTCTAAGGGATCATTTGAGGGTGTTCAAAGCATCAAATTGTTTCTGGAACAAAGCACTTGACAGATTGCCCAAAAAGCTCCTAAAGAGGTAAGCATCACAACTTCAACTCTTTAAAATATGCATTGCTTTGAAGTCCACTGATCATGCACGTCTCATACATGTTATATATGTTGTGTTTGAACCAATTCATCATGTAATTCATGCCTGTAACAAGAGATAGCACAGAAAATGCAATTATAGGTCTATTTCAAGAACACTATCGGGTTTTGAAATAGGAGCCTCATCTGAAAAAACCACCACCACCATTGGATTCCTTGTGAAATTCTAGGCAGGATAGACCTAAATTTTGTCCCAATCCATGGAGAAATGAGAAAGTTACAAGCTTCACGTTTTTGGCCAAAATCTTGCCTTGCCTTGTCTTGGCCAGGCCTAAAAACCAAGTCACCCTCATATATTCATGGAGTAGTTTTGATACACGGATGTATCACCACCCCAGTGGTAGGAGGCGCGCACTGCACACAAGAGGTCTGGGGTTCGAATCCCCCTCGCCCCAGATCCTCTTTTTACCACTTTTTCCTATTTTTATCATTTTTCATATTATTTTTAAATGATTTGAAAAATTAATAACTCCCTCGATTTTAATTATTTTTTATTGGTTCTTTTTGCAAAAAACCCCAAAAATAGTAAAATATTTTATTCTACAAAAAAATCAAATTTATATCATTTATTTAATATAATTGGTATTTTTGTAAATAAATTCATTTAAATTGTTTTTTTAACATTTTTAAAATGAATATTCATCTTGAAAATCAAAACCAAGTGAATTTTAAATCATCTTGTGATTAAAACCTCTTTTTCAAACCTTAACCAAAAATCACAAGTGGTTTATTCAAACTTATTTGGTATTTTTATCATTTTTTATTAATTTTCTTTGAAAAGTTACTTTTAAAAAGTGAAAATTAGGGTTTCTTTGAGTTTTAATCATACTCAACTATTTCAATGACTTTGGGCCTCTTGAGAGAGTGTAAGTCACATCCTTTTGTAAATAAAACCCTTTTGGGCCTCAATGCATTGTATAAGTCCCGATACAGTCAAAATGTTCGGCACGATCGTCGTCTTTTTCACACAAAAAACACGGGGCTTCTCCTTGAGCTATAAGACCCATTTTTATTCATTTTCAAACTCTTTGGGCCTCTAATAGAGTGTAAGACCCAACCCCCTTTTTGTAAATGCCAAAATCATTTTTGGGCCTCAGTCATTGTATAAGTCCTATTGTATTTTCAAAAACCTCAGCGCGATCGTCGTTTTCAAACAAACAACTGGGCCTCTCCCTGAGCTTTAAGCCCCAATCTTTGTTCAAAATACTTTCTCCTTTGATTTTGAATCCAAATGTATACTGTTATTATCAAATTTTCTTTATTGAACAACTAACAAAACAACATGGAAGCTCTACAACGGGTAAGTGTTTATCCGCTTTCTTTTATCTGCTTTCATATATATATATAACTGTATTATGGGGCTGCTTCACTGTAAGTCTTCTTTCATACCCTCCTATATACTCGTCATATATCAACTGTATATATACTAGTATAGTTATTTAGAGTTTTCCCCAGCAACTACGTGTAGCACTAGGTAAAGCCTGTTGGTCACTCTTAAATACAAACAAAACTAGATCCCCATAGAATTCCAGATACAGTCTTCCCTTCTCTTGGGGTTAAACAAAATGGAACAAAGAGAAAGGCAGTATTCTCGGTGAACCTTTTCTCAGACTGTCACCCTTAGAAATTGTCAAAGAAACTCTACTCCCCAGAGATGATCTTTTCTCCGTGAATGGCATCTCTTGAGTTTCTTCCAAATTCTCGAACTTTCCTGGAATGATCCCTTCTCTTTGAATTGCATTTCTTGAACTTCTCTTGGTTTGGGGACCCACAGGCTTCCTAAAAGCATCCCCGCCTCCTCTTGGGCGTTGTACAAGGACCCTTCGGATTCTTAAAAGTTCTCATGCCTTCTCTTGGGCTTAATACAAGGACCCTGATGCCCTCTTAAAGGTATAAGACAGAACTTAGTCATCCTTCACTGGAGCAGTCTTTCCAGTGTCAAAACTCCGACCATTTTAGGGTTGATTCTCATCCCTTAATACCTGTGCCTCCTCTTGGGCATCGTACAAAAGATAAAACTCGCTTATACCAATAGACTCGGACAGTCTAAGCCCTTTGAGTCTCAAAGACATTCTCAAGTTCCCTAGAACCAAAGGAAGAAACCCCGGTCACTCTGGATCAATCTCCAGCAGAAACCCGATCTCTCTCATGAGTGTTCCCCATACTTGGACCTGCCTAGGGATCTCAATAATCCTCAGCAGTAAGATAGCCTCCTCTTAGGCTTTGTATAATGATCCTTCCTCAGCGAAGTCAGCCTCCTCTTGGGCTTTGTACAATGATTCTTCCCAGCGGAGCTAACCTTTTCAGACTCTCTTGTTGGGTCAATCTCCCTTTTAGCCTCAATCTCGGGCTTCGTACGAGATAGCAAAACACTCTCTTATTGAGTATAAAAGACTCTCTTGTTGAGTCAATCAACCCTTTTTGCCTCCGTCTTGGGCTTTGTACGGGACATATAAAAACACTCTCTTGTTGAGTATAAAACACTCTCTTGTTGAGTATAAAAGACTCTCTTGTTGAGTCAATCACCTTTTCAGACTCTCTTGTTGAGTTAACTTTTTTTAGCCTCCGTCTTGGGCTTCGTACAAGACAGATAAAAATACTCTCTCGTTGAGTCAGTCTTTATCCAAAGTCTGGTATAAAGATTTCCCCCTAACGGGAGCCCGTCTCCTCTCAAGTTGTGTAGAATAATTTCTCCAGCTTATTCACCCACAATCCTGGGCTTTATACAGGATAGATAAAAGTACTCTCTTGTTGAGTTAACCCTTTTAGCCTCCTTCTTGGGCTTTGTACAAGACATATATAACACTCTCTTGTTGAGTTAACCCTTTTAGCCTCAATCTTGGGCTTTGAACAAGACAGAAAGAACATTTTCCCCGGAAAAGTCCTAGCCAGCCTCCTCTTAGGCTTTGTATAAAGAAACCCCTAGCCGAGTCAATCAACCTTTTAGCATCAACCTTGTGCTTTGATCAAGGCACACAAAAATCAACAATCCTCTTTAGAGATGACAAGTTCTCTCTCAGTAGAACCTTTTATCTTCATCCTTGGGCTTTGAACAAGACACAAATACTCAACCTTTTAGCTTCAATCTTGGGCTTTGAACAAGATACCAAAACATCTTCTTCCTCCCTTAGAATAGGAGGAACTACGATCGCTCTGATTTCCCTGTTTCGTTAAACGAGAATACGTAGGCATAAGATTGCGAAATCTTAGCGAGCATATTAATCAAACACTCTAGGTCCAGTACCTTCATACATCAATAGAAAAGCATCAGATCTAGTACCTCACCAAAAGCCTCATGAACCGTCAAGGCACTTTACGCTTAAGCAAAATAAACCTAAGAGAGACCCCCTATTTGATAGCATCTGTAAACCAACAGTCATCTGTTTAAATTCAGTATGCAAGCAGGGTTAATTGGAGACATCTATTTCCCTTCCTTAATCAGCTTCACAAGATAAAAAATGAATCGAACTGTAGTACCAAAGCGATAGTGATTCGAAACCACAAAAATTGTGCTACAGCCAGGAATGAAATCAACTAAGTAGAATTGGTTCTAAGCTAAACTCCAACGTTTACAACTTAGCACCTAGAAACCACCCTTCCTAGATTTCTACCTAAGACACTCCTAGGTATGAGACCCTTCTCAGTTCCCTTCCAATCACAACAGTGACTGAAAATATTACAACTCAATAAACTGTCCTTCTCTGCTATTCACGCAATACAAGAGAGGCTCACACAAGTACAAACCCTAGTACTTCTATCGCAGCTGCAATATCTATATCTCTTAAGTCAAATCCATCCTATTTATATAGCAAAATAGAACTGGATTTGGGCTTTAAAAACGCAGCAATTATGCTCCACAGAATCTGCGACCTATTCTTTTCTTCAATCCCAAGTTTGCAAAAATGTCTCCTTACTAGGAAACCGCATATTCCTTTTAGAATCAGAATCTCTGATTCCTCAATCTCAGATGCCACCTGGGATCAAATCATATTCCAATCACACTTGGAACATATATACACTTATTCCAAAACTATAACAGACAAAGATGTCGAATCCACCTGATAGGACATCTTGTCTAACATCTTAACCTGCAGTTAGTTTATCATGTCAGGACATCTTGTCCAACATCTTTCTGCTAAGTTAGTTTTACCAAAATTGATGCCAACCTCAAGGGATTGGTGTAACGCCCCCAATCTATACCCCCAAATAATAATAAAACAACAAACACTTAATAAAATTTTGTCAGAGTATGTTTAAATTATCATGGCATAGACCGGGAGAATCACATTATATTAAAACAAATCATACAACACCTGCTCATAAAGATATGCAACAATGGGATAGCAATCAACAGAGGAACTCAGTTCCTTACACCCACATTTCAGATTTTAGAATAAAAGCGGAAAATCTAAAACTGAATATCATATATATATATATATATATATATATATATATATATATATATATCACATGAAAAGTCTATCATACATCAATTATACAAGCACAAGCCAAAAGATATATATATATATACATAATACGCAATAATCACAAACGGTCTCCCTAACTACCCGGTGTCACATATCAAAGCCGACCGACAAAAGAATGAAGACGCAAAGCATCACAAAAATACCTCCAGCAACTCTAATCTGCAATGTCTCATAGAGCATTATAAAACAGAAGAAGGGTGAGAAAAGCAATCATAATACAGTTGCATATAATTATATATTAACAAAGAAATGCACATATAGATTTCTCACCACAAACGTACACCAGAATCCAAATACCACAAAACATCATACATGTTTCATTTATCTCACAACAATGCATATTAATCGTACACAATGCAATTATCACCAAGAATATCAATTCATCAATTCCACACACGATTAATCCATTCACAATTCTCACACATAGTCAATCATATTTATGATTTATGCAAATGTAAAGAGACCGACACAACGACTCTATGCACATGCCATGTGGTACCGACTCCCAATATTTCTCATCACTAGTTCACTCAGGAATTATTGGAACCATCGCTCGTTACTTAGTGTAACTCCCCGTCGGGCATACGATGTTCCCCGTCGCTTTCGGTCCTCTTTGTATAACGCTCACGACGTTTATGGATCGCTTTCGGTCCTCTTTGTATAAGGCGCACGATCCGATCGCTCACACCCCACATGGGCACACGATCGTCTATAACCAGCGCTTTCGGTCCTCTTATTTTTAAGGCGCACAATATATCAAATCGCTTTCAGTTCTCTTATTTTTAAGGCGCACGATGTTATAGCAGATTCCCTCTGGAATCAATCCGTCACTCAGGACGTCACAACAATGCATATCATGATGCTTGGCATATAATGACTCATGACATTTAAAATGCACACATATACACATCCATAATCATGCATATATCATCAATTACCACGCATTGCATTTTCTTGCCCTTAGTCCACAAATCATCATCACAACATTTCATCATGTATATTCACATCATATAACAGCACACAAGCTACACGTTACATAACAAAAGGACATAGCATGATAATACATCAATCGCACACAATTAACGCGATAAAAACCCGACAACCCGACTATTTTTCAAAAACACGAATTAATTAAATCATATTTTACCCTCCAAACCATTTTTAATAGAAAGAGTTTTTCATTAGCTTTCCAACGCTTCAAACGGGGGTCAAAACGGACTTACGGTTCAAAAGTTATGAAGAAAACAAAATCGGACAATTTGGAAAATTCTGTGATCATGAGTCGACGCATGATGCTAGGGGGTCAGCGCATAAACCTGGGAATTTCTCCCGGGTCAGCGCATGGAATCATGAGTCGACGCACAGTTGCAGGGGGTTAGCGCACGAGGTGCAGATTTTGCTGAAAAATCAGTTTTCGATCGTTAAATGACTTCCGGACCTCCGATTTCGATTCCGTAAAAAGCCTCGGTCTCAGAATTCAACACACTACTATATTTTCTCCATAAAAAGGCCATTCAACACAATTACAAAAATTAATACCCAAATTTTCACGTGTTAAACGGTTAACTCATTTGGTTAATTGGCTAACACTGTTGCAAGACCACCAAAAACTCTGTTTTAATGGCAGAAAATCCAACCAAAACCCGATTAAATCGCTCGGGACCGTACCAACAATACCCCTCGATTAAATATCAACCTATACCAATGCTACCAGACATATCCAAACACTTTTACTCGATCACAACATCAATTTGCACAAAAACATCGATATACATAAAAAACGCAGAAGTTACAAATTCACCCAATTCAATCAAACGATCATACTAAATCACGGCCTAACATCACCCGACTCCACTACGCGACTTATTCCGACTTTCGTCCGCGAAAACATCGATTTCTATTCATATTACTAATTTTCAACCTAGAAATGAAAACTATGGAAAAACAAGTAAACATTCAACTACATACATACATAATCATACACAAGCATAGAATAACCGAGTTTCACACCCTTACCCGATTAATCGTGCTTTGAAGTGTCGGTTGAATCGATTTCTTAAACTTCAATTTTTCCTCTTTTTTCTTCTCTTCTCACTTCTCTTTCTCTCTATTTTTTCTATTTTCTTTCTTTTCTCTCTTTCTAATCTCTATGTTTCTATTTTAAGAAAAACAATAATATCTACTAAGCAAAATGACCAAAATACCCTTACATTCAATTTTCTCGTAAACGCTCCCAAAACACAATAAAACATCATAACGATAAACATCACAACATTGAAAAATAACATATTTCCAAATAAAAGTCAGAAATAAAATAATATAATAATAAAATAATCAAAACGACTCGATTAAATAAAAATACTAAAACTGGGGCGTTACAACTCTCCCCCACTTAGAAATTTTCGTCCTCGAAAATATTACCTGAGACGAACAACTCTGGATACGACTCCCGCATCCGACTCTCCAACTCCCAAGTCAAATTGTCCTCAGCAGCGCCTCCCCACGCTACTTTCACAAGCGCAATCTCCTTGCCTCTTAACCGCTTTAACTCGCGATCCAAAATCCTCACTGGTAATGCCTCAACCGTAAGGTTCTCCCTTACCTCAACCTCATCCATCGGAATCACATGCGACGGATCCGGAACATACTTCCGAAGCTGTGAAACATGGAACACATCATGCAAATTCGAAAGATTCGGCGGCAAAGCCACCCTATAAGCCACAGCACCCACTCTCGCAGATATCTGGTAAGGGCCAATAAATCGAGAAGTAAGTTTCTTCGATTTCAATGCACGACCAACGTCTGTTACCGGTGTAACTCTCAAAAATACATGATCACCCTCTTGAAACTCAAGATCCTTCCGTCTCCGATCATGATAACTCTTTTGTCTACTCTGAGAAGCCTTCATTTTCTCACGAATAAACTTCACCTTGTCGGTAGTCTGTTGAACCAACTCCGGTCCAACCACCGAACTCTCACCAGATTCATGCCAACACAACGGTGTTCGACACCTCCGTCCATACAATGCTTCAAATGGTGCCATTCCAATACTCGAATGGAAACTGTTATTATACGTGAATTCAATCAATGCAAGATAACTATCCCACGCACCACCTTGTTCCAAAACACACGCCCTCAACAAATCCTCCAAAGACTGAATCGTTCTCTCGGTCTGTCCATCCGTCTGCGGATGATAAGCCGAACTCAATCTCAACTTAGAACCCAACGCCTTCTGTAAACTTTCCCAAAATCTCGAGGTAAACCTTGGATCTCGATCCGAAATAATACTCAACGGAACCCCATGCAACTTCACAATCATACTGATATAAATCTCAGCTAACCGCTCCAAAGAAAAACTGATATCAATCGGAATGAAATGAGCCGATTTAGTCAGCCTATCAACAACCACCCAAATAGCATTATGCCCTCGCTGAGTATTTGGCAACCCCGTTACAAAATCCATCGAAATGTTATCCCATTTCCATTCCGGAATATCCAACGGTTGCAACAAACCACTAGGCCTCTGATGTTCCACCTTTGATTTCTGACAAGTCAAACACGCATAAACAAACTGAGCCACGTCTCTTTTCAATCCAGACCACCAGAAAATCTTCTTCAAATCTTGATACATCTTATTCGCTCCCGGATGTATACTCAAATTACTCCGGTGTCCTTCCTCCAAAATCATCTTTTTCAACTCCACATCATCAGGAATACAAATCCTACCTCAGAATCTCAAAACACCATTAATATCCACTTGAAAATCACTATTCGCATCTTTTTCTCCAACCAACATCAAATCCACAAATTTCACATCCAGCTTCTGTTTCTCACTAACCGTCATCAGAAAATCATTGGTAACCTTCAACATACCCAGCCTCACACTATCCGAAGTCACTTCACAAACCAAACTCAAATCCCTAAACGATTCCAAAAGCTCCCACTCCTTAACCATTAAAACGGACATATGCAACGATTTCTGACTCAATGCATCGGCTACCACGTTAGCTTTACCAGGATGGTAATTCAAGCCAAAGTCGTAGTCCTTCAAAAATTCCAACCATCTTCGTTGCCTCATATTCAACTCTTTCTGATCAAACAAATATTTCAAACTCTTGTGATCACTAAAGACTTCGAATCTTGCACCATAGAGATAATGCCTCCAAATCTTTAACACAAAGACCACAGCCGCTAATTCAAGATCATGAGTAGGATAATTTTTCTCATGCACTCTCAACTGCCTCAAAGCATAAGCACGACCTTACCTTCTTGCATCAGAACACCACCTAGACCAATCAAAGACGCATCACAATACACCACAAACGGTTCATTAGGATTCAGTAAAATCAAGATCGGAGCTGGCGTCAATCTTCTCTTCAGCTCATTAAAACTTTCCTCACACTGAAAATCCCAAATGAACGTTTTGCCTTTACAAGTCAACTGGGTCAAAGGAAATGCTAGTTTAGAAAAACCTTCAATAAACCTTCGATAATAACCAGCCAAACCCAAAAAGCTTCGAATTTCAGTAACAGATCTAGGAGCCTCCCATTGTAGAACTGCTTCTACTTTAGATGGATCCACAGAAATACCATTACCTGAAATTACGTGCCCAAGAAAACTCACTTCTGACAACCAGAACTCACACTTGGACAATTTGGCAAAAAGCTTCCTTTCTTTCAAAACCTGCAAAACAATACGCAAATGCTCTGTATGCTCCTCCCGAGACTTAGAATAAATCAATATGTCATCAATAAACACAACAAAAAATCGATCTAAATGCTCGTGAAAAATACGATTCATGTATTCCATGAACACAACTGGCGCATTAGAAACCCCGAACGACATCACAGAATATTCATAATGACCATATCGTGTCCTAAAAGCCGTCTTCTGAATGTCTTCTTCTTTCACCCTAATCTGATGATACCTGGATCTCAAATCAATCTTACTAAACACACAAGCACCAACCAACTGATCCATCAGATCATCAATTCTTGGAAGAGGATACTTATTCTTAATCGTCACCTTATTCAACTGGCGATAATCAATACACAATCGCATACTTCCGTCCTTCTTTTTCACCAATAGAACTGGAGCACCCCAAGGAGAAACACTTGGCCTCACAAATCTCTTTTCCAATAATTCATTCAACTGCTTCTTTAACTCCACCAACTCAGATGCTGACATACGATAAGGTGCCATCGATACAGGTCTAGTACCAGGAACTAGATCTATCGAAAACTCCACCTCTCTCTCTGGCGGCAAGTCCGAAATATCCTCAGGGAACACTTCAGGAAAATCACACACAACAGGAAACACATCAAGTGAAACTTGACTATCCACAGTCAACGATGCAAACAACCCAAACAACTGAGCTTCCTCTGCCAAAAGTCTCTTCAACTCTTTGGTAGATAAGAAACTCGAGTCTTCGTCTTCCCCAAGAGAAGGAAACCTTACTAGCTTATGATAACAATCAATGTGAACTCGATTGAATTGCAACCAATTCATACCCAGAACCACATCTAAACCCTCCAACGGCAAACACACCAAATTCATCTCAAAGTCTTTACCATAAATGGTCAAAGGACAACTTAGACAAACCAAAGAAGTAGTTACTGACCCCATTGCTGGAGTATCAATAACCATCTCACCATCCATCAAAGACAACACAAGATTCAAACGCTTCGCGTACTCAGACTAAATAAACGAACGAGTCGCTCCAGTATCAATAATAGCAACTAAAGGCGTACTATTAATAAAACAAGTACCTCTGATCAGACGGTCTGCACTTGAAGTCTGAGTTCCCGCCAATGCAAACACCTTCCCACTAGCTGGAGCTTGCTTCGGTTTCTGACACTTTGTGCTAACATGTCCAGGTTCCCCAAAGTTAAAGCACTTAACCACATTCTTTCTCTTACACTCAGTTGCTACATGTCCTAAACCTCCACAATTCGAACACTTACTCACATCTTTCTTACATTCGGATTGACGATGTCCCGCATCACCACATCTATAACATCTCATAGGACCAGACATACCTCCTCCACCTGACCTTCGATCAAAAGTACCCATTTGTTTACCTTTATCAGCTGGTGTCACATACGGACCACCACAAAACTGTTGCTTCCCTTTCCTGTCACTTACACTCTTGTAATGAGTAGAACGAGCCTTACTATCCTCTTCATAAATCCTACAACATTCCACCAAATCAGAAAACCTCCTTATCCTCTGATAACCGATTGCCTGCTTAATCTCAGGACGCAATCCGCTTTCAAACTTTACACACTTAGAAAATTCTGCGGTCGCTTCAGCATAATGAGGATAAAACTGCACAAGTTCCACAAACTTAGCCGTATAATCAATGACAGACATATTACCTTGCTTCAGTTCCAAGAACTCAATTTCCTTCTTTCCTCTAACATCCTCGGGAAAATACTTCCTCAGAAACTCCTGACTAAACAATTCCCAAGTTACCTCTTCATCACCAGCTTCTAACACATGACGTGTACTAACCCACCAGTCATCCACTTCTTCCTGTAACATGTGAGTTCCCAGTCTCACCTTACTGTCCTCAGCACAATTCATAACTCTGAAAATCCTCTCAATCTCTTTTAGCCAAATCTGTGCACCATCAGGATTATGTCTCCCTTTGAAGACAGGCGGTCTATTCTTCCTAAACTCATCATTCTCTCCAGCATTAGGTGCACCCTGCACAGCTCGTGCCATAGCTTGCATAGCAGCAGCCAAAGCAGCATCATTCCTTCCAGCCATACTCTATTCATTTCCAATAACAGCACTTATGATTAAACAAACAGCTCACCCACACACAACGACCAACAAGGACTGACACAACTGACACGGACTGGCTCTGATACCACTTAATGTGACGCCCCCAATCTATACCCCCAAATAATAATAAAACAACAAACACTTAATAAAAATTTTGTCAGAGTATGTTTAAATTATCATGGCATAGACCGGGAGAATCACATTACATTAAAACAAATCATACAACACCTGCTCATAAAGATATGCAACAGTGGGGTAGCAATCAACAGAGGAACTCGGTTCCTTACACCCAAATTTCAGATTTTAGAATAAAAGCGGAAAATCTAAAACTGAATATCATATATATATATCACATGAAAAGTCTATCATACATCAATTATACAAGCACAAGCCAAAAGATATATATATATATATATATATATATATATACATAATACACAATAATCACAAACAGCCTCCCTAACTACCCGGTGTCACATATCAGAGCCAACCGACAAAAGAATGAAGACGCAAAGCTTCACAAAAATACCTCCAGCAACTCTAATCTGCAATGCCTCATAGAGCATTATAAAACAGCAGAAGGGTGAGAAAAATAATCATAATACAGTTGCATATAATTATATATTAACACAGAAATGCACATATAGATTTCTCACCACAAACGTACACCAGAATCCAAATACCACAAAAAACATCATGCATGTTTCATTTATCTCACAACAATGCATATTAATCATACACAATGTAATTATCACCAAGAATATCAATTCATCAATTCCACACACAATTAATCCATTCACAATTCTCACACATAGTCAATCATATTTATGATTTATGCAAATGCACAGAGACCGACACAACGACTCTATGCACATGCCATGCGGTACCGACTCCCAATATTTCTCATCACTAGTTCACTCAGGAACTATTGGAACCATCGCTCGTTACTTAGTGTAACTCCCCGTCGGGCATACGATGTTCCCCGTCGCTTTCGGTCCTCTTTGTATAAGGCTCACAACGTTTATGGATCGCTTTCGGTCCTCTTTGTATAAGGCGCACGATCCGATCGCTCACACCCTACATGGGCACACAATCGTCTATAACCATCGCTTTCAGTCCTCTTATTTTTAAGGCGCACGATATATCAAATCACTTTTAGTCCTCTTATTTTTAAGGTGCACGATGTTATAGCAGATTCCCTCTGGAATCAATCCGTCACTCAGGACGTCACAACAATGCATATCATGATGCTTGGCATATAATGACTCATGACATTTAAAATGCACACATATACACATCCATAATCATGCATATATCATCAATTACCACGCATTGCATTTTCTTGCCCTTAGTCCATAAATCATCATCACAACATTTCATCATGTATATTCACATCATATAACAGCACATAAGCTACACGTTACATAACAAAAGGACATAGCATGATAATACATCTATCGCACACAGTTAACGCGATAAAAACCCGACAACCCGACTATTTTTCAGAAACACGAATTAATTAAATCATATTTTACCCTCCAAACCATTTTTAATAGAAAGAGCTTTTCATTAGCTTTCCAACGCTTTAAACGGGGGTCAAAACGGACTTACGGTTCAAAAGTTATGAAGAAAACAAAATCAGACAATTTGGAAAATTTTGTGATCATGAGTCGACGCATGATGCTGGGGGTCAGCGCATAAACCTGGGAATTTCTCCTGGGTCAGCGTATGGAATCATGAGTCGACGCACAGTTGCAGGGGGTTAGCGCACGAGGTGCAGATTTTGCTGAAAAATCAGTTTTCGATCGTTAAATGACTTCCGGACCTCCGATTTCGATTTCGTAAAAAGCCTCGGTCTCAGAATTCAACACACTACTATATTTTCTCCATAAAAAGGCCATTCAACACAATTACAAAAATTAATACCCAAATTTTCACGTGTTAAATGGTTAACTCATTTGGTTAATTGGCTAACACTGTTGCAAAACCACCAAAAACTATGTTTTAATGGCAGAAAATCCAACCAAAACCCGATTAAATCGCTCGGGATCGTACCAACAATACCCCTGATTAAATATCAACCTATACCAATGCTACCAGACATATCCAAACACTTTTACTCGATCACAACATCAATTTGCACAAAAACATCGATATACATAAAAAACGCAGAAGTTACAAATTCACCCAATTCAATCAAACGATCATACTAAATCATGGCCTAACATCACCCGACTCCACTACGCGACTTATTCCGACTTTCGTCCGCGAAAACATCGATTTCTATTCATATTACTCATTTTCAACCTAGAAATGAAAACTATGGAAAAACAAGTAAACATTCAACTACATACATACATAATCATACACAAGCATAGAATGACCGAGTTTCACACCCTTACCCGATTAATCGTGCTTTGAAGTGTCGGTTGAATCGATTTCTTAAACTTCAAGTTTTCCTCTTTTTTCTTCTCTTCTCACTTCTCTTTCTCTCTATTTTTTCTGTTTTCTTTCTTTTCTCTCTTTCTAATCTCTATGTTTCTATTTTTAGAAAAACAATAATATCTACCAAGCAAAATGACCAAAATACCCTTACACTCAATTTTCTCGCAAACGCTCCCAAAACACAATAAAACATCATAACGATAAACATCACAACATTGAAAAATAACATATTTCCAAATAAAAGTTAGAAATAAAATAATATAATAATAAAATAATCAAAACGACTCGATTAAATAAAAATACTAAAACTGGGGCGTTACAATTGGACTCATCATTACATATCAGAGCAGACACCAAACTAAGAGAATAAACGGAAGATTTCATCTCCCACTCACATATGAGCTCCTACTGTGGATTATCTGCATGTTACCCGCGTGGAGGCAACATTCAAATAGAAGGGGTGAGATATCATAATTATATAAAAGAAAGCATGATAATAAGTAAGCAACAGATTATCATATGCACATCACCCATTCCACACATCAACAACAACATCCATCATACAGCTACAACATTCAACATACAAGTATAACATATAACAACAATATCCAACATGTTACTACAACATTCAAGCACAATAACAATTGCAACCAATATGCAATGCAATGAGACTCACAACCAGACTCAATGCATGTGGTACCAATAGTGAACTCTCAGGTTCACTCGCTCCGATCCCAACCATAGGATCAGAGCCCACCAAAAATTGTCACCATCACCATAGGTAACGCTTCACCAATTCCCACCTGGAACCAGCTACTCGCACCCGATCCATCACAATAGGATCGAGGCTCGCCAAAATATCGTTACCATCACCATAGGTAATGCTTCACTAATTCCACCGCCACAGGCATCAGCTACTCGTACCCAATCCCCACCATAGGATTGAGGCTCACCAAAACGGACCACCGTCCAAACACCATGATGCATGATTCATACAAGACATGCAACAAAAATAATATGTACATTTATGTTCACCATTAATCAATGTAATACGCCAATACTGGCCACCGGCATCCAAAAGCAAGCTGCAAGCATTATACGACAGCAAAAAAATCAACAACGATACATTTCGAATTGTGTCACATCACAATATAAATACTACAATTGCATTTAAATCATCACATAGATAAGTAATCCATTTCTGGAACATAAACCATTTTTATAAGGTAGTTTGTCGCGTTAGCTTTTCAACGCTTCGAACGGCGCGTTAATCGGGCACCCAGAACTCAAGTTATGAATTTTCAAAATTTTCCAAAAAAAAATCAGTCTCAGTGTAATCGGTTACCACAAAACCAGTAACCGGTTACACCACCCAAAAATCCAATTTTCATGTTTTCAGTGGTAATCGGTTACCACATTTAGTTTAACCGATTACACCTGCTACAGAAGCACTTTTTCTGCAACTTTTCACACAAAAATCAATTTTGAACCCTCCCAAAACTCAATTTTTCTTATAAATCGTTTGGAACACATTTTAACACGAAAAAACACTTTTCAAAATTCACAAACACCAATTATTTATCATTCAAACTCACTCATAACTTGTTCCAACTCAGACTCGTGATTACACACAACCACAACTTCTATAACATCATACGGATCATCAATCATATGATTTCAACAACAACAATTGCATCAATGTATCATTCTAACAGCAATTACATCAACAACATCAACACATAACATGCAATTCAATCATAATTTACACAATCATTCATTCATCAAGAACATGGATAGAGAAGAAAACACAAACCCTACATGTTATGATCTACCCACCATTCATCATGTAATCCCTTAGATAACTAGAATCACACCCATCTCTATGCAATTGGTCACACACCCCTAACCATTTCTTCAAGGTCTAGTCTTAAGGTCACTACCCCACACTAAGGGTATCCCCAAACACAACAAAACACATATAATTACATACATATACACCAATCACATAATATTAATTATGAAAAATAATTAAAATAAAATGGGGCGTTACAACTCTCCCCCACTTAGAATATTTTCATCCACGAAAATTACCTGACACAAACAACTCAGGATACGCCTCACGCATCCTTCTCTCCAACTCCCAAGTCATATTCCCATCGGCAGTACCTCCCTACCCTACCTTCACGAGAATAATCTCTTTGCCCCATCAGCTGCTTCACCTAACGGTATGCAATCCTTATCGGCAAAGTCTCCACTGTAAGGTTATCCTTTACCTGAACATCATCCATCAGAATCACATGCGATGGATCCGGAACATACTTCCGAAGCTGTGAAACATGGAACACATCATGTAAATTCAACAAATTTGGTGGCAACGCCACTCTATAAGCAACAACCCCAACTCTCACTAATATCTGATACAGACCAATAAACTGAGGAGTAAGCTTCCTCAACTTCAAAGCACATCTAACACCGATCACCGGAGTGACTCACAAGAACACATGGTCTCCTTCTGGAAACTCAAGGTCCCTCCTCCTCTTATCATGGTAACTCTTCTGCCAACTCTGCGAAGCTTTCATCTTCTCTCTAATCAGTTTCACCTTCTCAGTAGTCTGTTGGACTAACTCAGGTCTAAGCACCACACTCTCACCAGATTCATGCCAACACAGAGGTGCCCTACACCTCCGACCATACAAAGCTTTAAAAAGCGCCATCCCAATACTGGAATGATAATTGCTATTATAAGTGAACTCAATCAACGACAAATGACTATCCCAAGCACCTCCTTATTCAAGAACACCAACCCTTAACAAATCCTCCAAAGACTGTATAGTCATCTCAGTCTGACCATCTGTCTGTGGACGATAAGCTGAACTCAACCTCAACTTCGAACCCAAAGCCTCTTGCAAACTTTCCCAAAATCTAGAAGTGAACCTCAGATCTCTATCCGGCACAATACTCAAAGGAACTCCATGCAACTTTACAATCACACGGATATAAATCTCTGCCAACTTCTGCAAGGAAAAACTGATGTTAATCGGAATAAAATGCGCCAATTTTGTCAGTCTATTAACAACCACCCAAATGGCATCATGCCCTCTCTGAGTATTCAGCAACCCAGTCACAAAATCCATCGAAATGTTGTCTCATTTCCACTCTTGAATATCCAATGGTTGGATCAAACCAGCAGGTTTCTGATGTCCCACTTTCGACTTCTGACAAGTCAAGCAAGCATACACAAATTGAGCTACATCACGCTTCAATCCAGACCACTGAAATATTTTCTTCAAATCCTGATGCATCTTTGTTGCTCCTGGATGAATACTCAAGCTACACTTATGACTTTCTTCTAGAATCATCTTTTTCAACTCAACATCATCTGAAATACAAATTCTATCACAGAATATCAGCACACCTTGCTCATCCACCTTGAAGTCACTATCCTCAGCCTGATTACTTCCAACCATCAACTCCACCAAATTTACATCCAACTTCAATCTCTCTTTAATATTATTAAGAAAATCATCTTTGATCTTCAATATACCCAAGATCACGCTCTGCGGTGTCAGCTCACAGACCAAACTCAAGTCTCTGAACTGCTCAATCAATTCCAATTCCATAACCATCATATCCGACATATGCAAAGACTTCCGACTCAAAGCATCAGCCACGATATTAGCCTTACCAGAATGATAGTTCAAGCCAAAATCATAATCCTTTAAGAATTCCAACCATCTTCTTTGCCTCATATTCAATTCCTTCTGATCAAACAAATACTTCAAACTCTTGTGATCAATATACACTTCAAATCTGGAACCATAGAGATAATGCCTCCAAATCTTCAACACAAACACTACTGCAGCCAACTCCAAATCATGAGTAGGATAATTTCTCTCATGAACCCTTAGTTGTCGCGAAGCGTAAGCTATAACTTTACCATCTTGCATCAACACACCACCTAAACCCATCAAAGACGCATCACAATACACCACAAATGGTTCATCCGGTTCAGGTAGAATCAAAACTAGAGTCGTAGTCAATCTCTTCTTCCGGTCAATGAAACTCTTCTCACAGTTAATATCCCACACAAAAGCCTTACCTTTACAAGTTAACTGAGTTAATGAAAGTGCCAACTTAGAAAATCCTTCAATGAACTTGCGATAATAACTAGCTAAGCCCAAAAAGCTTTTGATCTCCGTAACTGACTTTAGAGCCTCCCATTGTAGAACTGCATCTACCTTGGATGGATCCACAACAATACCATCACCTGAAATAACATGACTAAGAAAACTCATCTCTTACAACTAGAATTCACACTTCGACAATATAGCATAAACCTTATTCTCTTTCAACAATTGCAACACAATCCTCAAATGCCCAGCATGCTCTTCTTCCGACTTAGAATAAATCAGAATGTCATCAATAGAAACCACCACAAATTTATCCAAGTAAGTATGAAAGATTTGATTCATATACTCCATGAACACACCAGGTGCATTAGACATTCTGAACGGCATCACCAAATACTCATAATGTCTATACCAAGTCCTGAAAGCCTTTTTCTGAATATCCTCATCCTTCACTCTAATTTGGTGATAACCCGACCTCAAGTCAATTTTACTAAACACACGAGCACCCACCAACTGACCCATCAAGTCATCTATTCTTGGAAATGGATACTTATTCTTAATCGTCACTTTATTCAAATGTCCGTAATCTACACACAGCCTCATACTACCACCCTTCTTCTTTACCAACAACACCGGAGCTCCCCAAGGCGACATACTTGGTCTCACAAATTTATTTTCCAACAAATCTTCTAATTGCTTCTTTAACTCTACTAACTACAATGTTGACATCCTATATGGTGCCATAGAAACAGGTATGGTACCGGGAACAAGATCAATAGCAAACTCCACGTCTCTCTCTGGTGGCACATCTGAAATGTCATCTAGAAACAAATTTGGAAACTCACGCACCAACTGCAACTCGTCAATCACTGATTGACCCTCCACCGACAAGGATGCAAACAATGCAAGCACCTGAGCTTCCTTTTCCAAAAGCTCTTTCCACTCTCTAGCAGACAGAAAACCAGCTTCTTCCTCATCATTAGGAGCAAGAAACCGTACCAACTTGTCATAACAGTTGATATGAACATGATTGAATCCCAACCAGTTCATTCCCAAGAATAACACCAAGATTTCCCAACGGGAAACAAATAAGATCAACACCAAAGTCTCTATCAAAGATCGACAAAGGACAATTCAAACAAACTAGAGAAGTAGTCACTGATCCCTTAGCAGGAGTTTCGATAACCATTTCTCCCGTCATAGAAGGAACGACAAGGTCTAGCCCTTCCACACAAGCCTCACCTTCCAAGAATCCTTCTACCTGCGTAGTGGATGGAACACTCTCTACCTTCATCGAACTCGACTTCCCGGTCTAAAGGCAAGTCACAGATATCTTTTAGGAAAAACATCAGGGATCACACACCATTGGCAAAACACTAGCTGTCACATCGCTCTCTACACTCAGAGAATCCAACATCAATAACACGTGATCGTTCTCCCTAAAGACATCCCAACTTAGCTGGCAGACAGGAATCTCAAATCCATAACATTTTCAATGTCAGGAACAACATAGCTTCGGCATTACCTGAGCTCTCGTAATCAGCAGCACACTACACCACTCATCCAAATGATTGATAAACACGAGGCTTAACTCCTACCAATCCATTCCAAGAATAACATTGACTTGTTCCAACTAAAGACAAATTGCGCCTATCTTTAGGAAACACGATAGGATACTCCACACATCACTGGCCATCTCTAGCCAAAACATCGCCTTCCCCCTTACAAGGATCACACCATTCTCAAAACAGTTGAACTAGTCAACACTGCACTCTCACATGCAGCAACACCATATCCAATCTCTCTACAGTTGGAACATCTGAGAGAAGCAAACGCTTCTCCCTCACTTGTTTCATTCCCAACCTGTAAATGGAAAACAAAACCAGCATCGACAGTGTTTCCACACACATGTCGCATACTAGGGAACAACATAATTAAACAACCTGGCCGGACCAACCGACCTCCTCTGATACCACTATGTAACACCCTAAATAACCCCGCGCATAATCAAATAAAATCAAAGTATATATTCATAAAAAAATCCTATTTAAGATGTCACACTCCAACAAAACCTGCTCATATACATGATATGCAACATGTCACTTTTAAAATTATTTAACAGCAATAATAATAATAAAAGATTATCTAAACTTCAACTTTTATTAAAACAGCGAAAACATCAACAAATGGTTATTCAAAGCATAAGCATGGTTTTCAACTAAATAAAATAACCAAAGTTAAGAGATATCAAAAATCTAAATCAAACAAAACATAAGAAATCATAACGTTCCATAGCTCAAGTGTTACATATCAGAGCAGACACAAAACTAAAGGAATAAATGGAAGTTTTCATCTCCCACTCACATCTGAGCTCCTACTGCGGATTATCTACATGTTACTCGCGTGGAGGCAACATTCAAATAGAAGGGGTGACATATCATAATTATATAAAAGAAAGCATGATAATAAGTAAGCAACAGATTATCACATGCACATCACCCATTCCACAAGTCAACAACAACATCCAGCATACAACTACAACATTCAACATACAAGTATAACATATAACAACAACATCCAACATGCTAATACAACATTCAAGCACAACAACAAATGCAACTAATATGCAATGCAATGAGACTCACAAGCAGACTCAATGCATGTGGTACCAATAGTGAACTCTCAGGTTCACTCGTTCCGATCCCCACCATAGGATCAGAGCCCACCAAAAATCATCACCATCACCATAGGCAACGCTTCACTGATTCCCACCTGGAACCAGCTACTCGTACCTGATCCATCACAATGGGATCGAGGCTCATCAAAATATCGTTACCATCACGATAGGTAACGTTTCACTAATTCCATCATCATAGGAATCAGCTACTCGCACCTAATCCCCACCATAGGATTGAGGCTCACCAAAATGGACCACCGTCAAAACACCATGATGCATGATTCATACAAGACATGCAACAAAAACAATATGTACAATGATGTTCACCATTAATCAATGTACTCCCTCTGTCCCAAAATAAGAATCTTTTTAGTCAAAAAATTTGTCCCAAAATAAAAGTCTTTTTATGTCTTCAAGACAATAATAATTAATTCTTACCAACTTTACCCCTAATAAATATTATCTACACAACTTTCAAGATATTATATCACATTACACTTTTATGACAACCAATAGTAACTAAGGGCAGTTTTGTAAAATTGTTACATTTAATTCTTCAATCATTACTTTTCTTAGTCTATGTGTAACAACCTTAAAAGACTTTCATTTTGAGACGGAGGGAGTATTACACCAATACTGACCACCAGCATCCAAAAGCATACTGCAAGCATTATACAACAGCATAGCAATCAACAAAGATACATTTTGAATTATGTCACATCACAACATAAACACTACAACTGCATTTAAGCCATCATACAACAAAATAATCCACTTCTAGAACAAAAACCATTTTTATAAGATAGTTCGCCGCGTTAGCTTTTCAACACTTTGAACGGCGCGCGAATCGGACACTCGTAACTCAAGTTATGAATTTTCGAAGTTTTCCAAAGAAATCAGTCCCAATGTAATCGGTTACACCCCCAAAAATCCAATTTTCACGTTTTTAGTGGTAACGATTTACCGCATTTAGTGTAACCGATTACACCTGCTATAGAAGCATTTTTCTGTAACTTTTCACACGAAAATCACTTTTGAACCCTCCCAAAACTCAATTTTTCTTATAAATCGTTTGGAACACATTTTAACACGAAAAACACTTTTCAAAATTCTCAAACACCAATTCTTTATCATTCAAACTCACTCATAACTTGTTCTGACTCTGACTCGCGATTACACACAACCACAACTTCTACAACATCATACGGATCATCAATCATATGATTTCAACAACAACAATTGCATCAATGTATCATTGTAACAGCAATTACAGCAACAACATCAACACATAACATGCAGTTCAATCATAATTTCATAATTTACACAATCATTCATTTATCAAGAACATGGATAGAGAAGAAAACCCAAACCCTACATGTTATGATCTACCCACCATTCATCATGTAATCCCTTAGATAATTAGAATTCCACCCTTACCTTAGAGTTCTTGTGACAAAGCTTTCTCTACCTCAACAATGGTGATTCTTCCTTTGCCTTAGCTCTGTTTTTCTCAACTTTCTCTCAAAAACACGTACTGACACTTCTATTCCCAAACCCCTCTTATTATTATTATTATTATTATTACTATTATTATTATTATTATTATTATTATTATTATTATTATTATTATTATTATTATTATTATTATCTTCATCTAATTAAATAATTACAAATAATAATAATAATACTAATTATTTAATTTAAACAATATTCACCTACTATTATTCAAATAAATAATTACTAACAAATATTACTAATTAGTTACTAACCACACCACGTATCTCTATGCAATTGGTCACACACACCTAACCATTTCCTCAAGGTCTAGTCTTAAGGTCACTACCCCACACCAAGGGTATCCGTAAACACAACAAAACACATATAATCACATACATATACATCAATCACAAAATTTTAATTACAAAAAATAATTAAAATAAAACGGGGCGTTACATTCCTTCTATAAGTAGCTCAAAAGTTCTCTTGATTTTTTGTGATTGTGTTCAATAGGAGTTCGAGCTATTTGTACTTTATTTGGTTGAAATACCTCTAGTACTCCCTTTCAATATTTAAGTGCTTGATTATAAAAAAAAAATGTTTATAAATTTGAAAGGAAAAAAAATGATTTTGAGTTATATATGATAGCAAAAATTTTAAATTTAAACATTTAGAAAAAGGAAAATTTATTTTCAATTGAATTTTGCTATTATTTTAAATTAAAAAATTCTAAACTATTCTCTAAATTTTAAAATTTTAAAAATGTTAAATAATTTTTTTTATAAGCAAATATATTCCACACGGAGTATTAGGGAAACTCCAACCCGATTACAAGAGGATAATCTCAAATGAAACCAGCACCTATAAGATTTTTAAACCACTCATAGTAATTATATGAAGGTCTAATCACCCCTAAAGAACAACCACCATTATAAAAAAATGATGATCCTATCAACAATTACCTTAGGATCCTCAATCTCATTATTAAACCTAACGAATATCACATGTTAAATTGAAACAATTATAAAATGGATAGAATTTTTTTAATATACATCTTATTATTTTATTTAACTCAATTTTGACATAGTTATTTTAGAGTTCTTGTTGGAGGATAATAAATTGTAAAAATAAGTTGTTTTTTGAAATTGTCGTAGTAGAAAATACGCAATTAAAAACGAATAATTTATTAGACTTAATTCATCTTTTGATCTTTTAACTTAATTTAAGTTTTCACTTTGTTCTCTTATTTAATAAACTTTACATTTTAGTTCCTCAAAAACTATTCCGTTAGCCAATTTAGTCCATTCTATTAATTTTTAACTTTAAATGTCTTAGGTGAGACAATATTTTTGAGTGTCGATCATAAACTTTATTATTTTTTTAATTTTAACCGTTGGATCTTTTTAACAAATATCACACGGTTAGAAATTGATAGTCTACTGAATATAACAATATAACAATGATCTATCAACACATAATATTTTTTATATAACTTCATCTTCTTCCATCGTCTCCATCATCATCTTCATCATCACATTCATCATCATTCATCTCAAACCCAGAAAAATTGAAATTAAACTATAAAAAATCAAAATTAAATCCAAAAAAAAAAATGTACACACTAAGCCAAAACTTACCAAGTAAAAATAAACACTGATCAACAAGATCCAAATTAATTTATTAATGGGTTTTTGGATGGTACCAGTTTAAGGGTTTTGACTTCTGTTAGAAAATCATTTTATGTTTTCACTTCAAATAGACAAAGAAACCAAGAAAATCCATGTACATGAATGGAAAAGAAAACCAATCAAATTCAAATTAAAAATCACACAATTTTCATAGATCGAATACCAATTGTTATTTCAAGTTCTAAAAAAAAATCACAAATTCATTCATAGAAATTCTTCTCAAAATAGTACCACCCTAGATTCAACCACAAGAATGCTAACACTTCACCCAAAATTAGAGTTCTTCAGATTTTAGCAATATATCTTCAAAATCTCTAAGCATATAACAAATGAATAATAAATTATCATTTATGAAATCCCCCAACAATGTTACCCGGACTTCAATAAATTCTAACGAAAAAGAAGAAGAATAAATTTATTTCTCTCTCTACACAAAGGCTTTCTCTCTCTACAAGCATATCGCATGTGACAACTTGTTTGTACCTATTTGATTTACCATTTGGATTTGTCTACACTGACAATGTTACTATAGCCCTAAATCTATTTTGGGGTTTTACAACTCTATTCATATGTTTTTTAAGGTTAAATTGTTTAGGGTTTAATTTTGATTTTTCTAGGTTTAATTTTGATTTATTTTAGATATGAGATAAATGTTGATGAATATGATGATGAAGGTGACGAGGGAGAAGAGGGAAGAAGATGAAGTTATATAAAAATTATTATGTGTTGACAGTTCATTGTTACATCCACTAGACTATCAATTTCCAACTGTGTGATATTGTTTATTGTGAAATTTAGTAAACAACCGCTGGTCTACCAAATCCATAAGGGATTGGGTTACTTGCAGGATCGACCCTACTAAATCCTAGGACATGTGCTAATAATTAAAATGAAGTTTGGAAAATGACGAATACTTCGACTGTGAAGTCAAGCTTCTTCAACTACATATTTTGATGAAGACAACATTATTAGTTCATGACATGTGTTGCAAAAAGAAAGTGGATAAAAGACATGACTAATCAAGTTCAAAGTT
Organism: Lathyrus tuberosus; assembly: GCA_022829125.1. Classification (NCBI taxonomy): domain Eukaryota; kingdom Viridiplantae; phylum Streptophyta; class Magnoliopsida; order Fabales; family Fabaceae; genus Lathyrus; species Lathyrus tuberosus. The sequence goes on along the minus strand of JALAZF010000066.1, from coordinate 18,053,335 downwards.
TCAAATATCATTCAAGTATTGAAGATTATCTTGGATTAATCAAAGGTAAAACTTTCACTTATTAATTGATGCATACAAGTGTTCAATATATTTTCTAAACTTTGCATTAATCATTTGAAAAGGTTTTTGAATCATATTCATGAAGGTTGTATGTCATAAAATTTAGTTTTTTTCATAGTCTGGCTTGAGTAATCGATTACCCAATTGGAGTAACCGATTACTCTGATGGATTTTTTGAAAATTCTGTACGTTGGAAGTGAGTAACCGATTACCCACTTGTTGTAATCGATTACCACTGAACCGAATTTAGAAATTGTTGCATCTTGTTAGTTTCTTGGATTGGCTGGAATTTTGGTAAAATAAAGGTTGTTCAATGTTGATGTCAAGGTGGTGATGTGGCAACATTGAGTCTTAACACTGGGCTGTGTTAAGTGTTTAAGTTGGATGTCTGATGTCACATGTGATGTTGTGACATTAGGTCTGCAGAATAAATAACATCAGGTTTAGTGATGTTGTTAGGGTTTGCGTTTTAGCTGGAATTATGGAGAGCAGAGAGTCTCATTGGATGCGAATATCTTGGGCTAGATATTTTCTGTTGCAGAGAGATTTGATGCAGATTTGTAGGGAGGTTTAAAAGCTGAAGATTTAAGAAGATTTTGAGAGAGAAAATCTGTTTTGAAGATTCAGTTTTAAACAACAAATCAGATCAGATATTGTAGCAGGTCCAAGCCCAATTCAAGTGGCTATATAAAGCGCATAAATCAAAGGAAGAAGGTACAGAAATACAGAGAGAAGAGCAAGTGCATAGGCTGAGTGTCTTGGTTATTTTGTACGAGTTTTGTATACACCATTCTAGGTTGAATTGGTGAGTTGTTCTCTGTCCTCTCTTAGAAGCTGTGAAGCGATAGAGAGTTATTACTTGATCAAAGTTGTGAAGCAAGATCAAGGGTTCTCAAAGAGGGTGTTCTTTGAGAGGTTTTAGGGATTGAGTAGTGTTCTCATACCTAAGTGGTTTCTTAGGTAGAAAGTCACTAGTAGGAATTAAGATTAGGAGATTGTCAACTAGGTTGTTGAGTCTGTAATTTAATTCTACAAGTAGTGAATTTCATCCCTGGCTTGGTAGCCCCTAGACGTAGGTAGTTAGACCGAACTGGGTTAACAATTCTGTGTGTTTATCTGTTGTGTGTTATTGTCCATTGTTCAGAGTGTGTTGTTGTGACATCGTGTGTGACATCACATATCTGGTACCAGAATTTCAATTGGTATCAGAGCAGGCATCCTGTCTGTCTCTGGGTGAGATCTAGGGAAGTTACTTTCTAGTGTAAAGACGGACAAAGAAGTTGGAGGATTTGTCAACAGACCCCCTATTTTAGATGGCTCGAATTACGATTATTGGAAGCCAAGGATGATCACTTTTTTGAAATCCTTGGACAGCAGGGCTTGGAAGGCTATCGTGAAAGAATGGAAAGCACCTGTCGTGTTTGAGAAAGATGATGCTGGGAAAGATAAAGTGGGCACCTCAAAGCCGAAGCCTGAAGAAGAATGGACCAAGGAAGAAGATGAGCTTGCCCTTGGTAATTCCAAAGCTTTAAATGCAATTTTCAATGGAGTGGATAAGAACATATTCAGGTTGATCAATACCTGTGATGTTGCTAAGGAAGCTTGGGATATTTTGAAGGCTACACATGAAGGAACATCTAGAGTTAAGATGTCAAGACTTCAGCTTCTAACATCGAAGTTTGAAAGTCTGAAGATGAAGGAAGATGAGACAATCCATGACTTCCACATGAGTATTCTTGAGTTGTCCAATGCATCCAGTGCTCTTGGAGAAAAGATGTCAGAAGAAAAGCTTGTAAGGAAAATCCTTAGGTCCCTTCCTAAGAGGTACAAGATGAAGGTGACTGCCATTGAAGAAGCACAAAACATCAGCCAGATGAGGGTTAATGAGCTCATTGGATCTCTTCAAACCTTTGAGCTTGGGTTGAATGAGGAAGAACCTGAGAAGAAGCCAAAGAGTATAGCCTTGGTTTCAAATGATCAAGAAGAGAAAGGGAATAGTGCTGAATCCCAGGAGGATCTATCTCAGGCCATTGTTATGTTGGTAAGGCAGTTTAACAAGGTATTCCAAAGAATGAACAAGAACTTTAAGCCTAATGTCAAGAACATCGCTTCTGACATCAGTAAGTCTAAGGAGAAGGATGAAGAGAAGACTGCTCAAGACAAGGGCGCTCAGTGCTTTGAGTGTGAAGGTTATGGACATGTTAAGAAAGAATGTCCCACATTCCTGAAGAAGCAGAAGAAAGGAATAACAGTTTCTTGGTCAGACTCTGACAGTGAAAGTGAAGGAGAGTCAGCCAAACATGTCAAAGCTTTAACTGGAACAGTTGTTTCTGATGGTGATTCAAGTGATGAGGAACTGACTTTTGAGGAGTTAGCAGCCTCCTATCATGAGCTGTGTCTGAAGAGTGCAGAAATTTGTCAAGAAAGTGAAAAACAGAAGATACAGATTGTTCAGCTTGAGACTGCTAAAGTTGATTTGGAAAATGAAGTCTTATTGGTCAAAGCTCATCTTGATCATATGACCAAATCTGTTAGGATGCTGAACAGTGGTACAGACACACTTGATAAGATTCTTTAGACAGAAAGGGTAGCTGGAGACAAGACTGGATTAGGATTTGTGGTTAAGGAAAAGGATTCTGCTGAAGCAAGCACTTCAGGAACCAAGAAGGAGATGTCTCAACCAATGTCTCAACTTCACACTAAGAGACAGGATCCTAAACCTAAGCAGGTTGCTCATCCACAACCACAGAATGTTGAGAAGAAAAATAGTACTCATCAAAGGAAGGTGCAGCCTCAAGGAGCTAGTCAGTATATGCCTCCTCAATATCACAAGAGCATGGAGGCTGTTAGGTCCAATCAGAATAGGTTTCATCAGATGTCTCAACATCAGGGTAACTGGTATGGATATGGATATGAATACAAAAATGTTGTGCCTCATTACTATGGAAGAAGGAAGCCTCATCACCATAGGAGACAGCTTAGAAGACAGCATCCTCAGTTCAGGAGACAGTCTACCTATGGTAAAAGACAACAGCACCATAGAAGACAGGCCAACTATGGAAGAAGGAGACAACATTATGGGTGGGAGCAACAGCAATATCAGCATCATAATGGGAGAAGATATAACCAATTCAGAGATGACAGAGTTAGATGCTTCTATTGTGGAAGGTTTGGACATATGCAGTACTCTTGTTTTAAACTGCATGGTTATCCACAGTCTGCTCCTCAAAGAAAACTAAACGAGGTCAGGCCCAAAGTTGTTAAACAATGGGTTCCTAAGGAGAAGGTGAAATGTCTTTTAGCCCACACTTCAGATAGACAGTTTGATAAGGATACATGGTACTTTGACAGTGGATGTTCAAAGCACATGACTGGATCCAAAGCTAAATTGGAAGATACTGTTGCTTGCTCTTCAAATGATGTAATCTTTGGAAATGGAGATACAAGAGTGGTTACAGGAGTTGGAAGAGTAAAATGTGGTGGTGGACCTGAAATTGACAATGTTCTTCTTGTCAATGGTCTGAATGCTAATTTGATCAGCATAATCCAACTGTGTGATGACGGGTATAAAGTTAGCTACACCAAAGATGGGTGTGTGGTAACTGATGAGCATAATCAGGTTGTTTTGAAGGGTGCTAGATCCAAGGATAATTGTTATCAATGGATACCAAAAGAGGTCAGCACATATGGTGATGTTATGGTTGATGTTGTAACATCAGATGGTAACATCAAGCATGAAAGGATATTGAAAGGGCAATCGGAATTAATGAATTCTGATGTAAATCCTTTTAAATTTTTAAAAGGAAAGTTTGTATGGAGGGAGAAACTCATTGATCAGGCTTAAGACTTTAGGCTATCAGCACCTATCACTCGCTTCATCAAACACCATAACCCTAGACCGTTCGTATCCTTCTCCATCAACAGAAACAATCCTTCCCTAATCCTCAGTTACTACACAAGTACAATGTCTAAACAAGTGTCATCACCATCAAAGAAAGATGCGCCCAAAAGTTCCACTCATGCAAATCCTAGGGTTTCGTCAGAAGAGGTATCCATGGATGAAGCTATGGACATTGCTCCTATTTCTATGATTCCAGCCTCAGGAAATACAAGACCTGAGAAGTATCAACCTGTGAGGGCTACAAAAGGTAATACCTCTAATCGATCAACTAGAAAGAAATTTGATGATAGCGAGAGTAGGTCATTTGTGATTAGTGTGCTGTTTGGAGACAAACCTAAGTCTACCACCCCTCTCCCACAAACTGTTGAGGAAAGGGTAGATGTTGACAAAAGCTTAGATCAGATTGTTGATAAGATCTTTGAGAAAGGACTCCCTATTAAGGGCATATCTAGACCCCTAAGACAAATGGCTGCTGATCCTTCTGCAAGAGAAATGAATGACATGCAATCCACTGATACAAATCTTCACAGATTAGCTGTCTCAGTCATCGAAGATGCTGAGAAGGAAGATGAAGTTGATGCTGAAGTAGGTGTTGAAGAAGAAGATGTGCATGAGGAAGAAAATGTTGAAGAAAATGTTAGAACATCATCTAAACCTGCTTCTGGTGGTAAAGATAATGTTGATGTAATCAATGTAGTTGATTTATCAGATGATGAGGTGATAGCTAGAGTTGTTCCAAGTATTGCAAAGAGGTTGAAAACAAGGAAGGGAAAGAAGGCTGAACCCTCTCCTAAGAAGTCATCTGATGATCAGAAGAAGAACATTGTTGTTGGACCAGCAAAATCTTGGAGTAAAGTGGAGATAAATCCAAGAAAGAGGAAGGTTGTGGAACATTCAGATTCTGACTATGATGTCGAAGAAGATGTTCAAGACTTCACACCTGTCAGGAAAACTATCCTAAAGAGAATATCAGATAAAGTTCCTGAAGTACATATTGACAACATTTCGTTCCACTATGCCAGTAGTGTAGCAATGTGGAGGTTTGTATGTCAGAGAAGACTAGCCTTGGAAAGGGAACTTGGAAAAGAAGCTTTGGAAATGGAGGAAATTATGGAACTGATAAATGTTGCTGGTTTGGTGAAGACTGTGACTGCACTTCCAAAATGTTATGATGAGCTTGTCAAAGAGTTTGTTGTGAATATTCCTGTCAACATTACTGATAAGAGGAGCATTGACTTCATGAAAGTCTTTGTTAGAGGGAAGTGTATTTATTTTTCTCCAAGTATCATCAACAAATATCTAGGAAGAGATGATGAAGAGTATAGTGATCTTGAGTCTGCTGATAATGAAATATGCAAGGAGATTACTGCTGGGCAGGTGAAGGTTTGGCCATTGAAAGGGAAGCTGAAGGCTAGCAAACTCAGCATCAAGTATGCCATTCTACATAGGATTGGTGCAGCTAACTGGGTGCCAACCAACCACAAAACAACAATAGCTGTTGGTCTTGGAAAGTTTATCTATGCTGTTGGAAAGAAGATGAAATTTGACTTTGGAAACTACATTTTTAACCAGGTGGTAAAACATGCTGAAACCAATGCTGTCAAGTTACCTATAGCATTCCCCTCTTTGGTTTGTGGAATCATTTTGGAACAACAACCTGAGACTTTAACAAGATCAGATATAGCTTGCAAAAGGGAGTCAGTCTTGTCATTACATCGCAAGCTGTTTACTGGACATCATGTTCCAGATATTATTGTAACATCAGAGGCTGGTGGTAACAGGAAGAGTACAAAGGCTGAACTGCTTGAAGAATTGAAGACCATGTGCAAAGACCTTGATGCAGTCATCAGTACTAGTCTGGTCAGAAAAGAAAAACTTGAGAAGATGATCCAGCAGTTAGAACAAGACAATGGTGATGATGTTCCTGTTGAAAGTGCCAATGAAGAAAATGATGAATCTGATAAGGACAATGTTGATTGCTCAGAAGAAGATGATGATGTTGATCATGGAGATGGATCAAGTGAAGACTAGTTTATTTTCTTTTGGTTCTAAGTAGTTTTAGTTTTATTTCTGCTGTTTTTGATTCTGCACTGGTGTGCTTGGTTTGTAATTTGAATATTGTGCAAGTATATGCACCTGTTTTGTTCTATGATTTGTTATGTCCTTTTGCTGTCTGTGAGACTGACAATGAGAGCTAGGGTAGTACTAACTGTAGTTAGAGTTACTTGATGAGGTTTGTCTAATTGTGGCTATAAAGGGGGAGAAATAGCCAAGTGAGCCAGGAGTATCAAAGAGTACAAATGTCAAATGCTGCTAAAGTGATGTGATGCAGAAGTGCAGAAATTAAGGGGGAGTAATTGCTAATTGTTGATCTGCTGAACAGCTGTTATGCGGGTACTTGCTTTGAGGGAGAGCACCATTGTTGACTGTTAAAGATGGTGTTACAGCAGAGTTTTGTGTGAAGTGAAGTCTTTATGTATTGAAGATGCTGCTGCTTGAAGTTTCAAAAAAAAATATTCAAGTTTATTCCGCTGCTGAAGTCTTTGAAGGTGCAGAGATTGTTTTAGCCAAAATTAGCCAAAGGGGGAGATTGTTAGTTTCTTGGATTGGATGGAATTTTGGTAAAACAAAGGTTGTTCAATGTTGATGTCAAGGTGGTGATGTTGCAACATTGAGTCTTAACACTGGGCTGTGTTAAGTGTTTAAGTTGGATGTCTGATGTCACATGCGATGTTGTGACATCAGGTCTGCAGAATAAATAACATCAGGTTTAGTGATGTTGTTAGGGTTTGCGTTTTAGCTGGAACTGTGGAGAGCAGGGAGTCTCATTGGATGCGAATATCTTGGGCTAGATATTTTCTGTTGCAGAGAGATTTAATACAGATTTGTAGGGAGGTTTAAAAGCTGAAGATTTAAGAAGATTTTGAGAGAGAAAATCTGTTTTGAAGATTCAGTTTTAAACAACAAATCAGATCAGATATTGTAGCAGGTCCAAGCCCAATTCAGGTGGCTATATAAAGCGCATAAATCAAAGGAAGAAGGTACAGAAATACAGAGAGAAGAGCAAGAGCATAGGCTGAGTCTTGGTTATTTTGTACGAGTTTTGTATACACCATTCTAGGTTGAATTGGTGAGTTGTTCTCTGTCCTCTCTTAGAAGCCGTGAAGCGATAGAGAGTTGTTACTTGATCAAAGCTGTGAAGCAGGATCAAGGGTTCTCAAAGAGGGTGTTCTTTGAGAGGTTTTAGGGATTGAGTAGTGTTCTCATACCTAAGTGGTTTCTTAGGTAGAAAGTCACTAGTAGGAATTAAGATTAGGAGATTGTCAACTGGGTTGTTGAGTCTGTAATTTAATTCTACAAGTAGTGAATTTCATCCCTGGCTTGGTAGCCCCCAGACGTAGGTAGTTAGACCGAACTGGGTTAACAATTCTGTGTGTTCATCTGTTGTGTGTTATTGTCCATTGTTCAGAGTGTGTTGTTGTGACATCGTGTGTGACATCACATATCTGGTACCAGAATTTCACATCTCTTCATGTTTCTTTCACAAACCTTTTCCATTTGAACCATGACATCCCTTAATTAATTATATCTGTTTGTAGAGGTGTTTAAGCATTATAAGAGCATAAAATTGTCAGATTTTAAACTCACCACCTTGCTCAAATTTCAAACAATCATTCTTTTACTAAAACCTTCATTTTATCAAAGTGTTCTTAACAAACTTTCTAAGAGTGAAACCTTTGCATAAAATATTCACACATATTGCATTTGTTTCATTTCAATTGTGTTGAACACTTGTATAATATCATTAAGAGTGATTGTTACAAAGAGGAGAAGATCAATCTTTGGATTGATATATTGAAGAATCAAAGGTTCATCTACTTACTCAAAATTCCGAACTTTGTAAAATCCTAATGGTCCAACAAGTGTTTGGTTTTAGGTGTTGACTATAAGGGAATGATTGTTTCTCTTATAGGGTTTGTTAGAATCCTTGTTATCCGGATTGTGGATACAAGAGGTCCATTGTAAGATTTGTTCTTGGTTGGACTTTAAAAGTGTAAAATCCAAGAGGGTGTTCTTGGTGGTTGATTGTGAGTGACTTGTATAGAAAGACTAGGAAGAGTTTTGTAAAGTCAAAACAATAGTAAACTCTCTTTCATGTTGAAAGGGGAGTGGAGTACTCTCAACCTGTGAGGGGAACCACTATACTTCCTGGTGTTCTTTACTTTCCGCTTTTATCGTTTTCCACACATAGAAACTTTTAGGAAAGTAAAAACAAGAAAATGTCACGAATCGGGATAATTGTCTAAGTACCTAATTCACCCCCTCTTAGGCACACATATAACTTACAATTGGCATCAGAGCAGGTTATAGGTAACCTGTTCCTACAGATCCAGTATGGCTTCCGCAAGCACAAACTCGGTATTCAAAGACTGTAGAAGTAGTAACAAGCCCCCACTTTTCTCTGGAGAGTATTTTGATTTTTGGAAGATTCGCATGAAGGCACATCTTGAAGCACAAGGAGAAGGTATATGGGAAGCCGTTGAGAATGGTCCGCATAATCCGGTTAATGTGGTCAATGGTGTTGGTACTCCAAAGTTAAAAAATACATATGACGAAGATGACAAGAAAAGAATCTTGAATGAAAAGAAAGTTGTCAATATTCTTCAGAGTGCATTAAGTATGGATGAGTTATTTCGTGTTTGTCAATGTAAATCGGCTAAAGAAATATGGGATACGTTGGTAGAAACACATGAAGGTACAGCTGAAGTAAAAAGATCCAGACTAAACACTTTAAGTCAAGAATATGAAATGTTCTGAATGCAGCCCAGAGAATCCATTGTTGCATTACATAAGAGATTTGTTCATATGACTAACCACTTAATGGCACTTGGTTAAACATTCTCAAATGATGAATTAAATCTCAAAATTATAAGATCATTGACTAGAGAATGGCAACCAAAAGTAACGGCAATATCGAAAAAGAAAAGCCTCTCTACGATGACTTCCGCATCTCTATTGGGTAAACTTCAAGAGCATGAGTTAGAACTTGAAAGATTGGAGAAGCATAAAATACAAGTAAAAGATTCAAAAGACGTTGCCTTAAAGACAAAAAATTATGATAACAATCAAGAGGATGAGTCCAATAGTGATGAAAATGATAATCTTATCAAGATATTTGAAAAGTTTCTAAGAAAAGAAAAGAAAAAGGAGATCACTAAAGGGGAAGCACCAACGAGAAAGATTAAATGCTTTGAATGTGGAGAAAGATGACATGTTAAAAGTGAATGTCCTACACTTCAAAAGAAAAATAAATGCAAGAAAAAGAATCATAAAAAGGAAAGGAAAACATATGTAGACAACGAAATAAGTTCATCTTCAGATGAAGAACATGTAAATCTTGCATTGATAGCATCACACCACTCTGATGATGAAGAAAATGAGGTTAGTAATAATTCTTTTGATAGTGATGCACAAGGTGCCATAAATGAATTGTTAAATGAATGCAAAATTCTGTATAAAACTATATCATCTCAAAAGAAACAAATTTCAACTTTAGAAGAAAAAAATGTTTCATTAGAAAAAGAGATCGAAAATGAGAAACAAAAGATGATTAGTGAAAAACAGAATTTTGTATGCAAAAATTGTGAATCTCTCTCTTTTCAAATTGTTCAATTAAAAAGAGTACTTGAAAGGTATGAGAAAGGACAAATTGGATTGGAAGAAGTCCTTAGTCAACAAAGATATTCAAATGATAAAAGTGGACTTGGCTATTCAAAGTTTTCTAAGCCAAGTTCAAGTAAAACTATATTTGTTAAGGCTAAGGATCAAACTTCCAAAGAGAAAGTGAACAAACCTAGGAATGTGCATCCTAATCCTAAAAAGTAAAGATTTCTTAAAAAGAAATCTTATGTTCCAAGATATAAGAGCAACTTTGAACCTACTTATTTTTATTGTGGTATTGTTGGCCATACACCTAATGCTTGCTATGTAAGAAACTTTAGTATTGCAAGTGGGCATTATGTGTGGGTTAAGAAAGGAACTAACTATGATGGACCCAAAGCACATTGGGTACTAAATCAAACTTAATTTGTTTTGTAGGTTTGCTTGAGGACCACTTTAAATTTATGATGTTTTGATAAGTGGTGGCTCTAAGCTTTTGATGGGAGAAATAAACTAACTTTCAAATCTAATTCTCAAAGTCCAAGAGTTATTTCACATATGGGGAATACCTTAAAGGAAGAATTCTTGGCATTGGCAAAGTTGAAGCATTAACTTTCACATTCATTGAAGATGTAATTTATGCTAAAAGACGAAAGGAATATCTTCTAAACAAAAGTCTACTTTGTGACAAAGACTTCAATATCATGTTTACCAATGATGAATTTTTGATGAAGTAAATCACGCGGTAAAAACTCATAGATTTCAAAGATTAAAAACCCTTTAGAAGACATCAACTTAGGGGGAGCATTTGTTGAAGAAACAAGTTTGAGGCAAATTTTCAAGTTTTAGGTTGTCATCATCAAAAAGGGGGAGAATGTGAAGTCAAGCTTCTTCAACTACATATTTTGATGAAGACAACATTATTAGTTCATGACATGTGTTGCAAAAAGAAAGTGGATAAAAGATATGACTAATCAAGTTCAAAGTTTCAAATATCATTCAAGTATTGAAGATTATCTTGGATTGATCAAAGGTAAGACTTTCACTTATTAATTGATGCATACAAGTGTTCAATATATTTTCTAAACTTTGCATTAATCATTTGAAAAGGTTTTTGAATCATATTCATGAAGGTTGTATGTCATAAAATTTAGTTTTTTTTCATAGTCTGGCTTGAGTAATCGATTACCCAATTGGAGTAACCGATTACTCTGATGGATTTTTTGAAAATTCTGTACGTTGGAAGTGAGTAACCGATTACCCACTTGGAGTAATCGATTACCACTGAACCTAATTCAGAAATTGTTGCATCTCTTCATGTTTCTTTCACAAACCTTTTCCATTTGAACCATGGCATCCCTTAATTAATTATATTTGTTTGTAGAGGTGTTTAAGCATTATAAAAGCATAAAATTGTCAGATTTTAAACTCACCTCCTTGCTCAAATTTCAAACAATCATTCTTTTACTAAAACCTTCATTTTATCAAAGTGTTCTTAACAAACTTTCTAAGAGTGAAACCTTTGCATAAAATATTCACACATACTGCATTTGTGTCATTTCAATTGTGTTGAACACTTGTATAATATCATTAAGAGTGATTGTTACAAAAAGGAGAAGATCAATCTTTGAATTGATATATTGAAGAATCAAAGGTTCATCTACTTACTCAAAATTCAGAACTTTGTAAAATACTAATGGTCTAACAAGTGTTTGGTTTTAGGTGTTGACTATAAGGGAATGATTGTTTCTCTTATAGGGTTTGTTAGAATCCTTGTTATTCGGATTGTGGATACAAGAGGTCCATTGTAAGATTTGTTCTTGGTTGGACTTTAAAAGTGTAAAATCCAAGAGGGTGTTCTTGGTGGTTAATTGTGAGTGACTTGTATAGAAAGACTAGGAAGAGTCTTGTAAAGTCAAAACAATAGTAAACTCTCTTTCATGTTGAAAGGGGAGTGGAGTACTCTCGACCTGTGAGGGGAACCACTATACTTCCTGGTGTTCTTTACTTTCCGCTTTTATCGCTTTCCACACATAGAAACTTTTAGGAAAGTAAAAACAAGAAAACGTCACGAATCGGGATAATTGTCTAAGTACCTAATTCACCCCCCCCCCCCCCCCCCCTCTTAGGCACACATATAACTTACATCGACAACATTTATGATTTAAAGGTTAACAACTTTTAAGAACTTCAAAGAAAGTAAATTGCAGAACTTAATCAAAAAACAAGTAAATGCATTAAAAAAATAACTTGGGCAAAAAAGAAGTTAATCTTAAATTAAAGTGTAAAAGTATGGTGTTTACATCAAACGTATATTTTCTCAACACCCTCTTTTCTCTGCACACAGGTACTTTGAGTAATTTAGAGATTTTGTACAACTTTGAACACACACAATCCTATCACTAAGACGGCCTATTTATAATGAATCGAAATAACTGCTTTTAACGGCCTTTCTCTAAAATCAATACAAGTGGCATTCAGCATGTCTTTGATTCTTCAGCATACTCCACGTGTCTTCGTTTAAAAACTGGATAAGGACAATATTCCCTCCTTGATTCAAATTCAAAACTCAAGTCAAAAACATCATCCGTAATACTCCGTCGAAACAACAATGCCATACTTAGAAAATTTTCCAAAGTCTACCTGGCCATCCTTCATATCGTAAGGAATGATTTCGACTGAGCATCCATCATAGAACTTGCCTAGTCGAAATGCATCAAAACTTGGCAAAATATTTCCTTTTCTTCATTTGTTACATGAATCAATCCATGCGTCGAAATTGAGAGCCAACAAGTTGTCCCCCAAAAATGTCCTTTTCGACATCTAATAAAAATAAAAGGATATTTTTTTATAGCATGATTCGACGCCATGGACAATTCGACATTGTGAACTGTTTACATGACTCAGCAAAACTATGACGTCAGGGTCATCATGACACCTTTTCTGAAATGCCCCTTCACTCCCATGCCTAAATCTTTTTAATCATCACGTTTCTAGCCCCTAGGAGATCGTGGGTCAGAAACATAACTGCCACCGTCTAATTGCATCGTCTTCATACAACGCGTGTCCCACGATCTTGTCACCATTAATGAGGTACAATGATCGTGCATAACAACTGTTTCGCCTCAATTCACCTATAAAAGAGAAAAAGTTACCAATTTTCACTTTTCTTTTCGCTTCCTAAATTTAAGAAACCGTATCATCTTCCAAACGTCTTCTTTCTCCAATCTTTCTTCACATATCTACTGCAACAATGGCTTCCATTCAAACAACCTCTAAAGAAACCAACAAGAAAGCACAAGACTCTAAGAAGTCAAAAGAGCTTGCTCCAGTTCATAAGTTATTAGGTCCAAAGGTGGTTGGGAATTAGCAATATGTTCAAGAACCTCCAAATGAAGAAGAGAAACGTCGGATATATCAATCCCAGGTATTAATCCTGTTAAAATTAGGGAATTTTTTCCAGCCTACCATCGCTATAAACCCATAGCAAATGGCTTAAGACCTAAGACTGATCAGGAAGTTATGATTGATGAAAAATCTAAGTTAGATGGCCAAGGTTCGCCTTCGACCGTAGCCTCTGAGGACCCTATAAACTTAGAATTTATGAATACTAGTTCTAGGGTTTTCAGATCCTGCCCTTTGTCGAAAGACCCTTCCGACTACCTACCTTGGCTAGAAAAGATAGAAAAGGCCAAGTCCCAAGTTTGGAAGAAAATGGGCATTTATGACCTTATCCAACTGTCGAAAGTAGGACCAGGTTATTGTCCTTCGATGCTCATCGCCTCCCTTTACTTCTGGGACAATACTTATAACAATTTCCATCTCCCTTGTGGAATGTTCACCCCAACCTTGTTTGACATTGCTGCCATCACTGGCTTGAAACCGACTGGAGTAGATTACGACCCTAACATTTTAGCTGACGATATAATAGGCTTTGATACCAGCAAATCAGCCTTTACCACATACATCGCCTACTACCATGACAAGGAAACCAACGAGGTTTCCGACCAAGAGCACGTCGCCTTCTTGGCTCTCTGGCTCTCACACTGCGTCTTTTGTTCAAGATCTCTTCAAGTGGCGAAGAGGTATTTGACCATGGCGAACCAATTTCATGTTGGTCATGACCTTTGCCTTAGTGAAATCATCTTGGCGAACCTGTACGAATCCCTTGGCAAAGGCGTCACAATGTTAAAGATGATCAAGACGAAAGGAAGCTTTCTCCTTTCTGGACCTTTCTGGATACTCCAATTATGGCTGAATGCCACTTTTGAAGCATCGCTTTCTGGTCAAAACCCTGTCGACTAAGCCTCTGTAAAAGATAGAAGAGTCGAAGGAACTCGGCTTGAGCTGTAGACTCCTAATGATGAGGGAATGAGTCTTCAGCAGACCTTTACCAATTATGTAATGATGTTCACAAAATGCTACAACTTTCCCCCCACCATGGCCCCTTTTACTAACAGGAAAGTAGGCCCTGCATGGTTTACCAGACGTTTTCCTCCTGAGTCGAAGAAACAGGAAGGAGAGTCTCTCGATATCTGGGAGTCTTTCCTTACACCAAGATTATTATCCTTGAGACTCAACCCTTCCAAGCTTCGAAACTCACTCTTCAACTATCAACCAAACCTTGTCTCTTGACAGTTTAGTTTGGTTCAGATTACTCATAGACCTCTCTTTCCAAGAAAGGGCTCACTGATTCATTACAACATGGTGCATAACGAAATAGAGTGTGCCAAGTTGTTAGCCAATATTTTGGCTTGACAGAGTTTAACGCTGTGGCCTTCAAACCAAGCTTCCTCTGCACTAAGGAGTTCGACGATTGGTGGAGAGAATACTACAACACAAATTTTTTTGATGTAGCCTCGTTCAACCATCAACTAACTAGAGTTTTTGCCCTGTATAGGACAAAGTGAAGAAAGGTACTTCAAGAAACATTAAAGAGATCCAAGCATTCTAGAAATACTTTGAAACTGCCTACAGGCCAAATGAGCTTAGTCGAACCATTAGCGAAGCAGCAGTAACTTTAAAAGAAAAATTTACTAAGAAATTGGAGGATTTAAAACTCCCTTCGTACGTTCGACCTGATCAATGCTACAAGGTAGCTTTTAATCTTTATCCTCCAAAATTCCCTCGACTGCCAACCGCTGATTTTGGTGTGGCTTTTAGCCCTCCATTTCCAGACTGGTTCGTTTGTGGGAATTTTATGAAAAATCTTCGCCATGATTATCAAAAACGTGCTCAGCGAGTGGTTCCGACTAAGTATACCTTGGACAATTTCAAAGGCCACCTTCATATTAGCATAGAACACGTTCGAGTGGAGTCTCCGATATATGAAGGTGTGGAATGGGAGGTTTTTCGACATCTCCTCTTTTCCTTTCATTTATATTCTCCTTTTGCTCATATTAACTGCATTATTTTTCTCTTGCAGCCGTAAGGATTCCAACCAAGAAAACCACTCCTGTTGAGAAAGAAACCAACGAAGAAGAAGAAGATGATAACACCAAGAAACCCATATCAAAGGTAAACTTTATACTTATCATTTCTTTTCTATTGCCTTCTCAAATTATCATTTAGAATATGATATAACTTTTATTATTTGCAGGTAAGTCGGAAACCTCCTCTGACACCTAAAAAGAGAAAGCAGAAGGATCCTGAGGTTCAACTGATTGAATCCGAGGACAGGGATGCTTCGTCAGACCAAACAAAATACCTCAAACAAAAGAAGAAGAAACAAATGAAGATCACTGATGCAAGTTTTCATCCACAACCAAAACCCACCAGAGCACCTGTAACGAAACCTCCTACCTTGAAGGTAGTCGAAACTGATGCTACACCTGCTGGCAAGGGACAAACCGACCAGAAAAACCCTGACCAGGTTGAGAGTGATAAATCTAGCCATGGGAGTGAGAATCCTGAGGTACACAAATTCTTCTTTGTTTTAAACTTTATAATTTTCTTCGATTAACATGCTTCTAACATATTTCAATTTCTTCCCTTAGACTGCTAAAGATGATCAAGGGCGTCCAAATGTATAACAAATCATTCTGACCACCAATAGTGAACCTACCTATCATCCGACGAGCCCTTCCAGGACTTCTTCCAAGGATTTTACAAAATGGTATGCTGACGAAGTGATCCAACTTGCTGATGTTCAAGAGAGAACAACACCTAAATCCGCCACTGAGCTTTCACACACCAACAAACCTGAACAACAAACAAGCCCAACGAGGGAAGAAGTTATGGCTGACGTCGCAGGGGATACTGAAATACCCTCTGCAGAACAAGATGTCGAATACAAATCTGAAGATAAGTCTCCAATCTTTCAATAGAATAGCGGCGACGAAAAGGGTGAGGAGGATGAAGGAGGGGAGAAAGATGATTTTGAAGATGAAATTATAATGAAGGACGAAAAAGAAGAGAAGAAGCAAGCAGATCAATCGAAAACTAACCCTGCTTCGACTAGCACAAACTCTACCAGTCTTTCACATGAAGAACTAGAGTCATTGAAGGTACAAAGGCCGCTGGAGTACTTAAAAGCCATGATTAGCTCCAGACACAGCTTTGGTGATAAAAGTACCAGCACTTTGACTGCCTCAGGCAACCAATCCATTGGAAAACCTGAGGAGGACTTGCTTCCTCAAATCAAAGAGCGAATTTTCAACGTGGACCTATTCCAACTCTTGGAAAAGGATGCTTCTACCCATTTTGGGCTTAAGAAACTCTTGAAGCAAGTCAATGTTTTGGAGGTTTCTCCTAAAGTTGCTGATGTTATCATGGAACTAGGCACATTGATCGACCTTGTTGTTGCTGATCTAAACCGTCTTTGAGATTTCTCAAGCACAATTATCAATAAATCGGAGACCCAGCTGCCGAATGGGATACAACCTCTGAATCTACTACCAAAGTTTCAAACTTGGAAAAGATCTCTGAGCAGAATAACAAGGAAATCGAAAGTTGTGACAAAAATGTCAAAGAATGGGAAAAGCAAATCAAGATTCTGCAAAGCAAAATCTCTCAGGCTAAGCAACATAAAGATGAGCTTCTCCAGTCTAACCAAGAAGAGGTGGCCAAAGAACTCAAAGTTGGAATGCATCATGTCGATAGAGCCCAGCAGCTTGGAAAGGAAATCGAAACCCTCTAAACTAACAAAGCTCTCTGCGAACGTCGCTTGATGCTTCAGAAATCTAAATATGAGAGGATGAAGAGCTTTTTCCCATTCTGAACTGAATTATTGAATTTTATTTCTTTTTCGATTGTAATTAGCCCTTTGTGGCATGAATTGTAATGACTTAATCTATTTTGGCAATACTTGTCTACCATGTTGGCTTCGACCATTTTTTATGTGATTATTCTTTTGCTATTTTTATTTCTTGGAGTGCAGGTTTATATTTCTTCAAATATTTTCCATTCACTCTCAAGACCCTTTTATCCTCGCTTAATTCTTCGATCTCATATGCACCGTTAGAGAATACTTGAATAACTTGAAAGGGACCTTCCCATTTAGGGGACCATTTCCCCAAAGTCCTATCTCTTCGATCCATAGGAAGGATTACTTTCCAAACCAAATCTTCAGGAAGAAATGCTTTAACTTTAACTTTTTTGTTATAAGACTTCTCTATTCTCTATTTCTGTCTTTTTAGTAATTCCAAGGCATTTAGTCTCTCCTCGTCCAGATCCACTAATTCGTCCAACATCATATTCCAATATATTTCTGATGGAATTTCATGATGTTTTTGAATTCTCGCCGATTGCAAATAAATTTCCACTGGTAAAACTGCATCATGGCCAAATGTCAATCGAAATGGTGTCGTATTAGTAGCCTCCTTATGGGATGTTCGACATGCCTAGAGGACTTGATCTAAAGTCTTATGCCAGTTTCTAGGCTTTTTTCCCACATGCTTCTTAATCAAAGAAAAGACAATCTTATTTGCTGCTTCGACTTGGCCATTAGCTTGAGCGTAGTAAGGTGTAGATGTTAACAATTTGAAACTTATTTCCTTAGCAAACTCTTGCATCTTTCGACCAGTAAATACCAATCCTTGGTCTGTTGTAATAGTTTCTGGAATTTCGAACCTGTAGATGATGTATTTCTGGATGAATTCGATCACATCCTCTTGGTCAACGTTCGTCAGTGGTACAACTTCGATCCATTTTGTAAAATAATCAATACCAACCAAGATGTATCTTTGACTTTTGGATGACGCTGGTCAAATTTCTCCAACAAGATCTAAAGCCCAGATTCTAAAAGGCCATGATTTGACAATAGAATGCAATTCGCTTGCAGGAACATAATGTATGCCTGCGTGCACTTGACATTCTTGACACCCTTTGGAAAACTCAATACAATCTTTCAACATGGTAGGCCAATACATTCCTTTTCGAAATAACAACCACTTCATTTTATGGCCCACCTGATGTGCCCCACATACCCCACTATGGACATTCGAAAGGGCTAGGTATGCCTCAGATTCGCTAATACATTTAAGCTAAACTCCCTCAGGAGTCTTTTTAAATAATTCGTTTCCCAAAAGAACATAACTTAAAGCTCGATACCTGATTTTTCGTTCAGTAGACGCCGTTGGGTTTTACAAATATTCCACTATTGGTTTTCTCTAATCTTCGTCTGTCAGTCAGTCTATTACTAATATCTCAAAGTTTTCTTTGTCAGCATATCCTAGCTTTGTCGTTTCTAGATCTGATGGGGATAATCTGGCAGACACATCCCTCCCTCTGACTTCGATCGTATCTTGAAATTTTATACCCAGAGGCAATCTAATCCAAATTATTAGCTACTTGATTTTCCAATCGAGGAATGTGTCGAATGCTGACCAACTTAAATCTTTTTAAGAGTCGATTGGCTATCACAAAGTACATTATGATATTTTCTTTCACACATTTGTACTCCTTTGTGATTTGTTTTATGACCAACTCTGAGTCACCCATTATTTCGACTCGAGTTGCCCCTAATTCCAACAATATTTCAAGTCCGACTATAAGAGCCTCGTATTCAGCCTCATTATTCGAACAGAGACCTTCCACTTTATACTTGAATTTTGTTAGGAGAAATAATTAAGACTCCTACACCCGTTCCGTCTTTATGACTCAAACCATCGAAGTACAACTTCCAAGGTTCTAGTTCGAGGTAATTTAATGATTCCTCATTTATCGAGTGGTCGACTATAAAGTGCGCCACTACTTGTCCCTTAACAACTTTTAAGGGCATATAAGTTAGAGAGTATTCAGTTAAGGCTAACGCCCATTTACCAATTCGACTATGTAAAATTGGTTTTGATAACATATGCTTTATAACATCAAAATGTGAGGAAACAAAAACATCAACAGGTTTTATATAATGCTTAAGTTTTATACATGAGAAGTACAAACACATGCATAGTTTTTCGACTGTGCTATATCTGGTTTCTGCATCGTTCAAGACCCTACTAATATAGTAAATGGCTCTTTCGACACCATTTTCATCTTCTTGAGCTAACATGCTCCCTAAAGTCTTATCCGACGCAGATATATACAACCTCATACTCCTGTTTCTACAAGATGGAATCAGTATTGGAGGGTGGCTCAAATACTCCTTGATTTTGTCGAAAGCCTCTTGTTGAGCTTGTCCCCATTCGAATCCTTCCTTGTTGAGTCGAAGCAGAGGCGAGAAGGCTTGAGTTTTTCCGCTAAAGTTCGAGATAAACCTTCTTAAGAAATTGATCTTGCCCAGCAATAACTACAGCTCTTTCTTTGTCGATGGCGCTTTCGCTTCCATTATGGCCTTGGTCTTATTATGGTTTATTTCGATTCCCTTTTTGTGGAGCACAAAGCCTAAGAAATCCCCCTCCTGCACACAAAAAGCACATTTGAGAGGATTCATTTTCAAACCATGTCTCCTCATCCTTTCAAATGAGTGTCGAAGATGGTCTATGTGATTTTTCCTTGAAATTGACTTTACAACAATATCATCAGTATAGATCTGCATAAAAGTCTCAATAAAATAATGGAAAATCGAATTCATTTCCCTTTGGTAAGTTGCCCCAGCATTTTTTAAGCCGAAGGGCATCACCACCCACTCATAAGTGCCTAATGCTACAGGACATCGAAATGTTGTTTTTGGGACATCCTCTTCAGCAATGAATATCTGATTATACCCAGAATATCCATCGAGCATACTCAGGTATTCATGTCCTGCGGCAGAATCGATTAACATTTCCGCCACTAGCATCGAATATTCATCTTTGGGGTTGCATTATTTAAATCTCTAAAGTCTATGCAAACCCTCAAAGTACCACTTTTCTTAATAATTGGCACGATATTTGAAAGCCATTCGACATACCTAGCTGTACGGATGAATTTGCATCGTAGAAGTCTTTCGACCTCCTCTTTAATTTTCGAGAGAGTCTCAGGTGCAAACCTCCTTGGATTCTGCTTAATGGGCTTCTTCCCAAGCTTGATTGGCAACTTTAATTTCACCAGCTCTCTATCCAAACCAAGCATCTCGTCATAATCCCAAGCGAAGCAGTCTCTGAACTCCTTAAGAATTGGATCGTTTCCACTCTGAGTTGAGGGTTAATATTGGCACTGATGTATGTTGGCCTTTTTGTCGCCCCATCTCCCAAGTCGATCTCTTCAAGTGGATCTTGCTCTAGCATTATAATGTTGGTTGCCAGCGGATCCTTCTCGAACCCCAAAGGCTAGTCATCATAAATGGAGTCGAGCCTCTGACCTTGCACTTCATCTCGAGCCTTATCAGGTGGCTCTGGGTCGAAGTCCTTACTAGGAATTTCTTGACATGATTCCTTCTTAGCTTCGACAACCATGAATTTTACCTCAGCCTCCAAGGCCATTTTTAGCTTATTTTCGGCTATATAAGCTGAAATCCTTTCGAGCCCTGGCAACTCAGTCACCGTCGCCAAACTCGTTCCCCCAACCTGTTGGGTCGATTCCAGATGTCCCTATGTATGCAAGGTCGTCTTCGCCCACAACCTCTCGATCCCACTGAAAACCGTTGATGGGATGCAAGTACAAAGAGCAATATGCATTATCATCTGGAGTAAATGCAAAATTGGCTGGAGTGCACGGAGAAATATTAGCCAAATGTTTTGTCAAAACTGCGTTTATCGACATGATTAACCGAAGCCATAAAATAGCTCTGATCGGCTTCGATATTTTCCACAATACCATCTATTCGCCAGATGGTAATCCTCTGATGCATTGATGATGGTACGACTCCTATGCCGTGAATCCATTCACGCCCTAACAATAAATTGTAGTTAGCCTTAGTCTCCACAACCATGAACATGGTTGGTCTAGTAATGGTTCCTACTGTCAAGTCAACTTGAATCACTCCTAGTGTGGTGCCAACTTTTCCTTCATAGTTGGATAACACCATATTGTGGGGTTTCGTATCCGTGTCGAACTTCCCTATTTTTCTTAGCATGAAATGCAGCATTAGGTTTACCTCTACACAGCAATCTACCAGGATCTTGTTGACTGGAACATCTTTGATTTTTCCTGTAATAAAGAGAGGCTTTAAGTGACTTTTCATAGCCTCATTAGGTCTTTTGAAGAACGCATTATGTTCTTCTACACAACCGTTGTTCATAACATAGTAACAAACTAGTCTATGAGTGGCCATCTCAATGTCGGTGTTATCCTTCAGTTCTTCGACCTCAGTAACTTGGTCGAACTCCCTTGGTAACACAAATACTACATTAACCATGATATCCAAAGATGCCTATGAATTTGTATCAAAGTCAACAGTGAGCATCTCGTCTTCAGCGATCGAATGATCACACTCCTTTTTAGCCTCTTCTTCTTGAGTGGGAAACACCATCCCCTCTACAGGCATATGGGTGCTTGATTCAGATTTCTGATTTTCTTTAGCCTCCCTTTCTGCCTTTCTTCTCCTTTGCTCCATTCTCCATTGGGATCTAGTAATCAGATTCATGCCTTTGTAATTCTCAGAGATGTAAGATGACTTCTTGAAGGTCTGGAACTCTCTACGGTACTCAACCGATGAACCCCTGTTAACCTCAAAGTTCTGCCACTTTTGTTGGCCTCTCTCTCTGTCTTCAACTGGCTTTGCCCACTTTCCTCTAGAAGCCTCCGCAGTTAGTTTGAAAGTGGCAGGTTTGGCACTTGGGAATCCTGGCTTCGCTTGATCCTGCCCACTGTATGGCCTCATTTTTTCGAAACCTTGGTGGCTACCGGAGTCTCTCCAGTTTCCTCTAGCCTTTGCCAATCGAACTCCCTCCATATTTTGGGCCGCTTTCTTATCGAACACGACACTGCACCTTGGACAGAGAATAACCTCCGACTTTTTCTTCTAACACCTATCTATAAAATCAATCAGGCTCTCCTCCTCCTTCGGAAAAGCCAATTTGTTGTATTCCTCTTGTCATTGCTCTTCTACAATCTCCATCGAAGTCTCTTGTGAAACTTCGACCATGTTAACATCCATAGCGACATCCTCAGTAATGTCCAAACTTTGAAACTTCATTGTAAGGCCATCAGTATCCTTGTTCAAGTTATCCGTCCATACGAAACCATCAGCGGTTTCTTTTGTTACCATCGCCAAATTAGAATCCTCAGTGATTCCTATAGTATCGAAACCATCAGTAGTTTTGTTGTTACAGTCTTCGACGGTTACTTTGGTGAGGTCATTAGTAACCTCACACATGCAATCTTTCATAACTTTCTCGTCAAGATCCTCAGTGATCTTAACCATGACAGCATCATTGATAAAGTCATCAGTGACTTAGATCATGTTGATGTTATAAGCGAATTCATCAGTAACTTCAATCATATTTACAACAATTGGTTCAATGAAATGAGCATCAGCCACTTTCAAAGGGTCAACATCAATTTTCATCGGTGCCTTCACTTTTTCTCCAAACCTTAGTCTTCCATCCTTGATGGCGTTTTGAACGAGGTCCCTGAAAAGAAAACATTGAGATGTTTTATGACCCAAGAAATTGTGATACTTACAAAAACCTCTCTTCTTCCTTTGCCCTAAAGGAGGCATTTTAGCACCAGGGGGCACTATCATTTGACCATCCTTAACTAATAAGTCAAAGATTTTGTCACATTTGGTGACGTCGAATGTGTAAGTTTTTTTAGGAAATCTATCATTTTTTTTATTCGACAGTGTTTTTTCCGTTTGAAGGGGCCAGGACTTTACAGGCATAAGGAGGTCCCTGGTTTAGTTCATCAAGGTTGACCTCGCTTTCGTCGAAGTCTAAAGACTCATTATATGTTTCTTCATCGTCTTCACTAATTCTGACGTAGGCTACCCTCTCTTTTCTATTTTTGTTTGCCCTAACTTTTTCAGCTTTCAATCGCTCGACCTGTCGAACTCTGTCAGCCAATTAGGCCATATCTCTCAAGTAATGGGTATCTAATTTCTTTCTAATCGAATAGTCGAGACCACCGGTGGCCATTTCGACCAACTCATGTTCAAGCACTTGAGTAAAACGTCTTGCTTTAAGTAATCGAAACCTATTTAGGTAATCATCTATTGGCTCAGTAAAATTTCATTTGATACTAGCCAATTCCTTCAGGCTAATCTTAGTTTGTCCCTTATAAAACTGTTCATGGAACAATCTTTCTAATTGGGTCCAATTATGGATCAAATTTGGTGGCAATGTTGTAAACCATGTAAAAGCATTTTTGGTGAGAGAGCTTGGGAAATATTTTACCCTAAGGTTTTCATTATTCAAAATCTCTCCAGCCTCTATCAAGTACCTAGCCACATGTTCGACAGTGGATTCGGTGGTATCCCCAGAGAATTTAGTGAATTTAGGAACTTTCCATCTAGGGGGTGTCGCAACGCAAAAAACAACCGGTGGAAAAACAGAAGAGTCGCCACCGAACGTTATTTATCCCGACGAAGGGAAAGAAAACGAACGAAGAAAACCTCAAAAGGGAGAAGACATGGTCATCGCAATCATAGTCTGGGTTTGGGAGTCGGTTATGCGAGAGGAAGGTATTAGCACCCCCTCGCGTCCGTTGTACTCAACGAGATCCACGCTTGTTGTCTAATCAAAGGGTGTGTTATCTAAAGCTCTACTGCTAAACGGAAACGAAAAGGGAAAGAACAAAGGAGCCTCGATAGGACTTCGCTGTCCTAGGCCTACGTATTCCCTCGTGCATTGGGAAAGTCATAGTCAACGTAGTTCGGAGGACTACGGACGGAAAGGGGAAAGGGTGCTCGCCAAGACCTCGCAGTCTTGTGACTATGTATCCTCAATTGGACGGGAGAGAGGAAGTCAGAGCAGTCGTAGTTTGACGTACGAGTCGATAAGTGTTTTTTATGAGCGACGTTAGGTTCGCGTTCCAGCAGTTAGGGTCGATTTCTGTTTGTGACAGAACGGAAATAGCGCACTCTTTCTGAAAAAGACTTGACACCAATCCCGAAGGATAAAAAGGTTTGAAGTTTGTTTGTGAGTTTTAGACAGAAGCGAGTTAAGTTAGTTTGAAACTCATAATGCACTAAAGTCTATGACATAGGATCGAATGATTTGCAAGATCGACCCAAGACGGGATGTATGCAAAACACCCTAGACAAGGTAAGGAGAGACCCCCGCTTATCACTTCCCATGTGCTTAAGGCTCGTGGCGTACAATACTCGTTGTATTTATTAAGTGTTTTTGATTTGTTTTGCGACGAGAGGAAGGAGGACTCAAAGGTTGAAAATAAAACAACTAAGGGAAACTAACTCCTAATGTTGTCATGTACAATGGTCCTAAAGTTGAGATAGAAAGGGAATTCTACCTAATGTTAGCATGCAAAAGATAGACCTAAGGTTAAGGTTTAAAAGGGACTATCCTAATTGTTATCATGCATGGATTAACTCCTAATGTCTATCCTACTCCAAGCTTAATCAAAAATTAAGTTGGACTAGCGAATCCTAAGGGAACATGCGAAAACAAACTAAAACCAAGAGAAACAAGCTAAAAACAGCAGCTACAATAACGCTCCAGCACCAATACAGCAGTAAAATCTAGCATACAAGCAAGATAGCTTTTAATAGCACATGTCTTCAGGTAGAAACAGGTGTAAAAGGCAGCAAACAGAATGAATGCACAATTGACAGCATGCTTAAATCTAGGACAGCAAGTGTAAAAGGCTCAGGCAGCATACAATACATCAAAACAAAGGCTCATGAAAAGGCATCAAGCATGGATGATCATGTGACAACACAACATCAAGTTCAGCATGCATCGAATATTAATTAAATCACCATAAAAATGACCTATATCCAAGCACAATCATGCATCAAAAGAATCGAACATAAACATGTCTTCGCATTTAAACTAATACGCATGGATTGCAAACATGAACAATCATCAAGCAAGAGAAATTGCTACACATGGACATACAATTAAGCACCAAGCAATTAGGCATGAACAAATTCCAATGACATTGCATACTTAAACATTCATCATAAGCATCATGGACAATTCACCAAATCGACAATTAATCGTTTGAAACGAACATACAATCATGGAGTCGACAACAAACATGAACATGAATCATACATCCAGCAATGTAAACACAAAGAACAAACAATCACAGTGGCACAATGGATTATGCAACATGGTCATCACACCAAGAATGCAAAACAATTGAAACATGCATATGCGTTACGGAAACCAAAATTTGCGTGTCGAAAAATCGCATTAAAACCATCACGTGAGGTGAAACAGCTCAAGAATAATCCACAAATAAGCATCATATCAATCCATGAGGTTTAGAGATGTCAAGGGATCCAAACAAGCTTGAAAAAGCAAGAAAAACACATTATGTCTCAGTGGTAACCGATTACCCTGATTGTGGTAATCTGTTACTCTGATGAAAATTGCCAAAAAAATGTGAAAATAAGGCAGGGTAACCGATTACCCTGATTGTGGTAATCTGTTACTCTGATGAAAATTGCCAAAAAAAACGTGAAAATAAGGCAGGGTAACGATTACCCTGATTGTGGTAATCGATTACCAATGAGACAGTGGCAAAAAATCAAGTTTCAAAAGCACTTTTCAGTAGCAAATGACTTATGCAATCATCCAAATGATCATGTATGGAATTGTGCACGAAATTCACATTAAATATCAGTAATCAAACACCAATTGCATCAATCAAACAACAAGATCAATAATCAAACCAAGCAAATGGATCAAATCACATCAACAACCATGGATATACATTGTATAAATCGAAATTAAGCTAAATTAAGTGTGGATATGAAATTAACCAACCTACAAAGCGGAGAATTGCTTTGGTGAGTGTT
Organism: Lathyrus tuberosus; assembly: GCA_022829125.1. NCBI lineage: Eukaryota > Viridiplantae > Streptophyta > Magnoliopsida > Fabales > Fabaceae > Lathyrus > Lathyrus tuberosus. The sequence goes on along the minus strand of JALAZF010000066.1, from coordinate 18,027,428 downwards.
GTAAACTGAAATTGATGAATCCAAACAAGAAATCTAGAGATCTATGAAGCTTCTTGCGAGAAAAGTTGGAAAACCAAGCAATAAGCTAGAATTGATCCAAAATCACTACAAATAAGCACTTCCAAATTTCAGATCTAGATCCAAACGAAAATCAAGCAATGGAACCACAATGTGATGAAGGTTTAGCTCAAGAATTAACAAATTCCAATGAAGAATTTTTTAACTCTAATGGAAGAGCTTTGGAGTGAGGTTGAAGATAAAGATGGAGAATGTAAAAGTGAGAGAGAATTGAGAGCAAATTCTGAAAATGAGGGTGAAAAATGAGAGTGGATCCTTGAGGTTTGGAGCAATTTGATTTAAATAACCCCTAGGTTAGGAATCAAAATATGGTTTGGAGTGTGGGTTAGTGTTTGGAATGGAAATTAGGAGTGGAATTAGGAATGAAGTGTTTGAATTTTGGAGGGAAATGGCACTAAATTGTGAAAATGAATCAAAAGTGAATCAATTCTAGATCCTTCTCATAATGCACATGGAAAACACATGATCACAATTGGCTCAAAATTCTGCAGTGGTGAAAATTACCATATTTTTGCAAATTTCGCTTGAGGTAATCGATTACCCATATTGTGGTAATCGATTACCACATTCAAAATTTCAAATTTTTGGCGCCATAAGGAGGGAACCTTGAAGAATCGCCTGTTTGCACCTGTTCTGAGCCATTTTAGGCCTCTGAAACTTGTCTTTTAATTTTGCCACTGTCTCATGCCTGAAATATTCTATGAATTTCGTTCCGCACTCGAAATATCCTGTTGAAAAAATATTGTCCGGTTCCGAATCGCTGAGCAAAAGAAAATTCCGGAACCTCCAACATTCAAATCATCTACTGAGCAAAATGAATGCTCGAAAAGACTTTGACGACTATTCGTTTAGCTCTGTACACTGCTGAAATGCCCTATGAACTAGATAAAACGCCGAGGTCCGAGAAATAAACCTTGATCCCATGTATTAGCACTGATGCAATGCATAAATGATTATGCAAATTAAATGAAGCATAAGCCAGAAAGATCAAGAAAAATAGGGCAAGTTTTGGGGTGCTATGTAACACCCCATTTTAATTTATTTAATTGTCGTGTGTTCTTTTATTTGTTTGGCCAAGAGAGAGAGTATTTAAGGTAGCTCTAATAATTGATCAATTGGGTTGAGATGACAATATCAATTGGAGATGTTTTACCCTATCGGATTATATTATATAATATTGGATTATATATATATATATATATATATATATATATATATATATATATATTTGTTAGCAAGAAAGGGAAAAAGAAGAAAAAAGATAGAAAGAAAGAAGAAAAGAGAAAGAAGAGAAGGAAAAGAGAGAAGAGGGGAAAGAGGAAAAATTGAAGAAACTCCGTTTCAATCGCGATTAATCGGGTAAGGGTGAGAAGTTTTGATTATATTTCAATTGTATATGTATATGTATGTTTTTGTTTGGTTTGATTTTGGTTGGAAAATGTTAGGTTTTAACATGTGATAGAAATGGTAAATTGAGTGGAAATCGATGTTTTCACGGTCGAAACTCGGTATAAATCGTGTAGAATAGTCGAGTGATATTTGGGGATGGTTTTGAGGGTGAATTTGTGAGTGGGGAGTTGCTGTCAAAAATGGGTATTTTTCTGCATATCGCAGAGCGCGCTTAGCGCGGGTAGGCCCGCTTAGCGCGGCCTGGAGAATTTTAACCTCTTCCAGGCAGCGAGTAGCGCGCTTAGCGCGGGTGGGGCGCGCTTAGCGCGAACTGGAACAAAAAGAAAGAAAAATACTATTTTCAAAAATTCATAACTTTCGAACCGTAAGTCCGTTTTGGCCGCCATTCGAAGCGTTGGAAAGCTAGTAAAATATTCTTTTTATTAAAAATGGTTTGGAGGACAGCAGATGATTTATTTGAGTCGTGGTTCTGTAAAAGTGTTGTGTTGTCGGATTTTTATCGCGTAAAATGCGTGTGGTCGGTATTTTGTCGTGTGTTAGGCTATTGCCATATAAATGTGGAGCTTTTAGGCTATTTATATGATGTTGAACCTTGCTATAGAATGTGGTTATTGAGTGATGGCCTTGTGGCATAAAGGTATTGGATAAATGAATTTCAAAGTATGATATCGTATTGATGTTGCCGTGGGTAGCCTTTGTGGCGTGAATCCTAGTGAATTGTATTTTTTGGTGCAGGCGATAGTGGTTGTGGTTGTTTGTGGCCTTATGGTAAACTACCTTGTATAAATGAATATAAATGTATGAGGTGAGTAGTTTTGTGTGTAATGATATTGTGATACAGGTGTAGTAATTCAATGGTGAATTACGGTGCGAGTGTATCTCACGTGTGATCAGGAGGATCGTGTAGACGTATAACTGAATGTTATACATGTGTGTTGTGCATAATTCTTGTTATGTATGTGTTATATTGAATTGATTGAGCAGGTGGATTATGTTTTCTCAAATGTAGCATCCTTATTTCTGTCGTAAGAAAATTTTTATTCACTCTGATTTAATTATGTATTATTTACCGCGATGGGAATTGGGGTGTTACAATTAGTATCAGAGCAGGTCGGTCCGTCCGGCCAAGTTGTTGAGTCGGTGTGGCATGACAGTTGAATACTCTTGATGTTGTTTGTTCCTTAGTATGTGATATATGTGTGAAACACTGTCAGTGCTTTCTGGGTTTCTAATCTTTAGTCTTCAGGATTGAGAATGAGATAAGTGGGGGAGAAGCTGGTGCTTCTCCAAGTTGCTTCAGTTGTGTAGCGTTGGCTTAGTGTGTCGTTGTTTGCACGATTATAAGTGTTGTTTGGACAGTGTTGTTCCTGATTCCAGAGGGAATGCGGAGGAAAGGTTTATGTCGACTAAGGATTTGTGCCTTAGGTAGTTTTGTGCATAAGATGCAAGAAATGCTATTATGGTCTGGTAACGATGGTCTATGCCCCATCATGATGGTCGGCTGTCTATTGACAAATTGAGGAACTGATCACCCTTAATCTCTTGTTGATAGTAGACGGAATTATGTTGGATGGAATAGACGTGTCTTTCCGGCTTTGATAGTGTGTGCAATGAATTGTTGGAATTAAGGAAATGATTATAGATTGTTTTGATGAGTCGATGAAGATTCTTATATCGGAAGATGAGGCGGATTAGAGGCTTTGGTATGTTAGTCAAGTCGGGTTGTCTCTGTGGGAGAACAACGATCGGGTATTATTGATGGTTGTTCCTCAGAGAGTAGAGAGTGAACTTAAAATGGACGAAGGTGAATAGTTGAGGTTTATAACTGCTAAGTAAGTAGAAAAACTCTTAGGCGATGAGACCAAGGTGTTTGTTATGTTTGTGATAATAGTGTTTTGGGATTGACAGGAAAGCCACAGTGAAGGGCTGCCAGTTGTGCGTGACTTCCAGATGTGTTTCCGAATGGAATATTGGATGTTAGGGTTAGAATTACCCGGACTGAAAGAGCAGTTGGAAGAGTTACTGGAAAAGAGATTTGTGAGACCAAGTGTGTCGCCTTATAGAGCTCCAGTATTGTTAGTAACAAAAAGGATGGGTGACTGAATGGAATAACAAGCATGATGTGTATAATGGTATTGAGGCTATGGAAAGAAAAACTTAGAGTTTTGATGAGTTTTGGAGTTCTTAGAGTTTTAGGGCATTAATGGAAATTTTGAGGAAACCCTTGTGTGTGGATGTAATATTGAGAAGAGTTCTTTTTGGTTGATTGTTGATACGTGTTGGAATTTGTGGAATTTGGATTGTCCAGAGAAGGAAATTGTGTATGGATTACTGACAGTTGAATAAGGTAACGATTGAGAATAAGTGTCTACTTTCAAGAATAGATGACTGGAATGGTTTGGTTGAGTTTGATTGAAATTACAATTGTTTGGAACGTTTGATATGAGTGGTGTTCATTAGGGATATTCTGATCTATTATAAAATCTGAAGGAGAGTATGTAGGGTGTTTGAGAATCGAGTTGCAAGTGTTGAAAAGAAAGGAATTTTTATGCTAAGTTATTCAAGTGAGAATTTTGGTTGAAAAAGGTTAGTTTTATTGGATATGTTATTCTGATGATGGTATTGTTATGGATCCATCGGAAGTAGATGCAGTTCTACAATGAGAGTCTCCGAATTCGGTTAAGGTGATTAGAAGCTTTTTGGACTTTGTTGGTTATTACCGGAAGTTATGGAAGGCTTTTCCAAGTTAGCATTTTCGTTATTTCAGTTGACTTGCAAAGGGTAAGTCGTTTGCTTTGGATGTTCATTGTGAGGAAAGTTTGAGAGGGCTAAAGTAGAATTTGTCTACGGCTTCAGTTTTGATTCTGCGTGATCCTGATAAACCGTTTGTGAGGTATTGGGATGCGTCTATGATGAGTTTAGTCAGTGTGTTAATGCAAGATGGTAAAGTCGTGGCTTATGCTTTACGACAATTGAGGAATTCATGATTTCAAGATGGCTGCGGTTACTTTTGTGTTGAGAATCTGGAGGTATTATTTTTATGGTTTTGAATTCGAAGTGTTTAGTAATCACAAGAATATTGAGTACCTGTTTGGTCGGAAATAGTAGAATATGAGACAATGAGGATGGTTGGAATTCCTAATGAGTTATGACGTTAGCTGGAATTATCCTATTTGGTGAAGTTAATATCGTGCTTGATGAGTTAAGTTGAGAGTTTTTATGCATGTCTATTTTGATGGTCAGAGGATTAGAATTATTGGAGCAGTTCAGAGACTTGTGTCGGATGTGTGAGATAACACGGTAGAGTGTGAGGTTGGGTATATTAGAATTGAACTATGATTTCTATGGTGAATATTAGAGAGAGTAGGAAGTTGGATATGAAATTGGTAGGTTTGGTTATTGCGAGTAATCAGAGTGCGCATCGAAAGCGTGATGTGGCACATGTTGTGTATGCGTGTGTGACTTGTAAGAGTTCATAGGTTGAACATTGGAAACATGTAGGAATGATGAGACCATTGGATGTTTCAGGATGGAAGTGTTAGGTGAAAGGTTTAAATATTATTCATGGGCTACTATGTAGATGGATGTTTTGGTTATATGTTCGATTGGTGAATCATAGCATTGTTGTAATAATGTTGTGTGACAAAGATGTTGGTATTATGGTTATGTAGAGGCTGTGGAAACGATGTTGTGTAGTGGAACTTTATGTTCTTGTTTTTGTTGTTGCCTTGTTTCCATCGTGATGGTTCGAGTGCAAGTAGCTAATTCCTATGTGGGGAAATTAGGGGAGTGTTACCTATGGTGAGGGTAACGATCTTGTTGTATTCTGGTTCTAGAGTGAACCTATGTGTTTGTAACTGGGGTATTCTTTGAGTCGTGAGTTAGTCGTCAAGTGCATTGTATGGGCATTGCATCTTGTCGTTATGGTTGTTGCTGTTAGTAAGGGGGTTGTCAGTTTGTGTTATGCGGGGTGTGCCTAGTGTTGGCATGTTAATTGGTTAGTCGGATGCGAGAGTCGTATCTGGAGTTGTTCGTCTCAGTTACATTTTCGAGGACGAAAATATTTTAAGTGGGGGAGAGTTGTAACACCCCATTTTAATTTATTTAATTGTCGTGTGTTATTTTATTTGTTTGGCCAAGAGAGAGAGTATTTAAGGTAGCTCTAATAATTGATCAATTGGGTTGAGATGACAATATCTATTGGAGATGTTTTACCCTATCGGATTATATTATATATTTGATTATATATATATATATATATATATATATATATATATATATATATATATATATATATATATATATATTTGTTAGTAAGAAAGGGAAAAAGAAGAAAAAAGATAGAAAGAAAGAAGAAAAGAGAAAGAAGTGAAGGAAAAGAGAGAAGAGGAGAAAGAGGAAAAATTGAAGAAACTCCGTTTCAATCGCGATTAATCGGGTAAGGGTGAGAAGTTTCGATTATATTTCGATTGTATATGTATATGTATATGTATATGTTTGTTTGGTTTGATTTTGGTGGAAAATGTTAGGTTTTAACATGTGATAGAAATGGTAAATTGAGTGGAAATCGATGTTTTCACGGTCGAAACTCGGTATAAATCGTGTAGAATAGTCGAGTGATGTTTGGGGATGGTTTTGAGGGTGAATTTGTGAGTGGAGAGTTGCTGTAAAAAATGGGTATTTTTCTGCATAACGCAGAGCGCGCTTAGCGCGGCCTGAAGAAATTCTGCCTCTTCCAAACAGCGAGTAGCGCGCTTAGCGCGAACTGGAACAAAAAGAAAGAAAAATATTATTTTCAAAAATTCATAACTTTCGAACCATAAGTCCGTTTTGGCCGCCGTTCGAAGCGTTGGAAAGCTAGTAAAATATTCTTTCTATTAAAAATGGTTTGGAGGACAGCAGATGATTTATTTGAGTCATGGTTTTGTAAAAGTATTGTGTTGTCGGATTTTTATCGCGTAAAATGCATGCTGTCAGTATTTTGTCGTGTGTTAGTCTATTGCCATATAAATGTGGAGCTTTTAGGCTATTTATATGATATTGAACCTTGCTATAGAATGTGGTTATTGAGTGATGGCCTTGTGGCATAAAGGTATTGGATAAATGAATTTCAAAGTATGATATCGTATTGATGTTGCTGTGGGTAGCCTTTGTGGCGTGAATCCTAGTGAATTGTATTTTTGGTGCAGGCGATATTGGTTGTGGTTGTTTGTGGCCTTACGGTAAACTACCTTGTATAAATGAATATCAATGTATGAGGTGAATAGTTTTGTGTGTAATGATATTGTGATACAGGTGTAGTAATTCAATGGTGAATTACGGTGCGAGTGTATCTCACGTGTGATCAGGAGGATTGTGTAGACGTATAACTGAATATTATACATGTGTGTTGTGCATAATTCTTGTTATGTATGTGTTATATTGAATTGATTGAGCAGGTGGATTATGTTTTCTCAAATTTAGAATCCTTATTTCTGTCGTAAGAAAATTTTGATTCACTCTAATTTAATTATGTATTATTTACCGCGATGGAAATTGGGGTTTTACATGCTACAGCTGCCCTTATTCAATCGACTTGGACATGAAGGTGTGAAAAGAAATGGTTTTCAAACATTCAAGGTAAAAGAGAATTGAATAACGAAAGAACCCGGAAATTTGCGAACCGTGGCGAGAGAAACAGTAATTGGAGCCCAATCCGGAATTGGACTTACAAAGACAGGTCAAACGAGAACTGATATTTTTTTAAAACAAATCGGCCAGACGAGAATTGGACCTCGCAAAGATGACCCAAACGAGAACTGGATTCGAATGAGACAAGTCAGACGAGAACTGACTACCAGACGAAAACCGTGTTTTGTACAGACATGTCAGACGGGAACTGACTACCAGCCGAGAACTGGGCTTTGAAGAAATTTTCCAGACGCGGGCTAGCTGGAATTCCAAAAAATGTGCCAGAAGAGAACTAGATTTCGAAAAAGTTTTTTCAGACGAGACCTGGGATTTGAAGAAAGTTTTCCAGACGAGAACTGGACTTTGCAAAGATAAGCCAGACGGGAACTGGATTCGAATGAGACAAGTCAGACGAGAATTGACTACCAAACGAGAACTGGGTTTTGGAAGAGCTACGTCAGACGAGGACTGATTATCAAATGAGAACTGGGTTTCGAAAAGACAAATTAGACGGGAACTGACTACCAGGCGAGAACTGGGCTTCGAAAATATGTCAGACGGAAACTGATTACCAGACGAGAACTGATTACCAGACAAGAACTGGGTTTCACGAAGATATGTCAGACAATACTGACTACCAGGCGAGAACTGGGTTTACCAAAGGGGTTAGCCGATTAAAGGCAGACTTCCAACAAAGAGACGGTCGTGAACCGAAAAGGGTTGGCAAGAGGTAAAATCAACGGACCTACGACCCAAAGATAAGATGACTCCACTAGGGAAAGGAGAAGTCTAAATAGAAGACTCTGCAGGGGAGCACAAGTAAGATGAACACATTCATCGGCGATCTCACTAGGGATAAAGTAAAACAAAATCTCCTGAGTTATGCCACTTCTGCTGAGGAAAAGTCTAGAAAAGAGGGTATCAAACCTGGCTTATGCTTTGAATGCATATGTTTGAATTTTTCTATGGCGTAAGGCTCCATACGAAATAGAAATGCTACGTATTTGGAGGATGCAATGCAAATGATGCTCATGCTATACCAAATGCTGATGCAGGCTCGAACTGCTGGGGATATGAGGATATGTGACCCAAGGATTACCATTATGCCAAATACGGTTGGGCTCTGGATGTAAACTACCAGACAAGAATTGGTGGCAAAAGGTTAAATTGTCAGACGAGAACTGACTCCTTGCTTTTGTATCAGTCAGGAACTAATGTTATGGCTTGCCAGACGAGAACTGGACTTTGAAACGATATTCACCAGATAGGAACCGGTGTTAAAGACAGGCCAAAGATATGGTGACCAAACGAAAACTGGTTTAAAAGCGATTTGCTAGATGGGAACTGATTTTTAAAAGCATACTGCCAGATGAGAATTGGTGGACGGAGATTAATTTGTCAGATAAGAACTGACTCATTTCTTGGTCTGTCAGATGAGAACTGAATTTGAAAGGAAAATTGACTACCAGATGAGAGCTGGAGTTTAAAAGGGGGCTAACAAAAAGAGTAACCAGATGAGAACCGGTTAAAAAGTTGTCTACCAAACGAGAACTGGCATCTTGAAATGATTTTCTAGACAGGAACTGGTTTTGAAGAGGTTTACCAGACAAGAAATGGGTTATGAACTACCAGACAAGAACAGGTTGTGAAAAGAAAACCGACCGCCAAACAAGGACTAGAGTTGAAATGGTAGGTTAAAGAATGGGTGACCAGACAGGAACTGGTTTAAAATCTGCCATCTACCAGGCGGGAACTGGTATTTGGTGAATGTTTGTCAGACGAGAACTGAACTAGAAATGGTTTGCCAGACAGGAACTAAGCTTCGACTTGTCAAGTGATGTTGGGTTACCAGCCCCTCTGATGTCAGATTCAGGTTATGAGATAAAGCCCAATGATAGAGTGCAATGCTTTATGCTTGAGCGAAGCGGCATGACTAATGCAAGAGGACGATTAATGCAATAATTATGCAGGTCTCCAAAAATGGAAGGACGGTCTCCGTAGCAAGGCTTCTCCAGAAAGCAAGGGTTATTTGATGATCCCCTGATACTCGTCTTGAGCTCAACTATTGCTGACGAAACAGACTTGGCTCGCGTAGCTTGAAAGCACAGAGAGGTCCTACCCATATGTAGCGTATTTTACCCTAGTCTGGCGTGCCTTTGCCGAATTTTCCCTGAAAAGAAGTTTGGGAAATAGATTCCCTGAAAGATTTACCCTAATACTTTGATCTTTGACACAGGCTTCCCCTGATTATCTAGTTCTTGGACTGGTTGACTTTGTTGTGCTCTCGAGGATAATTGATCTTAGTGAGGTCTTAAGGTGACCTGCCCCGGTATGAGCGCGGAAGCGACTTAACTCGTTCTAACTGTGCGTTGGAGGGATTCATCCTTAGCCAATAGAACCTCTGGATGGCCTGCCCCTACTTGGTAGAGTCTCAAGATGATTCACTTCTGATCAACTAATTCTTGAATGATTTGCCCCATAATCAACTGATGCTTGGGGATTCGCCCTTGACTGATTGATTCCATATTCATTGGATGTCAATGCCCCAGATCCACAAGGCAACAAAGTACTTGATTCTTATTGACTTTGCTGAATGATCCAATCCTCTTCAATTGCTCCTTGTTGGAATTTCTTCAATGCCAAGCACTAACTTGAAATTAAAACTCATTCATTTACGAATGGTAATTTTAATGCGATTCTCATGCAGGTTTTGAAAAAATCAATCATTATTAGAATGATGTGATAATGTGTGACGAATGGACCATTAGTCCAAACGTAGTGCTGATTTAGCTAGTGAAAGATACAACAAGAAGATTAGCTAATCTTGTAGGAGTCAGTTTACGCAACCTTGCTGTAGTATGCCTTCAGAATAAACCCTGCCTCAATTAGGTCTTCTAAGGGTTGAATCATGGTCTGGTTCACGGTTATTTAAACAAAATATGAAAGGCTCAAAGTTTGACTATTACCCACCCCTTCTTCGTGATGATCTCCAATCCTACGTTCAGCTAACTTGGCACAAGCGCACACCTTTCAAAAGTTTATAGAATGGTGGCAGTGATGGTTAAGGAACCCAGAAGGTTTTTTTTGGAGTGACAGTCGCCTCTTTCGTCTTTGGTGTTTGTAGTCACACGTCTTTGTTCTTTATAGATGATTTTTCCTTTGTGATCCTTTCCAATTTTTGTTTTTCGCTCTTTTGGTTTTCCCTAATTTTTGCCTGGACTGATTTTTTTGAATTTTTTTTTTATTTTGAAGTCCAGCGGGATGCCCTAACTTTTACCTAAGTCACTAGTTTTTGAGTTTTCGACTTAGCGGGCTTTATTTTTCTTTTTCTTTTCTTTTCTCTTTCTTCTTTTTTTTTTGAACAAATCATGTGACACCGGCTTGTCTTGATTTCTCTGAAAGGGTTGCGACTTCCTCATTCTTTACAGTGAGGGATAACCATTGCGGTTGGTGAGGTAGGTGATTGATCCCTAAATGGGACACTCCTCTTGAAATTTGAACGCTTTGTCAAATTAACTGATAACTACCCTGCCCCAGGTTAAGCTGTGAGGGTTTGAAATTCGAAGGAAACTTCTACTTCTAGGCTCAACAGGGTTAACTAGGGATTATCTTCCTTATAACTCCAGTGTTTGGGGATTTGAAATAATGCCTGTACATCATCAGCATGATTTTATCTGAAATCATACCAACAACAATTATGGGTGTCTCGTTTTCATCATCCTCCCTCCAATCTTTGCTAAAACAGCAGTTTGATAAAGAAAATGGACAAGAGGTGTATATGCCTGTGCTTTGCAATAAATGAGAAAAATGAGCGAATGCGACATGATTAATTAAAAAAAAGCATGATCACTTCATTAATATTACCATTCAAAACAACAATGTTTAACAAACAAGTAGCACTTAACAGTAAAGAAAATACAAATGCAAATGATAAAAGTGCCCAAGGATTGCCAATGTTGAGGATGTCTTTCCTTCTGGACCACTGGCTTTAGGAGATGACCCTAGAAGTCTTCAAGCTCAAACAGATAAGAGGTTGACGTGCACAACCAAATTTCCTTCTAGAAAATATATGTACCATTTGTCAATCAATTGTTGCACTTTGGCCTGGAAGGCTTTACAATCTTCAATTGAGTGCCCCATGGATCCTCCATGATATCCTCATTACACATTGGGATCGTACCCAAGAGGGTATGGCTCTGGAAACGGCTTGAGAGTCTTGGGCTCTTCCAGTGAGTTTTGAATCAGGTGTGGCAAGAGTTGATTGTACGACATGGGAACTGGATGAAGAAGAGCATTCCTTCTTTCCAAGTTGTTGCGAGGCCTATTCTGATTCTGACGCTGATAGTTCTGTTGTTGAGGAGCATATGGTTGTTGGTACTGAACAACATTAGTCTCTCCTTCTTTCCTCTTGGGGAACCCATCATAAGGTTTCTTTGCATCTTCAGAAGAACCGGGAGCAACTTGAATCTTTCCCATTTTGATACCGCTTTCGACTCTTTCTTAAGCCATCACTAAATCAGAAAACCCAACAGAAGTACAACCCATAAGTTTCTCAAAATAAGGCCCCTGAAGCATAGCCATGAACATATCGATAAGTTCTCGCTCCATCATCGGAGGTTGAACTCCCACTGCCAATTCCCTCCATCTCTGGGCGTACTCCTTAAAGCTTTCATTTCCTCTCTGAGAAATATTCAGAAGATGAGTCCTGTTAGAAGCCATGTCTGTATTGTACTGATAATTCTTAACAAATGCCTCAGCAAGTTCTTGCCAACTGCGGATATGAATCCTCTCCAGTTGCATATATCACTCTAAGGATGCCCCAGTTAGGTTGTCCTGAAAGAAATGCATCAACTGCTTCTCATCATCTGAATACGCAGACATTTTCCTAAAATATGCCCTAATGTGAGTCTTAGGACAGGTGGTTCCTTTGTACTTGTCAAAAACAGGCACTCTGAACTTTGGAGGGATTTTCACACCTGGGACCAAACCCAAGTCATCTATGTCCATACCCGAAGTATTTAGGTTCTCAAAAGCCTTCATTCTCTCCTCAATCATCTTGAACTTTTTGTCGGCTTATGATGGAAGGCCCATATTCAGGTCATGCATAGAAAAAGAATCTTCCTGTCGGTCCTCCTCCCAATGATAATTATGAGCCCCATCAGCTCTATGCACAGCACATACATTTCCCTCGCTGGGAACTTCACCATGAACACCAACAACAATACCTCCGCTAGGAGGAATAACAACTCCAGCACCTCCACCCGGAGGGATGACAACACCAGCACCGCCATGGAAAACACCCCCATCATCAACCCTGGGAGTATCAATGAGCGGTTTGACCATAATTCTCAATTGCTCTTATCCTTGGCCCACGTTCTGCATCAGTTCCATGAACTGATTCATTCGTGTCCTAACCTCCAGAAGTTCAGCTTGCACTTGCTCCATAACTCTCTTCTGATTGACTCAAGTAGGATACGACTGAAAAAGATTGAATCTGCAACCCTTGAAGAAAACCAGATCGGGATCAAAATGACCAGCCTCAAACACCTGCTATGCATATGAATGTGAAATGCAATGCAAAATGATGTGATGCAAATGCAAAGACACGGGATAACGGTTTCCATATGCTCTGAATATCTGTCGTATTGCTGACTGAGTAAGTTCAAAATTCTTCTTTGACGAGAATACCAGAATACCGGAATGATCAGAATACCAGGTTGATAAGTCCACACTGATAAGAAAACCAGAAAATCGGGTAGGTTGAAGGTCAAAGTATCCTGCAAAACTCATCCCCTCTCACATGTGGGTTCTAGTCTTGGACGGCATCCTAGCAGGTCCTCAGTGTCACAGGCTCTCAGGTCGAGAAATGATGATACGTTCACCATTTCTGGTTTGGTGTCATCATCAATCAAGGAGGCCTCAACTGATTTCCCATGAACGGTCTCCAGAGTCATAAGGTTTCTAAGTCGACACCCTGACATGCACAAGATGCGCAAGTCGGAATATCTCCCAAGAAAACCTCGTCTGAATGTGGGTCTTGTGTAAACCAAACGTACTAAGACGTTACGCAGGCAACACTACTACCCACTCTAATCCTAAGTATATACTCAAGCCTGGGTATTGGGCTTATCTCTCATGGAACCAACCCACCCAACAACACAACAGCAGCAGGAAAATAGGATAACAGTAATCAATGCAATAAATGCAGGTAAATAATGTACAACAAATAATACAAATAACTAAACACCCAATGATATAAAAACAGACAAGCGCTAGGATTGACTCACATAGGGAACCAGAGTCCCTAGCAGAGTCGCCAGCTGTCGCAACGCGAAAAATAACCAGCAGAAAAACAGAAGAGTCGCCACTGAACGTTATTTATCCCGACGAAGGGAAAGGAAACGATCGAAGAAAACCTCAAAAGGGAGAATACATGGTCATCACAACCATAGTCTGGGTTCGGGAGTCGGTTACACGAGAGGAAGGTATTAGCACCCCCTCGCGTCCATTGTACTCAACGGGATCCACGCTTGTTGTCTAATCAAAGGGAGTGTTATCTAAAGCTCTACTGCTAAACGGAAACGGAAAGGGAAAGAACAAAGGAGACTCGATAGGACTTCGCCGTCCTAGGCCTACGTATTCCCTCGTGCAATGGGAAAGTCAGAGTCAACGTAGTTCGGAGGACTACGGACGAAAAAGGGAAAGGGTGCTCGCCAGACCTCGTAGTCTCGTGCCTACGTATCCTCAATCGGACGGGATAGAGGAAGTCAGAGCAGTCGTAGTTCGACGTATGAGTCAATAAGTGTTTTTTACGAGCGACGTTAGGTTCACATTTCGGCAGTTAGGATCGATGCCTGTTTGCGACAAAACAGAAATAGCGTACTCATTTTGAAAATGATTTGACACCAATCCCAAAGGATAAAAAGGTTTGAAGTTTGTTTGTGAGTTTTAGACAAAAGCGAGTTAAGTTAGTTTGAAACTCATATTGCACTAAAGTCTATGACATAGGATCGAATGCTTCGCAAGATCGACCCAAGACGGGATGTATGTAAAACACCCTAGACAAGGTAAGGAGAGACTCTTGCTTATGAATTCCCGTGTGCTTAAGGCTCGTGGCGCACAATACTCATTGTATTTTTTAAGTGTTTTTGATTTGTTTTGAGACGAGAAGAAGGAGGACTCAAAGGTTGAAAAGAAAACAACTAAGGGAAACTAACTCCTAATGTTGTCATGTACAATGGTCCTAAAGTTAAGATAGAAAGGGAATTCTACCTAATGTTAGCATGCAAAAGATAGACCTAAGGTTAAGGTTTAAAAGGGACTATCCTAATTGTTATCATGCATGGATTAACTCCTAATATCTATCATACTCCAAGCTTAATCGAAAATTAAGTTGGACTAGGGAATCCTAAGGGAACATGCGAAAACAAACTAAAACCAAGAGAAACAAGCTAAAAAGAGCAGCTACAACAGCGCTCCAGCACCAATAGCAGTAAAATCCAGCATACAAGCAAGACAACTTTCAACAGCACATGTCTTCAGGCAGAAACAGGTGTAAAAGGCAGAAAACAGAATGAATGCACAATTGACAACATGCTAAAATCCAGGACAGCAAGTGTAAAAGGCTCAGGCAGCATAAAATACATCAAAACAAAGGCTCATGAAAAGGCATCAAGCATGGATGATCATGTGACAACACAACTTCAAGTTGAGCATGCATCGAATATTAATCAAATCACCATAAACATGACCTATATCCAAGCACAATCATGCATCAAAAGAATCGAACATAAACATGTCTTTGCATTTAAACAAATACGCATGGATTGCAAACATGAACAATCATAAAGCAAGAGCAGTTGCTACACATGGACATACAATAAAGTACCAAGAAATTAGGCATGAACAAATTCCAATGACATTGCATACGTAAACATTCATCATAAGCATCATGGACAATTCACCAAATCGACAATTAATCGCTTGAAACGAACACACAATCATGGAGTCGACAACAAACATGAACACAAATCATACATCCAACAATGTAAACACAAAGAACAAATAATCACAATGGCACAAAGGATTATGCAACATGATCATCACACCAAGAATGCAAACCAATCGAAACGTGCACATGCGTCACGAAAACCAAAAGTTGCGCATCAAAAAATCGCATTCAAACCATCACGTGAGGTGAAACAGCTCAAGAATAATCCACAAATAAGCATCATATCAATCCATGAGTTTTAGAGATGTCAAGGGATCCAAACAAGCTTGAAAAAGCAAGAAAAACACATTCTGTCTCAGTGGTAACCGATTACCTTGATTGTGGTAATCTGTTACTCTGATGAAAATTGCCAAAAAAACTTGAAAATAAGGCAGGGTAACCGATTACCCTGATTGTGGTAATCAGTTACTCTGATGAAAATTGCCAAAAAATGTGAAAATAAGGCAGGGTAACCGATTACCCTAATTGTGGTAATCGATTACCACTGAGACAGTGGCAAAAAATCAAGTTTCAAAAGCACTTTTCAGTAGCAAATGACTTATGCAATCATCCAAATGATCATGTATGCAATTGTGCACGAAATTCACATTAAATATCAGTAATCAAACACCAATTGCATCAATCAAACAACAAGATCAATAATCAAACCAAGCAAATGGATCAAATCACATCAACAACCATGGATCTACATTGTATAAATTGAAATTAAGCTAAATCAAGTGTGGATATGAAATTAACCAACCTACAAAGCGGAGAATTGCTTTGGTGAGTGTTGTAAACTGAAATTGATGAATCCAAATAAGAAATCTAGAGATCTATGAAGCTTCTTGCGAGGAAAGTTGGAAAACCAAGCAATAAGCTAGAATTGATCCAAAATCACTTCAAATAAGCACTTCCAAAATTCAGATCTAGATCCAAACGAAAATCAAGCAATGGAACCACAATGTGATGAAGGTTTAACTCAAGAATTAACAAATTCCAATGAAGAATTTGTTAACTCTAATGGAAGAGCTTTGGAGTGAGGTTGAAGATAAAGATGGAGAATGAAAAAGTGGGAGAGAATTGAGAGCAAATTCTGAAAATGAGGGTGAAAAATGAGAGTGAATCCTTGAGGTTTGGAGCAATTTGATTTAAATAACCCCTAGGTTATTAATCAAAATATGGTTTTGAGTGTGGGTTAGTGTTTGGAATGAAAATTAGGTGTGGAATTAGGAATGGAGTGTTTGAATTTTGGAGGGAAATGGCACTAAATTGTGAAAATGAATCAAAATTGAATCAATTCTAGATCCTTCTCATAATGCACATGGAAAACACATGATCACAATTGGCTCAAAATTCTGCAGTGGTGAAAATTGCCATATTTTTGCAAATTTCGCTTGAGGTAATCGATTACCCATATTGTGGTAATCGATTACCACATTCAAAATTTCAAAATTTTGGCGCCATAAGGTGGGAACCTTGAAGAATCGCCTGTTTCCACCTGTTCTGAGCCACGTTAGGCCTCTGAAACTTGTCCTTTGATATTGCCACTGAATCATGCCTGAAATATTCTGTGAATTTCGTTCCGCACTCGAAATATCCTGCTGAAAAAAATACCGTCTGATGCCGAATCGCTGAGCAAAATAAAATGCCAGAACCTCCAACAGTCAAATTATCTACTGAGCAAAATAAATACTCGAAAAGACTTTGATGACTATCCGTTTAGCTCTGTACACTATTGAAACGTCCTATGAACTGGATAAAATGCTGAGATGCGAGAAATAAACCTTGATCCCATGTATTAGCTCCGATACAATGCATAAATGATGATGCAAATTAAATGAAGCATAACCAGAAAGATCAAGAAAAAGAGGACAAATTTTGGGGTACTACAGGGGGTAGATATGTCTGTAAAATATACTCTGACAATGGCGAAGTATTGTTTGGTCTTTGAAGACCAAAGTTTACCCCGTTTTGTGCCATTATCCTTTCGACCATGGCTGCTAGGTTGTTATCTGCAGCCATATCATCATGTCGAATCTGCTGGACAACGTCATCAGCATTTTGATTCCTATTTACCATTACTACCCTTAGTATCTCCTCAATTGGAATTTGAGGTTGAGCTCTGGGGGGTTCGACCCTAGGATGTTCGACCGCTACTCCTGGATTGACTAGATTTGCATGGGGCGGGTTTCCTTGGTTTTGCTGGACTTGATTAATGGTGGGATCTTCTTTAAGGACTACTCCCTTATTTTCCAATATGTATTCTCTCTGCGGATGTCGAGGAGGCTGTGGCACTCTAAAGAAATCTGCAAGGCGTGTCATCTGGGTTGTCATTTGTTGGTTGGATTGAGTAGTACTTTGGATTAGGGGATTAAAAATCGTCCCCATTGTTTGGGCCAACATATGGACCATTTTGTGATTACTCTTATCCATTTGTTGTCTAATAACTGTTGTAGAATTATTAGTCAAGTTGGGTATTTGGGTGGAATAACCTATTCCTAAAGGTTGACTACTTCTACCCATGTTTATCCCAGATCCTGATCCTTGTAATGGCGAAGTAACATTCATTACTGGTTCTGAGAACGTTGAGACGGCGTTATGCAAATTCTCCATCATAGATGTTGGCATTCCATAGGGTGATTGAGCTGTCCAGAAAACTATAGTTTTTGTAGAATGTATTAATGATAGAATAAACTACTCAAACTCTGATTTAAGAATAAAATTAAATGTAGTATAGATAAAACCTATTAAACTTGTCTGGATTATCCGACATATGTCGTATAATACGAGTGTCCGACACCGATGTGTGTCGGACCACGACACCTAATTCTAGAGGTGTTTATGTTTTTTAGGATAAAACTATCTGGTGCAGCTTATTTCTTTGGAATTCACTGCTCACATTAAATTCTGGAAGTCCAGTGAGAAGTACAAAGACACTAGGTATCCTGCTACCATTAGATAGGAGTAGATTCATTGTGAGAAACCAATTGCCTGAATGCAAATTGAGAATACTACTTTTTAATTGTCAACTTTACATAAATGAATCAAGTTCATGAAAAAAGGTATTTCATAGGTCATGCCGTGACATGATAACAATTTGGTTGCTGATGCCTGGTGGCATGTGAAAGAAAAAGTTGTTTTGCTCTTATTAATAATCTCCACCTTAGTATGTATACATCGAATTACAAATAAATCATTTTGATCTTTGTTAGCTCAATAACCCTCTTGTCAGTTGTCATATACTTATATACATCAGTAATATTTCAGTTCTTTATGGAGCTGATGAAAGTGCCACGAGTTTAGGCGAAATTAAGAGTGTTCTGTTTCAAGATTCAATTTCAGTGTCAGGTTTGCTGTTGTCTGAAATAATTTTCTTAATTCTTTGGATATTTGGTTTCTTGCTTTCCTTATCTTTATTCCACTTTCTGCAGATTACTGAGTTCAATAAGAGTTTAAACTTAGTGAACGCTGCATGTGAAGAGGTACTTTGCTTATGAATCTAATAAACTTTTTGTTGTTTATATCTTTTTGACCTTGTAGCCGACCCCACTTAGTGGGATAAGGCTTGGTTGTTGTTGTTGTTTTTGTTGTTGTTGTTTTATCTTATTGACCTTGTGTGTCTTGTCTTATAGGTCCGAAATTCAGTCAAACTGAAGGAGATTATGAAGAAAATTCTTTATTTGAGTAATGCATTGAATCAAGGAACAGCAAGAGGTATGCCTTTTTTGGTAATGAAAGTGTCTTTCTCCTTTTATTTTTTTAGTATAGGAAACACATAAAAATGCTAGCTCTCTCTTTAACATTTATATAGTCATTTGCCTTTCCTCTTGTTAGCAGCAAACAAACTTATAGGCGTTTTTATTACATATGATATTGATGTAAAACGTTTCCACTTTCTACAGGATCTGCTGTTGGATTTAAGTTAGACAGCCTTTTAAAGCTCACTGACACTCGTGCTTCTAACAGCAAAATGACACTGATGCATTATCTTTGCAAGGTACAAGTCTAAGTTGCAATAAATAAAGATATTATTTGGTGGCATAACTTTCTGGTTTTTCTTTTTTCATTTTAAACTACAGGTCCTAGCTGAAAAGTCTCCTGCACTCCTTGATTTTCACCTTGACCTAGTTAGCGTAGATATTGCCTCTAAGGTATTTGTAAAGAACACCCCCTAATGTCAATTGGTGTAAAGAACACCCCCTTACTACCATGATTTTTGGGTGTGGTTTGACTTTTCTCTTTGTATTTGTAAAGAACACCCCCTTATGTCTTTAATGGTTTTTGAAATGGTGCGCTTGTTGTTCATATTATGGTTTAACTCCTCATACGTTGGGTTGCACATGCTTAGATTGTGCCTGTATTGTCTCAACCAGATAATAATTGGACCGGAGAAAGTGGCTTTGTACAGGTAAAGTATGGGAAATGCAGGATTAAATTTTTCACATGACTACCTTCAAAATGTTAAGATTGTTTATACACATGATTACTTATGCAGGCTGCATTTAAGAGAGAAAACGAAATATCTAGCCCATTGTCAATTGGTGTTGTACTATGTGGACAAAAAGAGATGACTGAGGTGCGATCTAATTGATTCCACTCAATTGAGGCAATCTATATCTATATCCTTAATTCACACTAGTTCAATTTTCCCCCTCATTCAGCTTGGTTTGCAAATTGTAATCCAAACACCAGGACAAGTTTGTAGCAAATTGGTTTATGTCTTTTATCATATTGCACTTCTGGATTGTTGACATCACTATATATCATATTCATAGCAATTAAATAATTGTCATTCATTCTATGGTATATTCATGTTTGTGCAGATAATTTCCATTTAAACTAGTTAATGTCACACTTTGCTGATTGCTAGTTAATTGTCATTCATTCTATGGTATATTAGTGTTCATGTCTGAGTAATCAGTGTTCTTTTAAGACTAAAGTGCTCCTTGCATATTCTTCTTTTAGATACAGAGTCTAACCAAAACATTTACAACTCTTGAAGTGTAGATTACCATTCACCTGCTAAATTTGTCGCTCCAAGGATAATAGCAACTGTAGCCACAACAACCTGCAAAACCAGTCTCATAAGCTAGTGTTATTACATGACAACAAAAAATACCATTCTCATACATTGTGGATCAATTTGATAGAGGTAATCAAAACAACTTCAAGATATTCAATGAACAGTCTAAACACATTATACATTATTGGAATATTCAGTTTTGAAATAACTTGTGCAATTTTTATAAATTATTGTGCCTATGCCAGGTCATATTTGTGTTACTACTTCATAGGTAAATTGTATACCATGTACATTTGCATGAATGGGATAACTACTACTATTAGATTTCTTATAAGCTATTGTCCTACTTCTAGGAAAAAGATTGAGTTTCAGTTGGTGGAGAGTTCTTTCATTGTACAGGGCAACATGTTATCACCTTCCGTTTTTGGTTTTGCTAATTTTGATTCTTTGTTGATGCAGGAAAGATTGCTATTGAAAAGCTTATAGATACTGAAGTTGAACAAGAAAGTGGGGTAATTTTTTTACTTGTATCCCAATGTTTGTGGACCTGAGATTTTTTATTTTGTATTTTTGTGACAGATCCTTATAAAATGACAATGATATTGCAGGATTTTCCGGACCAGTTCCAGTTTGTGAAAAATCTAGTTGAAATACTAGACCATGAAGTATGGAGCTAAGCTTTTTTTATTTTGTATTGTTACCAATGGATATTCATTCAATGGCTTCATTTTAGTGTGTTTGTGTTCTGCTAATACCTTTTGTTTACTCTGATGCTTGTCTGTTAGGTTTCAGTTTAGGCGGTAATATTTATGCATATAGCAAAAACAAAAAATATTTCACTATATTATTATACGATTTTCGTTTTCCATTGCGATTTGAGATTATGCTGAAAGATTGAGTCACTAATTAGAGTTTGTGTATATATATAGAGATGTGAAACTCAAAAGAAGGGTGCCATAGAGAGTAAGGAAGAGGTTGTTGTGCATGAGAAGACTCTGTCGATTCCAGATCCCGGCTAATGGTATATTCAAACTCTACAATTAAAGTATTCTTATTGATCGATGATGACTTACTTACAAGACAATGCTAACATTAAATTAGATAATCATACTATTATTATTACTATCATGCTGCAAACTTGAATAGGGCTTTTGACAACATATACTTTTGAAATCGAAGTGTTTGTATTGTGTTATATAAGAGTTGAAAGTGTCTAATGATGAAGCTTATCAAGCAGGAGATCTTCCAAAAGTATATGTTGGTTAAGCAATGTCGGTTACAAGTGACGGTGTTCCTCGGGTTCTTGCATGCTTAAGCAATGTCGGTTAAATTTAAGTGGAGATCAACCTCCTGAAACATCTACAATCGATGTGATAAGTGTTTATGTTGTAAGTGCTTAGTTAAGTTGTTTATTCAGACAGGGTCTTAATTGACATTTTTATGTGTGAGTTTAAAGGTTGATTTTGGAACAAGGATTATTGTTGATGATCTTTATGTTTCAGATGAGCAATTATTCTTCAATAGAAGGTGTTCTTTACTATAAACCTCATTTTGAGCAGCTCTTCAAGGAGCAAAGCAACTTCAGCAAGAATTTTACTCACAACAGCCTGTGCAAGAATCGATATAATTCTTGATTCTGGTTATCTTCATTTGAATGAATGGTTAAAGGGGGGCTGCTGTGTAAAATTGTTATTGGCTAATATGTTCACTTTTAAATTATGTTTTGTAGATTTGGCCATTATAGATTGTGTATATTTGTCATTATTACTATTGTTCTATCTGAACTGTGTTATTTTAATTGCAGATTACATTGAAAGGTTTTAGGTCTAGGAAATTCATGACATTGGTGGCCATTCTTGACCTTATTGTGGATATTGATAATTTTTTTGTTTAATAAAATTATAATTTTTTATGGTATTTTGTATTGATTGAGTTGAATATTGTAATACTATTGGTATTATACTAACATGAAGAAAAGAGATAATGTAGCAATTTTTAATTTTTAAAAAATAAAATAAAATAAAATTACGGCGGTTCTAAACCGTCACTATTTTAAATGAAATATATAATATATAATTGTGGCGGTTACAACAGTCGTTATTTTCAATGAAATATATATTATATAATTATGGCGGTTACAACCGTCGTAATAATATATTGGAGGCCGTTTCAAAACTGTCGCGGAATGTTACGGAAGTTGGAGCGACAGTTTTATTAACCGTCGTAAAACAGCCTCGCGAAACATGTTTCTACGACAGAAAAAGAACCGCCGTGAGTTGCAATTTGCGTCGGTTGTAACCGCTGTAATCTCCCAAAACTAACCGTCGTAATTTGCCAATTTTCTTGTAGTGCTTCCTTTCGTAAGGAATGATTTCGACTAAACATCCATCATAGAACTTGCCTAGTCGAAATGCATCAAAACTTGGCAAAAAATTTCCTCTTCTTCATTTGTTACATGAATCAATCCAGGCGTCGAAATTGAGAGCCAACAGATATTTGTTAAAGAAATTCAATAGTTAAAATTTAATAAATAATATAGTTTATGATTGACACTCAACAATATTGTTTCACTTAAGATATTCAAAGTTAAAAGTTAACAGAGTGGACTAAATATACTAACGAAATATTTTTTGACGAATTAAAACGTAACTTTATTAAATAAGGAACAAAAATATAAACTTAAATTAAGTTAAAGGACCGCGACACTAATTAAATCTTAAAAAATAAAGTAAATCTACCATATAAGAAGACTAGGTGTTCTAGAAAAGTCTCAATTGTCCCTGCTGGTCCCTCAGCCCTCCACGTGGATGACTTCATTGCATTTCCTTCATTTTTCTCTTTGCCACATCTACATATGTTTGGTTATGTATCCATCACTATTTTTGCAGTCTTCATTATAGATGTTGTTCACCCCCTTTTGTATGTGCATGCAAAATTTTGTAAAAATGATATTTCTTTAAACACTTTTTGTTTCTCTTTTATTTTTTTCTTTAGATCTATGAAAGATTATGGAAGAGATTTTAGATCTGGAGGCAATAACAGACATTAAGCGATTTTATCTTCATCTCTGAAACATTATTCAGATCCTTCATCTTTCCAAGCTTCATCTCGTCTTCTCTCTTAAGCGATTTCATCTTCACCTCCGAAACATTTTTCTTGGACAAAACAAGTAAAAATGGGTTTATCTTCTTCATCTATTCACAATATTTCTTCTTCATCTTCACTTTTCATTTTGTTGATACTTATGTTTTAATGTTGATGCATATTTTTAAATTACATATATTATTTTTGGGTTCTTAAAGTATTCATTTGAAAATAGATTTAACATTTTAAGGTTTTAAGGGTTTTCCTTTTGTTGTTGCAAAATATTTTAGGGTTTTTAATGATTCAGTATTTTTTTAAAATTTGATCTTCCCTGTCATTTTGGGTTTTAAAGTAATTAGTAATTTGGGTTTTTTAAATAATGATATTTTAGGTTGATGTGTTGACGATTCGACCCATGATTAGAAAGAAGGTCAAACAAGAAAAGGAAGACAAGGTTAGTGAGAAAAAAACATAAACAATACTCAAGTTTGGTTCATAACTATATTTTACTGCGAAATTGCTTTTACTAACTCATTTGTTTTAATCTCATATTTTGGTTGATGATTTAACCAAACTTTGCAGGCATGTTGCCATATATATGGGTAAGCTTTCTCTTCCTATTAGACCAAGTAAAAGTAAAACAATTCAATACTTTCAAAATAATCACTTATTTGATTTACTTTTTTGAATTCAATAGGAGGCTATGATATGGAAGAGAAAGCAGCAAGAGCTTATGATAAATCAACACTTAAGTACTGGGGACATTCAACTCATGTAACATTTCCTGTACATTTCATTTCACTATATTAACATTTTCTTTTTAGGTTTGACTTTATTATTATGTGCCTAAAAATCACTTTTTTTTTTGGTAATTATTATGCAATTATAAAACTATCAAACTCAACTTTAGGAAATGAAGAACATGACTAGGCAAGAATATGTTGCTCATTTGAGAAAGTACATAAATCTGTTAATTAATCACCAATTTTTAATTTTTTTTCAAGATCTCTCATGTTGTTATTGCTTTTAGTTTTATATATTTTTTTTTCAAAACCTCTCATGTTGTTGTTGCTTCTGGTTCTATAATCATTCATATTGTATTGAAATTTTTAATTTTTTTTTTCAAGAAGAAGATGAGGAAGAGATGAGGAAGAAGATGAGGAAGAGAAACAATTTTTGTGGCTAAAATTGAATGATATGAATTACAATAAATTATTTGGTGAAGTGATTATGAAAGTGTGTCATAACACATGTCCAAGTGTAATAATTACCTATATATATTATATACTATGTAGCCACCCTAATAATATCAATAATATATACTGTGATATGACAACACAACAAATTATAATAATAACTCAACTTTAATTTTGCATTTCTTTAATAGTATATCATTTTTTATTTAGTATCCATTGTCCTACACTTTTTCCAACTATGCAACACATATCATACATCACAATATAGTTTCCAATGCAATTTCCATACCTATTTTTTCCCCTATATCACATCCAAAACAATATGGACTACTTTTATCTTATTATAATAGTTTAGGCTGAATAACTGAAAATACAATAAAATTATTTAAGTTTACTCAATTTAACTAAAGTTGTTTCCGTTAAAAAAAATTTATATTTTTTTTACGAATAAATTTAATTCACAACAACTTTAATTTTAAAAGTTACACTATAATATACAATTGGATGAAGTTACACTATAATTTACAAGTTAAATTAACAAATATACATATATTTCTTCATTATATCTTTTCATAGAGATACTCAATATTTTTTCATAGAGATACTTCAATGATAGACCTATAAAAGCTAAAATGCATTGAGACCCACAATTTGAATATAGATCGTCTACAACACCACTACCTATTACATGCTACACACAAGTTTGTTTTCCTTTACACTACACCCTCCGATCACTATTATAAGCAACAAAAACTTTTTTAGATTCATTAAATAAAGGATGTATCTGAACATTATTATATATAAGATACACTAAATATTCAATGAATCAAAAAAGTTTTTTGTTACTTATAATAGTGATCGGAGGGTGTATTTCATAATTCTACTTTCAATCTTTTTACTACAAAAGCAATTCATATTTAAACTAATTCAACCATTTGCAAGAAAAAAAGTAACCACTTCCTTTTTATAATTCAATTTTTTTACACGACTATTGTTGCTTTCAAAGGTCCTATAATTAATAATAAAATAAATAATAATATTGTGTCACAATTTAATTTGAGTATGTATATTGATAGATCAATTTTCATGTCTATTAAATTAATACAAATAACTAATTAAAAATTAATCAAATATGTATTAGTTTACTATTTTATATTATAATATCTATCATTGATACTATAATATATTTAAGTTGGTCAAATTTATTAATAATACAGTAACCAATAAATAATTTGATTGAAAAAGTTTATTAATTAAAAGTATTTCTCTTAATAAACAATTAAGATTAAATATTATCCATACTTTTTATTTGTTTTTTGAGGAATGGTAAGATCTTAATAAATATTTATAATGACAAAGTAATAAAAAAATTATTGTCACCCATTTTAATACATGGTAATTTACTAATTTATTATTCTTATAAAGTATTAAATGTTAGCAACTCGAAAAAATTGAAAATGCACTTTTAAAACCTTGTCAAATATTCTGTATAATACACTTTAATATATAATAATGAGATTTAAAAGTTTTTAATTAGACTATATTTTTTAAATATAGCCTACATGAAAATAAAATGAATGAATTGAGATCATATCTTAGACAATAATAAAAAAAAATACAAAATATAATTAGCAATTGCATATAGACTTTAATTATATTGATATAAAAAGATAAAATTTAATTATTTATGGTTAAACTTTTAAAAATTATTTTTTAAAGACAAAACAAATAAAGTAAATCATTCTCATGAAATTAAAATCTAAACAAATAGGATATCGGAAAAATTATGTATTTGATTTATAAAAGAAAAAAAAAATAATATATATATATATATATATATATATATATATATATATATATATATATATATATATATATATATATATATATATATATATATATATATATATATATATATATATATATATATATATATCAGAAAAAGTATACTATAAACATAAATATTTAATAACTTAAATATCAATATTTAAATTTTAAACAAATTTCAAAATTTCATTATTTTTTAAAATTTTGTTATTTAATTATAAAAATTATAATTAAAATGGATAGTTGTGAGTTAAAGATAATATATAAGGAATTAATATAAGAATGTCTTAATGTTTTTTTTTATCAAATCTTAATGTTTTAATATCATAGAATTTATTGTTTTAATGTCTTACTAATTAATATATAAGAATGTTTTAATTTATTGTTTTAAAATTGTTTTAATGTCATGGTATCAATTGTTTTATTGTCATAACAAATTATTCTATACAACATAATAATTATTCTCATTAAAGAGATAAAAAAGGAAAGGGAAAATAATATTTTATTACTTTTTAAAAAAATTAATAAATTTTACGATCATTAAAACGCCTTATAAATAAAAATTGACTATTAGTAACATTGTTACTTTTATTTTTTACTTAAGCTTGGTTCAATTATAGAGCAGGTAGTAGTGTTGCAGGAAAACTTTTTTCATACTATTCATCAATTTATTCAAACTTCAAAGTCAACAATTTTATTGATATTAATTTATAATTTTATTTTTTTTATCATGTATCAATCATTCTTACTATTATTATCAAAAATATTTAATCATAACTTTTTATGGTGTCAAATTACAATAGTTTAAGATATAATTTTCTTTAAACATAAAATATATGAAAAATATAAATATATATTATTAATTTAAAATAATTTTAGTAAAATAATTTTGTTTTTATTTTAAAAATAGTCTTTCTTTTAAAAATAATAAACTATTTTGGTAATACAAATTTGTTTTTATTTTAAAAATAGTCTTCTTTTAAAAATAATAAATTATTTTGGTAATACAATTTTGGTTCAACAATTTTTTTTTAATTTTTAATATAAATTTTCTTTTATATTCATTTAACTTTCTATAAATATAATGATCTTTTTTTTTATTCATGAATATTATATGACTATAAATCTTTATATTTCATACTAACTAATATTTTTTTCCTATACATTATAATTTATTTTTAAAAATCATTTTTGAAAACAAATACGCATAACACATCGGTATTCGTGCGACAACACGAATATTCATTAATATGAAACGGAAAAACTTAAACTATTCATTTAAGTATTAAAAATTAAAAAAATATCGATCATTTTTTAAAAGTACGTGAACAAATGCGCGTAACACACCAGTACCCGGGCAAATGCACGGATATCCAGACCAGAATCCATGTGAACGCACGGGTTATTTCATTGTTTATATAATTAAAAAAATAAAAATAAATATATTTAAAATAATGTATGCATCCAAACAGGACAAAATGTATTTATTTATGTTACTAATATTTTTATAAATATTATGTTATTTTTTTTATATTTATAAAACTAAATCATTGCATAAATATTTTTATAAAAAATATTAAAACAAAATTAATATTCACACACCGAAAAATATACAGTTGATCCAAATATTTGTATATATAGAAAAATTATATTTATGCTTCAAATTTAAATAAAATACATTCTTTTTTTAAAAATAAATTTTTTTGGTAAAATAATTTTGTCTTCTATCTTTTTTTTAAAAATATAAATTATAGATTTTATATTTACTGATTTTTATTAATTTTATTTTTTTTCAAATTTTAAAGATAAACAAATACGCACGCGTACCGTGCGAAGGCACAGGTATCCGGCTGGTTATTAAGTATAAAAAAAAAAATAGTTTTTTTTAATGATAAGACTAGGAAATACACTTGGCAGATTTCTCTTGATGACACATTAGATGGGTATCTTATCTAACTTTTTTTGGAAATGGGTCCTCTATTGCATTTCTTCTCCATTCACTAAACAGTTAATGGATTCCGTGAAAGTAATATCCACAACAACCATCCAAGCACCGACTCACAACAATGGCAACTCAACTCAGATAATCGAATTAACGCCATGGGATCTTCAGTTCCTTCCACTTGAAACCATCCAAAAAGGTCTTCTTTTTCACCAACCCACTCTCACATCGAACCAAATCGACCATTTGAAACAAACTCTTTCAACAACACTCTCCTTCTTCCCTCCCTTAACAGGCCGTCTCATAATCACACAACACAACAACAACGCTTCATGTTCCATCATTTGCAACAACGTTGGTGTTCTCTTCGTTCACGCCAAAGCAGAAACCACAACCGTTTCCGACATTCTTCATCCTAACTACATACCTCCCATTGTTCACTCCTTTTTCCCACAAAACGGAGTTAAAAACTACGAAGCCACTTCACAGCCAATTCTAGCCGTCCAAGTAACTGAGTTAAGTAACGGAATCTTCATCGCCTTCACTGTCAACCACGTTGTTTCCGACGGCAAGTCGTTTTGGCATTTCGTCAACTCTTGGTCACAAATCTCAAAAGGTTCTCAAACAATAACCAAACTACCTTCACTTCAACGCTGGTTTCCAAAAGACATTGAACTTCCAATACGCTTCCCTTTCACTATAACAGAATCACAAAACAAAAGCACTTCCCAAAAGTTGCCAGACAGAGTCTTTCATTTCACCAAGGAGAAAATCGCAGATCTGAAATCAAAAGCAAACTCAGAAGCCATAACCCAAACTGAGGTAGTAACTGAAATATCTTCGCTTCAAGCGCTACTATCTCACATTTGGCGCCGCGTTGTTCATTGCATACAACCTGATCCACAAGAAGTTTTTCGCTATCTCTTAATTATAGATGCCAGACCTAGGATGATTCCGCCACTTGATGAGGATTATTTTGGAAATGCTATTGTATTTGGTGGTGTGACGATGAAGGCCAAGGAAATTCTAGAGAGTGAAATCGGAAAAGTTGGTTTGGAGATGAACAAGATGATTATGTTACATTCTGATGAGAAAATAAGGAACAATTATGAGTGTTGGTTGAGAGTGCCGAGGTTGTTAGAGGTTAGTGGTTTGGTAAATGGTTATTCATTGGCAACAAGTAGTTCTCCAATGTTTGATGTTTATGGTAATGATTTTGGTTGGGGGAAGCCTGTGGCAGTTAGAAGTGGGGGTGCGAATAAGAGTAAAGGGAAGATTACTGTGTTTCCTGGAGCTGAAGAAGGTAGTATTGATATTGAAGTTTGTTTTTCTTATGAGATTTTGGAAGCTTTGGGAAATGACACTGAGTTTGTGGTTCCCAATTCTAAGTAATGTTTGTTCAAGGAGAAGAAAATGTGTTGTGCTTGGTCGGTATGTTGTGTATGTTATTCATAGTATTGTGAAGAAAATGTGTGTCTATGTGTGTTTGAGAGAGACTGGGAAGAGGAAGATTGAAAGAAAGTTCAAGAACTAAGATCAGGATGAGGAGGAACACAATCAAAGGGAATAGTGTTCTATTCCGAAGCTATGTGAATGATAGTTTTTATTTAATTATTTGATGTTTAACTTCAATTCTTGTTCTAATGTTGTAACTGTGTTTATGTTTAATGAGTTTGCTATTTAAAAGTTTCTTGGCCTGAACTTGTTTATTGGGATATGGCTCTATGTTCATCATGTTAACAATTTATTATAAGCATCAGTTACTTACTTTCGTGACTCAGATATATTCTTATCTTGCATTGTTGTTCTTGTTACAGTACTAGAGCGACACACAGAGTATTAAATAAAATGGAAAATAACAAAGAAGATAATGACCACCATCCTTCCATACAACAATACACAAACACAAAGAAAGAAGTGAGAATAATACTTACAAATGTTAGCGGTGAAAGTAAACAACAAGAAAATTATATAAATTTATAGATCATTCTCACATAACAACAGCAACACAATTTATAATGCAAATGCGAAATGCACCAATTTCTCCTCAAATATGCATGTGGTACTGAGTTTTGGACATCAGAAATGTGTTACTTATTTATCCGAGTCTTCGATTCCTCTCTGAACTGTGTCCCTCTTTGGATATAAGATCGTCAATGGTTCCTCTATGAACCTAATCTCATTTGACCGAAGTCCTACATAGCTCTAATATATATGTATGCATGATTATGATAGAAAACAATAATGCAACTCAACAATCACAATAATCATTCTCAAAATTGCATACTAAAACAAGTTCCTCTCTTGAACCATAAATTTGCCAATTATCAAGCCTCACTGGAAATCCTCTGAATTACTTTACTCAAAAATATATAATTAATTTTAATAATTACACTATAAAAAAATTATCAACAGCTAAGTAAAGGTGTATTATTATTCATCAGCTAAAAAATTCATCGACATATTCAAAACAACTCAACAAAGTATTTTATCATTTTATTATATACTCATAGTTCATCAAAGGTTATATTAATTCGTATATATAACTCAAGAGAGTTCTCAAAGAACTCTAAATAGCTCTACAACCATTCCTAAACCTCAAAAATGATTCTAGAGTACTCAAAAGTACTCTAAAATGCTCAAACATGCTCTACGAACAACATTTTACATGTGATAACTTTACTGAACTCTAAGGGATAACATCTTACCTCAAACTTACTAAAAATAACACAAAGGCAAGAAAAGAGTCACAAACACAAAAATTGCTCAGAAATCACCGAACTGACCCCTGAACGCGAAAACTACAGAAAATGCGCTGATCTGCCCGACAACCCGTCGCCGCCGAAATTATTGTCCGTACAGTTATATATATATCCATACAGTTGGTATAGTCTGTACATTCTATGCGCAGTATGTACGTAGTCTATAGTACAATCCGTACATAGTCTGTACTTAGCCATCACGCAGTCGTCACCCAATTGTCACCAAGGGGACCCCATCCCCATCCCGATTTCTATTTTTTATTTTTGCTAAAAAATCCATTTTCCTGACTTTTGACTTTTCTGACATTTTACGACATTTAAAAAAAGAACCAAAAACATTTGACAGCAATTCATCGATAAACACATATTAACAAGACCATACATCACAAAAATCTCAAAAGGGCATAAACACATATCAACAAGACATCAAGAATTCAATTCATAGTGTTGTGATCACAAATGATACCTTTCAACACTTTCTTGAATGAGAAACAGAGTTTTTGGGTGAACAATGAAACAGTTAGAATAAAGAGAGAGAGAGAAGAAAGAATAAAGAAGAAAGATGGAAGAAGGATTTGAGCAAATTGTTTTCTATTCACTTACTCAATGTTACAAATGATTACAAGTGAATAACACAATTGGCCTCACTCAACAACCTGAGTGATTTAGCCTATTTATATACTACAAAGTAACTTAAATAACAAGCTAACCTAAACAATTGGATCCTTAACACAAGGCCCAATTCGACATAATAATTCGACACTACATACTAGAACTAACTTCGACTACAGTATGTAAACACTTCCACATCAACATGTGAGCAATCTTCGACTTCATGCTTGTCTCCGGTCGAATCTTGAAAGTTATCCCAGTCGACACATCCCAGTCGATAGTGTAGCGCGATTTTTGTGGTTTCGAATCACTATCGCTTTGGTACTACAGTTCAATTCATTTTTTATCCTATTGAGCTGATTAAGGAAGGGAAATAGATGTCTCCAATTAACCCTGCTTGCATACTGAGGTTAAACAGTCAAAACTGTTGGTTTACAGACGTTATCAAAAGAGTGAGTCTCCCTAAGAGTTATTTTGCTTAAAAATACAAAGTGTCTTGACGGTTCATGAGGCTTTTGGTTAGGATACTAGATTTGATTTTCTCTGGTTGATATGGGGAGGTACAAGACTTAGAGTGTTTGATTAGTGTGCTCGCTAAGATTTTTGCAATCTTATGCCTACGTATTCCCGAAACAGGGAAATCAGAGCGATCGTAGTTCCTCCTATTCTATGTTTTGGTGTCTTGTTCAAAGCCCAAGATTGAAGCTAAAGGTGATTTGTATCTTGTTCAAAGCCCAAGATATGAAGCTAAAGGGGTCCTGATTGAGAGGGAATTTTTCATCTCTAAGGAGGAGTTGATGATGTTTGTATGCTGTGAGCAAAGCATGATTTGATGCTAAAAGGTTGATTGACTCAACCGGGGATTTCCTTATACAAAGCCTAAGAGGAGGCTAAAAGGTTAACTTTTTCGGGGAAAATGTTCTTTCTGTTTTGTACAAAGCCCAAGATTGAGGCTGAAAAAGGTTCACTCAACAAGAGAGGATTTTCATGTGTCGTGTACAAAGCCCAAGACAGAGGCTAAAAAGGCTGATTGACTCAACAAGAGAGTCTTTTATACTCAATAAGAGAGTGTTTTATACTCAATGAGAGAGGGTTTTTATATGTCTTGTACAAAGCCCAAGACGGAGGCTAAAAGGAGATTGACTCAACAAGAGAGTCTTTTATACTCAACAAGAGAGTGTTTTTATATGTCTTGTACAAAGCCCAAGACGGAGGCTAAAAGGAGATTGACTCAACAAGAGAGTTTCTATGTGTCTTGTACAAAGCCCAAGACGGAGGCTAAAGGTTTGACTCAACAAGAGAGTCTTTTATACTCAACAAGAGAGTTTTTATTTGTCTCGTACGAAGCCCGAGATAGAGGCTAAAAGGGTGATTGACTTAACAAGAGAGTATTTTATACTCAACAAGAGAGTTTTTATGTGTCTTGTATAAAGCCCAAGACGGAGGCTAAAAGAGGGTTTGACTCAACAAGAGAGTCTGAAAAGGTTATCTTCGCATGGGAGGATCTTTGTACAAAGCCCAAGAGGAGGTTGTCTTATTGCCGAGGGTCATTGAGATTCTTAGGCAAGTCCAAGTATGGGGAACTCTCATGAGAGAGACTGGGCTTCTGCTTATGTTTCGGAGGAACTTGAGAATGTCTTTGAGACTCAAGAGGTTTAGACTGTCCAAGTCTAGAGTTTTATCTTTTGTACGATGCCCAAGAGGAGGCACGGACATTAAGGGATAAGTATCAACCCTAAGATGGTTGGAGTTTTGACACGGGAAAGACTGCTCTAGCAAAGGAAGACTAAGTTCTGTCTTATACCTTGAGGTCGTCAGGGTCCTTGTATTAAACCCAAGAGAAGGCATGAGAACTTCTAAGAAGCCGAAGGGTCCTTGTACAACGCCCAAGAGGAGGCGGGGATGCTTTTAGGAAGCCTGTGGGTCCCCAAACCAAGAGACGTTCAAGAAATGCAATTCACAAAGAAGAGATCATTCTAGGAAAGTTTGAGAATTTGGAAGAAACCCAAGAGATGCCATTCACGGAGAAAAGATCATCTCTGGGGAGTTAGAGTTTCTTTGACAATTTCTAAGGGTGACAATCTGAGAAAAGGTTCACCGAGAATACTGCCTTTCTCTTTGTTCCATATTGTTTAACCCCAAGAGGAGGGAAGACTATGTCTGGAATCCTACGGGGGATCTAGTTTTGTTTGTATTTAAGAGTGACCAACAGGGCTTTACCTAGTTCTAGACATAGTTGCCGGGGAAAACTCTAAATAACTATACTAGTATTACACAGTGGATATGTGACGAGTATATAAAAGGTTGTGAAAGAAGACTTACAGTGAAACAGCCCCACAATACAGTTATATACATATGAAAGCGGTAAAAGAAAGCGGATAAACATTTACCCGTTGTAGAGCTTCCATGCTGTTTTGTTAGTTGTTCAACAAAGAAAATTTGGATAACAACTATATATTTGGATTCAAAATCAAAGGAGAAAGTGTTTTGAAAGGGGTTGTTGGGGCTTACAGCTAGAGGAGAGGCCCAATGTTTTATCAGTGATTGCACCGGTGTTTTGAAAATGTACAGAGGGACTTATACAATAAGTGAGGCACAAATTGTTTTGGTTTTCAAGAGGGGTTGGGTCTTACACTCTATTAGAGGCCCAAAAGTTTATTTTTGTACAAGAGGTGAGGCTTACAACTCAAGGAGAGGCCCAATGTGGACAGTGATCGCACCGTCGTTTTGAAGATCGCCAGGGACTTATACAATTGTCTGAGGCCCAAAAAGGTTCATGTACAACAAGGATTAGGTCTTACACTCTATTAGAGGCCCAAAAGTTTGAAATAGTTTGATGAGGGTTGAATTAATCAAAACCCTAATTTGTTTTCAAAATACATTTTAATTGAATAAAAATTCAATTAAAATGATTAAAATTGTTAAACATGTGTGAAAACAAATTGTGATCTTGGATCAATATTTCAAAAAATCATGTTTATATCCACAAAATGATTGGAAACCAATTAATTTGGAAAATCAAGAGAGAAAAAATATTTTAAATGTTAAGAAATAAATAAAAGATTAATTCTTTGCAAAAAATATCAAGTATATGAAATAATTAATATTTTGGGGATTTTTTGCTAAAATAAAATATTTTAATATTTTTGTGAATTATTAAAAAAGAATCAACTCAAAATCATTAAAACTCAGAGAGAAATTAATTTTTGAATCAATTAAATAAAATCACAAAATTCAAATATTCAAATATTCAAAAAATGGCGCCAAGAACAAGCCAAGAACACGCGCCACCCTCTGTTTCTGCAGATTTGTGTTTTCTCTCCAATCTCACTGAATACTTGATGAAATCACACAAACCACATATCAATCTGTTCGTTTTTACCTCACGATCATGTCTATGGTCTTTAATTTCATTTATTTTAAGCATAAAATAAGAAATCAAAGAGAAACCTCAACTGCACCTCTGTCAAGAACTTGAGCAGTTGGCGAGTGATTTTGTGATTTTGATGTTACAGATGTTATGTGAGTGTTTGGATCACTTCTATATGATGTATATGAGGTGTGTGTGTGTGTGATTGGTTTGGTTGGAATAACTCTCAAACTCAAAACCTGATAGTGACTTGCTTTGGAAGGCAATTTTGGAGTGAAGGAAGATATTTTTAGGAAAGCATATGTTTGATGGCTTTGGTGTACTTAAACAGAGCACAAATGAGCTCTATTTATAATAGAGCAAGTTTGTTTTGCAAGCAATAGTGAATGGCAACTGCTGCAGAAGTTTGGCAAATGTTGATCAATAGGAATCCAAGTCTCCTCTAGCCATTGACTAGAGGTTAGAGCACAGGCCTATGGTTCCCTAGTTCTTGGATCATCCTTGACTGAATTCAGTTGGAAGAGGCTCAGTCCATGCCACCTTGGTGCATCCATTAAATGCTCCAAAACCAAAATTGGAGTCTTGTCTCTCTTTTAGGCATTTCTAGGTTTGGCATGCTACTTTTGGTTCCAAAGACTTAGGAGGCTGATGGATCAGTGTTTGTCCCTCCTTGGTCTCCCCCTAAGGTGTTCAGATGGATAGACTTGTTTGTCATTTGCACAAATTGCTCAAATTTAGCAAAATGCACAAATCTGCCTTGTTATGATAGTAGCAGCAAAGCATGTTGCCACTGTCATAACTTCTTGCTCAGGTTGAGTTTGATAGGGTTCTTGGCCATTTTGGAAAGCTCTCATATGATACAACATATGTGTGATCATAGTTTGTCTTGACAATTTTTGGATCCAAGTGAAAAATGCCCTTACTTTTTGAAAAAAGTGAAACAGATTATGACTTAGTGAAAATTTCACTAAGTGTTGGAAAAAGTGGCATTTTCATGTTTTTGTCATTTTGGTCCAACCATAACTCAAAATCCATGATGAATTGGAATGAGGTGTAGTTGAAACTTTTAAAGTATGCCATGAGAGCTACAAATCCATCTTTGGATCAACCAAAATGGTTGCTTAGATCTCAAGTTATGATCCATGGAAGTTGGTACCCTAGCCACTTTGTTCCATAACTTAGAAAAATTCTAAGTTTTTTTATGGTTACCCCTTTTGCAAGTTATCCCACTTTTCTTGATTTTTCTTGATGAATGATGATCCAAATCACACATTAACATCTTTTTAGGGTCAAGGAGCCATAATTGTGAAAAATCTCAAAAAGTCAAAGTTAACTTTTGTACCAGTTGACTTTTTGTCAGATGAATTCCAAACTGTGCGATCCTCTATGAAATCAAGTCCTTTACCTAAATCAAACTTGATGGACATGTTCCATAGGTGTTATAGGGTGTATTGAATCATGTCCCAAGGTTTGGGAGCATGTCTTAGTCAAAAGTCAAAGGTACAGTTGA
Organism: Lathyrus tuberosus; assembly: GCA_022829125.1. Classification (NCBI taxonomy): domain Eukaryota; kingdom Viridiplantae; phylum Streptophyta; class Magnoliopsida; order Fabales; family Fabaceae; genus Lathyrus; species Lathyrus tuberosus. Next base: position 17,990,951 of record JALAZF010000066.1, on the reverse strand, counting down.
CTTTTTCCTCGAAACCCTAATTGTGGTCTTGATGAAATTGAAACTTGTGGATCAAGCTTATTGGATCAATCCATTGTTGCAAATGGATCAATGTAGTGTATTAGAGATCCTCAAATCATGTCTTGAGGTCTTGGCTCATGTTTTGTCCCAAAAGTCAACTTAGGGGTGAATTAGGTCAAGAAACCCTAATTCCTGATTTTTTTATGAATGCATCCCTTGAGGTTAAATTGACTTGATGCTTGGGCCCATGAGGTTCCTTGGAGTATCTAGGGTTATGCTTTGAAGCATTGGCTCATGCCCAGATGAGAATTTCCATATGGAGGCCCTGGTCGACCAAAACCCTAATTTGGTGACATTGGTGATCTTGAGGCTTAATCCACCTGGAATGCTGTAACTTTGTGCTTGATTCTTGATGTGGGAGTCCTCTTGATCCATTGTGGATGTTTGAGAGTTATAGACAAGTTGAAGATCATGTCATTCCTTGATTGATCCTTTGTCTAAGAGCTCTGAGAGGGCTTGAAACCCTAATTCTTGATTGTAGTGAATGCTTAACAATGCCTTGAGGAGATTGATGAGGTACAAAGGTACATCCATATTGTGATGATGGTTTGCACAATGATGGGAAATCTTAGTGGTCAAAATTTGGGGTATGACAGATGCCCCTATTTAATCTTCTTGGACCCGAAGGTGTGAATGGCAAAGGTATTCGGGCATTTGGGGTGCAAGATGATTAAATATCGGAATACCCGAAATTTTGACGGTGGTTATGAATGGTAGTTTGCACATCCATCTTCTTTTGCTAAGCAATGATGCTTAGAAAAGGTAGAGACTTCCCCTCGATCCTGGTCTTCAGCCAAGGAACTGGTGTCAGTTTCTGAAATAAACTTCCCCTCGATCATGGTTTCCTACCAAGGAACTGGTCTCAGTTTCTGAAATAAACTTCCCCTCGATCCTGGTTTCCTACCAAGGAACTGGTCTCAGTTTCTGAAATAAACTTGCCCTCGATCCTGGTTTCCTACCAAGGAACTGGTCTAAGTTTCTTTTATAAACTTCCCCTCGATCCTGGTTTCCTACCAAGGAACTGGTCTAAGTTTCTTTTGTCAATAAACTTTCTTGACAAGGGACGCTATTTGTATCATTTTTTTTATCAAACTTCTCGCCGAATTTTCCTGGGGAGATGCCATTTGATGGAAAAATTTGATGTCATACTTGCTGGGGAAACCCATTTGTCTGAGCTGTAGAGGTACACAAACTTCTCTGTTAGAGATGCCATTTGTCTACTCTACTGGGGAAAACGAGTCTCTTGAGAGACTGTTTCCGTTTGGGGATATTACATCATACTTTTCCTGAGGTCTTCTCAGAGGAATGCCATACGATGTACCCCAATTTTAAGGTGCTGATGACTTCCTTAACATTGACTTTCTGGAAAGAAGAATCAATGTGTTGCTGAGAGTCATTGGTTACGAGGCTTTCTTTGGGGATATTCCTTAATCCGGGAAAGCGAAGACATCATCTTCAATAGCGAAGAGTGACGTTTGAAAGTTTTCTTGTTTTTCAGAGGTTCAAGTTATCAAAGTGGTCGAGGACCGTCTCTAATCCATAGATAAATGAGAGAGAGATTACGTAGATGATTCACTTCCTGATGAGGAAAGATCTGACAACTCAATTGAGAGGACTTTTATCACTAGTGAACAAGACCGACTAGAGTGATAGTGATGCAATATGAATATGAATGTAAATCAACAATGCATGATGTATGTATGTTTATACTGACAAAACTGACGCGATATACATACTAAAGGATGAACACGACTGGATACTCGGCCACTGTGGGGATGAAGAAACAACATTTGTTCAAGATAGAAATTCTGCCTTGCTTAGGAGAGGTAATCCCTGCGGGGAACAACCGTTGATCGGGGTTAGGTGATAAGAACTTTGCCGGGGATGTCAGATGAAATACTCGCATCTGACACAGCTGATCCTTCATTCAGGTGTATTGGCTTGAGAAGGAGTACTTTGATTCTGCACTTTGAGGTTCGATTACTTATGGAGAAGCGATCGATGTTCTTTCAATGTTCAACAGTCAAAAGAAATTGCCATCTTTATTTTAAAAGCAGAAAATCTTGACAAGTAAATTCATTTTTGTTTTATTTCAAGAATCGTTGATCATGTTAAAAACATCGTTCTGTAAAGCTAAAACAAATGAGAATTACAAACAAAACACAAGGGCTCAAATTTTATTGATAGGATGGAAATCAGCCAAGCGCGTGATCCCATGGAGCATTTACAAAGTCTAGAAAATGGTAATTTAAGGAAAAAGGGCTACATTGAAACATAACGACCACTATCCTTCCCCCAACTTTGAATTCTGGGCATCCTGAGCTTCCGTCAAAGATGACCTTCACTGGAGTTTTCTGATGGATGGTGTAACTGCTGCTGAGGGACTTGCCCCTTTGTTGGACGTAGTTACTTGCTATTCCCTAACTTTTGCCTAGATTGTACTTTTGAGATTTCCAATCCACCGGGATGATTTTTTTATTATGTCTCTAATTTTTGCCTGGACCTCCCTTTCGGGTTTTTAATCCACCGAGACGGTTTTTTTTTGTTTTTTTTAGTTTAGGCGAAGTATTTCTTGACTACGTCAATATTTGTGGGGTAGGCAAATTCCTCCCCGTCCATGGTTGCGAGTCTCAAGGCGCCGCCTGAGAAAGTTGTCTTGACCACATAGAGGCCGTTGTAATTCGGAGTCCACTTGCCCCGGGAATCCGTGAGAAATAATTGTATCTTCTTGAGCACGAGGTCTCCTTTCCTGAAGACGCGAGGTTGGAATTTTTGTCAAACGTCTTCTTCATCCTTTGTTGATACAACTGACCGTGGCATAAAGCCGTTATTCTCGTTTCTTCGATCAAATTCAGTTCATCGTGTCGACTTTGACACCACTCAGCTTCTGTTAGCTTAGCCTCCATCAATACCCGGATTGATGGGATCTCCACTTCTATGGGAAGCACTGCCTCCATGCCATATACTAGAGAGAAAGGGGTTGCCCCTGTTGAAGTGCGGACAGATGTGCGATAACCGTGAAGAGCAAAGGGTACCATCTCGTGCCAGTCTTTGTAGGTTACAACCATCTTTTGAACGATCTTCTTGATGTTCTTGTTAGTCGCTTCTACCGCTCCGTTCATCTTGGGTCGGTAGGGAGATGAGTTATAGTGTTCAATCTTGAACTCAGCTCACACCTCCTTCATCATCTTGTTGTTCAAGTTAGATCCATTATCCGTAATGATCTGGCTCGGAACACCATAACGGCAGATGAGATTATTTTTTATAAATCGGACCACCACTTGTCGGGTTACATTGGTGTACGATGCTGCTTCGACCCACTTGGTGAAGTAATCAATGGCTACCAGGATGAAGTGATGTCCGTTTGAAGCCTTGGGCCCAATTATGCCAATCATGTCGATTCCCCATATGGAAAAAGGCCATGGGGAAGAAAGAACTTTGAGAGGCGTTGGCGGTACATGGATTTTGTCAGAGTATATATGACACTTGTGACACCTCCTCATGTACTTGTAGCAATCAGATTCCATTGTTAACCAATAGTACCCGGCTCTTAGAATTTTTCTCGCCATTGTGTGTCTGTTGGCATAAGTGCCAAATGATCCTTCATGAATTTCTTTCATCAGCATGTTTGCTTCTGGTCTGTCTACACATCAGAGCAAGACCATGTCAAAGTTTCTTTTATAAAGTGTATCACCGCTCAGGAAGAAGTTTCCATCTAGTCTTCTGAGGGTTTTTCTATCTTTTCTGGATGCCCCAGGTGGGTACTCTTGTTTCTGAAGGAAGCATTTGATATCGTGATACCAAGGTTTGTCATCTATGACTGCTTCGATCGTGAAGATGTAAGCGGGCCTCTCAAGGTGCATTATGTCGATCTTAGGTATGTCATTCCATTGACCTACACTAATCATAGAAGAGAGAGTGGCTAATGCATCAGCCATGTGGTTCTCTCCACGAGGGATGTGATGAAACTCGATTCTGTTGAAGAAGGGTAACAACCTTCTCGCATAGTCTTTGTAAGGAATCAGTCCTGATTGGTATGTGTTCCAATCTCCTTTGATCTGATTGATAACCAGGGCTGAGTCGCCATAAACATCCAAGTTTTTGATCCTTAAGTCGATCGCTTCCTCGAGACCCATGATACAAGCTTCGTATTCGGCCTCGTTGTTTGTACACTTGAATGTTTCTGGCAGTGAAAGGAATGTGGGTACCCTGAGGTGTTATGATGATTGCCCTAATTCCATTTCCATAATGATTGACAGCTCCGTCAAAGATAAGTCCCAATTGGGAACTTGGTTCTGGCCCTTCACTGGGTAGCGCTTCATCGCAATCTTTCATTTTCAAGTACATGACATCTTCGTCTGGGAAGTCAAATCCGAATGATTCTTGATCGTCAATTGGTTGATGAGCCAAATGATCGGCTAAAATACTTCCTTTAACGGCTTTTTGAGCGTGGTGCTCGATGTCGTATTCTGATAACAACATCTGCCAACGGGCGATCCTTCCCGTGAGAGCAGGTTTTTCAAAGACGTACTTGATTGGATCCATTTCGGAGATTAACCAAGTAGTGTGACAAATCATGTGCTGGCGAAGACGTTTGGCTGCCCAAGCCAAAGCACAACAAGTTTTCTTAAGCATAGTGTACCAAGTCTCGCAGTCGGAGAATTTCTTTCTCAAATAGTAAATGGCAGACTCTTTCCTTTTTGTTTCGTCTTGTTGGCCAAGTACACAACCCATTGAGTTTTCCAAGACTGTTAAATAGATGATTAGTGACCTTTCTTCCACTGGAGGTGATAGAATCAGTGGGTTCAACAGGTATTCCTTGATACTGTCAAAGGCGGTTTGACATTCTTCTGTCCAAACGCAGTCCTGATTCTTTTTTAGTAATTTGAAGATCGGCGCACATGTCGCGGTCATGAGGAATATAAATCTGGAGATGTAGTTCAACCATCCTAGGAATCCTCTGACTTGTTTTTCAGTTTTCGGAGAAGGCATTTCTTGAATGGCCTTGATTTTGTCAGGATCAACCTCAATTCCTTTCTAGATGACGATGAACCCTAGTAGTTTTCCCGAATGGACACCGAATATGCACTTGTTGGGATTTAAGCGGAGTTTGTACTTTCTCAACCGCTCGAATAGCTTTGACAGGTGAGTCACATGCTCCTCTTCTGTTTTAGATTTGGCAATCATATCATCGACATATACCTCGATTTCTCTGTGTATCATGTCATGAAACAGAGTAGTCATGGCCCTTTGATAGGTTGCCCCGGCGTTCTTCAAACCGAACGGAATTACCTTGTAACAAAAGGGCCCCAAGGGGTGATAAAGGAAGTTTTCTCCATTTATTTCGGCGCCATTTTGATTTGATAATAGCCCGAGAATCCGTCGATGAAGGAGAATACTTTGAACTTTGATGTACTGTCTACCAGCATGTCAATGTGTGGTAAGGGAAAGTCATCCTTTGGACTTGCTTTGTTCAGATCCCTGTAGTCTACACACATTCTGACCTTTCTGTCCTTTTTCGGAACTGGTACTATGTTGGCTAGCCATTGAGGATATTCTGATGTGGCAAGGAAACCCGCGTCAACCTGTTTTTGTACTTCCTCTTTGATTTTGATGGCCATGTCTGGGTGAGTCCGTCTCAACATTTGTTTTACTGGCGGACATTCTGACCTCAACGGTAGATGATGTTCCACGATGCTGGTATCCAACCATGGCATATCTTGATAGGACCAAGCGAATACATCGGAAAACTCTTTGAGAAGCTTTATCAAACCTTCTTTGACAATTGGACTGAGCAGTGCCCCAATCCTGACTTCTTTTCATTCTTCCCTTGAACCCAAGTTGACTGTTTCCAACGGCTCTTTGTAAGGTTCAATGGACCTTTCCTCTTGTCTGAGTAATCAGGAGATCTCTTCTAGAATTTCTTCGTCATTTTCTTCTTCAACCTCAAATACCAAGAACTCAAAGTTGGGAGAAGACATTGGATCGTATGTTTCAATGGGGTTTAAAACAAGCAATCTGCATGACGTGATGATTGTTTTTAGAAGAGATAGAGAAATGCAAGAGTGTGTGCAGTGTTTTTTTTTTGAAAAACTGCTTGTTTATTATTTGATTTGTTTTATAGGATTACCATTTTCTGAGAAAATCAAAAAGAGGAAACAACAATTAATGCGGAAATTACAGAATGACGTTATTTTATTTATGATTTTGTCGATTCTTGAAACTACAGCCCTATAAAACAAAACTCTGTCGCTTTGGGCGAAGTGAAGAGGTACATTTACAGAAAGTGAGCCCTATCAAAACATCCGTTTCACCTGGGCAGGGTGAAAGGTTAAAGATGGCAATTACTTTGACTTATGGACGACCTTATTTCTTGGCGGCGAACTCCTTGGTGAATCACAAAGTCTGGCACCTTATTTCTTGGCTTATCTTCAGAAATGACGCTGATTTCTGGCGGATCAGGATCATTGGAATCTCTCTCCCAGGCAGAGTTGCCGTAGGAGGATTCTTCTGTTGTATTTTGCACAGTATTTGTACTCTCAGGTGTATCTCCCCATCCAGTCGGCTGGATGTCTTCGAGCCTGATACGAGAGCTTTCAGAAGCGGTGTACTTGACCATGTAGTCATACTTACCACTCGGTTGTCCCAGGGTGTCCCACACTTCTTTGGAACTGGAGGAGTCATCCCTTTCAATGATGTTGACCTCGGGAAAAGCGTAGTTGACGAATTTTAGTCCTGCAAACTTTGCAAATTCATCGTCGTGCTGGGTATTTTCAGAATATCCTGAATGTTGGTCCCACGACATGGTGGGGACGTCGGTATTCTTTTCAGTGATGCTCAGCTGATATTCATTGTTCGACTTATTTTCTTGCCCCGAGTCTCCTGGGTACGGCTGCCACATTGGCAGGCCATCCATCGGGCCATAGTAGTCGGTGTCAAAGGTGTCTTTCATCAGAGTGTCCTCCTCTAATGAGTTTGGTAGAGCACGGCATCCTTCCGGATCACAATCTCCGTATATCATTTTAACATCTGACCTTGGTATAAATCTCGGACTCTGTGCGGGATAGCAAAATGGTGTGTGCACCTCTCCCTGAGACATGTAACCATCCCCGTTGAGATAGGATTCCCATTCTTCCTCTGTATCGGAGGAATCACCTTCATTGATAGTATGCACTTCTTGAGACACTAGGTGAAGGAAACCTCCAGTGTGGAAGAAGTCCTGAATGGGATGAAAACTTTCATCGTTGGTAATAGTCTGGATACAGGTTGAGGAAAAGCCAAGACCTTTCTTCGCTTTGTTATCAGTAGGAGTGACAAGCTATCCCCATCCATTCGCATTGTTACTTTTGATCACCTCAAGAGCATCTTTGTACGAGGAAATCGAGGTTCCTCTTTCTAATTGATTCTCATTGCTCGCCGACAGTGCCTGGAACTGGGTTCCAACAACCTCATATGGTTCTACACAAGTAGATAATGATAGGTTACTCACGATCAAGGCTTGTTCTCCACAGACTGTGACGAGTTGGTCGTTCTTGACGAACTTCAGCTTCTGGTGAAGTGTCAAAGTGACTGCCCCAGCCTGGTGTATCCAAGGTCTTCCTAATAAGCAACTGTATGTTGCCCGGATGTCCATGACCTGGAAAGTGACTTGGAAAGTGTGAGGACCGATAGTTATGGGAAGATCGATTTCGCCGATAACTGTTTTTCGGGATCCGTCAAATGCTTTGACGGTGACATCACTGCCTCTCATCAGAGATCCTTGGTATGATAATCGCATCAATGTAGACTTCGGCATACCGTTTAGAGCCGATCCGGTATCTATCAGCACGCTGGCTAAAGCATCATCCTGACAGTTGACTGTAATATTCAGCGCCATATTGTGACTTTTGCCTTCTTCTGGCAATTCCTCATCACTGAACCCCAAGTTGTTGCAAGAAGTGATATTGGCGATGATGTTGTCGAATTGTCTGATTGTTACATCCTGTTCCATGAAGGCTTGCTCTAAGACTTTCTGTAGAGCTTCCCTGTGAGCTTCTGAATTGAGTAAAAGTGATAACACTGAGATTTTTGAAGGAGTTTGCAATAGCTGATCAACAATGTTGTATTCACTCCTTTGGATGAGCTTCAGCATCTCATCATTGTTCTTTGAAAGGCCGGGATCGTTGGATTGACCAATTGGTGGATTGGGAACTTCTGTTTGAGGTTCCTTTTCTTTGGGTTCTCCAACTCCTCGGTTGAAGATTCGACCGCTCTGTGTCACTCGACTGATGTCTGCAATATTCACGAAGGAGGGTAATGGAGTTTCCTTTCCATTCTCAATTGTTGTTGCACCGTATTTGTAAGGGATAGCCTTAGTTGATTCATACGGTAGTGGTCCCGGCAGATAGATAACTATAGGAGCCTACTGATTTTTCTGACCATTGTAAGTAATTTCAATCAGTTCCTGGTTAGGAACTTTTGAGTCATTAAGTAGAGGGATGATGGCACAAACATCTTTGTTCCTCTTATGACCAGAGACTATGACAACGTCCTTGATTTGATCGGCAAAATAGTCTGGCGTCCAGTTGATTGACCCAGAACTTGGACACGGTTGAATATCGTTACGGTCCATCTGACTTTGAAGAGCTGCTCACACTAGGTAGCATCCTTGGTTATTTTCTGAGCAGACTCTACAGCGCTCATAGTTGTGCGGTGGCACCTGGCCACATCCGCTTTGAATGCAATGTAACATTACTAGGTCAGTTTCCATAGATCAGACATCCTGACCTTGACGCCTAGTAGGGTTCCCATTTGTCACACTGATTTGTTGCGTGTCTTCGTCTAGATAAATCGGAAGCCACCAATGGTTTAACAAGTGTTGTAAAGTTCTTTGAATAAGAGAACATCCTTGGTCGCTCTCACGACATCCCTCACAGCTCAGATAATCATGGGAAGTGAGAAAACTGAGTTGGACTTGCTTAGCGTGTAACTCCACCAAGCTGGTATTCATCAAACGAATATCGAAGATCTGAATCATGTTGATCTGATAAGGATTTTTATCATGGTAGTCCTGGATCCATCCAAGATCCATTTGATGCTGGAGGGCTTCTTGTATGAAAGAACATCCCTGTTTGTTGATCGAGCAAGTCAGACAGGAATTGTAATCGTGCCGCGACAGATTATGATACCGGCTTTGCCTTGAGTGCATTGCCACCAAGTTGACCTTCATTGCCAGAATGTTGTGATTCTGAATGATGTTGGAATTCGTATAAGTCATGTTGACTCCACGAATTCGGTGTTCTTGGATCCATACGAGATCCAACTGTTCCTGTAGAGCTGATTGCACCACAAAACATCCTTGATTGTTTTTCGAGCAGACATCACACTGGTGATAATTATGAGGTGGCACATGGCCACATCCGCTCTGTCTACAATGCATCTTAACCAAGTTGGCCCTCAATAAGAGCACATCATGAATTTGATAGCTGTTGTTAGATTCTCCCTCTATCAAATTTACCGCAGCTTTCTCGTGTTGAGGCAGCGGGTTCGTGAGAACATTTGAATTTGTATCCTTGAAGGATAAGACCCCTCTCCTGACAAGGTTTTGCACATCGGATTTGAAACTGAGACAGTTTTCTATGTTATGCCCTGGTCCTCCTTGATGGTAAGGACAAGTCTGATCCGCTTTGAACCAAAAAGGCAGATTTTTCGGTATTGCGAGAGGAGTCCTGGTTTGGACATGCCCCTTGACCAGTAGTAATGGAAACAGTTCTGCGTACAATATAGGTATAGGATCAAACCCCGGAGGCCGCGTTGTACGGCTGTTATTGTATTGAGGACGAGCCTGTTGAAGAGGTTGTTGTGTCCTTTGCTGATATTGCTGTTGATTCGGTTGGCTCTGAGCAACCTGAGGTTGGTACGTAGGTATAGGCACAGGGTTAATAGCAGGAGCTACAACTGCTACTGGTTGGTATCGTCGCCTTTACTTTCCGAGAGAGATATTCCTAATATCCTGCTCTTTTTTCTTAGGGAGAGCACTACCGTATCATTTTGTACTACTTGATGATCCAGCGTCTTTAACTAGACGTCCTTATCGAACGGCTTCCTCGAGACGTACTCCCATACCGACCATTTCAGTGAAGTCACTGGGCGCACTGGAAACCATTCTATCGTAGTAAAATAAGCTCAAGGTCTTTAAGAAGATTTTTGTCATCTCTTTTTCCTCAAGAGGGGGACTAATCTGAGCGGCAATCTCACGCCATCTCTAAGCGTACTCCTTAAAGTTTTCCTTGTCCTTTTGTGACATGGCTCTAAGTTGATCTCTGTCCGGCACCATGTCCAGGTTATACTTATATTGTTGAACGAAGGCAGCGCCAAGATCTCTGAAAGTGCCGATCTTGGTGTGGTTTAAACCCATGTACCATTTGAGTATGACACCGGTTAAACTATCTTGAAAATAGTGAATCAGTAGCTCTTGGTTCTTTGTCTGAGTTGACATTCACCGAGCGTACATCACCAAATGAATCTGAGGGCATGAGTTACCCTTGTACTTTTCAAAATCGGGCACTTTGAACTTGTGCGGAACTTTTACATTAGGGACCAAACAAAGGTCTGCGGCGCCCTTTCCGAATAGATCTTGACCGTGAATGGCTTGCTGTTCCTTCTGCATCTCCAGGAATTGTTCCTGGAACTCTTTCATTTTTTCATCCATACTTCCGTTTCTACCAGAAGGTATCTGGGGAATCTGTCCTTCCGGGACAATGTGTACCACGGGTGGTGGTATAATCGTTACGACCATGAATCTTGGCGTTTCCCGAAGTTTGTAACCTTCAGGAGTTGTCGTCATGCTCCTGGCATCTTCGCTTTCCCGAAGTTTGTAACCTTCAGGCCCAGCGGCTCCTACTGCGGTTCCTGGATCTTCAGTGATCGGCGGAACATATCCTTCCGGGATAAAGTTGATAGGCATGCCCCAGGGACGATCTTTTGGCATGTTATACCTAGATCATACTTCTCCACTATGGGCGTTGATGTGATCTCTGAAATCACAGTCTTTGTAGTTGGGCTTCTGCCAGAGCTTGCATGTCACTGTGAAGCTTTCTTAGATCCTCTCTCAGAGTGCGATTTCTTCTCTCAACTCTCTATTCTCTTCCTCGAAATTGTCCATCTTTTAGTGACGACTGGCCCGAGTATTGTACGAATGAGACAGTTTGACTCTAGAATTGAGACACAAACATGAGATTCGTAGGGAAGAAGATTGCGTTACGTGAAAATGATAAATGATATGCAATGATTATTAAAAATTTTGTTTAATCAAAATAAACTTCGACAATTGGATTGCAAATATCAAACAGTGGGGAGAACCCCGTTTTATTGAATTCCAAGATTGCGGAAACGGAAATACAGTAATTTACATAGTGCTGTAAAAGGAGATCTAAACTAATGGATCCTGAGTCCTCTCTAATGGGAGCTCAGGTGTTGGTTCTGGTACTTTCCTCTTCTTTGACCGGGGCTCTTGAGCCGTTGTCGGGTTGTCATTCCTTTCCCAAGTGAAAGGATCGAGCAAATTCCTTTGGTCTTCTTGATTCTCTACAGCATGTTGCCCTAAAATCTCAATCAGAGCATCTTTATCTTTTAATAGTTGCTGTATTTTCTTACACTCCACATTGAGAATGCGGTACTTGTTCTTCCAATACCTCTTCTCCTGTTGAACTTTGTTGAGAGTAACCTGAAATTTTTCCGTATCAGACATAAAATTAAGGACAGGGTCCCTTAACGAAAGAACTTCTTGACGAGGGTAAGGAATCCTCAGCTTGAGAGCTCTAGTTTGTACCCAATGGAGATAAGGTTCCACCGAGACACAGTCTGGTTTTCCTAGAGACTCTCTTCCTTTCCTATGAATGTGTTTCCAAGCATGCACTATTTCTCTCTTTAGTGCCCTGTCATTTTCTCCTTCCTTGAAGAAAAGACCTTCCAGATGAGCATTACGCGGGACATGCCTCATTGGCTATCCAAACTGACGCCGAACTAAAACTGAATGATAGCTGATTCCTCCCTTAGTTCCTATAAGGGGTACATTAGGGAAATTTTCACAACGGTCAATGATTCTGATCCTGTCATAGATGCGATTGTACCAATCGATGTCAGAGTTGGTAAGAGCCATGATTCTCTGCGACCAACGTAAAGAACTCTTAGGATCCCAAAATGTAGCAGACTTAGGTAAATGAGAAGTGAACCATTTGTACAGCAGGGGTACACAACATGTGATCATTCCTCCGATGTACAAATTCCTTAGGTGTACAGAATGATAAGCATCTGCAAGCAAGGTTGGTACAAGGTTTCCAATCAGAAAAACCTTAATGGCATTGATATCAACGAAGTTATCAATGTTGGGAAACAAAAATAATCCGTAGGTGAGTAAGACAAAGATACTTTCGAAAGCAGGAACATTCCCTATACTAGCAAAGTACAGAGCTTTCTTTATCAAGAACTGGGCTGGAAAACCCTGGATTCCACCCTTAATGGTCATGTGAGTCCTGACTTCTGACTCATCCAAATAAATTGCTCTTGCAATGGTTTGATCTTTTGGAATTTCTTCCAGTCCAGAAAAGGGAGCTTGATCAGTGATGTGTAAATCAGTCAGGTGAGAGTACTCCTCCAGTGTTGGTGCTAGCTGATAATCCGGGAATGTGAAACAATGATAAACCGGATCGTAGAACTGAATGAGCGTAGCCATTATTCCTTTGATTACACGGACCCTTAGCAGAGATAACAGAGCTCCGTATTTAGCTCTGAAAGCCTTAGGGTTGGTAATCATCCTTGCCAACCCTATCAAATCCTCTAGTTTCGGAACCTTGAAGGTGTACTTGTGAGTCTTTCTCCTACCGAAATCCATGAGCACAATCTTTTTCTCTGACATTTACAATTATTGTTTAATTTGAAAAGAGAGACTAGAAGATAAGATTTTTTTTAACGTTTTTTAATGAAATGAGTGCATGAATGCAACACACAAAAACATAGAAAAAACATGGGGTCAAAGGTTCGGTGTCATGAAGTCAAGGCTCTACCCATCCCCAAAGGTTTATACTGGTGATTTTTGTACCTGTCCTCACGAGCATTGACCCCTCTTAGGATACCAACAGCAAGCGGATCACCCAGCGAGCTCGTGTATCTTAGAGTAGTCTCAAATGAGGGTAGTATCGCGTGACAACTATTTTCGATAGCTTCCGCACTACAAAATGGTTTTAGTCTACTAAAATCCTCAACTTCTCAGATAACCCAATGGAACAATCTACTTTCAACAACCGAAGTCGTATAGGCATTGAATCCGCAAAGGGAATCTCCACTGATTTGATGGTTGACCGAGACCTCTTATCTTGGATTCACTCCCCGTAAGATTACCCGTATAATGCCATCACTTATCTTAGGTGTCTACTCAATCTTTCCACATGCGGCATCACACGCATTCCCATTAGCAGAAAAATAAACACAGATATCAATTAGGAAAAATAGTATATATATTTGTCCTAACATCCTAGACCTCTAGTCTTATGATCCTATACAGACAATGATTCCCCAGCAGAGTCGCCATTTCTGTGACACTTCGTGAAATTAAGGGGTATCCCTCCCGGGAATGCAAGAAAGAATGCCTCCCACTATGGTCGCCATTTTTTCTGTGGAAAATGGGGACGACTAGATATTACTTTGCCTCCCACTCTGGTCGCCATTTTCTGTAGCACGATTTTTGTGGTTTCGAATCACTATCGCTTTGGTACTACAGTTCGATTCATTTTTTATCCTATTGAGCTGATTAAGGAAGTGAAATAGATGTCTCCAATTAACCCTGCTTGCATACTGAGGTTAAACAGTCAAAACTGTTGGTTTACAGACGCTATCAAAAGAGTGAGTCTCCCTAAGAGTTATTTTGCTTAAAAATACAAAGTGTCTTGACGGTTCATGAGGCTTTTGGTTAGGATACTAGATTTGATTTTCTCTGGTTGATATGGGGAGGTACTGGACTTAGAGTGTTTGATTAGTATGCTCGCTAAGATTTTTGCAATCTTATGCCTACGTATTCCTGAAACAGGGAAATCAGAGTGATCGTAGTTCCTCCTATTCTATGGAAGGAAAAAGATGTTTTGGTGTCTTGTTCAAAGCCCAAGATTGAAGCTAAAGGTGATTTGTATCTTGTTCAAAGCCCAAGATATGAAGCTAAAGGGGTCCTGATTGAGAGGGAATTTGTCATCTCTAAGGAGGAGTTGTTGATGTTTGTATGCTGTGAGCAAAACATGATTTGATGCTAAAAGGTTGATTGACTCAACCGGAGATTTCCTTAAACAAAGCCTAAGAGGAGGCTAAAAGGTTAACTTTTTCGGGGAAAATGTTCTTTCTGTTTTGTACAAAGCCCAAGATTGAGGCTGAAAAGGGTTCACTCAACAAGAGGGGATTTTCATGTGTCGTGTACAAAGCCCAAGACAGAGGCTAAAAAGGCTGATTGACTCAACAAGAGAGTCTTTTATACTCAATAAGAGAGTGTTTTATACTCAATGAGAGAGGGTTTTTATATGTCTTGTACAAAGCCCAAGACGGAGGCTAAAAGGAGATTGACTCAACAAGAGTGTCATTTATACTCAACAAGAGAGTGTTTTTATATGTCTTGTACAAAGCCCAAGACGGAGGCTAAAAGGAGATTGACTCAACAAGAGAGTCTTTTATACTCAACAAGAGAGTTTCTATGTGTCTTGTACAAAGCCCAAGACGGAGGCTAAAGGTTTGACTCAACAAGAGAGTCTTTTATACTCAACAAGAGAGTATTTATTTGTCTCGTACGAAGCCCAAGATAGAGGCTAAAAGGGTGATTGACTTAACAAGAGAGTCTTTTATACTCAACAAGAGAGTTTTTATGTGTCTTGTATAAAGCCCAAGATGGAGGCTAAAAGAGGGTTTGACTCAACAAGAGAGTCTGAAAAGGCTATCTCCGCATGGGAGGATCTTTGTACAAAGCCCAAGAGGAGGTTGTCTTATTGCCGAGGGTCATTGAGATTCTTAGGCAGGTCCAAGTATGGGGAACTCTCATGAGAGAGACTGGGCTTCTGCTTATGTTTCGGAGGAACTTGAGAATGTCTTTGAGACTCAAGAGGTTTAGACTGTCCAAGTCTAGAGTTTTATCTTTTGTACGATGCCCAAGAGGAGGCACGAGCATTAAGGGATGAGTATCAACCCTAAGATGGCCGGAGTTTTGAACGGGAAAGACTGTTCTAGTAGAGGATGACTAAGTTATGTCTTATACCTTTAAGAGGTCATCAGGGTCCTTGTATTAAGCCCAAGAGAAGACATGAGAACTTCTAAGTAGCCGAAGGGTCCTTGTACAATGCCCAAGAGGAGGCGGGGATGCTTTTAGGAAGCCTGTGAGTCCCCAAACCAAGAGAAGTTCAAGAAATGCAATTCACAGAGAAGAGATCATTCCAGGAAAGTTCGAGAATTTGGAAGAAACTCAAGAGATGCCATTCACAGAGAAAAGATCATCTCTGGGGAGTTAGAGTTTCTTTGACAATTTCTAAGGGTGACCGTTTGAGAAAAGGTTCACCGAGAATACTACATTTCCCTTTGTTCCATATTGTTTAACCCTAAGAGGAGGGAAGATTATGTCTGGAATCCTACGGGAGATCTAGTTTTGTTTGTATTTAAGAGTGACCAACGGGGCTTTACCTAGTTCTAGACGTATTGTCGGGGAAAACTCTATATAACTATACTAGTATTACACAGTGGATATATGACGAGTATATAAAAGGTTATAAAATAAGACTTACAGTGAAACAGCCCCACAATACAGTTATATACATACGAAAGCGGTAAAAGAAAGCGGATAAACACTTACCCGTTGTAGAGCTTCCATGCTGTTTTGTTAGTTGTTCAACAAAGAAAATTTGGATAACAACTATATATTTGGATTCAAAATCAAAGGAGAAAGTGTTTTGAAAGGGGTTGTTAGGGCTTATAGCTCGAGGAGAGGCCCAATGTTTTATCAGTGATTGCACCAGTGTTTTGAAAATGTACAGAGGGACTTATACAATAAGTGAGGCCCAAATTGTTTTGGTTTTCAAGAGGGGTTGGGTCTTACACTCTATTAGAGGCCCAAAAGTTTGTTTTTGTACAAGAGGTGGGGCTTACAACTCAAGGAAAGGCCCAATGTGGATAGTGATCGCACCGTCGTTTTGAAGATCGTCGGGGACTTATACTATTGTCTGAGGCCCAAAAAGGTTCATGTACAACAAGGATTGAGTCTTACACTCTATTAGAGGCCCAAAGTTTGAAAAAGTTTAATGAGGGTTGAATTAATCAAAACCCTAATTTGTTTTCAAAATACTTTTTAATTGAATACAAATTCAATTAAAATGATTAAAATTGTTAAACATGTGTGAAAACAAATTGTGATCTTGGATCAATGTTTCGAAAAATCATGTTTATATCCACAAAATGATTGGAAACCAAATAATTTGGAAAATCAAGAGAGAAAAAATATTTTAAATGTTAAGAAACAAATAAAAGATTAATTCTTTGCAAAAATACCAAGTATATGAAATAATTAATATTTTTAGGATTTTTTGGTAAAATAAAATATTTTAACATTTTTGTGAATTATTAAAAAAAGAATCAACTCAAAATCATTAAAACTCAGAGAGAAATTAATGTTTGAATCAATTAAATAAAATCACAAAATTCAAATATTCAAATATTCAAAAAATGGCGCCAAGAACATGCCAAGAACACGCGCCACCCTCTGCTTCTGCAGATTTGCGTTTTCTCTCCAATCTCACTGAATACTTGATGAAATCACACAAACCACATGTCAATCTGTTCGTTTTTACCTCACGATCATGTCTATGGTCTTTAATTTCATTTATTTTAAGCATAGAATAAGAAATCAAAGAGAAACTTCAAGAACCTTATTGCATGAAGGCTCAGAAATTCCATACACGATTCAAACAAAGCAATTGATTGAGGGTAAACACTCTATGCATGATTATGAACATATGGCCAAATTATTCTGCAGCAACATATGCATGAATCATAGAGTTAGAAGAGCTCAGGCTTACCTCTTGCAGCTGGTGATCGTGTTTTGTGTTAGAGGTGTTGCAAGCTGGTTCTAATGATTTGCACAGCTTCCTTAGGTGCCAAGTGATGTGTCTGAATGCTTGGAGTGGTTTAAAACAAGCTGAAACTTGAGATGGTACCTCAACTGCACCTCTATCAAGAACTTGAGCAGTTGGCGAGTGATTTTGTGATTTTGATGTTACAGATGTTATGTGAGTGTTTGTATCACTTCTATATGATGTATATGAGGTGTGTGTGTGATTGGTTTGGTTGGAATGGCTCTCAAACTCAAAACCCGATAGTGACTTGCTTTGGAAGGCAATTTTGGAGTGAAGGAAGAGATTTTGAGGAAAGCATCTGTTTGATGGCTTTGGTGTACTTAAACTGAGCACAAATGAGCTCTATTTATAGTAGAGCAAGTTTGTTTTGCCAGCAATAGTGAATGGCAACTGCTGCAGAAGTCTGGCAAATGTTGATCAATAGGAATCCAAGTCTCCTCTAGCCATTGACTAGAGGTTAGAGCACAGGCCTATGGTTCCCTAGTTCTTGGATCATCCTTTACTAAATTCAGTTGGAAGAGGCTCAGTCAATGCCACCTTGGTGCATCCATTAAATGCTCCAAAACAAAATTGGAGTCTTGTTCCTCTTTTAGGCATTTCTAGGTTTGGCATACTACTTTTGGTTCCAAAGACTTGGGAGGCTGATGGATCAGTGTTTGTCCCTCCTTGGTCTCCCCCTGAGGTGTTCAGATGGATAGACTTGTTTGTCATTTGCACAAATTGCTCAAATCGAGCAAAATGCACAAACCTGCCTTGTTATGACAGTTGCAGCAAGGCATGTTGCCACTGTTCCATAACTTAGAAAAATTCTAAGATTTTTATGGTTACCCCTTTTGCAAGTTATCCCACTTTTCTTGATTTTTCTTGATGAATGATGATCCAAATAACACATTAACATCATTTTAGGGTCAAGGAGCCATAATTGTGAAAAATCTCAAAAAGTCAAAGTTGACTTTTGTGCACAGTTGACTTTTTGTCAGATGAATTCCAAACTGTGCGATCCTCTATGAAATCAAGTCCTTGACCTAAATCAAACTTGATGGACATGTTCCATAGGTGTTATAGGGTGTATTGAATGATGTCCCAAGGTTTGGGAGCATGTCTTAGTCAAAAGTCAAAGGTACAGTTGAATTTTTCCTCAAAACCCTAATTGTGGTCCCGATGAAATTGAAACTTGTGGATCAAGCTTCTTGGATCAATCCATTGTTGTAAATGGATCAATGTAGTGTATTAGAGATCCTCAAATCATGTCTTGAGGTCTTGGCTCATGTTTTGTCCCAAAAGTCAACTTAGGGGTGAATTAGGTCAAGAAACCTTAATTCCTATTTTTTTATGAGTTTGATAACACAAAAACATATCGTATCTTTACCTTGATTTATGTTCAAATCTTATCCCATTTTCGTCTAATTTTCGATTATTCCGAGGATATTCAAGTGTTTTCGCAGGTATTTCAGTTTCCAAGCCAAGAAAGAGAAAAGAGCAGAAAAGTAGCAGAATAAGGAAAGAACAGAGAAAAATAGCAGAAAAAGCAGAGAAATCAGATTTTGTATGTGTGACGACCGTCACACATAGTGCCACGACCGTCATGAAGACCAAATCCATCACGACTGTTACGCAGACCCCACGATCGTCATAGGTTCAAAAACAGAAACGTGACGTTGGAGACAGACGTGGTCACGAAGAGAGAAGTTTACAGTTTCACACGTTCGACATTTTCTCCTATATTCCATCAGACTCAACTCAGTAGCAGTTTCAACTAGTGCCCCTATATTCTCTCATACTGTAGGTCTATATATAGTGCATTTTGGAAAGGACGTAACACACAACTTTTACCCGAGAATTCCATATTTTTGCATTTTGTTTCCAGATTTTTTACATTACCGTTTTTGCTTTCCTTCACCCTTCTTTTGTCCATTCATTACCGAACAGTGATAGTTTCTCACATCGAGGGGCTATCACACCTTAGTTTAGTTTTAAGTTTACCTTCATTATTCATTCGTTGCGTAAATTCAAGCAAAATCCTGCCGACATGTGGAGGAATTGCTAGAACCGTATTCACCAGGTTTTTATCGTAATTCAATAATAGTATTATTTGTTTTTTTTACCATGTTTGTGTTAATGTTTAATTGTTCATGCGTATTTATGTTTGCTTTAATTAATATGTCGAGCTAAACTCATTTTATCGGTATGTAATTGAGTAACCGGAATGGATTCAATAATTCTAAGCTAAAATCATAAATCAACTTATTTTCTGGCTTCGATTTCTTAATTTTAAATCAACTTTTATTAAGAGAGTAAAAAGGTGGCAAAGGTTAAGGTCAAGACCACGATAGTGTGAGATTTTACCCGGATAGCTGAAATCGGGAATTGGTTTTAAAAACAGCGAGAGTGCTTTAAAGTTAATTAGGACTTATTAGTTTTCAAAAATTATTTTTAAACTCAAATGGGCTAGCGAGAGCAGACATTATGATTTAAAGGTATAGTCCGAAGCAATAACCACGAGAGTGTGAGGTGAGGGCTTTTAAACTGGTATTTTCTACATAATTATATTGTGACTAATTTTTATATGCTTATGTTTCATTGAATCCACGATGGTATACTTAATTATGTACCGATATCCTAATCTTAACTAGTTTATTTCTAATATTTAGTTTCCCTTTTAATTTCCCTTTTTGAATCTAAAACCATAACAGATTAGCCTTAGATTTACATAGTAACATTAGATAACAGTACGTTCGATTTTTAGTCTCTGTGGGATCGATAGTCTTTTAAAACTACACGATATGACTGTATACTTGCAGTCAGAATCATTTAGGCACACTAAATAGCGATCGAGTTTTTGGCGCCGTTGTCGGGGACTAATTAAGTCGATATCGTGACTCCTTTGTTGTGCCGTATAGACTAAGACGAAAAAAAAACCAATTTTCCCTTTTTCTCGATTGTATGCCAAGTACTCGCTCACAAAGCGAAGACTTGCAACCACCAATCGCCGAATTAGAGCATTTCATACATTTAAGACGCGGAATACTAGAGTATCAACGCAAGTACAATATTCCCGATCTCTTTGCTCATACTCCTGAACCAGTCAAAGAATGAAACATGGGAGAAAGACCACAGAACCGTCCTTTTAAGTTCTATGCTACCCCATCTGAGCAAGAACCACATAACAGCATCGCTGCCCCTGCTATCAACCGGAACAATTTTGAGTTGAAACCCTCATTGCTGTCAGCCGTACAACAACATCAATTTTCTGGAAATCCTACAGTAGATCCTAACGAACATTTGACCAAGTTTGTGCAGTACGCATACACAGTGAAGGCAAATGGTGTAACTGCAGACGCGATAAGACTACATCTTTTTCCTTTCTCATTAAGAGACAAAGCTTGGGCTTGGTTGCAATCCTTGCCATCAAACTCCGTTACTACGTGGGATGAGTTAAAAAAGGTATTCTTAGCACGATATTTTCCCCCAAGCAAAATAGCTATGTTGAGAGCCCAAATTAATAGTTTTCGACAGAAGGACAACGAATCTCTTTAAGATGCATGGGAAAGATACAAAGACATGATGAGGATGTGTCCGCATCACGGTCTTGAAGATTGGTTAGTCATCCACACATTTTACAATGGTCTCTTGTACAATACGATTGACAATAGATGCCGCCGCAGGTGGTACACTTATGGATAAACCATATGAAGAAGCCTATCAACTGATCGAAAGCATGGCTCAAAACCACTACCAATGGGGAGGAGAAAGAACTGCAGTGGAAAAATCCCAAACAAAAGGTGGAATGTACGAGGTTAGTAGCCTTGATCATGCCAATGCTAAGGTAGATTCCCTTGCCCAAAAGATTGATAACTTGACCATAACGCCTGTAGCCACCGTGGCTGCCGTAGCTCAAAATTGCGAATTATGCGGAACACCTGGACATGCCGCCACTGAATTTCAAATTTTGGCAAAGGTCTCTAGTGACCAAGTGAATTATGCTCAAAGGAACCCTTATGCAAATACCTACAATCCAGGCTGGAAGAATCATCCAAACTTCTCCTACAAAAACAACAATGCATTGTATGCACCTGGTCAAGCACCTGCTACACCACCGGGCTACCAAAAGGCTGCCGTAACTGCCCCTAATGTTCCTAGGAAGTCTAACCTTGAACTAATGATTGAAAACTTTATAGCTACCCAGGCTTAAACAAACAAAGACTTCCTGAATCAAAACATACACACTAGTGAGCAAATTAAGTAATTAGCAAACAAAGTAGACGCATTGGCCACTCACAACAAAATGCTTGAAACACAAATTTCACAAGTGGCCCAGCAATAAGCACCTACTGCTGCTCCTGCTGGAACATTTCCTGGACAGCCGCAACCTAATCAGAAAGGACATGCAAATGCCGTTATATTGAGAAGTGGTAAAGAATTAGATGGACCCATTGATCCGAGACTTCAGAATCCAGCCATGTACCAAAGGCCTGATAGCACAACAACTGAGAAGGAAAATGAACCCAAGGAAAAGGAAGATAATGACCAAGAGGTCGTAAACAAAGAAAAACCTTATGTGCCTCCACCACCTTATAAACCACCTATTCCGTACCCTCAAAGATTTGTAAATTCCAAAACTGCAGGGAAATTTAAGAAATTTGTTAAACTTCTAAAACAATTGAACATCACGATACCTTTTACAGAAGCTATCACTCAGATGCCCGCATATGCTAAGTTCCTTAAAGAAATCCTATCCAATAAGAAAAAGATTGAGGATAACGAAACAGTTACACTTACTGCTGAGTGTAGCGCAATAATTCAAAACAATATGCCTCCTTAGCTGAAAGACCCAGGTAGTTTCTCCATACCTTGTGTAATTGGAAAGTTCGTCATAGACAAAGCTCTATGCGATTTAGGAGCCAGTATTAGTGTAATGCCCTTGATATGGGAGAATTAAGACCAACTAAGATGTCTGTTTAATTAGCTGACCGCTCTATTAAATAACCAGCTGGTATACTAGAAAATGTTCCAGTTCGTATAGGACAATTCTATATCCCTACCGATTTCATAATCATGGATATTAAAGAAGACTCCACTACTCCTATCATACTAGGAAGACCATTCTTGGCTACCGCTGGAGCCATTATAGACGTGAAGAGGGGTAGGCTAACTTTTGAGGTTGGTGAAGAGAAGGTTGAGTTTATTTTGACACAATTCTTACAAGCTCCAGCTATAGACGACACATGTTATCCACTAGATGTCATAGATGAGTGCGTAAGAGAAATAGAGATGGAACCAACCACATACTCAGATATTCTAAAAATTCTAATACCTCCAATTTTTGAAGATGATAATTGGCGTGAACCTTATCAACACGATAGCCTAAGCGAATGTTTAGCACTTACACCAGATCATCTGCCTTGCCCGAAGAAACCAGCTCTAGAACTGAAAACACTACCCAATAATTTAAGGTATGAATTCCTGGACACAGAACTCGAACGACCTGTGATAGTTAATGCAGACTTAGGACAGACCGAAGCTAAGAAACTTTTAGATGTCTTAAGAAAATACCCAACTGCATTAGGCTATAACATCGCTGACCTTAAAGGAATAAGTCCTTCTATTTGTATGCATCGCATTATGCTAGAGGAAGACTATAAATCCTCTAGAGAACATCAGAGAAGGATTAATCTAATCCTAAGCACTGTAGTCAAGGATGAAGTGAAAAAACTTTTAGAAGCAGGAATTATATACCCGATATCAGACAGTAAATGGGTTAGCCCAGTACATGTCGTACCAAAGAAGGGAGGTGTTAGAGTTGTTAAGAACACAAAAGGTGAATCTATAACACAAAGAGTTGTAACTGGAAGTAGAATGTGCATTGATTATAGAAAGTTGAACAAAGCCACTCGTAAAGATCATTTCCCATTGCCTTTCATCAACCAGATGTTGGAACGATTGGCCAAACACTTGCACTTCTGCTATTTAGACGGTTATTCAGGATTCTTTCAAATCCCGATACATCCTGATGACCAAGAAAAGACAACCTTCACATGTCCCTATGGTACATTTGCTTATCGACGAATGCCGTTTCGACTATGTAACGCTCCTGCCACATTCCAAAGATGCATGATGTCAATCTTTGCTGATTTTATAGATGACATTATGGAAGTGTTTATTGATGACTTTTCTATTTATGGGCAGAGCTTTGAAGGATGTCTATCGAACCTAGAAATGGTACTTGAAAGATGCGTAAAAGTCAATCTCGTATTAAACTGGGAGAAATGCCATTTCATGGTAAATCAAGGAATCGTACTTGGACACGTTGTATCCGACAGAGGGATTGAAGTTGATAAAGCTAAGATAGAGATTATAGAAAATCTTCAACCTCCGAAAATCGTACGAGAAATACGAAGTTTCTTAGGACACGCGGGTTTCTACCGATGATTCATAAAAGATTTCTCAAAAATTACCAAACCTCTAACCGGTCTATTAATGAAAGACGCTGAATTTATCTTTAATGAGAAATGTCTAAAAGCATTTGAACAATTGAAAACGGCTCACATCACCGCACCTATCATGTAACCACCAGATTGGAGACTACCATTTGAAATCATGTGTGATGCGAGTGATTATGCCGTAGGTGCAGTTTTAGGACAAAGGAGGGATAGAAAACTCCATGCTATTTACTATGCAAGTAGAACCTTAGACCCTACTCAAATGAACTACGCCACCACAGAAAAAAACTTATAGCCGTGGTTTTTGCCCTTGACAAATTCCGTTCTTACCTAGTGGGAGTGAAGATCATCATTTATACAGACCATGCGGCTATTAGGTATTTATTAAACAAAAAGGATGCAAAACCTAGACTGCTAAGGTGGATCCTTCTTTTACAAGAATTTGATTTAGAGATCAAAGATAAGAAAGGAGCTGAAAACGTAGTAGCAGACCACTTATCCCGATTAGATGGCGTCAAACCAGATCCAGTCCCTATTAATGACGATTTCCCATATGAACGACTCATAGCCCAACTTGAAAGTGATATGTCTAAACTACACTTAAATGAACCAAAATAGAAGAAGCCGTGGAAGAAATTAACTCACACACAATACTGCCTTGGTATGCTGACATAATCAACTACTTAGCAGCTGGAGTACTTCCACCAGACTTATCTTATCAACAAAAGAAAAAATTCTTTCATGATCTAAAACATTACTATTGGGATGAACCTCTGCTCTTTAAGAGAGGAGCCGACGGTATTTTCTGTCGTTACGTCCCTGAAACTGAAATAGAAGACATCATCTCTCAATGTCACTCTGCTCCTTATGGAGGACATGCAAGTACTTCAAAGACATGCGCTAAGATTCTGTAATCTGGCCTATTCTGGCCTAACCTTTGGAAGGATGTCCACATTCCAATACTAAACTGCGATCGGTGCCAACGCACTGGTAACATATCAAGACGTGATGAGATGCCCCAAAAAGGCATATTGGAAGTTGAAGTCTTTGATGTATGGGGGATTGATTTCATGGGGCCTTTCCCATCATCCTTTGGAAATAAATATATACTCGTGGCTGTTGACTATGTTTCAAAATGGATTGAGGCTATAGCTTCTCCTACAATGACACACGAGTGGTCCTAAAGATTTTTAAAAACACAATCTTTCCCATATTTGGTGTGCCGAGACTTGTCATAAGTGACGGTGGCACCCATGTCATATCAAAAATATTTGACAAACTTCTACCGAAGTATGGAGTAAGACACCGCGTAGCAACACCATATCATCCACAAACCAGTGGACAGGTTGAGGTCTCGAATAGAGAGATAAAAAAATCTTAGAGAAGACCGTCGCCACCTCTAGGAAAGATTGGTCATCTAAACTTAATGAAGCTTTATGGGCATATAGGACGGCCTACAAAACACCAATCAGAACTACACATTTCAAACTAGTTTATGGTAAATCCTGCCACTTACCAGTGGAATTAGAGCATAAAGCCTATTGGACTATTAAAACCCTAAACTTAAGGTACGAAACCGCAGGTGAAAAGCGAATCCTAGATCTGCACGAACTAGAAGAACTAAGGCTAGACGCTTATGAAAACGCCAAAATATACAAGGAACGAACTAAGAAGTGGCATGATAAGCGTCTATCTAGAAAAGAATTCAGTGTGGGAGACGTTGTGCTCCTATTTAACTCAAGACTTAAACTTTTTCCTGGGAAACTGAGATCAAGATGGTCCGGTCCTTTTGAAATAACCAAAGTGTTACAAAGCGGAGCGATAGAAATTAAGGGTAGGAATAGCGAACCATTCATAGTAAACGGGCAACGTTTAAAGCATTATCATAGTATTGAAAATATGGACTATTTAAATAGTCTTAGACTTTTAGAGTTGCCCGCTGACCCCCTAACTAAACTATCTATTTGTTTTCGTCAGGCTTACGACGTTAAAAATAGCGCTTAGTGGGAGGCAACCCATGATGATTGTCTTTTCTTTATTTCTAATTTTTTATTTCTTTACATTTTCTACATTCTACTTTGTTTTCAAATTTCTAGTTTCATTTATATTTTCTTAAATTTTTTTGTAAACTGTTGTGCTCATCATATAATTGCAAAATACAGGATTACAAAGTCTTTCTACATTTTCTGTTCTCCTCTTCTGATTTCATTCTTGCTTAATCACTTAAAAAAATGGAGAACGAAGATAATATGTTGGTAGAATTCAGAGATGCAGCTCAGTGGCATCGCTTTGAGGCTCTGTCTCTTTGACCCTTCACCTTGACAAAATTTGCCCACGGACCCACCATGAGCGCACGAGTGTGCATAACAAACATAACTGGCTATACGACCTGGACGAACCACAGCCTGAACCTGAAGAAACATTTCTCGAGCCTGATATTGACCCTAAGACACCTCCTAATTATTATGACTTTGACTTCATGGAAGACCAAAATGAAGATGACACTGCCACTCCTAAGGTTGATGCTAATACTTATGCTGCAAATCTGACTACCATCCTTAAAACTTTGGATAATTATCACAAAGAGATCACCGTCGTAAAGGGTGAACTGAAGACCATCCGACAAGATATTGTCGGCCTTATGGATCTCACGGTAGAATAATTTGATCACCTAAATCAAGCCGTGGCATCTTTGAAGAAACGCCTTGGCTAGATTTTGAAGCACTGCTTTTTCCTACTTTACTGCTTTATTTTGAAACAATTTACTTTGCTTTCATTATGCCTTTTTATGTTCAGGAACAAAATAATTTACCTTCAATTTTAATTTCTACTGCATGAATACACTGCAGGTCTTTGCTAGCATTTTTCCGGGTTTAATAAATTATTCAAATTTTCAATCATTATTATTGATCTTGATGGTATTTAATTGTTTCTGTCATTTTACTTTGCTTTTAATTTATTCTGTCATTTATCCATTTTTAATTTCTGCATTATAGTGTTACCTATCTACTGCTAACAATCCTTATGCGGAAAAGAAAAAAATAAAATGCTTGCTTATAAACTGCTAACAATCCCAATTTTTGAAGCTGTCATGACCGTGACAGGTCTGTGACGAGCGTCACACGGGTTAAGAGTGCGGTTTCTGTTAAAACAGAGACGCTGCCTCTTCTTCTTCTTCTTCTTTTCTTCCCATTCGTTTTCCCACCGTCCCATTAACCCTCATTTTTCAAAAACCGTCACACCATTATTCCATTGACCAAAATTAAAACCCTCCACAAAAATTCATCTTCCCACATTCTATTTAAACATCACAGTAAACCATTTCCACATACACCCACTTTCTCCAAAAACCTACTTCTTCTATACCTCTTGTTTCTCTGTGCATGCACAATGGCTAGACAACAAAGGAAAGCTCCAGACCTTACAACCGTAAATTTCAGAGCAGGAGAAGCTGGTGAACTTCAGAGGATCAACTACATCAGTTTCCACCAACGGTCCGTGTAACCCACTCGATATGTAGACATTGCATGTCTCGAAGAATTGGGGATGCTTGAGGGAGTTAGATGGATGCTCCAGAATGCTGGCCTATGGCAGCTCTGTAATCAAATCCAACCTATCTACGAAGCCCTAACGCTCGAGTTTCTGAGTTCGTTCACATACATAACACCTCCTGGAGAAACAAACCAACTCACCGGTATAGCCACGTTCCGCATGTTTGGTTCTGAATATTCTATCGGCCAAAATCAACTTGCCGAGATGCTTGGTTTCCACCATGGCGAGAATGTTCATTGCCGGGTGCCACAAGAAACCTTTTTCCAAGCAGCATTTGACCTTTGGAATAGATTGACCGGGACTACGGTCGATAGCTGGGACAGCCTCAACGCAACATACATTCACAACCCGGCTATCAGATATTTCCACCGCATTTTAGGAAACACTATATTTACAAGGGACAGCAACCACAAGGTGAACTCAAAAGAACTCTTTTTCCTCCATTGTGTGTTCAACCCTGAGCCTATCAACGCCGCTCCTTTTCTGTTAGCACACATCCAAGCAAAATGTGCTAGAGGCTCCAAACCCTTCTATTTTGGAGGAATTGTCACTTCTATTGCTCTAAGTTTGAACTTGGGGAACGAGCTTAATAGATTACCTTCCGTGCCTCCGGTGTTGCTCGACATCGACTACTGCCGCAACTCACACCTCATCAAACTAAGAAGAGATGGCAAATACCATCCAATGGTCCGCACAAGAATAGTTAGAAGTATCATTCTGCCTTGCAGGAACTGCATTGACCCTCAGAATATGACCAATTGGATCTTTGATTTGAATGCTCCCGAGGAAAATGCGACTGCACATGATGATCAAAATCATGCACCTGTTGATGAGATGAAACAAGAGATGGACAAAACCGCCCCAGAAAACCAACCACCGCCTGCCCATGATGCTCCTTCGACCTCCCGACGTCGCAGCCGACCCGACCAAGACCCCGTTACAAATGAAGAAATCTTAAGAGCAATATGGAAACAAAACCAACTGGCTGCCCAGAGAGAAGCACAGCAACAGGAGCAACACAATGAAATAATGACTCTCATACGTCAAATCCATCAAGGGCAAGTCAGCCAAGGTCAGAGGCTTGACGGTGTCATCGATGGGATGGGTGCCTTGACATTGCGAGTGTAGCACTTACATGATTACATCCATCACGTCGGCATTCCAGATCATGTGGTACAGCATGGACGAGGGCGCTCTAGAGGCAAAAGACGTGGGGCTCCTTGATTTTTTTGTTTCTTTTACTAGTTTTTCTTGTTGTTCCCCTTTATATCGCAACATTGAGGACAATGTCCGATATAGTGTGGGAGAGCTAGTCTATTTTCACTTTATTTCCCTTTTTATTTTTCCTTTTTCATATTTTCCTTTTATCAAAGTTTATATATGAGAATTTTCGTTTAATATTTGATTCCCCCGCTTTACTCTGCTATATAAAATTTTTTTTACGATCAATGCACAACGTGACATACCAAGATATATGCTATGTTAGGAAGTTGGGAAAGTTCTAACAAGATCGATATCGTCTTGACACCTTAGACCTCTTGCGTATGCGATATCAGTTTCAATACTTATTATACCGATACCTCGAGTTCAGTCCTAAAGTAACCCCCAATAGTTTATATTAGCAGTCAGCATCGTCTTAATCACAAACCACGTGGAGAGCCGATGAATATAATTGTTTGATGCCCAATCACGAAAAGAAGAATCTTTCTTATTTTTGTCTGCTGAGAAAAATAGAAGATGCACCAAATCTTACGGTTGCGAAGACTTACAAGAAAAGAAAGAAATCCGTTGTCGATTGGTTCAGAGGTACCTGATTCTAGACTTGGTAGGGCGAACTACGGTTCGATCCCCCGCAATCTACAAATAGGATGTATAAAGGGTTACCACACTCGTGTATCAGGCCCCGTGCAAAAAAGGGATCAAAGTCACTAACCGGCTACTCCACTATGTGCGTGAAAAGGGAAAAGGGCTTAATGTGATTGCGTTAGAATGAAACCGGGTGAAACAGACACGAAAACTTTGGGTTGAACTATAATAAAATGATTAGAACTGGATTGTACAAAAGAGAGGTCTATGATCATGCTTGTTGCTATGTGTCATTAATGTATCTGTAATGTTCTATACAAGTACCTGTCTTACTAACGAGAAGCCCTCTAACATTTTCAAATCCATAGGTGTACCATGTATGCGCATTTGATAAAGTTTATCCGATTTTAACTGATTGATTGCTTGAGGACATGCAAAGATTCAAGTGTAAGGGAGTTTGATAACACGAAAACATATCGTATTTTTACCTTGATTTATGTTCAAATCTTATCCCATTTCCATCTAATTTCCGATTATTCCGAGGATATTCAAGTGTTTTCGCAGGTATATCAGTTTCCAAGCCAAGAATGAGAAAAGAGCAGAAAAGTAGCAGAATAAGGAAAGAACAGAGAAAAATAGTAGAAAAAACAGAGAAATCAGATTTTGTATGTGTGACGACCGTCACACATAGTGCCACGACCGTCATGAAGACCAAAGCCATCACGACCGTTACGCAGCCCCCACGATTGTCATAGGTTCAAAAACAGAAACGTGACGTTGGAGACAGACGTGGTCACGAAGAGAGAAGTTTACAGTTTCACACGTTCGACATTTTCTCCTATATTCCCTCAGACTCAACTAAGTAGCAGTTTCAACTAGTGCCCCTATATTCTCTCATACTGGAGGTCTATATATAGTGCATTTTGGAAAGGACGTAACACACAGCTTTTACCCGAGAATTCCATATTTTTGCATTTTGTTTCCAGAATTTTTACATTCCCGTTTTTGCTTTCCTTCGCCCTTCTTTTGTCCATTCATTACCAAACAGTGATAGTTTCTCACATCGAGGGGCTATCACACTTTAGTTTAGTTTTAAGTGTGCCTTCATTATTCATTCGTTGCGTAAATTCAAGCAAAAGCCTGCCGACATGTGGAGGAATTGCTAGAACCGTATTCACCAGGTTTTTATCGTAATTCAATAATAGTATTATTTGTTTTTTTACCATGTTTGTGTTAATGTTTAATTGTTCATGCGTATTTATGTTTGCTTTAATTAATATGTCGAGCTAAACTCATTTTATCGGTATGTAATTGAGTAAGCGGAATGGATTCAATAATTCTATGCTAAAATCATAAATCAACTTATTTTCTGGCTTCGATTTCTTAATTTAAAATCAACTTTTATTACGAGAGTAAAAAGGTGGCAAAGGTTAAGGTCAAGACCACGAGAGTGTGAGATTTTACCCGGATAGCTGAAATCGGGCATTGGTTTTAAAAACAGCGGGAGCGCTTTAAAGTTAATTAGGACTTATTAGTTTTCAAAAATTATTTTTAAACTCAAATGGGCTAGTGAGAGCAGACATTATGATTTAAAGGTATAGTCTGAAGCAATAACCACGAGAGTGTGAGGTGAGGGCTTTTAAACTGGTATTTTCTACAAAATTATATTTTGACTAATTTTTATATGCTTATGTTTCATTGAATCCACGATGGTATACTGAATTATGTACCGATATCCTAATCTTAACTAGTTTATTTCTAATATTTAGTTTCCCTTTTAATTTCCCTTTTTGAATCTAATACCATAACAGATTAGCCTTAGATTTACATAGTAACATTAGATAACGGTACGTTCGATTTTTAGTCTCTGTGGAATCGATAATCTTTTAAAACTACGCGATACGACTGTATACTTGCAGTCAGAATCATTTAGGCACACTAAATAACGATCAGAATGCATCCCCTGAGGTTAAATTGACTTGATGCTTGGACCCATGAGGTTCCTTGGAGTATCTTGGGTTATGCTTTGAAGCATTGGCCCTGGTCGACCAAAGCCCTAATTTGGTGACACTGGTGATCTTGAGGCTTAATCCGCTTGGAATGCTGCAACTTTGTCCATAATTCTTGATGTGGGAGTCCTCTTGATCCATTGTGGATGTTTGAGAGGTTTAGACAAGTTGAAGATCATGTCATTCCTTGATTGATCTTTTGTCTAAGAGCTCTAAGAGGGCTTGAAACCCTAATTCTTGATTGTAGTGAATGCTCAACAATTCCTTGAGGAGATTGATGAGGCACAAAGGTACATCCATATTGTGATGATGGTTCGCACAATGATGGGAAATCTTAGTGGTCAAAATTTGGGGTATGACAGATAGCACTAGAGTTTGATCCAATATCTCACAAAACACCACCTTGGATCAAGCTCTACAAACAACAGGGAATAAACTAGCTTTCATCATGCAGCTTTATCAACTGCATATAGTGGAAAAACTTGCAACTCGACAATGTCTTGGTGATCATATCAGCAACATTTTCATCAGTCGAAACCTTCAGCACCTGGACTTCACCACGCTCGAGTATCTCTCTGACGAAGTGCATCTTTACATCGATGTGCTTGGTTCGCTCATGATAGGCTGAATTCTTCGACGGGTGTATTGCACTTTAACTATCACATTTAACAGTGATAAGTCGACCTTGAAGTTTTAGCTCCTTTGCAAAACCTTCAAGCCATAATGCTTTTTTCACAGCTTCAGTGAGGGCAGTATATTCTGCTTCAGTGGTTGATAAGGCAACAACCTTCTGAAGCATTGCTTTCTAACATATTGTTGTGTCGAACATAGTGAACACATATCTAGAAATAAAATTTCTGGAATCCATACAACCTGCATACTCAGAGTCGACTAATCCTTCGATTTCGACTTTGCTATCACCACAGGCTCCACCATAAATATAGACTCTTCTCAGAGACATATTTATGTACCTAAGTATCCACCCCAAAGCTTGTCAGTGCGCCTTTTCAAGATTGGCCATATACCTACTTACAAGGCTCACTCCATACGCTATGTCTGGCCTCGTTCAAACCATAACATACATCAAAGAACCCACTTAACTAGCATATGGAATACTAATCATATAGATTCTTTAAGCTTCAGTACTCGGACTTTGAGTAATACTAAGCTTAAACTGAGGATTTGTCGGAGTCACAACAGGCTTTGAATTCGACATACCAAACTTGTTGAGAACCTTCCGTAGGTATGTCTCTTGAGATAAGCATAATTTCGACTGCTTTTTATCTCTCCAGATGTCAATCCCAAGAATTCTTGTGGCAGCACACAAATCCTTCATTTCGAACTCCTTACTGAGTTCAGCCTTCACCTCCATTACATCCTTGACACTGTTGCTAGCTATGAGGATATCATCCACATAAAGCAACAAAATAACAACTGGATTTCTTGGTTGAAATCTAAAGTAAACGTATTGGTCGAATTGGCTCCTAGTGAAACCAATGTGTGCCATGGACTTGTCGAATCTCCTATTCCAATGTCGAGGAGATTGTTTCAGGCCATACAAAGACCTATTCAGCTTGCACACATAATCTTCCTTATACTTTTCTGCACACCCTTCAGGTTGACGCATCAGGATAGTTTCGTCTTAATCGCCATACAGAAATGTTGTCTTCACATCCATTTGCTCAAGTTCCAGGTCGAACTTTGCTACCATGGCTAACAAAATTATAATCAATCTATGCCTTACAACAGGCGAGAACACATCATTGAAGTCGACACCTTGTTTCTGAGTGAACCCCCTAGCAACCAACCTTGCCTTAAAGCGCTTCGACATCACTCATTCGATTTCTTCCTTGACCTTGAAAATCCACTTACAACTGACTGACCTGGCTCCTGCAGGTTTCTCAATCAGCTCCCAAGTGTTATTATCATGAAGAGATTTCACCTCGGCATCCATGGCTTTTCGCCATTCAGTCTTATTTTGACTCCTCATAGCTTCCTTGTAATCTCTAGATTCTTCCTCAAGTACCTCACTTGCAGAGATTAATGTAAAAGCTATAAGATCTGCATAACCAAGTCTCTGAGGTGGCTTGATGACCCTTCTCGACTAATATCTTGTCAGTAGGTAGTCATCGACAGTTTCCTCAATCTCTTCAGCATCTTGCTCTTCTTCTTCGACTTCATCTG
Source organism: Lathyrus tuberosus (assembly GCA_022829125.1). Lineage (NCBI taxonomy): Eukaryota > Viridiplantae > Streptophyta > Magnoliopsida > Fabales > Fabaceae > Lathyrus > Lathyrus tuberosus. Next base: position 17,957,771 of record JALAZF010000066.1, on the reverse strand, counting down.
GGTTATGCACTTTAGCATCTGTTAGTTCTTGGATTGGCTGGAATTTTGGTAAAACAAAGTATATTCAATGTTGATGTCTAGGTACTGATGTTGCAACATTGAGATTTAACACTGGGTTGTGTTAAGTATTTAATTTGCTGAAGCTGGATGTTTGGTGTCACATAGGCGATGTTGTGACATTAGATCTACTGAATTAATAACATCAGGTTGTGATGTTGTTAGGGTTGCGTGTTAGCTAGAATTGTGGAGAGCAAGCTGTCTCATTGGATGCGAATCTCTTGGGATAGATATTTTCTGGTGCATAGGAGATCTGGTGCAGATTTGTAGGAGATTTAAAAGGTTGAAGATTTAAAAAGATTTTAGGAGAAAATCTATTTTAAATATTCAGTTTTAAATAACAAATCTGGGAGATATTGTAGCAGGTCCAAGACCAATTCAAGGAACTATATAAAGCGCACAAGACCAAAGGAAAAAGTGACAGAAATACAGAGAGAAGATCAAGAGCATAGGCTGAGTGTCTTGAGTATTTTGTATGAGTTGTATAACCAGAATTCTAGGGTGAATTGCTGAGTCGTATTCTGTCCTCTCTAAAGCTGTTAAGCAAAGAGAGTTGTGTAACTTGATCAAAGCTGTGAAGCAGGATCAAGGTTTCTCAAAGTGGTTGTTCTTTGAGTGTTTTAGGGATTGAGTAGTGTTCTCATATCTAAGTGGTTTCTTAGGTAGAAAGTCACTAGTTGGAGTTAAGTTTAGGAGATTGTCAACTGGGTTGTTGAGTCTGTAAATTAATTTTACAAGTAGTGAATTTCATCCCTGGCTTGGTAGCCCTCAGACGTAGGTAGTTAGACCGAACTGGGTGAACAATTATTGGTGTTGTTTTGCTCTTTGTTCTATCCATTGTGCAGAGTGTGTTGTTGTGACATCACACCTTAACATCACACGTATGATACCAGAATTTCAATTGGTATCAGAGCAGGCATCCTGTCTGTCTCTGGGTGAGATCTAGGGAAGTTACTTTCTGGTGTAAAGATGGACAAAGAAGTTGGAGGATTCGTCAACAGACCCCCTATTTTGGATGGATCCAATTATGACTATTGGAAACCAAGGATGACCACCTTCTTAAAATCCTTGGACAGCAGGGCATGGAAGGCCATTATTAAAGAGTGGAAAGCACTTGTTGTGTGTGAAAAAGATGATGCTGGAAAAGATAAAGAAGGAACCTCTAAGCCAAAGCCTGAAGAAGAGTGGACCAAGGAGGAAGATGAGCTTGCCCTTGGAAATTCCAAAGCTCTAAATGCAATCTTCAATGGAGTGGATAAGAATATTTTCAGGTTAATCAATACCTGTGAGGTTGCTAAGGAAGCGTGGGATATTTTGAAGGCCACTCATGAAGGTACATCTAGAGTTAAAATGTCAAGACTTCAGATTTTAACATCAAAATTTGAAAGCCTAAAGATGAAGGACGATGAGACTATTCATGACTTCCACATGAATGTTCTGGAGCTGGCTAATGCATCCAGTGCTCTTGGTGAGAAAATGTCAGATGAAAAGCTTGTAAGGAAGATCCTTAGATCCCTTTCCTAAGAAGTATAAGATGAAGGTTACTGCCATTGAAGAATCACAAGACATCAGCAAGATGAGAGTTGATGAGCTCATTGGATCTCTTCAAACTTTTGAGCTTGAGTTGAATGAGGAAGAACCAGTAAAGAAGCCAAAGAGCATAGCCTTGGTGTCAAATGATGAAGAAGAAAAAGGAAAGAGTTATGAATCCCAGGAGGATCTATCTCAGGCCATAGTTATGTTGGGAAGACAGTTCAACAAAGTGTTCAAGAGAATGAATAATAACTCCAGGCCTAATATCAAGAACATAACTTCTGACACCAGCAAGTCAAAAGAGAAGGATGAAGAGAAAACTGCCCAAGATAAAGGAGTGCAGTGCTTTGAGTGTGAAGGGTATGGACATGTCAAGAAAGAATGTCCCACCTTCTTGAAAAAGCAGAAGAAGGGCATGCCAGTTTCCTGGTCTGACTCTGATAGTGAAAGTGAAGGTGAGTCCGCAAAGCATGTTAGAGCTTTAACAGGAGCTGTTGTTTCTGATGATGATTCTAGTGATGGAGAAATAACTTATGAGGAGTTAGCATTTACTTATCAAGAGCTGTGTTTAAAAAGTGATGAAATTTGTCAAGAAAACAAGTGCCACAAGCAACAGATTGCTCAGCTAGAGAATGAAAAAGCTGATCTGGAAAATGAAGTTGTACTAGTTAGAGCTCACCTTGATCAAATGACCAAGTCTGTTAGGATACTGAGCTGTGGTACAGACACACTTGATAAGATCCTTCAGACAGAAAAAGTTGCAGGTGATAAGTCTGGTATAGGATATGTGGCAAGCACTTCAGGAGCAAAGGAGGAGGTGTCCTAACCAATGTCTCAAACAAAGAGACAGGATCCTACACCTAAGAAGGATGCTCATTCACAACCTTAAAATGTTGAGGAAAAGTGAAATTCTGGTACAGATGTGTGATGTCTTGTGCAATGTCACAACATCGCAATCTGCTGAACAAGGCAATAATAGAAACAGTAAATGAACACAATCAATTGTTCACCCAGTTCGGTTCAACCAACCTACATCTGGGGGCATACCAAGCCAGGAAGGAAGTCCACTATTAGTAGTATCAAATTACAGACTCAACACACCAGTTGACAATCTACCTAATTCAATCACTACCCAATGACCCTTCTACCTAAGTCCTCCCTAGGTAAGAGACTCCATCTCACTTCCAATCATCGCAATGATGTTTAGCAGTCAACTACACCGTCACTGCATCAACAGCTTGACTCCTTAAACTTTCTATTACACATACCTTGGAAGACACACTTCCATGACAGCCCTTTGAAGTTGCTTCAAAGCTTCCTCCAAGAACAATACAAAACTCATTACCTACAGGTTTCTGAGTTAACCATAGTGACCATCTCACACCCCGAGTGGTTCACTAGACAAAGCCCTAATGATCTACATCTTGGACCCGTGCACATTCTAGGTTACAAGCACTCTATTTATAATATCATCCCAGCTGAATTTGGGCCTTCAATCATATCATATCAGCTGTAACAAAACTGATCATATCTTCAAATAAATCTTCATTTATTAGATCAGAATCTTCTCCATATCTTTATGCTTTAGATTCGTAACAATCTGATCTTCATAACATATTGTAACAGAATATATATCTCCCTTGATTTTCGCCTGCATTCTCTGAATCTCTTTAGCAGAAAATCTCAACCACACCAGAACCACGTGCAGCCCTAAACACATTAAAGTCTGATGTTCTGGTATAGTGATGTTACGACATCGCATGTGACATCACTCTTCAGCACTTTAATTCTTCAATAGCAAACCAGAATGTTAGTTAAAACATACCTATACTGTTAGAAGCTCATGTTGTAATATCAACCATGACAACACATTGTTTTAACAAAATTACAGCCAATTACAAGAACTTACAATCTCCCCCTTTGGCTAATTTTGGCTAAAACATATACATAGATATTACAACTCAGATTACAACAGTAATTACAATCCTACACTACTGTTGGGTGTTATCTGATCCTAACAGTGTACTGCATTCATGGGGAATCCTCTTCTGACTGATGTTAGGACATCACCATACTACATCAACTCCAGGCAGCACATCAGGAGGTGCACATGAGGAAGAAGATATCCAATACTCCCCCTTAATACAACACATTTCTTTTTCCTTTCAACTCAGACCCGGAGAGGATGTAGAAGACTCCTCCAGAAAAGAAATGCTTGTCTAGACATCAAAGACCAATGGTGGCATGAGAGACTTACGCACACTTAAATTGATCAGATGCCCCCAGTCGACCTATGGCATAAGATGATACTTAAGACGTGCCAATCTGCCAACTCATGTAACTCAGAACACAAGTCATAACTGTGTTCATAACTCAGGACACAAGTCACAAAGACTCAACACCAAACTGTGGCTGAGACCTCGTTCTGCAACAGCTGAGACTGCAGACTTCAGGCAAAACATTTGTGCAAACCATTTAGCCCATCTCTCACTTTTCTCCCCCTTTTTAGCCACAAATTGGCAAAGGAAGCCCTCACAAAACCAGATCTAAGAAGTACTCACCCAAAGGCACACAAAAGCCATAAGACTTATGAACCAAGAACACTCACGAGTTGAAGGAGAGAAGAATTGCTTCTATATATATATCAGATCAGTTACTTAGGAATTAACGAGCTTTGAATATTTCAAAGTTCTTGGTCAAGGAAACGCTATTTTAGGAACTAAAAACTCCATCCAAATTCAATGTCTTCCGTCCAAAACAGTCTTGACCAGATTTATTATTTCCTAACTGATATATACCATAAATTGTGCCAAAACAGTTCCATGCAGAGTCGGATCCACGTGTTGCACCTCACCGTCCAAAATAATTCCTTGTTTGGCCCAAGAGAAACATGTCCTATCCCATGTTCTGACATCTCATCAGACATTGTCTGCTGGTTCACAGCACAACCAATCCAAGACTTCACAGTAGATTCCAAGACACAACCAATATCAATCACATCCAAAACTTCACAAGGCTAAACTCCTCCTAAAGGCAGGAACCGGCTGTACAAACATGCGCACTCCCCCTCAATCCTAGAGCCTTCTTAGTCAACATACATTGGCTATCTCTCCCTCCTTGTAGCCACAATAGGACAACCAAGTACCCACAATTCCAAAGACAACCTCTCAAACATCCAACCACCATACTCACACAATGAGGTAGATGTACACTACTGGTTCAATCAGGTCAAAATTGTCATGTCCACACCAACATGTCATAACATGTTGTCTGACATTATATGCAGTCTACAGAAACATCAGCAATAACTTCCTCTCAACATCTGAACCATATCAGACAAGGTCACACACCTACACACCTAGGCTAACTCTCCACAAGCTTGAACACCCTGCAAGGTTTCACACTATGTGCACCTTTGCAGCAGAAACCATAGCCAAGTACCCCAATGCATTTGCCCACTACTTCACATATCTGCTGAACCTCTTGGTTAGTTCACTTCACATGCTAGGCTGATCAACTTCTCTCCAGCAGGACTTGACCAAAGGGCTAAATCTCCTTCACAGGCGTTTCTTCACTGAACCAATAGGTGAATAACCCTTTTCAGACTTTCAAGCAATCAATCCTGATCTACTTTAGTCTTCTCTCCATACTCTATCTAAGGCAGACCTTCTACTTCATCATTCTCCCGTATGACTATTTAGATGCTCCTTAGGCATAATGTAGGCACCAAGCTCGTGACCCAGAGCATAATCATCCTTCACCAAGGATATCCAAAATAATGTCCCAACATAAGTTAGAGCGCCTGCCACATACCAGAACATCATCACCATGATTCTTGATATGCTCCACCAACTGGACTTACTCTAGCAAAGTAATCCAAAGAACTAGAGAGTAACCTCTCATCCACCTTCAAGAAGAATAATCTCCTTGAGTCTTCAACCCATCACCCTTCTGCCCAAGAGTAACTTGTTCCAAGACAAACCTCAATAATAACCAGCTGCCACTCTCTGATTATTTTGATTCCTCGACTCCACTTCTGAGATCAACCACATGCCTCAGTTTGGTCACCTCATTCAAGAATCCTCATATGAAACCAGTCAAATGCCACATTTTGACCTTTTTCACGTTTGTCAGAACTCTCACAAAGGTATCTACCAAGGAAACTTGATCTTCAAGTCGCATGATCCACTTGCTCAAAAGCAACCCACTTAGACTCCCTAAGCCATGGTCATGTACCATCTTCTCCTTCCTGCAGCTTCTACAACCTGCCATGAGAACGATCTTTTTAAAGCCCCTATCATTCCTGTAGATCATCCTATCATTAGCTGGTGTGCCACAACACCAGCTGAGACTCCTGATGTTGAGCAAGATGTCAGAACATCTAACTGTTGAATTCAGCTCAACCTTCTGCCACTCAGAAGAACCTCCTCCCTTTGCAGAAACAGATTTCCATGCTCTCATAGGCTTGATTCAATAATCAAGTTTGAGTAGACAACCTCCATCCTGCTTAGAAACTCCAAAGACTTCAAACCTACCACATCTGAATCTTCAGAAAATAAGTAGTCCAAGACTACCCCATAGCTATACCAAAGAATGCCACTTCCCTTAGTAGAGCCGTCAGTAGAAAGCCAGAGATAACTGCCACTTATCCTAGACCTTCACAACCAGCGCAACCACCCTGCTCCAAACCACTTAGATCATAAATAAATTGATCCAAGCTGAAACCCACAAGACTATGATGTCTTCATATCTTTTAGCCTTAAACACATCAGCTTGTCAACATTCCTTAACACTCTGCCTCTTCTAATTCAACCTTATCCCAGATAATTTGGATGATGCTCCAAGCACACAGTCACCAATCAACCCCACCAGATGATACATTCTCACACCACAAAGAGAAATAACCAGCACATAGAGAAAAATAAATTCTCAATACTTCTGCAGTCCTGCACTTGTACCTCAGACATATACATAGTCTCCCGTCAATGTATATTGTCATTAGTTGAAGACAGACAAAAACTCAACATTTGATCTGGTCTGAAACTTGAGGCCCTAGCTGATCCCACTTCTGCTAATCCACATCACTGATCACTATCTTTCTTTGGCTGAAATGATGTGTCAACATCAGTTCTGACATCAGTCTTCATCACATTAAACACTTCTACAATGGATTTGGAGACTCCGACCACATTAATCCACACATATCTCATGTAGCGGACACATGAGAACATATCAACATCTGATCAACTTCCAAGATTAGACCAACAAAACTGCAGTAACTTGCATACCACACTCTTCCAAAATCTTCTTCTTATAAGCACAAGGTTCAGACCTTTGTCAACTTAAGAGTGATAACTACCATCCTTCTGCATCTAAATCCATACCATAGACACTCTGCTACTTCCAATCCTTTAAGCCTCAAAGCTGGAAGAGTTCACTCCATATGACTAATGCAGACACCAATTGACCCCAGGCTGATTTACACTGCTATTGAACACAAACTCTAGGATGCACTTTCCCTATAATATTGTCCTCAGACTGTTTAGCTCAAGCTTACTACCTTTTATATGAACAGTATCTCACAAATTGTTCGACTTCACAGCTTCAGTGATCCTTCAAAACAGCTACAGTCTAACAGGTCTTTGACTCTGCATTTACCTTTAAACTGCTGATGTGTAGCGCGATGTCGAGACATTAGAATGGACATATTAAGCTCAGCTCCTTTCTTGATAAAACTTCCTCCAGTTCATGATCAGAACCAAGTATCTTATCATAACCAGGAAGATCCTTCTAGTTAGGCCACCATGACTAAGCTTAAGAGATAACTTATCAAGATCTTCACTCCCGCATGAAAGATTTGACAGTGATACTCTTTTGTTTTGGCTCCACCCTCTTCTTTTACCATCAAGAAACTAGATAAGGAAGGAATCACTATTCAGATTGGTCTTCAAAGCCTTCCATGCCATACAGTCTTTAAACACCTACTCACTTATCCAATGAGTGACACTATATTGATCATCTCTTGACCAAAGTACATATCTAAGACATGTTCTTGAAGGAACCTTCTTAGACACACAACCCAGATGCCTCCTCTTCTAAGCCAGGAGTAGGTTCCAAACAAATGTGATCAATACACATATGTTTAGCCCCCAAGCATCTGTTATGCTGACAGGATACATCAGGTAGGACATAATTTCTCTTCACAGAAACACACCAAAAGATCTTTTAACACAGCCCAGGGAATGACCATGTAGGGTTGAAGGCAAGAATATATGGCTTCTAACTTTCTTCAGATCTCTTTTCAACAAGCTCATACAAGAGTTCCTTTATGAGTGGACTTGGGATAAACCACAAGTATCTTAGGCAACTCTAGTTGAAGATATCCTCAAGTATCACCACACCATGTGATACATCTTCAGAGGAGAACACATAACCATCAGGAATTTTCCATCAGATATATATATACGCAGCGAAACACATACCAGAAAACTCCTCTATATCCTTCAGGCCCAACACTTCATGTGCACTAGATCAACATAGGATTCAACCTACAAGGCAGCTTATCACCAAAGCTACACGCCTGATAACTCCAATCTCCACTTCTATGAGCTGACCAAGTCCATAACTATCTTCCTTGCTCACGGACCAGAAAGTATCTTCCCTAGATCTCATCCAGAAACAGACAGGATGCCTGCTTTGATACCAATTGAAATTCTGGTACAGATGTGTGATGTCTTGTGCAATGTCACAACATTGCAATCTGCTGAACAAGGCAATAATAGAAACAGTAAATGAACACAATCAATTGTTCACCCAGTTCGGTTCAACCAACCTACATCTGGGGGCATACCAAGCCAGGAAGGAAGTCCACTATTAGTAGTATCAAATTACAGACTCAACACACCAGTTGACAATCTACCTAATTCAATCACTACCCAATGACCCTTCTACCTAAGTCCTCCCTAGGTAAGAGACTCCATCTCACTTCCAATCATCGCAATGATGTTTAGCAGTCAACTACACCGTCACTGCATCAACAGCTTGACTCCTTAAACTTTTCTATTACACATACCTTGGAAGACACACTTCCATGACAGCCCTTTGAAGTTGCTTCAAAGCTTCCTCCAAGAACAATACAAAACTCATTACCTACAGGTTTCTGAGTTAAGCATAGTGACCATCTCACACCCCGAGTGGTTCACTAGACAAAGCCCTAATGATCTACATCTTGGACCCGTGCACATTCTAGGTTACAAGCACTCTATTTATAATATCATCCCAGCTGAATTTGGGCCTTCAATCATATCATATCAGCTGTAACAAAATTGATCATATCTTCAAATAAATCTTCATTTATTAGATCAAAATCTTCTCCATATCTTTATGCTTTAGATTCGTAACAATCTGATCTTCATAACATATTGTAACAGAATATATATCTCCCTTGATTTTCGCCTGCATTCTCTGAATCTCTTTAGCAGAAAATCTCAACCACACCAGAACCACGTGCAGCCCTAAACACATTAAAGTCTGATGTTCTGGTATAGTGATGTTACGACATCGCATGTGACATCACTCTTCAGCACTTTAATTCTTCAACAGCAAACCAGAATGTTAGTTAAAACATACCTATACTGTTAGAAGCTCATGTTGTAACATCAACCATGACAACACATTGTTTTAACAAAATTACAGCCAATTACAAGAACTTACAAAAAGAATGGTCCCCATCAGAGGAAGATGCAACCTCAAGGAGCTAGTCAGTATATGCCTCCCCAATATCACAAGAGCATGCAAGCTACAAGGTTCAAACAGGACATGTCACATCAGGTGTCTCAACATCAGGAAAACTGGTATGGTTATGGATATGGATACAACAATGTTGTGCCTCATCACTATGGAAGAAGGAAGCCTCATCACCATAGGAGACAGCCTAGAAGACAACATCAGTACAGAAGAAGGAGACAACATTATGGGTGGCAGCCACATCATTATCATCAAAGTGGAAAAAGATTTAACCACTTTAGATATGACAGAGGAAGATGCTTTTATTGTGGCAGGGTTGGACATATGCAGTACTCTTGTTTTAAGTTGCATGGTTATCCACAATCTACTCCTCAAAGCAAACCCAAGGAGGTCAGACCTAAAGTTGCTAAACAATGGGTTCCTAAGGAGAAGGTGAAATGTTTTTTAGCCCACACCTCAGATAGCCAGGTTGATAAGGATACATGGTACTTTGATAGTGGATGTTCAAAGCATATGACTGGATTCAAAAACTTGTTAGTTGAAGTCAGTCATTGTCCCTCTCATGAGGTTATGTTTGGCAATGGAGAAAAAGGTGTTATTGCAGGAGTTGGGAAAGTGAAAGGTGATGGTAGACCTGAACTTGACAATGTTCTGTTTGTCAATGGTTTAAATACAAATTTGATCAGCATAAGCCAGTTGTGTGATGAAGGTTACAAGGTAAACTACACTAAGGATGAGTGTGTGGTATCTGATGAGCATAACTAGGTGGTGATAAAGGGTATAAGATCCAGAGATAATTGCTATCAATGGATACCTAAGGAGGTCAGATTGTATGGTAATGTTATGATGGATGTTGTAACATCAGATGGTAACATCAAGCATGAAAGAATACTGGAAGGGCAATCATAATTAATGAATAAAAATCCCTTTAAAAATTTAAAAGAAAAGGTTGTATGGAGGGAAAAAGTCATTGACACTCCAAATAAAGCTCCTTGCCTCAGACCCCCCTTTCCCGGTGTTGCAACATCACGCTTCTTCAAAGCCCCGTTCTCGAAACGAATTAACTTCTTCGCCTTCAAGAATCAACCCTCACTGAAAGGATTCATGGTGTCTCCATCCAAGAAATCTGAGTGTTAGAGTTCCACAAAAGGAAGAGCTAGGGTTTCCACTGACGAAGGTTCAGCATCCGATCCTATGGACATTGAGCCCCTCTCAACCATTCTTCCTGAATCAGGTACTACGAGACCCACTAAACTAACTCCCAAGAGACCTGCTACTGTCTATAAGAATCCTGAAACAAAGAAAGTTCTTACTAGTGTGTTATTTGGAGACAAACCTAGAACTACCAACCCGCGTCCATAAACTGCTGAGGAAAGGGTAGATGTTGATAAGTGCATGGGGCAGATCGTTGACAAAATTCTTGAGAAAGGACTTCCTATTAAGGGTATATCTAGACCCCTGAGACAAATGGCTGCTGATCAGGGTACAAGAGAAAAGAGTGACATGCAATCTACTGATACAAATCTTCACAGATTAGCTGTCTCCGTAATTGAAGATGCTGAGAAGGAAGCTGAAGTTAATGCTGAAGCAGATGATACTCATGTTGAAGGGGATGTCAGAACATCGCCTAGTAGGGATGCTGAGACTACTCCTGGAGGAGAAAAGAGTACTTATGTGATTAATGTTGATTACTTATCTAATGATGAAGTCATTGGAAGAGCAGTGCCTGGTCTGGCTAAGAGACTAAGGACAAGGAAAGAAAAGCAGGGTGAATCGTATCCAAAGAAGTCTTCCGATGATAAGAAGAAAAAGACTGTTGTTGGGCCAACAAAAGCTTGGAGCAAGGTCGAGGTGACTCCAAGAAAGAGGAAGATTGTGGAACAATCTGAGTCTGAGCATGATGATGAGGATGATGTTCAGAACATCACTCATGTCAAAAAATCTATTGCAAAAAGGATTGTCGACAAAGTCCCAGATGTGCCTGTGGATAACATCTCCTTCCACCGTGCAAGCAATGCCTATATGTGGAAGTTCATTTTCCAAAGGAGAATTGCTCTTGAGAGATAGATTGGCAAAGAAGCCATGGAGATTAAAGAAGTGATGGAAGGAATTAAAGCTGCTGGGTTAATGAAAACTGTGTGTGGATTTTCAAGGTGCTATGATGGCCTAGTAAAGGAATTCATATTAAATCTTCCTGTAAATATCTTTGACAAGAGCAGTCCAGATTATATGAAGGTCTTTGTCAGAGGAAAATGTGTTGAGTTCTCACCTAAGATTGTCAACTGCTACTTACGAAGAGAGGATGCCGAGTATACAGAACTGGAGGATACAGATAATGAAGTGTGCAAGGAAATTACTGCTGGACAGGTTAGAGTATGGCCATTAAAAGAAAAGATACCAACTAGCAAATTTAGTGTGAAGTATGCTATACTACACAGAATTGGAGCTGCAAACTGGGTGCCCACGAATCAAAAAACCACCACAGCTGTGGGATTAGGAAGGCTTATCTATGCTGTTGGTACACAGAAAAAGTTTGACTATGGCACATACATATTTGATCAGACTGTAAAACATGCAACAACAAATGCTATTAAAATGCCTATAGCATTTCCTTCTCTCATTAGTGGAGTCGTTCTGAGTCAACAACCAGGAATATTGACTTGTGCAGATAAAGCATGCAAGAGGGAGTCTCCATTATCCTTGCATCAGAAATTGTTTATGGGAAGCCATGTTGCAGATATTGTGTCAACATCAAATGCATGTATCAAGAAGAAAACTTCCAAGGCTGATTTGCTAGCAGAGATGAAGGCAACCCGCAAAGACTTGGATGTTGTGATTAATACCAGTCTGGCTAGAAAAGAAAAGATTGAGAAGATGATCCAAATTTTGGAACAAGATGATCATGCTGACTCTGAAGATGAAGGACAAGATAGTACAAATGATGCAAGCTCAGAAGAAAACAAGCTTATTTGCTTTTGCTTCTAGTAGTTTTAGTTTTTGGTTCTGCAATGTTGTTTTTGTCAGCACTTTGTGTGCTTAGTTATGTAATTTGAATATTGTGTTGTTATATGCACTGGTTATGTTTTTCTATGACTTGTTTTGCCTGGTTACTAACTGTGAGGCTAACAATGAGAGCTAGGGTATACTGACTGTAGTTAATAGGGCTTTTAATTGAACCTTGTCTAATTGTGGCTAAAAAGGGGGAGATGGTAGCCAAGAGAGTCAAGAGTATCAAAGAATGCCAAATGCTGCTAATGTGATGCAGATATTAAGGGGGAGATATTGCTGAACAGCTGCTATGCTGGTTGCTACATTGAGGGGGAGTGCTCATTGCTGCTAATAAAGATAATATGTGCAGCTTTAGTTGAAGATTGTAACTGTTTTGAGGCATAATGATATATGCTGAAGTAAATTGAAGATGCTGCTAAGGTGCTGCAGCAGAGTTTGTGTAAAGCAAAGTTTGCTGAAGTGAATTGAAGATTGATATATGCTGAAGTGTTCTTGTGAGCAGAAGAGTTTTGAAGAAAAGATGTCACTGCTGATGCTACTGCTTGGAGTTTCAAGGTTATTGATTGAAGTTTTTCTGCTGCTGAAGTCTTTGAAGGTGCAGAGTGCAGAGATTGTTTTAGCCAAAATTAGCCAAAGGGGGAGATTGTTAGTTCTTGGATTGGCTGGAATTTTGGTAAAACAAAGTATATTCAATGTTGATGTCTAGGGACTGATGTTGCAACATTGAGATTTAACACTGGGCTGTGTTAAGTATTTAATTTGCTGAAGCTGGATGTCTGATGTCACATAGGCGATGTTGTGACATTAGATCTGCAGAATTAATAACATCAGATTGTGATGTTGTTAGGGTTGCGTGTTAGCTAGAATTGTGGAGAGCAAACTGTCTCATTGGATGCGAATATCTTGGGATAGATATTTTCTGCTGCATAGGAGATATGGTGCAGATTTGTAGGATATTTAAAAGGTTGAAGATTTAAAAAGATTTTAGGAGAAAATCTGTTTTAAATATTCAGTTTTAAATAACAAATCTGGGAGATATTGTAGCAGGTCCAGGACCAATTCAAGGAGCTATATAAAGCGCACATGACCAAAGGAAAAAGTGACAGAAATACAGAGAGAAGATCAAGAGCATATGCTGAGTGTCTTGAGTATTTTGTATGAGTTGTATAACCAGAATTCTAGGATGAATTGCTGAGTCGTATTCTGTCCTCTCTAAAGCTGTTAAGCAAAGAGAGTTGTGTAACTTGATCAAAGATGTGAAGCAGGATCAAGGTTTCTGAAAAAGGTTTTTCTTTAAGTGTTTTAGGGATTGAGTAGTGTTCTTATATCTAAGTGGTTTCTTAGGTAGAAAGTCACTAGTAGGAGTTAAGTTTAAGAGATTTTCAACTGGGTTGTTGAGTCTGTAAATTAATTCTACAAGTAGTGAATTTCATCCCTGGCTTGGTAGCCCCCAGACGTAGGTAGTTAGACCGAACTGGGTGAACAATTCTTGGTGTTGTTTTGCTGTTTATTCTGTCCATTATGCAGAGTGTGTTGTTGTGACATCACACCTTAACATCACACGTCTGATACCAGAAATTCAGCATCACTATGCTCTACCTCAACATGAATCTCTACCTGTTCCAGCTCCTCTTCAGAGATTTCTGCACTTCGACCAACATCACTAGTTTTCTTGAACGCCATCTCGACTTCATTGAAAACTACATCACAACTTGTGATACATCTTCTGTGACTTGGTTCTAGGAACCATAACCTATAACCCTTGACTCCCTCTGGATATCCAAGGAACATGCATCTCAGAGCTCTAGGTTCGACCTTGTCTTGCTTAATGTGAGCATAGGCTAAACAACCAAATACTCTCAGTTTGTTGAGATCTGGTGGTTGACCCGACCAAACTTCTTCAGGTGTCTCCATTTCCAAGGCAGTCGAGGGACATTTATTTATCAGATAAGCTGTTGTGTGTAGCGAATGATTTTTGCCGGTGACGCGACCACCTTATCGCTGGTTTTCTTTGGGTTTTCTCCTCTTAATGAGGAGGGGGTGCTACTTTCTAATTTCTTATTTATCCCGTGAAGCTGGAAGGGAAAGGGAAGTTATCTAAAACTAACCCTACACGCGAGTGTTTAACTGAACAAACGCTTAAAGAGATTGGGGGGTCCGGGGTCAGGTTATATGATGGGGAGTTGTCAGTTACCCATCCTATATGTGGTTATCCACAGGATGTTAGCTTTAGGCCTCGCTTTGTACATGATGGTGTTTAATGGGTTGGGAAAGTTTCTTGGGAAATATCAGTGAGTGAGTTTTGTTTTCTGTGGAAAATGATGCTGATGATGGCTAAGGTATGAAGCCTAAAGTTTTTGATTGATATGTGAAGGTACTGGACCTAGATTTTTTGATTGGCATGCTCGCCAAGATTTCGCAATCTTATGCCTACGTATTCCCGTTTAAACGAAACAGTGAAATCAGAGCAATCGTAGTTCCTCCTATTCTAAGAGAGGAAAAAGATATTTTTGGTGTCTTGTTCAAAGCCTAAGATTGAAGCTAAAAGGTTTATTTCTGTCTTGTTCAAAGCCCAAGATTGAAGCTAAAAGGTTTGACTGAGAGAGAACTTGTCATCTCTAAAGGGAGATATTGATTTTTGTGTGCCTTGATCAAAGCCCAAGGTTGAAGCTAAGAGGTTGATTAACTCGACTGGGGAAGTCCTTATACAAAGCCTAAGAGGAGGATGGGAATGACCAACTCAACAAGAGAGTGTTTGTATGTGTCTTGTACAAAGCTCAAGATTGAGGCTAAAAAGAGACTAACTCTTTGGGGATATCATTATACAAAGCCTAAAAGGAGGCTAAAAGTTTGACTTTTCTGGGGAAAATGTTCTATCTGTCTTGTACAAAGCCCAAGATTGAGGCTAAAAAGATTTGACTATGTGGGAAAGAAATCTTTATTTTTCTTGTACAAAGCCCAAGATTGAGGCTAAAAGAGACTTTACTGACTTGACTGTGGATATTTTAGGTGTCTTGCACAAAGCCCAAGACGGAGGCTAAAAGGATTTGATTCTGCTGGAGAGTATTATCTGTCTTGTACAAAGCCCAAGATGGAGGCGGAAAAGAGTTTGACTCTGCTTAGGAATTTATTTCTCAAAGCCTAAATGAAGGCTCGGAGGAATTGACTCCACTGGGGAAGATGTTTGTCCCGAGCTTAAGAGAAGGTTATGAAAATTTATGTCTTGTACAAAGCCCAAGATTGAGGCTAAAAGGGTGTGACTCAACAAGAGAGTGCTTTTATCTGTCCTGTACAAAGCCCAGTACTGTGGTTGAACAAGCTGGAGAAATCATTATACACAGCTTGAGGGGAGGCTAACTCCTGCTAGGGGAAATCTTTATACCAAGCCTAAAAGGAGGTTGGAAACGATTGACTCAACAAGAGAGTATTCTTATCTGTCTTGTACAAAGCCCGAGATTGAGGCTAAAAAGGGTCGACTCAACAAGAGAGTACTGAAAGGTGTTTGACTCAACAAGAGAGTCTGAAAAATGATTGACTCAATAAGAGAGTCTGAAAAGGTTAGCTCCGCTGGGGAGAATCATTTGTACAAAGCCCAAGAGGAGGCTGATTGAAGCTGAGGAAAGATCATTATACCAAGCCTAAGAGGAGGCTAACTTTCTGCTGGGGATTATTGAGATCCCTAGGCAGGTCCAAGTGGGAAGTCAACTCTTGCTGAGGGTTACAGAAGAGTTGAGGTATCATAGACCTTGAGGTTCAGATTTGGGATAGTGTTATACTGATGATAAACTGACCCTGACTGGGGATTTTTAGGAGAGGGACTGGGTTTTAACTCTACTGGAGATTGATCCAGAATGATCGGGGTTTCTCCTATGTTTATAGGGAACTTGAGAATGTCTTTGAGACTCAAGGTTAGATTGTCCAAGTCTATTGATATGGAAGAGTTATATCTTTTGTATGATGCCCAAGAGGAGGCAGGTGTTTTAAGGAATGAGAATCAACCCTAAATTGGCTTGATGTTTTGACACTGGAAATACCGCTCTATTAAAGGATGACTAAGTTCTGTCTTATACCTTTAGGAGGTCTTCAGGGTCCTTGTATTAAGCCCAAGAGAAGGCATAAGAACTTCTAAGAAGCCGGAGGGTCCTTGTACAAAGCCCAAGAGGAGGCGGGGATGCTTTTAGGAAGCATGTGGGTCCCAAACTAAGAAAAGTTCAAGAAGTTCTATTCATCGAGAATAGATTATTTAGTGAAAGTTCTGAGGTTTGAAGAAATTCAAGAGATGCTATTCACCGAGAATAGATCAACTCTGGGGAGTAGAATTTCTTTGACAATTTCTAATAGTGACAACCTGAGAAAAGGTTCACGAAGAATACTGCCTTTCTCTTTGTTCCATATTGTTTAAGCCTAAGAGAAGGCAAGACTGTATTTGGAAATCCTATGGGGATCTAGTTTTGACTGTATTTAAGAGTGACCAAACTGGCTTTACCTAGTTCTAGACCTAGTTGCCGGTGAAAACTCTAAATAACTATACTAGTATATATACCATTGATATATGACAAGTGTGCAAAAGGATATGAAAGGAGGGCTTACAGTGCGCAGCTTCCCATAATACAGTTATATATATATATATATATATATATATATATATATATATATATATATATATATATATATATATATATATATGAAAGCGAGTAAATGAAAGTTGTTTAAAACTTACAGGTGAGCAAGCTTCCATGCTGTATTGTTAGTTATCCGAAGAAATTAAAGAAAGTTTTGATAACAATATGTATATTTGAATCTAAATAAAAAAGGAAATTGTTTTTGAAAAGAAGATTGTTGGGGTTTACACTCAAGGAGAGGCCTAAAGTTTAACATGATTGCACTGTTGTTTTGAAAATCACGCCGGGTCTTATACAACGACTGAGGCGCAAAGAGGCTTATTTACAAAAGGGTTGGGGCTTACACTCTTTCAAGAGGCCCAAAAGTGTTTTGAAGAAGAAAGATGGGACTTACAACACAAGGGGTGGCCCAAATATTTTATTTTAAAAGGTGACGATTGCGCTGTGACTTTGAAAATATAACGGGACTTATACAACATTTGAGACCAAAACATGGTTTGTATTTACAAAGGATTGGGTCTTACACTCTATTAGAGGCCCAAAAGATTATTTTTGTATGAGATGGGGCTTACAACTCGAGGAGAGACCCAAATGAAAAACAACGATCGCATAGTTATTTTGAAAATCGTGTCGAGACTTATACAATGTCTGAGGCCCAAAATTATTTATGTACCAATGGGGGTTAGGTCTTACACTCTATTAGAGGCCCAAAAGTGTTTAAAATTTAAAATCAAGAGGAAACCCTAATTTTAAATTAAAATTTTATTTTTCAAAGGGAATTAAATGAAAAAAATGATATAAAATATCAAATATATTCAAAAATAAGTTTTACACTTTGAAAAATATTTTGAAAAATCATGTTTAATTACATGAGAGTTTGAAATTCAATTGGTTTTGAAAGATCAAAGTGGGAATTCCATTTAAAAATGTTTAAAAACCATTAAAATGAAATTAATTACAAAAATTCTAACTATATTAAATAAATAATATAAATTGGATTTTTTTGTAAAATAAAATATTTAAATAATTTAGTGAATTTTGAGAAAAAGAATCAATTCAAAAACATAAATATTCAGAGAGAAATTAATTTTTGAATCAACTAACAAAAATAACAAAATATTCAAATATTTGAAAATTTGAAAAAGGGCGCCAAGAACACCAAGTTCTTGCCCGCGTGCCCTGTTTCTGCAGATTTGCATTTTCTCACTTTTCTCCATGATTTGTCAATGGTTTTGCACGATTCAAACACCAATCTTGTTCGCTTTTGAACAAGGATCACAACCATATAGATTAATTGCATTTATATTAAGTATTGAGTGGGAAATCAGAAGAAAACCTCAAGAACCCTAATTTCAGCATGAACACAATGAAATTCCATACACGATTGATTCATGGCAATTGATTGAGGGTTATCACTCCATACATGATTAGGAACGTATGGCAAAATTATTGTGCAGTAAAATATGCATGCATCATAGAGTTTGAATAGTTCATGCTTACCTCTTGTAGCTGGTGATCGAGTTTGATGATGGAGGTGTTACAGCTAGGTTCCAATGATCTGGACAGCTTCCTTAGGTGCCATGGAGTGTGTCTGAATGCTTGGAGTGGTTTGAATTGAGCTGGAACTTGATTTGGTACCTCAACTGCAAATCTGTCAAGAGCTTGAGCAGTTGGCTGGTGACTTTGAGAATCTGATGTTCCATATGTGATTTTGTGTTATAGATCACTTCTATATGACATATGTGAGGTGTGTGTGTGATTGGTTTGGTTGGAATTGCTCTCAAACTCAAAATCCGATGGTGACTTGAGTTAGAAGGCAAAATTAGAGTGAAAGTGGTGATTTTGAGGAAAACATCAGTTTGGGTGCTTTGGTGTACTCAAACTGATCACAAATGAGCTCTATTTATAGTAGAGCAAGTTTGTTTTGCAAACAATAGGGAATGGTAACTGCAGCAGGCCTTTGGCCAATTGTGATCAAATGGAATCTCAAATCTCCTCTAGCCATTGACTTGAGATTAGAGCACAAGCTTTGTAGCTTTGGTTCAGAGATAAGCCTTGACTGAATTCAGTTGGAATAGGCTCAGTTCATGCCACCTTGATGCATTCATTAAAGGCTTGGAAACAAAATTGGAGTCTTGGCATCTTTGTAGCCTTTTAGGTTTGGCATGGCTAACGTAGATTCTTGGACTTTGGAGGCTTGTGGATCAGATTATTCCCTTCTTGTTTTATCCTCAGATGTGTCCAAATTGATGACAAGGCTTGGATTTATCAGATTTGGACAAATCGAGCAAAAGGCACAAATTCTGCCTTGTAAAAACCAGTTCATGATGCCATATTTTAAGGGTTGTATCTCCTTGCTCAAATGGAATTTGGAGATGATCTGGTATTTGTTGGAGAGTCCTCATGGCATACTTCAACTTTGATGTCCACCCCTAGACCTGGTTTGACTTGGATCAAGGTGAAAAATGTCCCTACATTTTGGAAAAAGTAAGGCAGATTCTGACTTAGTGAAAATTTCACTAAGTGTTGGAAAAATGTCATTTTCATGTTTTCAGCCATTTTGATCACTCCATAACTAAAAATCCATGAGGAATTGGAGTTTGATGTAGTTGAAGCTTTTGTAGAGTATAGCAAGACCTACAAGTCCAGCTTTGGATCACCCAAAATGGTTGCTTGGATCTCAAGTTATGGTCCTTGGAAGTTGGTACCCTAGCCACTTTGTTCCATAACTTAGAAAAATTCTAAGTTTTTTTTATGGTTACCCCTTTTAGAAGTTAACTCACTTTCTTTGATTTTTCTTGATGAATGATGATTCAAATAACATATTAACATTTTTTTTGGGTTAAGGAACCTTGTTTGACCAAAAATCCAAAAAGTCAAACTTTGACTTTTGTACAGTTGACTTTTTCAGCAGATGAAATTTTGACTTTGCGATCCTTTTGTGAAATCAATCCTTGGGCTCAATTAAACTTCATGGATGGCCTCCAAGGGTATTTAGGGATGTCTTGGACCCCTCCCCAAGGTTTGAGGTCAAGGGTAGGCCAACAGTCAAGGGTAGGGTTGACTTTTTCCATCAGAAACCCTAATTTGTGATCAGATGGTTTTGAGTTCTTGTGGCTTATGATTTGAGCTATTTGAGTCAATCAAATCTTGTAGCCATGTCAATATGATGTATTTGAGGTTCTTGAAGTTCATTTTGAAGCTTCAAGCCATGCCTCACTTCACAAGTTAACTCAAGGGTTGAATTAGGTCAAAACCCTAATTCCTGATTTTTTGATAGATGGACCTTCAAGGTGATTTTGCTATTGTGGATGGGCTCTTGAGATCCTTTTGAGCTTATTTTACCATACATTAAGGCATTGGCTCATGCCCAGATGGAAATTTTCATGTGGCGGCCTCAGTCGATCAACACCCTGATTTGGTGACACTAGCGATCTTGGGGCTTAATCCACTTAGAATGCTGCAACCTTGTGCTTGATTCTTGATGTGGGGAGTCCTCTTGATCCTTTGTGGGTGTTTGAGAGGTTAGACAAGTTGAAGATTATGTCATTTCTTGATTGATCCTTTGTTTAAATGCCCTGAGAGGGCTTAAGACCCTAATCTTTGATTCTAGTGAATGCTCAACCATCTTTGAGGAGATTGATGAGGCATGATGGTTCATCCATATTATGATGATGATTTGCACAATGATAGGAAATATTGATGGTCAAAATTTGGGGTATCACAGATGCCCCTATTTAATCTTCTTGGACACGACGGTGTGAATGGAGAAGGTATTCGGGCATTCGGGGTGCAAGAGGATTAAATATCGGAATACCCAAAATTTTGATGGTGGTTATGAATGGCAGCTTGCTCATCCATATTCTTTTGCTGAGCAATGATACTTAGTAAAGGTAAAAACTTCCCCTCGATCCTGGTCTTTAGCCACGGAACTGGTCTCAGTTTCTGATATAAACTTCCCCTCGATCCAGGTCTTCATCCACGGAACTGGTCTTAGTTTCTTTTGTCAATAAAATTCCCCTCGATCCTAGTCTTTAGCTACAGAACTGGTCTCAGTTTTTGAAATAAACTTCCCCTCGATCCTGGTCTTCAGCCAAGGAACTGGTCTCGGTTTCTTTTGTCAATAAACTTTCTTGACAATAAACTTTGTTAGCGGTTTTCCTCAAACTTCTCGCCGAATTTTCCTGGGGAGATGCCATTTGATGGGAAAAAGTTTTGATGTCAAACTTGCTGGGGAACCCATTTGTCTGAGCTGTAGAGGTGTACAAACTTCTCTATTGGACACGCCATTTGTCGACTCTACTGGGGAAAACAAGTCTCTTGAGAGACTGCTTCCAACTTAGGGATATTACATCATACTTTTCTTTGAGATCTTCTCGGAGAAATTCCATGTGATGCAATCCAATTTTGAGGTGCTGATGACTTCATTAACATTGACTCTTTTGGAAAGAAAAATCAATGTGTTGCTGAGAGTCTTTAGTTGTGAGGCTTTCTCTGGGGATTTTCCTTAATCCGGGAAAGCGAAGATATCATCTTCAATGGTGAAGAGTGACGTTTATCGAATGCCTTCATGCCTTTCAGAGGTTCAAGTTATCAAAGTGGTCATGGGCCAACTCCAATCCAGAAATAAACTGGAGGAGAGATTGTTCAGATGCAACTTTTCCTGACGAGGGAAGAACTGACAACTCGATTGATAAGAGGACTTTTATCCCTAGGGGATAAGACCGTCTAGAGTGATAGTGATGCAATATGAATATGAATGTAAATCAATAATGCATGATGTATGTATGGTCATACCGACAAAATTGACGCGACATACAGACTAACGGATGAACATGACTGGATACTCGGCCACTGCAAGGGACGGAGAAGTATCATTTGGTCCAAGATAGCAATTCTGCGTTGCTTAGGTGAGATAGTCCCCGTGGGGAACAACCTTGGTCGAATTTAGGAGATAAAAACTCTGTCGGGGATGTCAGGTGAAATACGGCCTCTAACACAGCTGATCCTTCATTCAGGCATACTGGTTTGAGAAGGAGTACTTTGATTCTGCACTTCGAGGTTCAACCACCTCTGGAGAAGGGATCGATGTTCTTTCTATGTTCAGCAATCAAAAGAATTGTCATCTTTATTTTAAAAGCAGAAAAAGTTTGACAAGTAAATTCATTTTTGTTTTATTTCAAGAATTGTTGATCATGTTAAAATGTTGTTCTGTAAAGCTAAAATGAATAAGAATTGTAAACAAAAGCACTAGGGCTCAAATTTTTATAGATAGGATGGAAATCAGCCAAGCGCGTGATTCCATAGAGTTTTTACAAAGTTAGAAAAGGGTAATTTAAGGGAAAAGGGCTACATTGAAACATAACGACCGCTATCCTTCTATCAACTTTGAATTCTGGGCATCCTGAGCTTCTGTCGAAGATGACCTTGACTGGAGTTTTCCGGATGGATGACATTACTGCTACTGGGGGATTTGCTCCTTTGTTGGACGCAGTTACTTGCCATGAATCCCTAACTTTTTCCTGGATTGTACTTTGAGATTTCCAATCCATCGGGGTGTTTTTTTATTATGTCTCTAATTTTTGCCTAAATCGCCCCTTCGGGTTTTCAATCCTCTGAGACATTTTTTTTTCTTGTTTAGGCGAAGTATTTCTTGACTACATCAACATTTGTGGGGTAGGCAAATTCCTTTCCATCCAAAGCTTTTTTGACCACATAGGGGCCGTCATAATTCAGAGTCCATTTGCCCTGGGAATCAGCGAGAAAGGATTGTATTTTCTTGAGCTCAAGGTCTCCTTTCCTGAAGTTGCGAGGTCGGACCTTTTTGTCAAACGCCTTCTTCATTCTTTGTTGATTCAACTGACCATGGCACAGAGCCGTTATTCGTTTTTCTTCGATCATATTCAGTTCATCATGTCGACTTTGACACCATTCAACCTCTGTTAGCTTAGCTTATATCAATACTCGGATTGATGGGATCTCTACTTCTAATGGAAGCACTGCCTCCATGCCATATACTAGAGAGAAAGGGGTTGCCCCCGTTGAAGTGCAGACAGATATACGATAACCGTGAAGAGCAAAGGGTAGCATCTCGTGCCAGTCTTTGTAGGTTACAACCATCTTTTGAATGATCCTTTTGATGTTCTTGTTAGCTGCTTCTACCGCCCCGTTCATCTTTGGTCGGTAGGGAGATGAGTTATGGTGTTCGATCTTGAACTCAGCGCACAACTCTTTCATCATCTTATTGTTCAAGTTTAATCCATTATTAGTAATGATCTTGCTCGGAACACCATAACGGCAGATGATATTGTTTTTGATAAAGCAGACCACGACTTGTCGGGTTACATTGGTTTATGACGCTGCTTTGACCCACTTGGTGAATTAGTCAATGGCTACCAGGATGAACCGATGTCCGTTCGAAGCTTTAGGTTCAATCATGCCAATCATGTCGATTCCCCATATAGAAAAAGGCCACGGGGAAGAGAGAACTTTGAGATGTGTAGGCGGTACATGGATTTTGTCTGCGTATATGTGACACTTGTGACACCTCCTCATGTACTTGTAGTAGTCGAATTCCATGGTCAACCAATAGTACCATGCTCTTAGAATTTTTCTCACCATTATGTATCCGTTGGCATGTGTGCCAAAGGATTCTTCGTGAATTTCTTTTATCAGCATGTCTGCTTCTGGTTTGTCAACGTATTGGAGCAAGACCATGTCGAAGTTTCTCTTATAGAGTGTAACACCGCTCAGGAAGAAGCTGCCTGCCAGTCTCCTAAGAGTCTTCTTGTCTTTTCTAGACGTCCCAGGTGGGTACTCTTGTTTCTGAAGGAAGCATTTGATATCGTGATACCAAGGTTTGTCGTCTATGACTGCTTTAATTGCGAAAATATAAGTGGGCCTTTCAAGGCGCATTATGTCAATCTTAGGTATATCGTTCCATTGACCTACACTAATCATGGAAGAGAGAGTGGCTAATACATCAGCCATGTGATTCTCTTCACGAGGGATGTGATGAAATTCAATTTTGTTAAAGAATGGTGACAGCCTTCTCGCGTAATCTTTGTAAGGAATCAATCCTGATTGGTATGTGTTCCAATCTTCTTTGATCTGATTGATAACCAAGGGTGAGTCGCTATATACATCTAAGTGATTGATCCTTAAGTCAATCGCTTCTTCGAGACCCTTGATACAAGTTTTGTATTCGGCCTCGTTGTTTGTACACTTGAACGTCAGTCGGGCGGTGAAAGGAATGTGGGTACCCTGAGGTGTTATGATGATTGCCCCAATTCCGTTTCCATAATGATTGACAGCTCTGTCAAAGATAAGTCCCCATTGGGAATGTGGTTCTGGCCCTTCACTGGGTAGTGGTTCATTGCAATCTTTCATTTTTAGATACATGACATCTTCGTCTGGTGATCGCTCTATTTAGTGTGCCTAAATAAATCTAACTGCAAGTATACAGTCGTATTGCTTAGTTTTAAAAGATTATCGATCCCACAGAGACTAGAAATCGAACGCACCGTTATCTATCGTTACTATGTTTATCTAAGGCTAATCAGAATTGGTTTTTTAGTTCGAACGGGAAATTAAAGGGAAATTAAAATTTGGGAATACTAGTTATGAATAAGTTATCGGTATATAATTCAGTAAACCTACGTGGAATTAATTAAACCTAAGCGTATAAAGATTTATCACCCTATTCATCTGTAGGAAAAACCAGTTTAAAAGCCCTCACCTCACACTCCCGTGGTTATTGCTTCGGACTATACTTCTAAGTCAATACATCTGATCTCGCTAGCCCGTATGAGGTTAAAAACACTTTTTGAAAACTAGTTAAACCTAATTAACTTTAAAGCGCTTCCGCTGTTTTTAAAACTAATGCCCGATTTCAGCTATCCGGTTAAAGCCTCACACTCCCGTGGTCTCGACTTTAACCTTTGTTACTTTTTTTTACTCTCGTAATAAAAGTTGGGTTTAAAATTAAGAAATCGAAGCCAGAAGAAGAATTGATTATTGATTTTAGCTCAGAGTTATTTAATTCATTTGGTTACTTCATTACATACCGATAAGATCGGTTTAGCTTGACATAATTATGAAATTAAAACGTAAAGGCAAAGAGATAAATAGACATATACATAATTAAGATGAAAATAAACAATGCCTTGAATTAAATAATGGAAACCTGGTAATTCGTAATAACAGCAATAGCAATCCCTCCACAAGCTGGTAGGTTCTTGCTTGAATAAAGTAATTGGCAAATGATCAAGGTAATGAAACAAAAACTAAAACTAAGTTGTAATAGTTCCTCAATGTGAGAAACTATTACTTTGTTCGGTAATAGGTAACAAGGAATGGAAATGCAAAGCAAAAAGGAAATAAAAATCTGAATAAAATTCGGCAGCAAAACGGTACTTCAATATGCAAAAGTGGTCTCTCCCTTTGTTCTTCGTAATCACATGTATTTATAGACTGAATTTAGGTGGAGGTTGGAGAGAATGACACTCCTCTTGACAGTTACGTGACTTTGAACCTAGTATTCTTCGGAGGAAAATGTGATCGTGTAACAAACTGGCTCTCTGAAACCTCATAATCACGTTTCTGCTTCAACGTGTAAAATTGAGCGCATGACGATCGTGAGGCATTATGACGGTCGTGATGTATTTTGAAGCTTCCACGATCGTGGTGTACCTGTGACGATCGTCACATCAGCAAAGTTTGGTTTCTGCAATTTTTCTTCTCTTTTCTGCTCTTTTCTTGCATGTTTTGGTTCTTTTCGACACTTAGCATACTTTGACTTTGAAAATGGGATTACCTGCAAAAACACTTACATAATCTCGAGAAAATTGGATATTAGACGAAAAACGAAATAAGAAAATAACATAAATCAAAGTAAAAACATGATATATTTTCGTGTTATCAAACTCTCCCACACTTGAATCTTTGCTTGTCCTCAAGCAATCAATCTATTAAAACGGACAACTTCATCAAATGCACATACCTGGTATACCAATGGATTTGAAAAAGAGTTTCTTGTTAGTAAGATAGGTACTATTATAAAACACTAAGGATACATTAATGACACAAAGAAACAAGCTTGTCATAGACCTCTCTTTTATACAATCCAGTTATAATCATTATATTATAGTTCAACCATAAGTTTTCATATCTATTTCACCCGATTTCATTCTAATGCAATCACATTAAGCCCTTTGCCTTATTCACGCATGTAGTGGAGTAACCGGTTAGTGACTTTGATCCCTTTTTCTCACAGGGCCTGATACACAAGTGTGGTAACCCTTTATACATCCCATTCGTAGATTGCGGGGGATTGAACCGTAGTTCGCCCTACTAAGTCCAGAATCAGGTACCTCTGAACCAACCGACAACGGATTTTCTTTCTTTTCTTGTAAATTTTCACAACTGTGAAAGTTGTTGCATATTCTATTTTTCTCGGCATATGGATAAGAAAGATTTTTCTCATATCATGATCTGGGCATCAAACACTTGTATTCATCGGCTCCCCACGTGGTTTGTGATTTAGACGGTGCTGACTGCTAATATAAACTACTAAAGGTTACTTTAGGACTGAACTCAAGGTATCGTATAATAAGTATCGAAACTGATATCGCATATGCAAGAGGTCTAAGGTGTCAAGACGGTATCGATCTTCTTAGAACTTTCCCAGCTTCCTAACATAATTTAAAGCTTGGTATGTCACGATGTGCATTAATCGTAATTTTTTTTTCGTTATGGCAGAATAAAATGGGGAAATCGGATTACTGAACAAAAATATTCATATATTAACTTTGATAAGGACAAAGAAAGTACAAGAAAGGGAAATAAAATGGAAATAAACTAACTCTCCCACACTATATCGGACATTGTCCTCAATGTTGCGATATAAAGGGAAACAACAAGAAAAACTAAAAAGAAAAACAAAATAAAATCAAGGAGCTCCATGTCCTCTACCTCTAGGGCGCCCGCATCCATGCTGTGCCACATGATCTGGAATGCCCATGTGATGGACGTAATCGTGTAAGTCCTGTACTCGCAGTGTCAATGCACCCATCTCATCGATGACACCGTCAAGCCTCTGACCTTGGTCAACTTGCCCTTGCTGGATTTGACGCATGAGAGTCATCATTTCATTGTGTTGCGTCTGTTACTGTGCTTCTCTCTGTGTAGCCAGCTGGTTTTGTTGCCATATAGCCCTCAAGATTTCTTCATTAGTAACAGGGTCTTGGTCGGGGCGGCGATGACGTCTGGAGGTCGAAGAAGCATCATTGGCCGGTGGTGGTTGGTTTTCTGGGGCGTTATCCATCTCTTGCTCCATCTCATCAATATGTCCCTGTTCTTGATCATCATGGGCAGGCATATTTTGTTCAGGAGCATTCAGATCAAAGAGCCAATTGACCATATTCTGAGGGTCAATGCGGCTCCTGCAAGGAATAATGATACTTCTTACGGTTTTGGCGTGGACCATAGGATGGTATTTCCCATCTCGTCGTAACTTGATGAGATGAGAGTTTCGGCAATAATCTATATCAAGGAACACAAGAGGTATGGAGGGTAGTATAGCAAGGTCGTTTTCCAAATTCAAACCGAGTGCAATAGAGGTGACAATCCCTCCAAAATAGAAGGGTTTGAAGCCTCTAGCATAGTTTGATTGTATGTGTGCTAGTAAAAATGGTGCGGCATTGATTAGCTCTGGATGAAACATACAATGAAGGAAAAACAACTCCTTAGAATTCACCTTATGGTTACTATCTCGTGCAAAGATGGTGTTTCCAAGTGCGCGGTGGACGTATCTGATAGCTGGGTTGTGGATGAAAGTCGCGTTTAAGCTGTCCCAGGTATCTGCGGTCATTCCTGTTAACTGATTCCAAAGTTGAAACACCACTAGAGAGAAATTTTCTTGCGGCACCCGGCAATGGACATTTTCGCCATGTTTGAAACCAAGCATCTCGGCAAGACGATTTTGTCCGATTGAGTACTCTGTACCAAACATGCGGAACTTTGCTACTCCGGTTAATTGGTTCGTTTCTCCCGCAGGGGTTATATAGGAGAAGGAACTGAGGAACTCTAAAGTTAGGTCTTCGTAAGTGGGCCTGCTTTGAGTGCAAAGTTGCCAAAGGTCGGCTGAATGGTTAAGGAAAATGATTAAGGACGACTAAGTTTTGAATGAGGGAAAAAAGAGGGAGACGAAGGAAGCAATTCTGTTTTAACGCAGAAACGCGTTCCAAACCCGCGTGACGGTCGTCACGGGGTCGTCACGATCGTGACGTTTGCAATTTCTGGGTGGTGAAATGATTTATGACATAAACAATTCCAAACATAATATTTTAGTAACAGGCAATGGTAAGCATATAGAAACAACATTATATTGCATACACAGAGATAAGTAACATGACAACATAAATTAAAACAGAATTAAAAGTATGAACAGGAATGAAATTGAAATCATAAAGAGTCAACATTAGCAGCAAATGAAATTATCCTTTAAAACCAAAGAGGTGTTAGTAAAATACTAGCAATGTATCAAAACTGTACGAAGATCAAATTATTCCCGACATGAAAAAAATGAAAACTTAAATAATGTAAAATTGTTCTAAAGTAAATGCATAAAAATCTTGAAAATAAGGTGCTTCATAAATCTAGCCAAGGCGTTTCTTCAAAGATGCGATGGCTTGATTTAAATGATCAAATTGTTCAACGGTCAAATCCATGAGTCCAACAATGTTTTGTCGCATAGTGTTTAGCTCATCCTTTACTGAAGTGATTTCTTTATGATACTCATCCATAGTCTTTAGAATAGAATTCAGATTAGCAGCATAGTTAGTGGCATCAACTTTAGGAATGTCAATGTCTTCTTGGAATTCCATGTAGTTAGGGTCATGATAATGAGGGGGTGTTTTTGGGTCAATCTCAGGTTCAGGAAAGGTTTCTTCCAGTTCAGGCACGGGTTCATCAAGGTCATATAGCCAATTATTTAGATTGTGCACACTTGTGCGTTCATGATTTGGAAGTGTAAAGTGTGGTACGACAACATTGTTAATCAAAAGCTGAAAATGGTTCGGACCTTGGTTCCTAATCATAGCCCTATTGAAACAAAAAGTGATATTCATGGGTCTAAATTCTCCAAAGGGGTTAATCTTAGAAAGTCGGGTTCTGAATCCCATAGCATCAGCTATTTTTGTAACTAGGCTACCTATCAGAATTGGACTGTTATCATTATTAATGTTTTTGCAAAAGTTGTTCAGCATAAAAGTGAGTCCATTAACCTCTCTAGACTGAGAAGCACAAAACATAATGAAAAGCTCAACCCTCGAAACAGTGTTATCATTCTCAGGTTTACCAAATAAAGTATAGGCCAGGACATATGAAAGTAACGGAAAACAGGGTTATGTATTTCTGTTGAAAGCATAGGGTCCATGTCAAAATCAGGTTTCCCTGAAATTCTACCCCAAAAATACTCAGCTCTCCAACCAACACTAAGTCCTCTTGAACCACAGAGAAAACATTAGGTCCTTCAGGAAATCCTAAAAGATCCGACAGTTCCTTTATGGTGAACTGGCAGCTGTATCCAAATAGTCTAAAGGTAATTCTTCCCCTGGTTAAACCTTTTCCACAGTGAGGGTTATAGCTTAAAGAGCTCAGGAATTCTAAAGTCAACCTACGGTAGCACTTATGTTTCTTGTTGGCAAAACCCTCCCAACCTAATTGGCTAAACAGAAAGTCTACGCTCTCACCTACACCTAAGGCGGTCATGGTGGGTCTGTGGGAAAATTTTGTCAAGGCAAATGGTCTAAGAGACAAAGCCTCATAGCGATGCGACTGTGCTCCTTCTCTGAATTCTACTAACAAGTTATCCTCGTTTGCCATTAATTAGTACTTTTTGCAAAAATGTAAGCAGAAGAGGAGAACAGAAAGAGTAGAGAGACTGTAGTTTTTCAATTTTAAGATCAGCACAACATTTTCAAATTAAATTTAAAATGATATAAATGAAACTAAAAATTTGCAAAATAAAAATAAAAATAAAACATAGGAAACGTAAAGAAATAACAAATATAAAGCAAGAAAAACAAAAATCATGGGTTGCCTCCCATTAAGCGCTGTTTTTAACGTCAAAAGCCTGACGAATTCAATTAGATGCTTAGTTAGGAGGTTCGGTGGGCAACTCTAAAAGTCTTAGGCAGTTCAAATAATCTCTATTTTCAATGTTGTGATAGTGTTTTAGACGTTGTCCATTAACTAAAAATGGATTACTATTCCTCCCCTTTATTTCTATCGCTCCACTTTGTAAAATTTTTGTAATCTCATAAGGACCAGACCATCTAGACCTTAATTTCCCAGGAAAGAGTTTTAATCTTGAGTTAAATAGGAGTACAACGTCTCCCACACTAAATTCTTTTCTAGATAAGCGCTTATCGTGCCATCTTTTAGTTCGTTCTTTATATATTTTAGCATTTTCGTAAGCGTCTAATCTTAACTCTTCTAGTTCATGCAGATCTAGGATACGTTTTTCACCTGCGGAATCATACCTTAAGTTCAATGTTTTAATAGCCCAATAGGCTTTATGTTCTAATTCCACTGGTAGATGGCAAGATTTACCATAGACCAGCTTGAAAGGTGTAGTTTCGATTGGTGTTTTGTAGGCCGTCCTATATGCCCATAAAGCTTCGTTGAGTTTAGATGACCAGTCTTTCCTAGAGGTGGCTACGGTCTTTTCTAGAATTTGTTTTATTTCTCGATTCGAGACCTCAACCTGTCCACTTGTTTGTGGATGATATGGTGTTGCTACGCGGTGTCTTACTCCATACTTTGATAGTAATTTGTCAAATATTTTTGATATGAAATGAGAGCCACCATCACTTATGACAAGTCTCGGCACGCCAAATCTGGGAAAGATTGTGTTCTTGAAAAGCTTTATGACTATTCGTGCGTCATTTGTAGGAGAAGCTATTGCCTCAATCCATTTTGAAACATAATCGACAGCTACGAGTATATATTTATTTCCAAAGAATGATGGGAAAGGTCCCATAAAATCAATCCCCCATAAATCAAAGACTTCTACTTCTAATATACCCTTTTGAGGCATCTCATCGTGTTTTGATATGTTACCAGTGCGTTGGCACCGGTCGCAGTTAGTATTGCAATGTGGACATCCTTCCAAAGGTTGGGCCAGAATAGGCCGGATTGCAAGATCTTAGCACATGTCTTTGAGGTACTAGCACGTCCTCCGTAAGGATCAGAATGACATTGAGAGATGATGTTTTCTATTTCTTTTTCCGGGACACAACGACGGAAGATACCGTCGGTTCCTCTCTTAAACAACAAAGGTTCATCCCAATAATAATATTTTAGATCATGAAAGAATTTTTTCTTTTGTTGATAAGATAAGTCTGGTGGAAGTACTCCAGCTGCTAAGTAGTTGACTATGTCAGCATACCATGGCAGGGTTGTGTGTACGTTAATTTCTTCCACGACTTCTTCCATCTTTGGGTCATTCAACTGTAGAGTAGACATATCACTTTCTAGCTGGGCTATGAGTCGTTCATATGGGAAATCCTCATTAATGGGCACTGGCTCTGGTTTAATGCCCTCTAATCGGGATAAGTGGCCTGCTACTACATTTTCAGTTCCTTTCTTATCTTTGATCTCCAAATCAAATTCTTGTAAAAGTAGGATCCACCTTAGCAGTCTAGGTTTTGCATCCTTTTTGTTAAGTAAATATCTAATAGCTGCGTGGTCTGTATAAATGATGATCTTAGCTCCCACTAGGTAGGAACGGAATTTGTCAAGGGTGAAAACCACGGCTAAAAGTTCTTTTTCTGTGGTAGCATAGTTCATTTGGGCAGAATCTAAGGTTCTAATTGCATAGTAAATGGCATGAAGTTTTCTATCCCTCCTCTGTCCTAAGACTGCACCTGCAGCATAATCACTTGCATCACACATGATTTCGAAAGGTAATCTCCAATCTGGTGGTTGCATGATAGGTGCGGTAATAAGAGCTATTTTTAGCTGTTCAAATGCTTTTAGACATTTATCATCAAAGATAAATTCAGCGTCTTTCATTAATAGATCGGTAAGAGGTTTAGTAATTTTTGAGAAATCCTTTATGAATCGTCGGTAGAAACCGGCGTGTCCTAAGAAACTTCGTATTTCTTGTACAATTTTCGGAGGTTGAAGATTTTTTATAATTTCTATCTTTAGCTTTATCAACTTCAATTCCTCTATCGGACACCACGTGTCCAAGTACAATTCCTTGATTTACCATAAAATGGCATTTCTCCTAGTTTAATACGAGATTAACTTTTACGCATCTTTTCAGTACCATTTCTAGGTTCGATAGACATCCTTCAAAGCTCTGCCCATAAACAGAAAAGTCATCCATAAACACTTCCATAATGTCATCTATAAAATCAGCAAAGATTGACATCATGCATCTTTGGAATGTGGCAGGTGCGTTACATAGTCCAAACGGCATTCGTCGATAAGCAAATGTTCCATAGGGACATGTGAAGGTCGTATTTTCTTGGTCATCAGGATGAATAGGAATTTGAAAGAATCTTGAATAACCGTCTAAATAGCAGAAGTATGAGTGTTTAGCCAATCTTTCCAACATTTGGTCAATAAAAGGCAATGGGAAATGGTCTTTACGAGTGGCTTTATTTAACTTTCTATAATCGATGCACATTCTACTTCCAGTTACAACCCTTTTTGTTATAGATTCACCTTTTTCGTTCTTAACAACTGTAACACCCCCCTTCTTTGGAACGACATGTACTGGGCTAACCCATTTACTGTCTGATATCGGGTATATAATTCCTGCTTCTAAAAGTTTTTTCACTTCTTCCTTGACTACAGTACTCAAGATCGGGATAATCCTTCCCTGATGTTCCCTAGAGGATTTACAGTCTTCCTCCAGCATAATGCGGTGCATACAAATAGAAGGACTTATTCCTTTAAGGTCAACGATGTTATAGCCTAACGTAGTTGGGCATTTTCTTAAGACATCTAATAGTTTCTTGGTTTCAGTTTGTCCTAAGTCTGCATTGACTATTATAGGTCGTTCGAGAGCTTCGTCTAGGAATTCATACCTTAAATTTTTGGGTAATGTTTTCAGTTCTAGGGCTGGTTTCTTCGAGCAAGGTAGATGATCTGGTGTAAGTGCTAAGCATTCGCTTAGGCTATTGTCTTGATAAGGTTCACGCCAGTTATCATCTTCGAAAATCGGAGGTATTGGAATTTTTAGAATATCTGAATATGTGGTCAGTTCCATCTCTATTTCTCTTACGCACTCATCTATGACATCTAGTAGATAACATGTGTCGTCTATAGCTGGAGCTTGTAAGAATTGTGTCAAAATGAATTCAACCTTCTCTTCACCAACTTCAAAAGTTAGTCTGCCTCTCTTTACATCTATAATTGCTCCAGCAATAGCTAAGAATGGTCTTCCTAATATGATAAGAGTAGTAGAGTCTTCTATAATATCCATGATTATAAAACCAGTAGGGATATAGAATTGTCCTATACGAACTGGAACATTTTCTAGTATACCAACTGGGTATTTAACAGAGCGGTCAGTTAATTGAACAGACATCTTAGTTGGTCTTAATTCTCCCATATCAAGCTTCTTGCATATGGATAAGGGCATAACACTAATACTGGCTCCTAAGTCGCATAGAGCTTTGTCTATGACGAACTTCCCAATTACACAAGGTATGGAGAAACTACCTGTGTCTTTCAGCTTAGGAGGCATTTTGTTTTGAATTATTGCGCTACACTCAGCAGTAAGTGTAACTGTTTCGTTTTCCTTAATCTTTTTCTTATTGGATAAGATTTCTTTTAGGAACTTAGCATATGAGGGCATCTGGGTGATGGCTTCTGTAAAAAGGTATCGTGATGTTTAATTGTTTCAGAAGTTCAACAAATTTCTTAAATTGCCCTGCAGTTTTGCAATTTTTCAGTTTTTGAGGATACGGAATAGGTGGTTTATAAGGTGGTGGAGGCACATAAGATTTTTCTTTGTTTACGGCCTCTGGGTCATTATCTTCCTTTTCTTTGGGTTCATTCTCCTTCTCAGTTGTTGTGTCGTTAGCGAACCTTTAGTACATGGCTGGTGTAGCGAGCGATTTTGGACGCGGTTCTTAAGCGCTGGTCGCTCTCTGCGGTTTGAGCTTTAACTACAGGTCGATTCATTTTTTATCCTATTGTGAGATGAATAAGGAAGGGAAATAGATGTCTCCAATTAACCCTGCTTGCATACTGAGTTTAAACAGCGGTCTATAAGGTTACGAATGCTATCAATGTGGGGGGGCCTTTGTACTGGTTATTTGTATTTTCGCCAATACTGGTTCTTATCTAGGCAGAAGTTTTCTGGCGGGGAACAAGGATTAGGATGTTAGAACTGATGCTTTTTGATATATACGTGAGAGTATGGGATTTGGGTTTTTTTTGTTGATTGTGCTCGCTAAGATTTTTTCTTTCAATCTTATGCCTACGTATTCCCGTTTACCGAAACAGGGAAATCAGAGCGTTCGTAGTTCCTCCTATTCTATGGGAGGAAATGGGTGTTTTTGGTGTCTTGTTCAAAGCCCAAGACGTGAAGCGAAAGGTAGTTTGTATCTTGTTCAAAGCCCAAGATGTGAAGCTGAAAAGTCTATTT
Organism: Lathyrus tuberosus; assembly: GCA_022829125.1. NCBI lineage: Eukaryota > Viridiplantae > Streptophyta > Magnoliopsida > Fabales > Fabaceae > Lathyrus > Lathyrus tuberosus. Next base: position 17,923,133 of record JALAZF010000066.1, on the reverse strand, counting down.
GTGTCTTGTTCAAAGCCCAAGACATGAAGCTAAAGGTGTTGACCTTAGAGAGAATTCGTCATCTCTAAAGGGGTCTGTTTGTCACAACTGTTGGGTGACTGGTTATAAAGGGAGGATTACTTTAACCGGGATACACGGATCCTAGCAATGCCATAATTTCCTTTAAAGGGGATTTTAACCTGAAGGATAAGACTTTAACTCAGTGTATAGCAATGCTATCTTTCCTCAGGAATTTCTCATGCTAAAAGAGGGACAGTGGCATGGATGTAGATGATCCAGAGGCTTGCCACTTACAGCGATTAGATGAAGGGAAAGGAGATGTTGATGTTTGTGTACTGTGAACGAGGCACAACTTTGATGCTAAAAGGTTGATTGGATCAACCAGTGGTTTTCTTATACAAAGCCTAAGAGGAGGCTAATATGCGTCTCGTACAAAGCCCGAGAGAGTGGCTAAAAGGGGTTGATCCTACAAGAGGATCTTTTATACTCAACAAGAGAGTGTTTTGTATCTCGTACAAAGCCCGAGATGGAGGCGAAAAGGTTTGACTCAACCAGGGAATCTTTTTGTATCTCGTACGAAGCCCGAGAGAGGCGAAAGGCTTGTTTGACTCAAAGAGGGAGTCTTTGTATCTCGTACGAAGCCCGAGATGGAGGCGAAAAGGGTTTGACTCCGCTGGGGAGAATCTTTTGGTATCTCGTATAAAGCCCGAGATGAAGGCTATTTTGACTCAACAAGAGTTTTTTGTATCTCGTACGAAGCCCGAGATGGAGGCTGTTGTTTGTTTGGCTCAATAAGAACCTTTTTGTATCTCGTACAAAGCCCGAGGTGGAGGCGAAAGGGGTGATTGACTCAACGAGGGAGTCTCTTATGTGTCTCGTACAAAGCCCGAGAGAGAGGCTAAACGTTGTTTGACTCCGCTGGGGAGAATCATTGTACAAAGCCCAAGAGGAGGCTAACTTCACTGAAGAAGGATCATTATACAAAGCCTAAGAGGAGGCTATGGTCACTGTTTCAATTGAGTGACAGGTCCAATATACTAATTTTGAAAGAGAAAATCAGTTCTTATATGAGCAACACTGTACTCATGGATTTGATTCAAGGATCCGGGTTATTCCTATTCTTTAAGAAAACGGGAAATTCGAAGGGTATTGAGACTGTCCGAGTCTACGGGTTTCCTTCCTATTTAACGAAGGGGTCACTTGAGAATGTCTTTGAGACTCAAGGAAGTTAGACTGTCCAAGTCTAGAGTTTCGTCTTTTGTACTATGCTTTGAGAAACAGTAGTAGACTCTATGAAAGGACTGTTCTATGCAGATGACTAGGTTCTGTTCCTATACCTCTAGGAGGTCGTCGGGACAATTTGTACGAAGCCCAAGAGGAGGCTGGAAACTTTTAAGAAGCCGATCGGTCCTTGTACGAAGCCCAAGAGGAGGCTATCATTCCCGGAGGAAGAGATCATTATACGAAGCCTAAGAGGAAGCTGTGAATACTTCTAAGAAGTCGTAGGGTCCTTGTACTAAGCCCAAGAGGAGGCGGGGTTGCTTTTAGGAAGCCTGTGGGTCCTTGTACGATGCCCAAGAGGAGGCCGATGCTTTTAAGAAGCCCGTGGGTCCCCAAACCCTGAGTAATTCAAGGAAAGCTATTCACAAGGAATAGATCAAGTCAGGAAAGTTCGAGAATTTGGAAGAAACTCAAAGATGCCATTCACGGAGAATACATTCATCTTGGGGAGTAGAGTTTCTTGACGATTCCTAATAAGGACAGCCGAAGAGAAGACTGTATCTGGTGATCCTATTGGGGATCTAGTTGTCTATTTCTACGAATAAACGAAACGGCGTCACCTAGTTCTAGACATAGTTGCCGGGGAAACTCGAAATATCTATACTATTATTACACAGTTGATATGAGTTTATGAAAGAAGACTTACAGTGAAACAGCCCCACAATACAGTTATATGTATATGAAAGCTGTAAATGAAAGCGTATAAACACTTCCTCGGTTGTAGAGCTTCCATGCTGTTTGGTTAGTTGTTCAACAAAGAAAGATTGAAAACAACAGTATATTTCAAAATCAAAGGAGAAAGTGCTTTGAAAAAGAAAGATTTGGGGCTTACAGCTCAAGGAGAGGCCCAGGGTTTTATCAGTGAGCGCACTGTTGAATTTATACAGAGGGACTTATGCAAGTGACCGAGGCCCAAAAAGGTTTTCTGTACAAAGGGATGGGTCTTACACTCTCTCAAGAGGCCCAAACAGTTTAAAGAAAAAGAGTGGGGCTTATAACACGAGGGTAGACCCAATTGATTTTCCGTTAAAAACGGCGATCGCGCCGAGGTTTTCTTTTAACGCAGAGGGACTTATACAATAAGTGAGGCCCAAAATATTTTGGTTAAAAGGGGATTGGGTCTTACACTCTAACAGAGGCCCAAAAGTTTTAAATGGGTCTTATAGCTCGAGGAGAGGCCCAAGGTTATTTTGAAAAGGCGACGATCGCGCCGTTTGTTTTTTACGGTATCGGGACTTATACAATACACTGAGGCCCAAAAATGATTGGTCAAAAAAGGATTGGGTCTTACACTCTCTCAAGAGGCCCAAAAAGTTTTAAAGACAAGAAATGGGTCTTACTACTCGAGGGTAGGCCCAAGGTTTGTTTTTCAACGGATGACGATCGCGTCGAACTTTTTGAAATACAACAGGACTTATACAATAAGTGAGGCCCAAAATAGGTTGTATTTACAAAGGATTGGGTCTTACACTCTATTAGAGGCCCAAATGTTTTGAAAATGATTTATGAGGGTTGAATTAATCCAAAAATCCTAATTTGTTTTCAAAAATGTATTTAATTGAATAAAAATTCAATTAAAATGATCAAAATTGTTTAACATATGAAAAACAAATTGTGATCTTGGATTAATGCTTCAAAAATTAAGTATTGACCTACAAAATAATTAGAAAGCATTAAAAGTTGCAAAATCAATGTAGAAAAAATATTTAAAATGTCAAAAACAATTAAAATATCAATTCTTTGCAAAAATATCAATTATATAAAATAAATAATATTTTTGGGATTTTTTGAGAAAATAAAATATTTTAATATTTTTGTGAATTAATAAAAAAAGAATCAACTCAAAATCATTAAAACTCAGAGAGAAATTAATTTTTGAATCAATTAAACAAAATCACAAAATTCAAATATTTGAATTTGGAAAAAATGGCGCCAAGAACAAGCTGAAGAACACGCGCGTGTTCTTGGATTCTCAGATTTGCATTTTCTCTCCAATCTCACTGAATACTTAATCATATCATGCAATCCACATACCATTATGCTCGTCTCAACCTTACGATCATGTCTATAACACTTAATTTCATTTAAATTAAACATAAAACATGAAATCACGAAGAAACCTCAAGAACCCTAATTTTTGCATGAAGGCTAGGATTTTTGATACACTATTCAAACAATGCAATTAATTGAGGGGAAACATTCTATGCATGATTATGAACATATGGCCAAAATATTGTGCGAGGAAATATGCATGGATTGAGAGATGACCAAGTACGTGCTTACCTCTAGGCCGTGACAGCAAGTGCAATGTGATTTTTGATTTGGAGGTGTTACAGATGAGTGGTGATGATCTGAACAGCTTCCCTACACCCTATGGATTGTGTTTGAATGCTTGGACTTGACTGAAAATGGCTGGAACAATTTGTGGTACCCCAGCTGCAACTTGATTGAAAATTTGAGCAACCAGCTGGTGATTTTGTGAAATTGGTGTTTCAGAAGTGATCTAAGTGTTTGATCAGCTCATATGTGATGTATGTGAGGTGTGTGAATGATTGGTTTGATTGGAAAAGCTCTCAAACTCAAAACCCGATAGCTACCTTGCTAAGAAAGGCATTTTTGCCAAGAGAAAGAGATTTTGAGGAAAGCATCTGTTATATGGCTTTGGTGTACTCAAACTGATCACAATTGAGCTCTATTTATAGTAGAGCAAGTTTGTTTTGGGATCCACAGTGAATGGCAACTGCAGCAGGTGTTTGTTCAATGTTGGCCAATGGAATTTCAAGTCTCCTCTAGCCATTGACTAGAGGTTAGGGCACAGAGCTTTGGTTCCCTTGGTCTTGGATAAGTCTTGACTGATTTCAGATAAGAATGGCTCAGTCCATGCCACCTTGATGCTTCCATTGAATGGTCTAATCCAAATTTGAAGTCTTGTCCCTATTTTGGCCATTCTAGGTTCAATATGCTATTTCTTGTTCCATGGACTTTGGAGGCTTGGCTCAGTGATTGTCCCCTTTAGATTCAATCCTCTGAGGTGTCCAAGTGGATAGGAGAATTTGAATTTGGCTGATTTTGGCAAATCGAGCAAAGTTGCAAATTCTGCCTTGCCTTGACAGATTTCAGCAAGGCAACTTTCCAATGTCATATCTCATGACTCAAATGGAATTTGGCAATGTTCTTGGTCATTTTGGAAAGCCCTTACATCATACAACAACTGTTTAAACATGTTTGGTTTTGATCTCTTTTGAATCCAAGTGAAAAATCCCCCTATATTTGGAAAAAAATGAAGACAGATTCTGACTTAGTGAAAATTTCACTAAGTGTTGGAAAAAGTGACATTTTCATTTTTTAGCCATTTTGATCACTCCATAACTCAAAATCCTTAATGAATTGGAGTTAGGTCTAGTTGAAGTTTTTGTAGAGGGTAATGAGGGCTACAAATCCATCCTTGAATGAGAAAAAAGGCCTTGTGGTTTAGGAGTTGTGGTCCTCCAAAGTTGGTACCCTTGTCACTTTATTTTTAACTTAGAAAATTTTCTAAGTTTTTATGGTTACCCCTTTTACAAGTTATCCAACTTTTCTTGATTTTTCTTGATGAATGATGATTCAAATCATACATAAACATCATTTTAGGGTTAAAAAACCATTTTGGTGAAAAAATCTCAAAAAGTCAAAGTTGACTTTTGTGCACAGTTGACTTTTTATCAGATGAATTCCAAACTGTGCAATTCTTCAGGAAATCATGTCCTTGACCTAAATCAAACTTGATGGACATGTTCCAAGGGTGTCATAGGGTATATTGATTTATGTCTTAGGGCTTAGGAGCATGTCTTGGTCAAAAGTCAAAGTTACAGTTGACTTTTCCCTTAAAACCCTAATTGTGGTGCAGATGAAATTGAGACTTGTTGCTCAAGCTTCTTGGATTAATCCATTGTTCCAAATAGATCAATATAGTTCATTAGAGACCCTCAAACCCTTTCTTGAGGTCTTGCCTCATGATTTGTCCCAAAAGTCAACTTAGGGGTGAATTAGGTCAAGAAACCCTAATTCCTGATTTTTGTTGAATGCATCCCCTGAGGCAAAATTGACTTGATGATTGGGTCCATGAGGTTCCATGGAGTATATTAGGATATTTCTTGAATAATTGGCTCATGCCCAGAGGAAAATTTCCCTTTGGAGGTCCTGATCGACCAAAACCCTAATTTGGTGACACTATTGATCTTGAGACTTGATCCACCTAGAAGGGAGCAGCTTTGTGCTTAATCCTTAGAGTGGGAATCCTTTTGATCCTTTGTAGATGTTTGAGAGGCTTAGACAAGTTGAAGATCATGTCATTCCTTGATTGATCCTTTGTCTAAAGCTCTGATAGGGTTTGAAACCCTAATTTTGATTGTAGTGGAGGCTCACCCATCTTTGGGGAGACTGATGAAATAAGATGGTTCCCCCATATTGTGATGATGATTTGCATAATGATGGGAAATCTAAGTGGTCAAAATTTGGGGTATGACAGCTGGATTTTGAAGTCTTGGATCAATGGGTTCATCTAATTCTTTTCCACTTCTCAGTATAATAGCATTTGCATGTCCTTTAGGATTAGGTTGTGGCTATCTAGGAAATGTTCCAGCAAGAGCAGCAGTAGGTGCTTGTTGTTGGGCCACTTGGGAAATTTGTGTTTCAAGCATTTTGTTGTGAGTGGCCAAAGCGTCTACTTTGTTTGCTAACTGCTTAATCTGTTCACTAGTGTGTACGTTTTGATTCAAGAACTCTTTGTTTGTCTGAGTCTGGGTAGCTATGAAGTTTTTTATCATCAGTTCAAGGTTAGACTTCCTAGGAACATTTGGAGCAGCTGTTGCAGCCTTTTGGTAACCTGGTGGTGCGACAGGTGCTTGACCAGGTGCATACAGTGCATTGTTGTTTTTGTAAGAGAAGTTTGGGTGATTCTTCCAACCAAGATTGTAGGTATTTTCATAAGGGTTTGCTTGAGCATAGTTCACTTGATCTGTAGAGGCTCCTGCTAAAACTTGGCATTCAGGGGCAGCGTGTCCAGCTGTTCCACATAATTCACAGTTTGGCGCTACAGCAGCCACGGTGGCTGTGGGTGTTATGGTCAAATTGTCTATCTTTTGAGCGATTGCATCTACCTTAGCACAGACATGATCTAGGTTAGAAACTTCGTACATTCCTCCTTTTGGTTGGGATTTCTCCACTTGAGTTCTTTCACCTCCCCATTGGTAGTGATTCTGAGCCATGCTCTCGATGAGTTGTTAGGCTTCATCATAGGGTTTATCCATGAGTGTACCACCAGCGGCAGCATCTATTGTCAATCTTGTGTTGTACAAGAGACCATTGTAAAACGTGTGGATAATTAACCAATCCTCTAGACCATGATGCGGGCATATCCTCCTCATATCTTTGTATCTTTACCAAGCATCATATAAAGACTCGTTGTCTTTTTGTCTGAAGCTGTTGATTTGGGCTCTCAGTATAGCTGTCTTGCTTGGCGGAAAATATCGTGCCAGAAAGACCTTCTTTAAATCCTCCTAAGAAGTAATAGAGTTGGATGGCAAGGATTGCAACCAACCCCAAGCTCTATCTCTTAATGAGAAAGGAAAAAGGTATAGTCTTATGGCGTCTGCTATTACACCATTTGCTTTCACTGTGTCTGTGTACTGCACAAAATTGGTCAGATGTTCGTTCGGATCTTCTGTTGGGTTTCCAGAAAATTGATTTTGTTGCACAGGAGATAACAGCGAGGGTTTTAACTCAAAATTGTTTCGGTTGATAGCTGGAGCGATAATGCTATTGTGAGGTTCTTGTTGAGATGCGGCAGCATAATACTTAAGAGGTCGGTTTTGTGGTGGGTCAGCCATGTCTGTTTCTGATTCAGAATCTGAATCAGATTCAAGTTCAGGATCTGATTGAGATTCAGGTTCTGATAAAGGAAAAGGGATATCGTGAGCTAAGTAGTATTCTTGGATACGTCTTTTTACGATAAGAAGACGTTCAGGTTCGTCTGTCGGCCGTATGAGGTCTTCGCCAGAAGAGCGAGTACTTGGCATACAATCGACAGAAAGGGAATTTTGGTTTTTACCTTAGTCTATACGATGTAACAAAGGAATTACGATGTCGACTTAATTAGTTCCCCGACAACGGCGCCAAAAACTTGATCGCTCTATTTAGTGTGCCTAAATAAATCTAACTGCAAGTATACAGTCGTATCGCATAGTTTTAAAAGATTATCGATCCCACAGAGACTAGAAATCAAATGCACCGTTATCTATCGTTACTATGTTTATCTAAGGCTAATCAGAATTAGTGTTTTAGTTTGAACGGGAAATTAAAGGGAATTAAAATTTGGGAATACTAGTTATGAATAAGTTATCGGTATATAATTCAGTAAACCTACGTGGAATTAATTAAACCTAAGCGTATAAATATTTATCACCCTATTCATCTGTAGGAAAACTGGTTTAAAAGCCCTCACCTCACACTCCTGTGGTTATTGCTTCGGACTATACTTCTAAGTCAATACGTCTGCTCTCGCTAGCCCGTATGAGGTTAAAAATACTTTTTGAAAACTAGTTAAACCTAATTAACTTTAAAGCGCTTACGCTATTTTTAAAACTAATGCCTGATTTCAGCTATCCAGGTAAAGCCTCACACTCCCGTGGTCTCGACTTTAACCTTTGTTACTTTTTTTTTACTCTCGTAATAAAAATTGGGTTTAAAATTAAGAAATCGAAGCCAGAAGAAGAATTGATTATTGATTTTAGCTCAGAGTTATTTAATTCATTTGGTTACTTCATTATATACCGATAAGATCGGTTTAGCTTGACATAATTATGAAATTAAACATAAAGGTGAAGAGATAAATAGACATAGACATAATTAAGAAGAAAATAAACAATGCCTTGAATTAAATAATGGAAACCTGATAATTCGTAATAACAGCAATAGTAATCCCTCCACAAGCTGGTAGGTTCTTGCTTGAATAAAGTAATTGGCAAATGATGAAGGTAATGAAACAAAAACTAAAACTAAGTTGTAATAGTTCCTCAATGTGAGAAACTATTACTTTGTTCGGTAATAGGTAACAAGGAATGTAAATGCAAAGAAAAAAGGAAATAAAAATCTGAATAAAATTCGATAGCAAAACGGTACGTCAATATGCAAAAGTGGTCTCTCCCTTTGTTCTTCGTAATCACGTGTATTTATAGACTGAATTTAGGTGGAGGTTGGAGAGAATGTAGGCACTCCTCTTGACAGTTACGTGACTTTGAACCTAGTATTCTTCGGAGGAAAGTGTGATCGTGTAACAAACTGGCTCTCTGAAACCTCGTAATCACGTTTCTGCTTCAACGTATAAAATTGAGCGCATGACGATCATGAGGCATTATGACGGTCGTGATGTATTTTGAAGCTGCCACGGTCGTGGTGTACCTGTGACGATCGTCACATCAGCAAAGTTTGGTTTCTGCAATTTTTCTTCTCTTTTCTGCTCTTTTCTTGCATGTTCTGGTTCTTTTCCACACTTAGCATACTTTGACTTTGAAAATGGGATTACCTGCAAAAAAAATTAAATAATCTCGAGAAAATCGGATATTAGACGAAAAACGGAATAAGAAAATAACATAAATCAAAGTAAAAACATGATATATTTTCGTGTTATCATCTGGGAAGTCAAATTCGACTGATTCTTGATCGTCAATCGGTTGATGAGCCAAATGATCGGCTAAAACACTTCCTTTAACGGGTTTTTAAGCATGGTACTCAATGTCATATTCTGATAACAACATCTGCCAATGGGAAATCCTTCCCATGAGAGCAGGCTTTTCAAAGACATACTTTATTGGATCCATTTCGGAGATTAACCAAGGAGTGTGACAAATCATATACTGGCGAAGGCGTTTGGCTGCCCAAGCCAGAGCGCAACAGGTTTTCTCAAGCATCGTGTACCGAGTTTCACAGTCGGTAAATTTCTTGCTTAAATAGTAGATGGCAGACTCTTTCCTTTTTGTTTCGTCTTGTTGGCCAAGTACACAACCCATTGAGTCTTCCAAGACTGTTAGGTAGATAATTAACGGTCTTCCCTCCACTGGAGGTGATAGAATCGGTGGGTTCAACAGGTATTCCTTGATACTGTCGAAGGCGGTTTGGAGTCTTTTGTCCAAACGCAGTCCTGATTCACTTTGAGTAATTTTAAGATTGGTGCGCATGTCGTGGTCATGAGGAATATAAATCTGGAAATGTAATTCAAACTTCCCAGGAATCCTCTGACTTGTTTTTCAGTCTTTGGAGAAGGCATTTCTTGAATGGCCTTGACTTTGTTAGGATCAACCTCGATTCCTTTCTGGATGACGATGAACCCTAGCAGTTTTCTTGAGCGGACACCGAATATGCATTTATTGGGATTCAAGCAGAGTTTGTACTTTCTCAGACGCTCAAATAACTTTGACAGGTGGGTCACGTGCTCCTCTTCTGTTTTATATTTGGCAATCATATCATCGACATACACTTTGATTTCTTTGTGTATCATGTCATGAAACAGAGTAGTCATGGCCCTTTGGTAGGTTGCCCCGACGTTTTTCAAGCCGAACGACATTACCTTGTAACAAAAGGCGCCCCATGGGGTGATGAATGAAGTTTTCTCCATGTCTTTCGGCGCCATTTTTATCTGATTATAGACCGAGAATCCATCCATGAAGGAGAATATTTTGAATTTCGATGTACTGTCTACCAGCATGTCTATGTGCGGGAAGGGAAAGTCATCCTTTGGACTGGCTTTGTTCAGGTCCCTGTAGTCTACACACATTCTGACATTTCCGTCCTTTTTCGAAACTGGTACTATGTTGGCTAACCATTGAGGATATTCTAATGTGGCGAGGAAACCTGCACCAATCTATTTTTGCACTTCCTCATTGATTTTGATGGCCATGTCCGGATGAGTTCGTTTCAGCCTTTGTTTTACCGGCGGACATTCTGATCTTAACGGTAGGTGATGTTCCACGATGCTGGTATCCAACCCTGGCATATCCTGATAAGACCAAGCAAATACATCGGGAAACTCTTTAAGAAGCTTTATCAAGTCTTTTTTGACAGTTAGACTGAGCAGTGCCCCAATCTTGATCTCTTTTCTCTCTTCTTCTGAACCCAAGTTGACCGTTTCCAACGACTCTTTGTGAGGTTCAATGGACCTTTCCTCTTGTCTGAGTAATCGGGAGATCTCTTCTGGAACTTCTTCGTCATTTTCTTCTTCAGCCTCAAATACCGGGAACTCAAAGTTGGGAGAAGGCATTGGATCGTATGTTTCAATGGGGTTTAAAACAAGCAATCTACATAACGTGATGATTGTTTTTAGATAGAGAGAATGCAAGAGTGTGTGCAGTGTATTTTTTGAAAACTGCTTGTTTTTATTATTTGAGTTGTTTTTAGGATTACCATTTTCTGAAAAAGCGAAAAGAGAAAACAACAATAAATGCGGAAATTACAAAATGATGTTATTTTATTTATGCTCTTGTCAATTCTTGAAACTACAGCCCTATAAAACAAAACTCTGTCACCTTGGGCAAAGCGAAGAGGAACAGTTACAGAAAGTGAGCCCTTATAAAACATCCGTTTCACCTGGGCTGGGTGAAAGGTTAAGATAAAGATGGCAATTACTTAGACTTATGAACGACTTTCAGGACATCGACAACAACTCATTGGCGGCGAACTCCTCGGTGAATTACAAAGTCGGGTACCTCCCTTATTGGTTTGTCCTGAGAAATGACGCTAATTTCTGGCGGAGCAGGATCATTGGAATCTGTTTCCCAGGCAGAGTTGTCATGGGCGAACTCTTCTATTGTATCTTGCATAGCGTTTGCACTCTCAGGTAAATCTCCCCATCCAGTTGACTGGATGTCTTTGAGCCTGATACGAGAGCTTTCAGGAGCGGTGTACTTGACCAAGTAGTCGAACTTGCCACTCGGTTGTCCTAAGGTGTCCCACACTTCTTTGGAACTGGAGGAGTCATCCCTCTCGATGACGTTGACCTCGGAAAAGCATAGTTGATGAACTCTAGTCCTGCAAGCTTTGCAAATTCATCGTCGTGCTGGATGTTTTCTGAATGCCCTAAGTAATGATCCCATGATTCGGTGGAGACACAGGTATTCTTTTCAATGATGCTCAGTTGATATGCATCATTGGGATGACTCTTTTGCCCCAAGTCTCCTGGGTACGGTTGCCAGTTAGGCAGGCCATCCATTGGGCCATAATAGTCATGGTCAAAGTTGTCTTTCATCGGAGTGTCCTCCTCTAATGAGTTTGGTGGAGCACAACATCCTTCCGGATCGCAATCTCCGTATATCATTTTGACATCTGACCTCGGTATATATATCGTACTCTATGCGGGATAGCAAAATGGCGTAGGCACCTCTCCCTGAGACATATAACCGTCCTCGTTAAGATAGGACTTCCATTCTTCATCTGTATCGGAGGAATCACCCTCGTTGATGGTATGTACTTCTTGAGACACTGGGTGAAGGAAACATCTATTGCGGAAGAAGTCCTGAATGGGATGACGACTTTCGTCATTAGTAGCAGTCTGGGTACAGGTTGAGGAAAAACCAAGACCTTTCTTTGTCTTGTTATCAGTAGGAATGAGAAGCCGTCCCCACCCTATTGCATTGTTACTTTTGATTACTTTGAGAGCATCTTTGTACGAGGAAATTGATGTTCCTCTTTCTGATTAATTGTCATTGCTCACTGAAAGTTCTTGGAACTGGGTTCCTACAACCTCCTTTAGTTCTACATAAGTGGATGACGATAAGTTGCTCATGATCAAGGCTTGCTCCCCACATATTGTGACTAGTTGGTCGTTCTTGACAAACTTCAGCTTCTAGTGAAGTGTCGAAGTGACTGCCCCAACCTCGTGTATCCAAGGTATTCCTAATAAATAGTTGTATACTGCTCGGATGTCCATGACCTGGAAAGTGACTTGGAATGTGTGAGGACCGATAGTTATGGGAAGGTCGACTTCACCGATAACTATTTTTTGGGATCCGTCAAATGCTTTGACGATGACCTCACTGCCTCTCATCAGAGATCCTTTAAATGATAGTCGCATTAGAGTGGACTTCGGCATAACATTCAAAGCTGATTCGGTGTCTACCAGTACGTTGGCTAAAGCATCTCCCTGGCAGTTCACTGTAATATTGAGCGCCATGTCGTGACTTTTACCTTCTTCTGGCAATTCCTCATCGCTAAACCCCAAGTTGTAGCAGGAAGTGATGTTGGAGATGATGCTGTCACATTGTCTTGTTGTTACATCTTGTTCCACAAAAGCTTGCTCTAAGACTTTCTGTAGAGTCTCTCTGCGAGCTTCGGAACTGAGTAAAAGAGACAGCACATAGATTTTTGAAGGAGTCTGCAATAATTGATCTACAATGTTGTATTCACTCTTCTGGATAAGCTTCAGCATCTCATCATTGTTCTTTGAAAGGTCGGGATCACTGGATTGCCTGATTGTTTGAATGGGAACTTCGGTTTGAGGTTCTCCTTATTTGTTAGGATCTCCGACTCCTCGGTTGAAGATCCGACTACTCTGTGTTACTCGAATGATGTCTGCAATATTCAAAACAGAGGGTAATGGAGTTTTCTTTCCATTCTCAATTGTTGTTGCATCGTATTTGTAAGGGATAACTTTATCGGATTTGTATGGTACTGGTCCCGGCAGATAGATAACTACAGGAGCCTTTTGATTTTTCTGACCTTCGTAGCTGGCCTCAATTGGTTCGAGGTTAAGAACCTTTCCACTACCAAGAGGGACTCTTGATTCATTGAGTAAAGGGATTATGGTGCACACATCTTTGGCCACTTCTCGTTTAGTGATTAAGACAACTTCTTTGCCTCGATTGGGAAGATAGTCGGACATTATGTTAATTGAGCCAGAGCCTGAACATGGTTGAATCTCTTTACGGTCTATCTGACTTTGAAGGGCTGCTCACACGAGGTAGCATCCTTGATTATCCTTTGAGCAAACTTTACAACGCTCATAGTTGTGTGGTGGCACCCGGCCACGTCCGCTTTGTATGCAGTGTAACCTTAGTAGATCTGTTTCCATTGATTGAACATCTCGACTTTGATGCCTAGTAGGGTTCCCATCAGTCATACTGATTTGTTGTGTGTCTTCATCTAGATAGATCGGAAGCCACCAGTGGTTCAACAAGTGTTGAAGCGTTCTTTGAACGAGAGAACATCCTTGGTCACTCTCGCGACATACTCTACAGTTCTGATACTCATGCGAAGTCAGAAAATCGTGTTGGACTTGCTTAGCGTGTAATTCCACCAAGCTGGTATTCATTAAACAAATATCAAAGATTTGGATCATGTTAACTTGATAATGACTTCTATCACGGTAATCCTGAATCCATCCAAGATCCATCTGACGCTGGAGGGCCTCTTGTACAAAAGAGCATCCCTAATTATTTACCGAGCAAATCAGACAGAAATCGTAATTGTGTCGTGGCAGATTATGATGTTGGCTTTTCCTTGAGTGCATTGCCACCAAGTTAACATTCATCGTACGGATGTCGTGGTTTTGAATGATGTTGGAATTCGTATAAATCATGTTGACTTCATAGATTCGGTGATCCTAGATCCATCCAAGATCCATCTGTTCCTGTAGAGCAGATTGCACCACAGAACACCCTTGATTATTTTTAGAGCAGATATCACACTGGTGATAGTTATGAGACGGTACATGAACGTATCCGCTCTGTTTGCAGTGCATCTTGACCAGGTTGGTTCCCAATAAGAGTACATTGTGAATTTGATAGCTGTGTTTAGACTCTTCCTCTATCAAATTTACCACAGCTTTCTCGTGTTGAGGTAACGAGTTCGTCTGAACATTTGGATTCACATCCTTGAAGGATAAGACCCCGCTCCTGACAAGCTTCTGCACATCAGATTTGAAGCTGAGACAACTTTCTATGTTATGCGCTGGTCCTCCTTGATGGTAAGGAAAAGTCTGATCCGCTTTGAACCAAAAAGGCATATTTTTCGGTATTGCAAGAGGAGCCCTGGTTTGGACATGCCCCTTGACCAGTAGTAATGGAAACAGTTATGCATACAACATTGGCATAGGGTCAAACCCTGGTGGTTGCGTTGTACAGTTGTTATTGTACGGAGGACGAGCCTGCTGAAGAGGTTGTTGTGTCCTTTGCTGATATTGTTGTTGATTCGGCTGGCTCTGAGCAACCTGAGGTTGATACATTAGAACAGGCGCAGGGCTAATAGCAGGAGTTACAGCTGCTACTGGTTGGTATTGTCGCCTTTTCTTTCCGAGAGAGATATTACCAATATCTTGCTCTTTTTTCTTAGGGAAAGTGTTACCGTATCTTTTGGTACTGCTTGATGGTCCGACATCCTTGGCCAGACCTCCTTCTCGGACTGCTTCTTCAAGACGTACTCCCATATTCACCATCTCAGTAAAGTTGCTGGGCGCACTGGCGACCATTCGGTCGTAGTAGAATGAGCTCAACGTCTTTAAGAAGATCTTTGTCATCTTTTTTTCCTCAAGAGGTGGACAAATCTGGGCGGAAATTTCATGCCATCTCTGAGCATATTCCTTAAAGGTTTCCTTGTCCTTCTGCGACATGGCTCTGAGTTGATCTCTGATTGGTGTCATGTCCAGGTTATACTTATATTGTTGAATGAAGGCAGTGCCAAGATCTCTGAAAGTGACGATCTTAGTGCAGTTTAAACCCATGTACCATTTGAGTACGGCACCGGTTAAACTATCTTGAAAATAATGGATCAGTAGCTGTTGGTTCTCTGTCTGAGTTGGCATTTTTTGAGCGTACATCACCAAATGACTTTGAGGGCAAGAGTTACCCTTGTATTTATCAAATTCGGGCACTTTGAATTTGTGCAAAATTTTCACATTGGGGACCAAGCAAAGGTCTGCGGCTTCCTTTCTGAATAGATCCTGATCGCGAATGGCATGCAGTTCCTTCTGCATCTCCAGGAATTGCTCCTGGAACTCATTCAATATGTCGTACATACTTTCTTTTCCACCAGAAGGTGTATGTGGAATCTGTCCTTCCGGGACAGTGTGTACCTCGGGTGGTGGTATAGTCATTACTACAGTGACTCTTGGTGCTTCCCTATCTCGAAGTTTGTAACCTTTAGGATTTGTTGTCATGCTTCTTGCATCTTCGCTTTCCCGAAGTTTGTAACCTTCAGGCCCAACGATTCCTGTTGTAGTTTCCGGATCTTCCATGATCGGTGGAATATTCCTTCTAGGATATAGTTGAGTGGCATGCCCCAGGGACGATCTTTAGGCATGTTGTACCGAGGATCATACTTTTCCACTATAGGTGTAGATGTGATCTCTGAGATCACAGTCCTTTTTTGTTGTATCTGGGCTGCTGCCAGAGATTGCATGTCATTGTGAAGTTTTCTCAGATCTTCTTTCAGAGTGTCGATTTCTTCTCTCAACTCTCTGTTCTCTTCCTCAAGATCATCCATTTTTTTTTGTCGTTTGGCCCGAGTATTGTACGAATGAGACAGCTTGACTCTAGAATCAAGACACATATGTGAGATTCGTAGGTAAGAAGAATGCGTTATGTGAGAGTGATGAATGATATGCAATGATTATATTTTAATTTTTTTTGTTTAATCAAAAGAAACTTCAACAATTGGATTGCAAATATCATACAGTGGGGAAACCCCGTTTTATTGAATTCAAAGATTGCGGAAATGGAAATACAGTAATTTACAAAGTGCTGAAAAAGGAAATTTCTAAGCTTATGCATCCTGAGTCCTCTCTGAGGAGGGCTCAGGTGCTGGTTCTGGTATTTTCCTTTTCTTTGACCGGGGCTCTTGATTCGTTGTCGGGTTGTCATTCCTTTGCCAGGTGAAAGGAGCGAGCAAATTCCTTTGGTCTTCTTGATTCTCTACAGTATGTTGCTCTAAAATCTCGATAAAAGCATCTTTTTCTTTTAACAGTTGTTGTATTTTGGTACACTCCACATTGAGAATGCGGTACTTGTTCTTCCAAGACTTATTCTCCTGTTGAACTTTGTTGAGAGTGACCTGAAGTTTTTCTGTATCAGACATAAAATAAAGGACAGATTCCTTTAATGGAAGAACTTCTTGATGAGGGTAAGGCATCCTCAGCCTGAGAGCTCTAGTTTGTACCCAGTGGAGATAAGGATCCACAGAGACACAGTCTGGTTTTCCTAGAGACTCTCTTCCTTTTCTGTGAACATGTTTCCAGGCATGCACTATTTCTGTCTTTTGTGCCCTGTCATTTTCTCCTTCCTTGAAGAAAAGACCTTCCAGATGAGCATTACGCAAGACATGCCTCATCGGGTATCCGAATTGACGACGAACTAAAACTGAATGATAGTTAATTCCTCCTTTAGTTCCTATGAGGGGTATATTAGGGAAATTTCCACAATGGTCAATGATTCTTATCCCATCATAGATCTGATTGTACCAATCTATGTCAGAGTTGGTAAGAGACATAATTCTCTGTGACCAACGTAAAGTACTCTTATGATCCCAAAAAGCAGCAGACTTTGGTAAATGGGAAGTGAACCATTTGTATAGCAGGGGTACACAACATGTGATCATTCCTCCGCTGTACAAATTCCTTAAGTGTAAAGAATGATAAGCATCTGCGAGCAAGGTCGGTACGGGGTTTCCAATCAGAAAAATCTTAATGGCATTGATATCAACGAAGTTATCAATGTTGGGAAACAGAAATAACCCATAGGTGATCAAAACAAAGACGCTCTCGAAAGCAGTCACGTTCCCTATACTAGCAAAGTACAGAGCTTTCTTTATCAAAAATTGGGCTAGTAAACCTTGGATTCCACCCTTAATGGTTATGTGAGCCCTGACTTCTAACTCGTCCAAATAGATTGCTCTTGAAATGATTTGATCTTTTGGAATTTATTCCAGTCCAGAAAAAGGAGCTTGGTTAGTAATGGGTAAATCAGTCAGGTGAGAGTACTCCTCCAGTGTTGGTGCTAGATGATAATCCGGGAATGTAAAATAGTGATAGACTGGATCATAGAACTGAATGAATGTAGACAGGATTCCTTCGATTACATGGACCCTTAATAGAGACAACAGACCTCCGTACTTAGCTCTGAAAGCATCAGGGTTGGTGATCATCCTTGCCAACCATCTTAAATCCTCTAATTTTGGAACCTTGAAGGTGTACTTGTGAGTCTTCCTTCCATAACGCAATCTTTCTCTCTGACATTTGCAATCATTGTCTTAGTTTAATTTATAAAAGGAGAGAAGAGAAAAGAAGATTTTTTTTCTTTGTTTAAAGTTTTTTAATGAAATGAATGCATGAATGCAGCACACAAAAACATAGAAAAAACATGGGGTCAAAGGTTCAGTGTCATGAAGTCATGGCTCTACCCATCCCCAAAGGTTGTACTATGGTGATTTTTTGTACCTGTCCTCAAAATCATTGACCCCTCTTGGGATAACAACAGTAGGATGGTTCACCCGAGCGAGATGACGTATCTTAGAGTAATCTCAAATGAGGGTAGTATCGCGTGACAACTATTTTCAATAGCTTCCGCACTACAAAATAGTAACATGGCCTCAGACTACTAAATCCTCAGTTTCATGGATACCACAATAGAACAATCTGCTTTCAACAACCGAAGTCATTTTGACATTGAATCCGCAAAGGGTATCTCCACTGATTCGATGGTCTACCGGGGTCTCTTATTTGGGAGTCACTCCCTGTAAGATTACCCGTCTAATGCCATCACTTATCTTAGGTGTGTCATACCCCAAATTTTGACCATTAAGATCCCCATCATTGTGCAAATCATTACCACAATATGGGTGAACAATCATGCCTCGTTAATCTCCCCAAAGATGGGTGAGCATTCACTACAACAAAGAATTAGGGTTTCAAGCCCTCTCAGAGCTCTTAGACAAAGGATCAATCAAGGAATGACATGATCTTCAACTTTTCTAACCTCTCAAACATCCAAAAGGGATCAAGAGGACTCCCACTCCAAGGATTAAGCACAAGGCTACTCCCTTCTAGGTGGATCAAGCCTCAAGATCGCCAGTGTCACCAAATTAGGGTTTTGGTCGACTAGGGCCTCCAGATGGGAATTTTCCCCTGGGCATGAGCCAATGCTTCAAAGCATAACCTATGATTCTCCAAGGGACATCATAAACCCAAGCATCAAGTCAATTTAACCTCAGGGGATGCATTCATAAAAAAATCAGGAATTAGGGTTTCTTGACCTAATTCACCCCTAAGTTGACTTTTGGGACAAATCAGGAGCCAAACCATTAATACATGATTTGAGGGTCTCTAATACACCACATTGATCCATTTACAACAATGGATTGATCCAGGAAGCTTGACCAACAAGTCTCAATTTCATCAGAACCACAATTAGGGTTTTGCCGGAAAAGTCAACTGTAGCTTTGACTTTTGACCAGGACATGATCCCAAACCCTAGGACATGATTCAATACACCCTATAACACCTATGAAATCAATCCATCAAGTTGGATTTAGGTCAAGGACTTGATTTCATAGAGGATCGCATAGTTTGGAATTCATCTGACAAAAAGTCAACTGTGCATAAAAGTCAAAATTTGACTTTTTGAGATTTTTCACAAAAATGGTTTTTTAACCCTAAAATGATGTTAATGTGTGATTGGAATCATCATTCATCAAGAAAAATCAAGAAAAGTTGGATAAATTGTAAAAGGGGTAACCATAAAAAACTTAGAAATTTTCTAAGTTATGGAACAAAGTGGCAAGGGTACCAACTTTGGAGGATCATAACTCCTAAACCACAAGGCCATTTTTTCCCATCCAAAGCTGGATTTGTAGCTCTCATTACCCTCTACAAAAGCTTCAAACTGAACTCATTCCAATTCCCCATGGATTTCCAGTTATGGAATGATCAAAATCAAGAAAAGTGAAAATGTCACTTTTTTCCAACACTTAGTGAAATTTTCACTAAGTCAGAATCTGCCTTACTTTTTTCCAAATGTAGGGGCATTTTTCACTTGGATCCAAAAAGTATCAAAACCAATTATGATCAAACAGTTGTTGTATCATATGAGGGCTTTCCAAAATGACCAAGAACATCACCTAACTCCACTTGAGCCATTAGATATGACAAGGGCAATATGCCTTGCTGAAAACTGCTAAGGCTAGGCAGAATTTTGCATTTTTGCTCGATTTGGCAAAATCAGCTAATTCCAAGCCTTGTCATCATCTTGGACACATCTGAGGATCAAATCCAAAGGGAACCAACACTGATCCAAGCCTCCAAAGTCTTTGGAACAAGAAGTAGCATGCCAAACCTAGAAATCCCTAAAAGGGGGACCAGACTCCAATTTTGGATTGAAGCATTTAATGGATGCTTAGAGGTGGCATGGATTGACACATTTACAACTGAATTCAGTCAAGAATGATCCAACAACTAGGGAACCACAACTCTGTGCTCTAACCTCTAGTCAATGCTAGAGGAGACTTAGATTTTCATTTGCCAACATTGGCCAATCCTCTGCTGCAGCCACCATTCACTATTGATCCCAAAATAAACTTGCTCTACTATAAATAGAGCTCATTTTTGCTCAGTTTGAGTACACCAAAGCCATCAAATAGATGCTTTCCTCAAAATCTCCTCTTTCACTCCAAAATGCCTTCTTTAGCAAGGTAACTCTGAGTTTTTGAGTTAGAGAGCAATTCCACCATAACTTATGATCCAAACACATCCAATATTGCATATCTAAGCTGTCCAAACTCACAAAAGTGACATGTAATTACAAAATCACAAAGTCACCTCTCAAAACCTTAAAATAGTACTTTTGTGCATTTTTTAAGCCATGTCTTGATTCAGTCACTTTCCAAACCAGATAAAACCTCAAACACACTCCAAATATCATCCTTGAACTGTCCCAAATGGTTCCCCCCATCTGGAACACCATTTGAGAGAGTTACTATTTTGGCCATTTTAACCCCTTTTATAAGAAAGAGCCAGATTGTGTTTTTGCAGGTTCCAGCTGATTCCACTTGCCCTAAAAGCTTATAAGGGATCATTTGAGAGTGTCCAAGGTATCAAACCATTTCTGGAACAAGAAGCTTGGCAGATTGCACAGAAAACTCCTAAAACTCCAAAAGAGGTAAGCATCATGACTTGAACTTTCCAAAATATGCATTGCATTGAAGTCCACTGATCATACACACCTCATACATGTTATATATGTTGTTTTTGAACCAATTCATCATGTAATTCATATTTGTACCAAGCTATATCATAGAAAATGCAATTATAGGCCATTTTCAAAACCACTATCGGGTTTTGAGGAGGGAGCATGATCTGAAAAAACTACCACTACCATTGGATTCCTTGTGAAATTCTAGGACAGATGCATATAAATTTTGTCTCAAACCATGGAAAAATGAGAAAGTTATGACCTTCACGTTTTTTTAACCAAAACTTGCATTGCCTTGCCTTGGGCCAGGCCAAAACACAAGGCAAGCCTTGTATATTTGTGGTTTCACTTCAAGCAATGGATGTATCACCACCCCAGTGGTAAGGCACGTGCCCTGTAACCTTGAGGTCATGGGTTCAAACCCCACCCATGCCATTTTGTGTTTTCTCACTTTTTTTTTGCCATTTTTCCAATATTTTCATGTTTTGTTAATTAATTGGAAAATTAATAACTCCTTCAATTTTAATTATTTTTAATTGGTTCTTTTTGCAAAAAATCACAAAAATGTTAAAATATTTTATTCCACAAAAAAATTAAGTTTATATTAGTTATTTAATATAATTAGTATTTTTGTGAATAAATTCCTTTTAATTGTTTTTAAACATTTTAAAAGTGAATATTTACCTTGAAAATCAAAACAAAGTGAGTTTTAATTCATCTTGTGATTGAAACCTCATTTTTCAAACATGAAACAAAAATTACAAGTGGTTTATTCAAATTTATTTGGTATTTTTATCATTTTTATTTGATTTTCTTTGAATAATTACTTTTAAAATTATGAAATTAGGGTTTTGTTGATTTTCACCCTAACAAACTTTTTCAAACACTCATGGGCCTCTATTAGAGTGTAAGACCTAACCCCTTTGAAAACCAAACCTTTTTGGGCCTCAATCATTGTATAAGTCCCACTGTGTTTTCAAAAAACTCGGCACGATCGCCATTTTCAAACAAAATCATTTGGGCCTCTCCTAAAGTTATAAGACCCATTCAAAATGAGTTTGGGCCTCTAATAGAGTGTAAGACCCAATCCTTTGTAAATGCAAACCTATTTTGGGCCTCACTTATTGTATAAGTCCCATTGTATTTCAAAAAGTTCGGCACGATCATCGCCCGTTCAAAACAAACCACCTGGGCCTCTTGAGAGAGTGTAAGACCCATCCCTTTGTACAGAAAACCTCTTTGGACCTCAGTCACTTGTATAAGCCCCTCTGTATAAATTCAAACAACAGTGCGACCACTGATAAAACTTGGGCCTCTCCTTGAGCTGTAAGCCCCAATTTTCCTTTCGAAAGCACTTTCTCCTTTGATTTTGAATATACTATTGTTTTCAATCTCTCTTTGTTGGATAACTAACAAAATAGCATGGAAGCTCTACAACCGAGTAAGTGTTTACCCGCTTTCATTTACCACTTTCATATGTATATAACAGTACTGTGGGGCTGTTTCACTGTAAGTCTTCTTTCATAAACTCATATCAACTGTGTAATAATAGTATAGATATTTAGAGTTTCCCTGGCAACTACGTCTAGAACTAGACAAAACCTCGCCTCCTTACACCAATTTTAGATAACTAGATCTAAGAAATCTTCCCACCTTGAACAATTCATTATACAGAAGGCCATTGTTCCAAGTGAAACCCCTTATGGAACTGTTCACCAGCCTCCTCTTGGGCTTAGTGCAAGGACCCACAGGCTTCTCAAAAGCATCCCCGCCTCCTCTTGGGCATTGTATAAGGACCTGTCAGCTTCTTATAAGTTTTCACAGCCTCCTCTTAGGCTTCGTATAATGATTCTTCCTCCGGGAAGATAGCCTCCTCTTGGGCTTCGTACAAATTGTCCCTCGGCTTCTTAAAAGTTTCCAGCCTCCTCTTGGCCTTCGTACAAATTGTCCCGACGACCTCCTAGAGGTATATGAACAAATATTAGTCATCTTAATAGAACATTCTTTCAAAATGTCTAGATCTTTCTACTGCCAATGTACGGTCTCTCAATTTCTCTTAAGACATAGCACAAAAGATAAAACTCTAGACTTGGATAGTCTAAGACCCTTGAGTCTCAAAAACATCCTCAAGCCCTTTCAAATATAAGGAAAACACCCGTAGACTTGGACAGTCTAACACTCTTTGGATTCCCCGTTTCATTAAAGAACAGGAGATAACCCCGATCCTCTGATCAAATCCATGAGTACAACATTACTCATATAAGAACTGATTTTCTCTTTTAACCAATCTACTGGACCTGTCACTCAACTGAAACAGTAACCCTTTTAGCCTCCATCTCGGGCTTCGTACGAGATACAAAACACTCTCTTATTGAGTATAAAAGATTCTCTTGTTGAATCACCCCTTTCGCCTCCATCTCGGGCTTCGTACGAGATACCAAATCACTCTCTTGTTGAGTATAAAAGACTCTCTTGTTGAGTCAAACCCTTTTTGCCTCCATCTCGGGCTTCATACGAGATATAAAAAAAACACTCTCTTGTTGAGTATAAAAGACTCTTTTGTTGAGTCAAATCACCAACAACCTCTATCTCGGGCTTTGTACAAGATACAAATCACTCTCTTGTTGAGTATAAAAGATCCTTTTGTTGGGTCACAAACACCTTTAGCCTCCGTCTTGGGCTTCATACAAGACATATATGAAAGCACCCTCTTGTTGGGTCAATAGCCTCCTCTTAGGCTTTGTATAAGGAAACCCCGGTTGAGACAATCAACCTTTTAGCATCAAATCATGCTTTGGTCACAACATACAAACATCAACAACTCCTTTTCCCCCATCTAATTGTTGTAAGCGGCAAGCCTCTGGATTATTTACATCCACGCCAATGTCCCTCTTTTAGTATGAGAAATTCCTAAGGAAAGATGGCATTGCTCTAAACTGAGTTAAAGTCTTCTCCTTCAGGTCAAAATCCCCTATAAAGGAAATTATGGCATTGCTGGATTCACATATCCCAGTCAAAGTAATTCTCCTTTATAATCAGTCACCCAACTGTTGTGACAAGCAGACCCCTTTAGAGATGACAAATTCTCTCTAAAGCCAAAACCCTTTAGCTTCACATCTTGGGCTTCGAACAAGATACAAATAGACCTTTCAACTTCACATCTTGGGCTTCGAACAAGATACAAACAACTTTTAGCTTCACATCTTGGGCTTTGAACAAGACACCAAAACACCATTTCCTCCCATTGAACTACGATCGCTCTGATTTCCCTGTTTCGGTAAACGGGAATACGTAGGCATAAGATTGAAAGAAAAATCTTAGCGAGCAACCTAATCAAAAAACCCAAAATCCCATACATCAATCAATCTGACGCAGTATCCTAACCAAATTCCCCATGAATAGTCCCGACGTTCCAGCCTGAACAAAGTAAGAAGAAAGAGGCCCCACTTCTATATAGCATCTGTAACTTAACAGACCGTTGTTTAAACTCAGTATGCAAGCAGGGTTAGTTGGAGACATATATTTCCCTTCCTTAGTCAGCTCAGTAGGATAAAAAATGAATCGACCTGTAGTCCCCTAAAGAGCGACAGTGCTTAAGAACCACGTCCAAAATCGCTCGCTACAGAAAAGTGGCGCCCACCGTGGGACCAATTTTTCTTTCTTTCAATATAAGGTGAAAACCTTGGACAGATATTTTCATGACGGTTTCATTAGGGAATGTCATTATTGCTAGGATCGGCCTTCACTAGGATCTTAGGTCAAAACCTTTAAGTTGGGAAGGTACCACAGAATGGCGACTCTGCCGGGGAGCCATTTTCTGTCTAGGACATTAGGACAAATATATATACTATTTTTCCTAATTGATATCTGTGTTTATTTTTCTGCTAATGGGAATGCGTGTGATGCCGCATGTGGAAAGATTGAGTATACACCTAGGAAAAACCTCTTTTAGTAGTGCAGAAGCTATCGTAAATAGCTGTTACACGATATTACCCTCTTCTGATGATTCTTCGAAAAAACATCACCTAGCACGGTTCCCGGTCCGCTGGTGTTTTCTCGATAAGAATTGATGATTTTGAGAGACAGGTACAAAAATCACTAGTATAAACCTTAGGGGGGGTAGAGCCTTGACTTCATGACACCGACCCTTTGACCCCATGTTTTTTCTATGTTTTGTATGCTGCATTCATGCATTCATTTTAAAAACAACATTAAACAAAGAAAACTTTCTCTTCTAGTCTCTCTTTTTCAAATTAAACTGAGACAATGATTGCAAATGCCAGAGAGAAAAATTACGCTCATGGATTTCGGTAGACGGAGAACTCATTAGTATACCTTCAAGATTCCAAAACTAGAGGATTTGAGAGGATTAGCAAGGATGATTACTAACCCTTACGCTTTCAGAGCCAAGTACGGAGGTTTGTTACCTCTGTTAAGGGTCCATGTAATTGAAGGAATCCTGGAAGCACTCATTTAGTTTAACGATCTGGTCTATCAGTGTTTCACATTCCCGAATTACCAGCTCGCACCAACGCTGGATGAGTATTCTCATCTGACTGATTTACATATCACTGATCGAGCTCCATTTTCTAGACTGGAAGAAATTCCAAAGGATTAGACCGTTACAAGAGCAATTTATTTGGATGAGTCGGAAGTCAAGACTCACATGACCACTAAGGGTGGAATCCCGGGTTTACCAGCCAAGTTTCTGGTAAAGAAGGCTCTATACTTTGCTAGTATAGGGAACGTGACTGCTTTTGAAAGCATCTTTGTTTTACTCACCTACGGGTTATTTCTGTTTCCCAACATTGATAACTTTGTAGATATCAACGCCATTAAGGTTTCTGTAAACGTCGTACCAACTTTGCTTGCAGATGCGTATCATTCTGTATACTTAGGGAATTTGTACAGCGGAGGGGAGATCACATGCTGTGTACCCCTGCTATACAAATGGTTTATCTCCCATTTGCCTAAGTCTGCTGCTTTTTAGGATCATAAGAGTGCCTTACGTTGGTCGCAGAAGATCATGTCTCTTACCAACTCTGATATAGATTGGTGCAATAGGATTTATGATGGGATCAGAATCATTGACCGTTGTGGAAATTTTCCCAACGTACCCCTCGTAGGAACTAAGGGAGGAATCAATTACCACCCAGTATTGGTTTGTCGTCAATTCGGATACCCGATGAGGCATGTCCCGCGTAATGCTCATCTGGAAGGTCTTTTCTTCAAAGAAGGAGAGAATGACAGGGCACTAAAGATGGAAATAGTGCACGCTTGGAAACATGTTCATAAGAAAGGACGAGAGTCTCGAGGAAAACCGGACTGTGTCTCGGTGGAGCCTTATCTCCACTGGGTACAAACTTGAGCTCTCAAGCTAAAGATGCCTTATCCTCGTCACAGAGTTCTTCCGTCAAGGGAATCTGTCATGTACTTCATGACTGAAACGGAAAAACTTCAGGTTACCCTCAACAAAGTTCAACAGGAGATGAGGTGTTGGAAGAACAAGTACTGCACTCTCAATGTGGAGTGTACCAAAATACAACAACTACTGAAAGAAAAAGATGCTCTAATTGAGATTTTAGAGCAACATGCTGTAGAAAATCAGGATGACTAAAGGAATTCGCTCGCTCCTTTCACTTGGCAAAGGAATGACAACCCGACAACGGCCCAAGAGCCCCGGTCAAAGAAAAGGAAAGTACCAGAATCAGCACCCGAGTTCTCCTCAGAGAGGACTCGGGATCCATTAGCTTAGGTTTCTATGTCCGTACCTTGTAATTTACTGTATTTTCATTTCCGCAATCCTTTGAATTCAATAAAACGGGGTTTCCCCACTGTTTGATATTTGCAATCTAATTGTCGAAGTTTATTTTGATTAAGCCAAAAAACAATTAATATAATCATTGCATTTATCATTCTCCTGACATGTATTCTTTTTACCTATGAATCTCACGTTTGTGTCTCAGTTCTAGAGTCAAACTATCTCATTCGTACAATACTCAGGCCAGTCGTCAGAAAAAGATGGATGATCTCGAGGAAGAGAACAGAGAGTTGAAAGAAGAAGTCGACACTCTAAGAGAGGATATGACAAAGCTTCGTAACGACATGCAAGCCATGGTGGAAGCTTAGCTACAAAGAACCGTGATCTCAGAGATCACATCTACGCCCATAGTGGAGAAGTATGATCCTAGGTACAAAATGCTGAAAGATCGTCCCTGGGACATGCCACCCAACTATATCCTGGAAGGATATATTCCGCCGATCACTGGAGATCCGGAAACTTCAGCAGGAGCCGTTGGGCCTGAAGGTTACAAACTTCGGGAAAGCGAATATGCCAGGGGCATACCAACAACTCCTAAAGGTTACAAACTTTGGGAGGCACCAAGATTTGCTGCCATTGTAATGGTACCACCCCTTGTGGTGCACACTGTCCTGGAAGGACAGATTCCACAGATACCTTATGGTATAAGGGAAACTATGTTTGACAGAATGGATGAATTCCAGGAGTAGTTCCAGGAAATGCAGAAGGAACTGCAAGCTATTCGCGGTCAGGATTTATTCGGAAAGGACGCCGCAAATCTCTTCTTGGTCCCCAATGTGAAAGTCCCGCACAAATTCCAAGTGCCCGACTTTGAAAAGTACAAGGGTGACTCTTACCCTCAAAGCCATTTGGTGATGTACGCTCGGCGAATGTCAGCTCAGACGGAGAAACAGGATCTGCTGATTCATTACTTTCAGGATAGTATAACCGGTGCCGCCTTAAAATGGTACATAGGTTTAAACTGCGCTATGATCTTCACGTTCAGAGAGCTTGGCACTGCCTTCGTCCAGCAATATAAATACAATTTGGACATGGCACCAGACAGAGATCAACTCAGATCAATATCACAAAAGGACAAAGAAACTTTTAAAGAATACGCTCAGAGATGGCGTGAAATTGCCGCTCAAAATTGTCCACCTAATGAGGAAAAAGAGATGACAAAGATTTTCTTAAAGACCTTGAGCTCATTTTACTACGACAGAATGGTCGCCAGTGCGCCCAGTGATTTCACTGAGATGGTGGGCATGGGAGTTCGTCTTGAGGAAGCCATCCCAGAAGGACGTTTGGTTAAAGATGTTGGACCATCAAGTAGTACAAAACGAAACTGTAATGCTCTCCCTAAGAAAAAAGAGCAAGATATCGGGAATATCTCTCTTGGAAAGCAAAGGCGACGATATCAACCAGTAGCAGCGGTAACTCCTGCTATTAACCCTGTGCCTGTTCCTACGTATCAACCTCAGGTTGCGCAGAGCCAACCTAGTCAACAACAATTTCAGCAAAGGACACAACAGCCTCTTCAGCAGGCTCGTCCTCAATACAACAACAATCGTACAACGCGGCCACCAGGATTTGATCCTATACCCGTATCATACGCAGAGCTATTTCTGTTACTACTGGCCAAAGGGCATGTGCAGAATAAGTCTCCTCTTACGGTACCAGAAAATCCGCCTTTTTGGTTTAAAGTGGATCAGACTTGCCCTTACCATCAAGGAGGACCAGGGCATAACATAGAGAACTGTCTGAGTTTCAAATCCGATGTGCAAAAGCTTGTCAGGAGCGGGGTCTTATCTTTCAAAGATACGAATCCAAATGTTCTCACAAACCCGCTGCCTCAACACGAGAAAGCTGTAGTCAATTTGATAGAAAGAGAGTCTAGCAACGTCTATCAAATTCGCGATGTACTCTTGTTAAGAACCAACTTGGTCAAGATGCATTGTAGACAGAGTGGATATGGCCATGTGCCACCTCATAACTATGACTAGTGTCCGATCTGCTCAACAAACAATCAGGGACGCTCTTTTGTTTAAGAGGCCCTCCAGCGTCAGATGGATCTTGGATGGATCCAAGACTACCACGATAGGAATCATTATCAAATCAACATGATTCAAATATTCGATGTCTGCCTGATGAATATTAGCCTGGTGGAGTTACACGCCAAGCAAGTCCAGCTCAGTTTTCTCACTTCACATAATTATATGAGCTGTGAAGGATGTCGTGAGAGCGACCAAGGATGCGCTCTCGTTCAAAGAACTTTACAACACTTGTTGAACCACTGGTGGCTTCCCATCTATATGGATGAAGACACCCAGCAAATTAGTATCACTGACGGGAATCCTACTAGATGTCAAAGTCAGGATGTTCGGTCAATGGAAACGGACCCCGTAAGGTTACACTGTATTCAAAGCAAACGTAGCTAGGTGCCACCACACAACTATGAACGCTGTAGGGTCTGCTCAAAGAATAACCAAGGATGCTACGTTGTGCGGGTAGCTCTTCAAGGTCAGGTGGATCATAGAGAGATTCGCCCATGTCCGGGCTCCGAGCCAATCAACTGGGCGCCGGACTACCTCGCTGATCAAATTGAGGGCGTTGTCGTAATCTCTGATCCTCAGAGGACTAAGGATGTTTGTGCCATCATCCCTATACTTGACGAATCAAGAGTTCCCAACCAGGAACAGATCAAAATTACGTATGAAGGTCAGAAAAATCAGAAGGTTCCCATAGTCATCTATCTACCGGGACCACTACCGTATAAATCAGCTAAGGCAATCCCTTACAAATACGGTGCAACAATAATTGAGAATGGAAAGGAAATTCCATTACCCTCCGTCGTGAATATTGTAGACATCAGTCGAGTAACACGGAGCGGTCGAATCTTCAACAGAGGAGTTGGAGAATCCAACAAAGAAAAGGAACCTCAGACAGAAGTTCCCAATCCACCAGTCGGTCAATCCAGTGGTCCTGAACTTTAAAAAACAATGATGAGATGCTGAAGCTCATCCAAAGGAGTGAATACAACATTGTTGATCAACTATTACAGACTCCTTCAAAGATCTCGGTATTATCACTGTTACTTAGTTCAGAAGCGCACAGGGAGGCTCTACAGAAAGTCTTGGAGAAAGCCTTTGGGGAACAGGATGTAACAATCAGACAGTTTGATAGCATTGTCTCTAACTTCACTTCCTGCAATAACTTGGGATTTAGTGATGAGGAATTACCTGAAGAAGGTCGCCGTCATAACATGGCGCTCAACATTACAGTCAACTGCCAGCACGATGCTTTGGCCAGCGTACTGGTTGACACAGGGTCAGCCTTGAATGTTATGCCGAAGTCCACTTTGATGCAGTTATCATTCAAAGGCCCCCCGATGAGAACCAGCGAAGTCGTCGTCAAGGCATTTGACGGATCCAGAAAAATGGTTATCGGTGAAGTCAACCTTCCCATAACTATTGGTCCTCACACTTTCCAAGTCACTTTCCAGGTCATGGACATCTGGGCAACATACAGTTGTTTATTAGGAAGACCTTGGATACATCAGGCTGAGGCGGTCACTTCAACCCTCCACCAAAAGCTAAAGTTCGTCCAGAACGACCAACTCGTCACAGTCTGTGGAGAGCAAGCCTTGCTCGTGAGTAACTTATCATCATCCACTTGTGTAGAACTAGAGGGGATAGTCGGAACCCAGTTCCAAGCGCTTTCGCTACACAATGACAATCAATCCGAAGAGGGAACTTCGATTTCCTCGTACAAAGATGCTGTCAAAGCAGCCGAGAATGCCAATACAATAGGATAGGGGCAGCTTGTCATTCCTACTGACAATAAAACAAAGAAGGGTCTTGGTTTTTCTGCAACCTGTACCCAGACTGCTGCCAACGATGAAAGTTTTCATCCTATTCAGGACTTCTTCCGCAGTGGAGGTTTCCTTCACCCAATGACTCAAGAAGTGCATACCATCAATGAAGGTGATTCCTCCAATAGAGGAAGAATGTAAATCCTATCTCAACGAGAGCGGTTATATGTCGCAGGACGAAACGCAGACTCCCTTCTGCTTTCCTGCACAAAGTCCGAGATTTATACCAAGATCAGACATCAAAATGATATACAGAGATTGTGATCCGGAAGGATGTTGTGTTTTGCCAAATTTATTAGAGGAAGACACTCTGATGAAAGATAACTTTGACCACGAATACTATGGCTCGTTGGATGGTCTGCCAATGTGGCAGCCTTACCCAAGAGACTTGGGGCAAGAGAGTCAGCCGAACAATGAAAATTAGCTGAGCATCATTGAACAGAATACATGCGTCCCCCCCATGTCAAAGGATCAACACTCAGGGCATTCTGAAAATATCCAGCATGACTGTTGTACCCCAAATTTTACCCTCAGATATTCTGATCGTTTGCATTTTTTTTCTGAGTCAGTCATTTTTGCATTTTTAGTTAAATATCTCATTAATCATTAATCATGCATTTTTAACTGATTTTATCATTCTATGCTTTTTTAATTGTTGTCATCATTTTTATTTAGATAATTAATTTAATACGGTTTATTTTCAATTATAGCCTTATGTTGAACTTAATTTAATTTTAACTTAATTTAATATTAATTAGTTTAATTTTATTAGTTTGGTCTAATTTTAGTTTTCATTTTAATTTTAGTTAATTTTATTTTTTTGTTTAATAATTTTAATCATAATTATAGTTTTAACTTCATTTTGTTTTATTTATTTTTTAGTTCTAAATTTACCTCTTCTTTGCGTAATATTTATGTTACTTATTATTATTATTATTATTATTATTATTATTATTTAAAAATATAGAGTCCAATTTACAATGTTTGGTTACAATAAAAATGTGTGAAAAGTACATCCCATCTTGACTACAACACATGAATCCCAATGCCTTACGTTTTTCTGCTATCTATTCGCTCCTAAACCTCTGCAACCTCAAACCAGTCCTCCCACAAGCCTGTACCAACCTGTACACAAGCCAACAAAAACACTATCTCATCTTTTACCAAAAAGGCCATGCGCCTTGCTCACCAATGTTCTGAACCCAACTTTGACCTACGAAACCAAACTTGCATCATAAAATGAAAGTGACATATCACACAGCAAAAGAGAAAGGGCTGTAAGGAAATTCAAAAAAGAGAGAGAGCAAGAATAAAAAGGTTTAAAAACAAAAAAAGAGAACTCTGCAATTGAAGGAGACACGTCAAAGCAACAAGACATGGATTAAGGTACAAAAAATACAGCAATGGCAGTAGCAGAGTTTACACTGAATTAGCAAGACAAGATGTGACATCTTTGAAATTTCATCATCTCAGTACCCTGGATATCATTCAACAGCAATTGCAACCCTATTTTTCTTAACTATAAAACAACATTAACACACTTCAGAAAAGGGGGGAGAAAAAGAGAACTCACCTTCCATAGCCTTCAATTCATCTTTTCTACATCATCCTTCTGAACCACCAAAACCTCACACTGCTACCCTTCTCACGTTTCGACCACACAACCACGTAAACAACCATTCAAATCCACCTTCAAGCATCAACTCACCTTCACAGTAAACTTCCCACCATTTGGTTCCTTCACCCACCTCAATCAGCCATCCCAAACAACCTTTCATATTACAACAAGATGCCACAAATTTCAAACTTTCTGGAACCAAATCGCCAACCTTGTCTCCGCCATAACACCGATCTCCTATGCCACCACTTTCGACCATAACCACAGCCACACCACCAAAAGCTTCATAAACACTCACCATATCAGTAAAAAAATCCAAAACACACAGAGTTTGAAAGGCAAAAACACCACCGTGTTCTTCAATCTCAGCCATCAAACATCCAATCTTCAATCTCACTCTGAAAACCTTCGAACCTTCATCGCCTCAACCTTTTTCAACCACACTGCGACGTTTTCATCGCCTCAACCTTTTTCAACCACACTGCGACTTTTTCACTGCCATCACCAACCAACCACATATCATACGTCAAATCAAAACTAGAATAGAGAGGATGTAGAAGAGAGTGAAACAAATCAGAACCGAAATCCAAACAGAAACGATCCCGAACAAGAGAAACCTGAGCGAGATATTGAGAGTGAGAGGACCATTCATATCATTTACCGCCGCAAAACCAAGAAGACGGAGAACGAGAACGACAAGGAGAGATCGAGAGAGACACGGAAAGCGATTGAGACGGAAGTGCGAAGGGAAATTCGTTTTTCTCGTGAGCTTCTCTCCTTTCATCAGCTGTTTCTTTATGTTTATCATTTTAGGTTTTATTTTTGTATTCAGTTTGTGATGACCCGGGTCAAACCCGCTCCAAAGCCATATCACAGTAACCCGGTCCCCAAACCTGGACGCCCTCATGGGCTTTTTTCTTTTCCATGGGCTTCTTTTCACACCCCTCAGCCTATTTCCTGCACTGTTTTTAGTTAATTTTTTAGTTTTCAATTAACTAATTTATTCTTTACTTAGAATTAGTAATTAGATTTTAGGATTTTAATTAGTCTTTAATAAGTTTTTTTAACTAAATAATTTTAAGTTTAATTAGAAATTTTGTTTAGTTAGAGTTTTGAGATAATTAGTTTTTAATCAATTAGTAATTAGTAATTAGTAATTAGTAATTAGTATTTAGACTTAGTAAGTTTGAGTTTTTTAGAATTTAATTTAATTGATTAGTTAAAGTTAGAGGTTAATTTATTTAGTTAGTTAAAATTAGGATTAGTTTAGATTTTCCTTTAGAGTTAATCTAGAATTAGTCAATTAGATTTATTTTTAGAACTGGTTAACTATTATTTTTTAGGATTTGTTTAGATAGCATTTTAATTAGATATTAATATTTTAGATTTTTTTAAATTTATTTAGACTTTATTTAATTTCTAATTTAATCTTGCCAATACGTTTTTAGTTCATTCCTGAAATTCATTTTCATTTAACTCGCATTGCATTCGCTGTATATATTGCTGTTTATTATATACTTGACCCTGAGTTTTTTTTCCTTGCCTCTCTGTTTCTGTTCCTTATTCCAAAGGAAAGGATCCTCCCCCGTTGACTGCCATGTCATTTAGGATAGCCTTGTCCGTCTTTCCCCGTTTTGCCTAGCCTTAGGTTTGGAGTCGCCGCACTCCGCGTAGGTGTCTTGCTGTCAACCCTACTTTCCCTTCGAACCTTGACCACAGTCAAGAGTTCTTCACCCCCGTTGAGGGAAACTACGGACGCTCTGATTTCTTAAGTTCATCTTGAGAATACGTAGGCATAGGATTGCGAGATCCTAGCGAGCTACCTTTTTCTTTTTCCACTTTTTACCTTTACATCCGATGCGTTCTCGAATTCCACCCTTTTTTACCTTTATATCCGATGCCTTCTCGGATTCCACATTTTATTTTTACACCCTTTTACCCCGTATTGAGGGGGACTACGAATGCTCTGATTCCATTCCCGTCAGGATACGTAGGCACGAGATGCGATGTCTTGGCGAGCATACTTAGTGTATATATCCCTTGGTCTTTACTTTAGCATATTTCCCTTAGCAAGCAAATCATAACCTAACACAAATACTAACAAGAGGTTCATGTAGAGTACTACAGATACTTAGGGTGCTAATACCTTCCCTTAGTATAACCAACCCACGAACCTAGATTCTCTTTTTAGGGTTTTCGTTCTTTACCCTTTCCTTTGGATAAATCAAAGCTCTGTGGTGAATTTCAAAGTTTTGCGATGCAAAATAGCTTGATATCTGATTCTCACCGCAACAGAAATGGTGACTTCACTGGGAAACTCCCCTAAGAGGGTTAAGCCTATCTTGTTTGTATTTGTGTTATCTTACATGTTTGGTTGCTTGTACATTTGTATATTCATATCTGTATATATACTTGTTATGCTTGGGTTTTCTGTATGCAGGGTTATTACTTTGAGTGGTGAGGATATGTCCTATACCCAGACTTGAGCGTACACTTATTATAGGATGATGGTATATTCAAGGAGGCTTTAAAGGAGTCGATTCCTGAAAAAGTTGACTTGAGACACCATCACTCAGATTAGGTCCTCTTGAGAGTCTAGTCATGTTGAACGAATCTATTCGTGAAAACGTGCTACTCTCTACCTAGGTGCCCTTGATATTGAGAACCGTAGTTACCAAACCCCACTTGGCCTTTTAGGATGTAGTGCGGTGAGCATGATGGAGTCTATTTCTGAAATGGTTGTCACGCGATACTACACTCAGACGAGATTCTCTTGAGAATATTATTGATTACCGAGTCGTTTGGGAAGTCGATAATATCCGAAAGATGGATTGTTGACTCTGGGAACTTCTTAGAACCCTGGTCTACGGATACAGTAACCCTAGTACACACCATGTGGTTGGTTTTTTACCCAAACTCCATGTCGTGATCTCAAACCTTTGATCCTGCTATGTGTGTTTTGCATCCTATTTGCTTTGCATTGCATATCATTTTCATCTTTGCATGTTTCATTGCATATGTCTGTTTGTCTATTGGCTCATTTCCAGTGGTCTCTATCTTCCAGTGTCACCTGTGAGTCATCAAGCTGATTCCTCGACACCGATACCGGACTAGAGCTAACTACAGACGAAGGATGTCAGAGCAAGAGGTACACAACGCTGAGGTCCGAATGAAAATCGATGACCTTAAGTCAAGCGTGACCAAACTCACTGAGATGATTCAAGTTTTGATTGCTAGGGGAGAGCAACCCCAAAGGACCGTCATCCAGGAAGTTTCAAATGTAAATCCTCCACCTGTTCAGATGCCGCCTTCAATTTGGCCAGAGTTTGGTTTGCCACACAACTATTCTCCACCTCTTGCATCTACTACTATGGTTGGTCAGACTGCTATGCCTGTCTTTTAAGCTCCTATTTTCACCGAGCCCAGACCTGTGGTCCATGCTGTTTCATAGACTGTTCGAGCTTCTTTCGAGAATCCCCTTTATGAGTACAATGCTGCCAGTGCTCAAGGTGAAGACCGTGAAGACTTTGTTGAACCTGAAGTTGTCCGAGAGCAGTTTCAGAGCATAGAGAAGAGACTCAAAGCCGTTGAGGGTACTGATTTCTTTAATGTGGATGCAGACAACATGTGTTTAGTATCTGACCTTGTTATGCCTGCTAAGTTCATTACTCCAGAATTTATGAAGTATAAGGGCCACTCTTGCCCAAGAGCTCATTTGGTCATGTATCTTCCCAAGTTGAACCTCCTTTGGCTGAGAAAGAGTTGACTAGAATGTTTATGGATAGCCTGTCTTCGTTTTATTGGGAGAAGATGATTGGAAGTGTTTCCTCCAACTTCACTGATTTGGTTACTATCGGCCAAAGACTCGAGGAAGGTCTTAAGAAAGGAAAAGTATCTAAGGCTGTCGAATCTTCTAATGCTGTGAAGAAATCCTACGGGAACTTTCAGAAGAAGAAGGCAGATCAAACCAACTCTATAATGTTTGAAGTGAGAAGGCCTCGTCCACAACCTCAGTATGTTGTTCACCCTACTATTGCTGCTGTCACTCCTGCGGTTACTACTCCACGACCAGCTCTAGCTCCCCAACGTCCGGCTGCAGGACAAAACCAGTACCATAATAGGAATCATTTTGATCCTATTCCAATGAAGTACACTGAACTGTATCCTGGTCTGGTTGAACAAGGTTTGATTACCACAAGGCCTTTACCTCTTCCAAATTCTCTTTCGGTTGGATTTAGGTCTGATCTCCACTGTGCATTCCATGAAGGTGCCGCAGGCCACGACTTGGAAAATTGCTATGCACTGAAGACTAGAGTGCGTGATTTGATTAAGACTGGAATTCTTAACTTTCGTGACAACCCCAATGTTCAGAACAACCCTCTACCAGGGCACGCCAAGTGAAGCTTCAGTCGACTTCAGCATGCTATCCTCCTAAAAGCCAGTGTTTCAGATAAGACAACTCATCCTTGTATTGATTAGTCACTAGGCCTTTGTTTCTTGTTGTTTGTACTTTCTTTATTTTGTAATGGTTGTTTGCTTTCAAATTATGTTTGTAGTTTCACAATTATTGAAATGAGCATTTGCAACTTTTGGATTTAATTTATTTGTGTTTGCTATTCACTTCTTAATGTTTCCTCTTTCATGAAAAATAAAATAAAAAAATTATTTTGTCCACTTTCTTTTGATTATGCAAATATTGGAGGGAGGATGATGAAAACAAAATACTCATAATTGCTAGTATGCTTTCGAATCAAAACTTTGCTGACGATGTAAGGCATTGTTTCAACTCCTAAACACTGGAGAAATAAGAAAGTTAACCCCTCTTTAACCCCTTTGAGCCTTGAAGTAGGAGTTTCTTTTCTTTACAAATAAAAACCCGCAATCTTAACCTGGGGCAGGGTAGTTCTCAGTTAACTTGATTATGCATTCAAATACAAGAGTTTCATGCGAGACGCCTTTCAACAAAAGGGTGCATTCACAAAATTTCCTTTGCACACAACAAGCATGTGTCGAAGATGTCTTTCAAGTCGAACGCCAACGATGGTTCGTCGTAATCCTTAAGCCAGGAAATCACAAAAAAAAAAAAAAAAAAGTTTGTATGACAACCAAATGAGGAAATCTTTAAATCCTTTATCCTAAAAGTCCTTAATGACAAACAATTTTGTAAGGAAATAGTGACCGCCATTTCAAAGTCTCTTAACTTCTGAACCATCATCATTACTGTCATCAGTGCAATTCCTAACTCATGGGAATTTGAGTGCATAGTTTGAGTTAACTGAGCATAGGACTGGAGTTCATCACGTATATTGGGTGGGTCACAAATAAACTTTGAGTCTTTATCCTTTGTTTCTTAAACCGTGAACCAGACCATGTTATAACCCTCAAAAGACCTAATTGAAGCGAGGTTATTTTGAAAGCATACTACAGCAAGGTTGCATAAACTGACTCTAAAAGGTCTTTGCAGATCATTTGTTTTTGCATCACACTTGTGCTTTAACTCTCACTTTTAAATGTCTTGAACCGCTGTGTTCAGACCAGTGACTCATATACTTTGCACCTCTTTTAAAATGATTTTGATTTCAAAAGTTGCATGAACTTTGCATTTACCATGTTTGTACAAATACTTTTGTTTGCAAACTAGCTTTCTTCTTAAGGAATTTTCAAACATTTGAGAAATTTGGTCAGGGATCCAATTAGGGGCAAGTTCCTTCCATATCCTGTTGAGAATCAATTCAAGATTTGTGGTTTAATGGCGACTTCTCAAATTTGGTTTATCCAAAAAATCTTTCAAGACTCATACTGGGGCAAGCCTTCCCAGTGTACAGTAAAACAATCATCTTTCAAGACTCAGACTGGGGCAAGCTTTCTAAGAGCACCATGAAACAGTCATTTCCAGAATCAATCAAGCTGAAGCAATGTTCAGTTCATCTACAACAGTCAGCTAATCTGGGGCAGTTAACTTGAAGAATCCCTAAACAGATCTTCATCCTCCCTACAAGGATCATCGCTTGATACAGTTTACCAGAGTGGCAGAGATGTGTTCAGTAATAGCATCCCTAGTCCCTAAGCAGAATGACAGTGATCTCTGTGTTGAGGAATCAGTCTTCCAATCTTGTCTTCCCTAAAAGAGTCGAGCCATGTCATCGACATCTGCATTTGCATTTGATCATATATCATCTGCATAATTTATACCATATGCATAGCATGAGTGTTTCATCCTCATTTGCATTTCTCCCGAGGTCGTGTCGTTATCCACGTCTTACCTTGTTGCCAAAGTCCAACTCACTTGGCACCTACCAAATAGATATTGTCGTGTCTATCTAACATTCTTCCAGATATGACCTTTCTTATCCGATTGTTTTTCCGGATATGTTTGTTCCTCTTTTGTATCCAATGCCGTTCTTGGATGTCATTTATTTGTCTCTTTCTGATGTTCTTCCAGATTGAGTCCTATGTTCTGATGTTTTTCCAGAACCTATCTGATGTTTTTCCAGATAGTCCTTTGTAATTCTGATGATTTTCCAGAATTTCATTTCTTTTACCGTCTGATGTTTTACCAGATCGAGTCTTCTGTTCTGATGTTTTCCCAGAACTCTCTCTTTGCATTATCTGATGTTTTTCCAGATATACCCCTTGTGGTTCTGATGCTTTTCTAGAATCATATTGGTTTTGCCATCTGATGCTATCCCGGATGTGTCTCTCTTTTTGATGTTCTTCCAGATTGATTCTTTAGTTTTGATGTTTTTCCAGAACCTATCTGATGTTTTCCCAGATAACCCTTTGTTATTCTGATGCTTTTCTGAAATGACATTACTTTCATCATGTGATGCTTTTCCAGATGTGCCTCTCTTTCTGATGTTCTTCCAGATTGATTCTTTAGTTCTGATGTTTTTCCAGAACCTATCTGATGTTTTTCCAGTTATTTGCTTTGTTAATTCTGATGGTTTTCCGGAACGACATTGCTTTTGCCATCTGAGGCTTTTCCGGATGTGTCTCTCTTTCTGATTTTTTTTCAGATTGAGTCTTTTGCTCCTGATGTTTTTCCAGAGCACTTTTTGTGTCTATCTGATGCTCTTCCGGATATGACCTTGTTTATCTGATGTTCTTCCAGATATAATGTTGTTTATCTGATGCTTTTCTGGATATGACCTTGTTTATCTGATGTTCTTCCAGATATAATGTTGCTTATCTGATGCTTTTCCAGATATGTCTTCAAAACCCTTTTCCTGTACATTTAATGCTCTTCTAAATGTTTCGGATGTATCTTCAGAATTCTTATCTTCATCTAATACTCTTCTAGATGTCTTCAATTCGTTTCTGACTTTGGTTAACGGCTGCTGAAAGTTTTCAAGTCTGTTTCCATTCTCCATCCAAGGCTTTTCTGGATGTGTGCCGGAGTTTATTTGATGCTTTTCCAAATATCCCTGATATGCTTCCCGGAGTTCATTCAATGCTCTTCTGAATGTCTCCTTTGTTTGTTTTTCCAGAGTTTATTCAATGCTCTTCTAAATACCTCTGCTGTTTATCGAATGTCTCATGTATTTCCCAGTTTTTTCTCCTCGTTTCATTCAATGATCTTTTGAATGTTGTGACTCTTTTCCATCAAGTTTCCATTCGTGTTGACTTATGATTCCCCAGTGGAGACCGTCTTTTCGGTGTTTCTTCCATTGAGGATCCTGTGTTATCTTTTCTAAAGTGTCGGCCGGTCACGCCTGAACCAGTTGCTTCATCACCTTAGATCTTTCCCCAGTTGTGTTTTAGCTTCCCTAGTGTTGTTGTCATCCCCAGTGAGTGATTGCTCATTGTGTGGTCTTTGTCCCTGTCTGCTTTCGTTTTTGTCTGCATTTTTGCATTTACCTTTCTATCATTTTCATCATACTAGAGTTCATAGCATGTCAACATCTTAGTTTGTTTCTTTTGTCCATAGCATTGCATGTCAGTGCATCTGAGGACAAAATTTTCGGTTATCTATATTTAAATACCCTTCACCATGATTTCACAAGAACTATCGTCACTCATGTCATTCGGTGAAAATATTTAAATAGGGGCAACTGTTGTACCCCAAATTTTACCTTCAGATATTCTGATCGTTTGCATTTTTTTTCTGAGTCAGTCATTTTTGCATTTTTAGTTAAATATCTCATTAATCATTAATCATGCATTTTAAACTTATTTTATCATTCTATGCTTTTTTTATTGTTGTCATCATTTTTATTTAGATAATTAATTTAATACGGTTTATTTTCAATTATAGCCTTATGTTGAACTTAATTTAATTTTAACTTAATTTAATATTAATTAGTTTAATTTTATTAGTTTGGTCTAATTTTAGTTTTCATTTTAACTTTAGTTAATTTTTAATTTAGTTAATTTTATTTTTTTGTTTAATAATTTTAATCATAATTATAGTTTTAACTTCATTTTGATTTATTTATTTTTTAGTTCTAAATTTACCACTTCTTTGTGTAATATTTATGTTACTTATTATTATTATTATTATTATTATTATTATTATTATTTAAAAATATAGAGTCCAATTTACAATGTTTGGTTACAATAAAAATGTGTGAAAAGTACATCCCATCTTGACTACAGCACATGAATCCCAATGCCTTGCGTTTTTCTGCTATCTGTTCACTCCTAAACCTCTGCAACCTCAAACCAGTCCTCCCACAAGTGTAACACCCCGATTTGTTTAATGGTATTTATTTATTTCATTTATGTGAATAATGTGTGAATTTATTGTATTTTACATGCTAATTGAGATAATTGGTTAATTTCTCTGATAGGTAAAATATTTGCATCAAATTATAATTTATTTTCAACTTTTATTTCCCGAAATATATTTCATCGGTATGTTTATGTTTTATCGCGTTTTGAGAGCGTTTGCAAGATAGTTGAGCTGAGGGGTAAAATGGTCATTTTGGGTAGTTAGATATTTTGTTATAAAAAGAGAAATAGAGAGAAAAGAGAGAGAAAGGAAAAGAAAAGAAAGAAAAGGGGAAGAAGAGAAAGAGAAGAGAAGGAAAAAGGGAGAAAGAGGAAAATCGACATAACTCCGTTGCGATTAATCGGGTAAGGGTGAGAAGTTTCAATTATATCTTGCTTGTGTATGTATATGTGTTGTTTGTTGTAATTGTTTTGGTTGTTTCACAACTTTTCTTGTCGATGGTAATTAGGAGCGATCGATAGAAACCGATGTTTTTGCGGTTGAAATGTGACGTATATGCTGTAGAAGACTTGTTACCATGATTGGGTTATGTTCTAATTGTTATGTTTTGGTTTGGAAGAGTTTTTGGGTGAAAAATATGATTTTAGACTTCAAACAGCGCTGCAGAATTTCTGGGTTTTCCTTGGTTCGCCTAGCGAACCTGGGGCGAAGCAGTAGCGAATGATGTTTTCGCGTGTTCGCCTAGCGAGCTAGTTAGCGAAGGTCAGCGAATGTTCGCTAACGTTATTCGCCTAGCAAACTTTGTATCTTTTTAGTTATGGTTGTTGCTGCCTTGGTTTGCCTAGGGATTCGCGAAGTGAACGGCAAGGCGAAGGTTCGCCAAGGAGTTTGCCTAGCGAACTTTGTGTCTGTTTTGGTCTGACTGTGGTTTCGCTTGGACATTCGCCTAGCGAAGGTGGTAGCGAATGCTCGCTAGGAGGTTCGCCTAGCGAACATGTCAGTTTGTGCAATTTTCTTTTCTTCATAACTTGTGTTTCGATTGTCCGTTTTGAGCATTCTTGGTATCGTTGGATAGGTATTAAAACGTTCTTTCTTATGATAATGTTTTTGAATTTTTGGCCGATTTAATTATGTTGGGAATTTGGAATTGTGTCATTTTGTCGACTTTTACTGTTATAAGTGTGTGTAATTGATGTGTTTCATGCAATGTGCTTGTGATATGGATATGGTATGACTTGTGTGCTGTTGTATGATGTAAATGCATGTGTTTAGATGGTGTGATGATGGGTTGTGGCCATATGGCAAATAAATGTGTTGTTTTGGGTTTGATTTCAATGTGTGATTTTGTATGTTGTTATGATGTGTTGTGGGTAGCATGTGACATGTGAATCCCGTGTGTAAAGAATTGTGATGATATGATTGTGGTGGTTTGTGGCTTATGATGAAGTGCATTGTTTATGTGAAATTCAATGTATGTTGTTTGGTGGCCTTTATGGTTTGAAATGCATTGTTTGAATTGATTTGCAATGCATGAATGTGATGATGTTGATTAATTCATATGGTTGAATTGTGAAGATGCATTTGATTGTCATGAGTCCTTGTATGCCAAGTATCATGATATGTATCTTGTGATGTCGTGTGCCCTAGTGGGTGTTAGCGACGAATCAAATCCAGAGGGAATCGTCTATAACATCGTGTGCCTTATACGAAGAGGTGTGAGCGATGATTATAGATAATCGTGTGCCTTATACAAAGCGGTGTGAGCGATCGGGTCGTGTGCTTTATACAAAGAGGTGTGAGCGATCCATAAACGTCGTGTACCTTATACAAAGAGGTGTGAGCGATGGGGAACATCGTTTTCCCAACGGGGAGTTACACTAAGTAACAAGCGATGGTTCCAATAGTTCCTGAGTGAACTAGTGATGAGATTGATGGATGGGAGGTACCGCATTTGCATAGAGTCGTTGTGTCGGTCTCTTTGCTTTTGCATGAATCATGAATGGATTGATTATGTGTGAGAAATTGTGAGATGCATATGTGTTAAATGGATTGTGCATGATTTATATGCATTTGTGAATGGAGTAATTATGTGTTGAGTTTGTGATTGGATTGGTGAATTGATATGCATTCGTGGTAAATGCATTGGTTATGAATGATATGTTTTGTGTATAGACATACGCATTATGTGTGAACATGTGGTTATGTGGAGATAATTAATATATGCTATATTTTGTGGTGATGGAGTGGTGTGGTTCCATATGTCATAATTTTGGTTGGATTATGTGTGATATGTTTTGTATTTGTGGCATGCTTTATGTGTTAGTATGTGATGACATGGGTGAGATGATTTATACATGTGTTTGAATGTGTGTTCGCATATTATTATGCAATCTTGATTTAGTTGTTCTTTCTCACCCTTATGCTGTGGTTTGTTGCTCTATGAGGCAATTGCAGATTAGTAGTCTTGGAGGCTTTTGTGAAGATTAGTTCTCCATCTATTTGTCAGTCAGTCTGCTCTGATACGTAGCACGGGAGTCGGGGAACGCTTTTGTTATATATGTATACATTTGTTGAATGTATTTTGTATTACTTTTGTATGTATATTTTGACGTTATAAAACCATTCATTTGTAAAACAAGTCGGTTATGGATCTTTCCACTTTATTCCATAATTGAACTTTAATTTTATATGGATAAAGTTTCCCTTTGAGGGTATTCTATTTTGTGTTATGTATCAAAATTTATGAGCAGGGATTGTATTTTCTTTCTAAAATTGTGGCATCCTTGTTTCTGTCGGAAAAATAAATTTTTATTTACTCTGATTTAATTATGTATTATTTATTCGCGGTGGGAATTGGGGTGTTACAATAGTGGTATTAGAGCAGGTCGTTCCGTCCGGCCGAGTTGTTGAGTCTGTTGGTGTGACAGTTGAATATTGTCGATGTTGTTTGTCCCTTAGTACGTAATATGTGTGTGAGACACTGTCAGTGCTTTCTGGTTATTCTATTCCGTTGTCTGCAGGAGTTAGAATGAGATAAGTGGGGGAGAAGCTGGTACTTCTCCATGTTACTTCAGGTGTGGAGCGCTGGCTCCGTGTGTTGTGAATTGCAAGATTGTAAGTGTTATTTAGACATTGAGGTTCTCGGTTCTAGAAGGAATGCGGAAGTAAAGTTTATGTCAACTAAGGATTTGTGCCTTGGGTAGTTTTGTGCACAGGATGTAAGGAATGCTATTATAGTTTGGTAAAGACGATTTATGCCCCATCATGATTGTCGGTTGTCTATTGACAAATTAAGGAACTGATCACCCTTAATCTCTTGTTGATAGTAGACGGAATTATGTTGGATGGAATAGACGTGTCTTTCTGGCTTTGATAGTATGTGCAACGAATTGTTGGGAATTAAGCAGATGATTACAGATTGTTTTGTTGAGTCGAAGAAGATTCTATTATCTGAAGGTGGGGCGGATTCAAGGTTTTTTTATGTTGGTTAAGTTGGGAAGTCATTGAGAGAGAATGATTGGGTTTTATTTAGGGCTGCTTCTCAGAGAGTAGAGATTGAACTTAATTGGACGAAGGTGAATAATTGTGGTTTATATCTGCTAAATAAGTAGGAAACCCTAGGTGTGGGTGTCATATTTGAGAGTTGTTTTTGATTGGTTGTTGCTACATGTTAGGATTTATGGAATTTGGACGGTCAAGAGAAGAATTTTTGTATGGATTACTAACAGTTGAATAAGGTAACGATTGGGAATAAGTGTTCACTTTCCTGAATAGATGACTGGAATGGTTTGGTTGAGTTTGA
Organism: Lathyrus tuberosus; assembly: GCA_022829125.1. Taxonomy (NCBI): domain Eukaryota; kingdom Viridiplantae; phylum Streptophyta; class Magnoliopsida; order Fabales; family Fabaceae; genus Lathyrus; species Lathyrus tuberosus. The sequence goes on along the minus strand of JALAZF010000066.1, from coordinate 17,878,888 downwards.
GTGAATTACAATTGGTTGGAATGTTTGATATGAGTGGTGAAGTGTGTGAGTTGAGGCTTTGATCGATGTAATGTGACTGTTTATGTTTGTTATCAACGGGATAGGTTGTTATTTACTCGGTTAAGCTGGTGTGTGGGTAACCAGTTACCCAGTGAAAAGTTTTGCAAAAGCTTTAAGAATTTATATCTTTTGGATTTTGGTTGGGAAATACAACGTACAGTGATGGTATTTGGTGTTAGTAATGCGTCTGTAACGTTTATGGAGTAGAGGAATCGTATCTTCCATATTTAATTGGATAAGTTCGTAGTGGTTTGATTGAGGATATTCAGATCTGTTATAACTCAGAGGAAGAACAGGTAAAGTGTTTGAGAATTGAATTGCAAGTGTTGAAAAGAGACGAAGTTTTATGCTAAGTTATTCAAGTGAGAATTTGGGTTGAAAAAGGTTAGTTTTCCTGGGTATGTTATTTCAGATTGAGAGTATGGTTAATGGATCCATCGGAAGTAGATGCAGTTCTACAATGAGAGGCTCCGAAGTTGGTTAAGGAGATTAGAAACTTTTGGGCTTAGTTGGTTGTTACTGCAGGTTATGGAAGACTTTGCTAAATTTGTACTTCTGTTATCTCAGTTGACTTGCAAAGGGTGAGTCGTTTGTTTTGGATGTTCGTTGTGAGTAAGTTTTGGTGAGCTGAAGTAGAATTTGTCTATGGCTCCAGTTTTGATTCTGTGTGATCCTAATAAACTGTTCATGAGGTGTGGTGATGTGTCTTATTAAGTTTAGTCAGTGTGTTAATGCCAGAGGGTAAAGTCGTAGCTTATGCTTTACGACAATTGAGGATTCATAAAAGGATCTATATTATTCCGTATTTGGAATTGGTTGCGGTTGTATTGTGTTGGAATATTTGGAGGTATTATCTTTGTGGTTCTAGATTTGAAGTGTTTGGTAATCACAAGAATATTGAGTACTTGTTTGGTCTGAAGGGATAGAGTATGAGACAACAAGGATGGTTAGAATTCGTGACGAGTTATGAGTTGGCTTGGATTATCCTTCAGGAAAAGTGGTGTTGTGCCTGAAGAGTTAAGTCGATAAGCTTTGCGTATGATTGTTTTGATGGACAGAGAATTAAAATTATTTGAGCAGTTCAGAGACTTGTGTCTGGTGTGTGAGATAACACAATAGAGTGTGAAGTTGGATATATTAAAAGTGAACAGTGATTTTTTGTGAATATGAGAAAGAGTTAGACTTTGGACGTGAAATTGGTAGTTTTGATGGTTACGAGTAATCAGAGTGCGTAGTGGAAGTGTGATGTAGCACATTTTGTATTTGCGTGTGGAACTTGTAATAATTCATAAGTTGAACATTGGGAACATGTAGGAATGGTGAAACCATTGGACGTTTTAGAATGGAAGTGTTAGGTGGAAGGTTTAAATACTATTTATGGGCTACTAAGTAGATGGATGTTTTGGGTACATGTTCGATTGGGAAAATCGTAGCATTGTGCGATATTATTGTGTGACAAAGATGTTTGGTCGAGGTTGTTGAGACGGTGTTGGGTCGTGGAACTTTATGTTCTTGTTTGTGTTGTGGTCTCGTTTCCATCATGATGGTCCGAGTGCGTGTGGCTAATTCCTGTGTGGGGAATTAGGGGAGTGTTACCTGTGGTGATGGTAACGATCTTGTTGTGGTTCGGTTCATGAGTGAACTTGTGTGTGTTCGTAACTTGTGTATTCTTTGAGTTGTGAGTTGGTCGTCAAGTGCATTGTATGGGCTTTGCACCTTGTCGTTGTAGTTGTCGTCGTTGTCGTGTCGTTGTTGTAGCTGCTGTTAGCAAGGTGGCTTATCAGCTGTGTTCTTCGTGGTGTGCCTAGTGTTGGCATGATAGTTGGTTAGTCGGATGCGAGAGTCGTATCCGGAGTTGTTCGTCTCAGTTATATTTTCGAGGAAGAAAATTTCTAAGTGGGGGAGAATTGTAACGCCCCGATTTGTTTAATGATATTTATTTATTTCATTTATGTGAATAATGTGTGAATTTATTGTATTTTACCTGCTAATTGAGATAATTGGTTAATTTCTCTGATAGGTAAAATATTTGCATTAAATTATAATTTCTTTTCAACTTTTATTTCCCGAAATATATTTCATCGGTATGTTTATGTTTTATCGCGTTTTGAGAGCGTTTGCGAGATAGTTGAGCTGAGGGGTAAAATGGTCATTTTGGGTAGTTAGATATTTTGTTATAAAAAGAGAAATAGAGAGAAAAGAGAGAGAAAGGAAAAGAAAAGAAAGAAAAGGGGAAGAAGAGAAAGAGAAGAGAAGGAAAAAGGGAGAAAGAGGATAATCGACATAACTCCGTTTCGAGCGCGATTAATCGGTTACGGGTGAGAAGTTTCAATTATATCTTGCTTGTGTATGTATATGTGTTGTTTGTTGTAATTGTTTTGGTTGTTTCAAAACTTTTCTTGTCGATGGGAATTAGGAGCGATCGATAGAAATCGATGTTTTTGCGGTTGAAATGTGACGTAAATGTTGTAGAATACTTGTTACCATGATTGGGTTATGTTCTAATTGTTATGTTTTGGTTTGGAAGAGTTTTTGGGTGAAAAATATGATTTTAGACTTCAAACAGCGCTGCAGAATTTTTGGGTTTTCCTTGGTTCGCCTAGCGAACCTGGGGCAAAGCAGTAGCGAATGATGTTTTCGCGGGTTCTCCTAGCGAGCTAGTTAGCGAATGTTCGCTAACGTTATTCGCCTAGCGAACTTTGTATCTTTTTAGTTATGGTTGTTGCTGCCTTGGTTCGCCCAGGGATTCGCAAAGCGAACGGCAAGGCGAAGGTTTGCCAAGGAGTTCGTCTAGCGAACTTTGTGTCTATTTTGGTCTGATTGTGGTTTCGCTTGGACATTCGCCTAGCGAAGGTGGTAGCGAATGCTCGCTAGGAGGTTCGCCTAGCGAACATGACAGTTTGTGCAATTTTCTTTTCTTCATAACTTGTGTTCCGATTATCCGTTTTGAGCATTCTCGGTATCGTTGGATAGCTATTGAAACGTTCTTTCTTATGATAATGTTTTTGAATTGTTGGCCGATTTAATTATGTCGAGAATTTGGAATTATGTCGTTTTGTCGACTTTTACTGTTATAAGTGTGTGCAATTGATGTGTTTCATGCAATGTGCTTGTGATACGGATATGGTATGACTTGTGTGCTGTTGTATGATGTAAATGCATGTGTTTAGATGGTGTGATGATGGGTTGTGGCCGTATGGAAAATAAATGTGTTGTTTTGGGTTTGATTTCAATGTGTGATTTTGTATGTTGTTATGATGTGTTGTGGGTAGCATGTGACATGTGAATCCCGTGTGTAAAGAATTGTGATGATATGATTGTGGTGGTTTGTGGCTTATGATGAAGTACATTATTTATGTGAAATTCAATTTATGTTGTTTGGTGGCCTTTAGGGTTTGAAATGCATTGTTTGAATTGTTTTGCAATGCATGAATGTGATGATGTTGATTAATTCATATGGTTGAATTGTGAAGATGCATTTGATTGTCATGATTCCTTGTATGCCAAGCATCATGATATACATCTTGTGATGTTGTGTGCCCTAGTGGGTGTGAGCGACGAATCGATTCCAGAGGGAATCCACTACAACATCGTGTGCCTTATACAAAGAGGTGTGAGCGATGATTATAGACGATCGTGTGCCTTATACAAAGAGGTGTGAGCGATCGGGTCGTGTGCCTTATACAAAGAGGTGTGAGCGATCCATAAACGTCGTGTGCCTTATACAAAGAGGTGTAAGCGACGGGGAACATCATTTTCCCGACGGGGAGTTACACTAAGTAACAAGCAATGGTTCCAATAGTTCCTGAGTGAACTAGTGATGAGATTGATGGATGGGTGGTACCCGCATTTGCATAGAGTCGTTGTGTCGGTCTCTTTGCATTTGCATGAATCATGAATGGATTGATTATGTGTGAGAAATTGTGATATGCATTTGTTTTAAATGGATTGTGCATGATTTATATGCATTTGTGAATGGAGTAATTATGTGTTGAGTTTGTGATCGGATTGGTGAATTGATATGCATTCGTGGTAAATGCATTGGTTATGAAAGATATGTTTTGTGTATAGACATACGCATTATGTGTGAACATGTGGTTATGTGGAGATAATTGATATATGCTATATTTTATGGTGATGGGGTGGTGTGGTTCCATATTTCATAATTATGGTAGGATTATGTGTGATATGTTTTGTATTTGTGGCATGCTTTATGTGTTAGTATGTGATGACATGGGTGAGATGATTTATACATGTGTTTGAATGTGTGTTCGCATATTATTATGCAATCTTGATTTAGTTGTTCTTTCTCACCCTTCTGCTGTGGTTTGTTGCTCTATGAGGCAATTGCAGATTAGTAGTCTTGGAGGCTTTTGTGAAGATTAGTTCTCCATCCGTTTGTCAGTCAGTCTGCTCTAATACGTAGCACGGGAGTCGCAGAACGCTTTTGTTATATATGTATACATTTGTTGAATGTATTTTGTATTACTTTTGTATGTATATTTTGACGTTATAAAACCATTCATTTGTAAAACAAGTCGGTTATGGATCTTTCCGCTTTATTCCATAATTGAACTTTAATTTTATATGGATAAAGTTTCCCTTTGAGAGTATTCTATTTTGTGTTATGTATCAAAATTTATGAGCAGGGATTGTATTTTCTTTCTAAAATTGTGGCATCCTTGTTTCTGTCGGAAAAATAAATTTTTATTTACTCTGATTTAATTATGTATTATTTATTCGCGGTGGGAATTGGGGTGTTACAACAAGCCTGTACCAACCTGTACACAAGCCAACAAAAACACTATCTCATCTTTCACCAAAAAGGCCCTGCGCCTTGCTCGCCAATGTTTTAAACCCAACTTTGACCTACAAAACCAAACTTGCATCATTAAATGAAAGTGACATATCACACAACAAGAGAGAAAGGGCTGTAAGGAAATTCAAAAAAGAGAGAGAGCAAGAATAAAAAGGTTTAAAAACAAAAAAAGAGAACTTTACAATTGAAGGAGACACGTCAAAGCAACAAGACATGGATTAAGGTACAGAAAATACAGCAATGGCAGTAGCAGAGTTTACACTGAATTAGCAAGGCAAGATGTGGCATATTAGAAATTTCATCATCTCAGTACCCTGGATATTATTCAACAGCAATTGCAACCCTATTTTTCTAGACTATAAAACAACATTAACACACTTCAGAAAAGGGGGGAGCAAAAGATAACTTACCTTTCATAGCCTTCAATTCATCTTTTCTACATCATCCTTCTGAACCACCAAAACCTTACACTGCTACCCTTCTCACGTTTCGACCACACAACCACGTAAACAACCATTCAAATCCACCTTCAAGCCTCAACTCACCTTCACAGTGAACTTCCCACCATTTGGTTCCTTCACCCACCTCAATCAGCCATCCCAAACAACCTTTCATATTACAACAAGCTGCCACAAATTTCAAACTTTCTGGAACCAAATCGCCAACCTTGTCTCCGCCATAACACCGATCTCCTCTGCCATCACTTTCGACCATAACCATAGCCACACCGCCAAAAGCTTCACAAACACACACCATATCAGTAAAAAAATCCAAAACACACACAATTTGTAAGGCAAAAACACCACCGTGTTCTTCAATCTCAGCCATCAAACATCCAATCTTCAACCTTTTTCAACCACACTGCGACTTTTTCATCGCCTCAACCTTTTTCAACAACACTGCGACTTTTTCACCGCCATCACCAATCAACCACATATCATACGTCAAATCAAAACCAGAATAGAGAGGACGTAGAAGAGAGTGAAACAAATCAGAATTGAAATCCAAACAGAAACGAACTCGGACAAGAGAAACCTGAGTGAGATATTGAGAGTGAGAGGACCATTCATATCATTCACCGCCGCAAAACCAAGAAGACGGAGAGCGAGAACGACAAGGAGAGATCGAGAGAGACACAGAAAGTGATTGGGATGGAAGTGCGAAGGATGAGCTTCTCTCGTTTCATCAACCGTTTCTTTATGTTTATCATTTTAGGTTTTATTTTTGTATTCAGTTTGTGATGACCCGGGTCAAACCCGCTACATAGCCATATCCCAGTAACCCGGTCCCCAAACCTGGATGCCCTCATGGGCTCTTTTCTTTTCCATGGGCTTCTTTTCACACCCCTCAGCCTATTTCCTACACTATTTTTAGTTAATTTTTTAGTTTTCAATTAACTAATTTATTCTTTACTTAGAATTAGTAATTAGATTTTAAGATTTTAATTAGTCTTTAATCGGTTTTTTTTAACTAAATAATTTTAAGTTTAATTAGAAATTTTGTTTAGTTAGAGTTTTGAGATAATTAGTTTTTAATCAATTAGTAATTAGTAATTAGTAATTAGTATTTAGACTTAGTAAGTTTGAGTTTTTTAGAATTTAATTTAATTGATTAGTTAAAGTTAGAGGTTAATTTATTTAGTTAGTTAAAATTAGGATTAGTTTAGCTTTCCCTTTAGAGTTAATCTAGAATTAGTCAATTAGATTTATTTTTAGAACTGGTTAACTATTATTTTTTAGGATTTGTTTAGATAGCATTTTAATTAGATATTAATATTTTAAATTTTTTTTAATTTGTTTAGACTTTATTTAATTTCTAATTTAATCTTGCCAATACGTTTTTAGTTCATTCCTGAAATTCATTTTCATTTAACTCGCATTGCATTCACTGTATATATTGCTGTTTATTATACACTTGACCCTGAGTTTTTTTTCCTTGCCTCTCTGTTTCTGTTCCTTATTCCAAAGGAAAGGATCCTCCCCCGTTGACTGCCATGTCATTTAGGATAGCCTTGTCCGTCTTGCCCCGTTTTGCCTGGCCTTAGGTTTGGAGTCGCCGCACTCCGCGTAGGTGTCTTGCTGTCAGACCCTACTTTCTCTTCGAACCTTGACCACAGTCAAGAGTTCTTCACCCCCGTTGAGGGGAACTACGGACGCTCTGATTTCTCAAGTTCATCTTGAGAATACGTAGGCATAGGATTGCGAGATCCTAGCGAGCTACCTTTTTCTTTTTCCACTTTTTACCTTTACATCCGATGCCTTCTCGAATTCCACCTTTTTTTACCTTTATATCCGATGCCTTCTCGGATTCCACATTTTCTTTTTACACCCTTTTATCCCGTATTGAGGGGAACTACGAATGCTCTGATTCCATTCCCGTCAGGATACGTAGGCACGAGATGCGATGTCTTGGCGAGCATACTTAGTGTATATATCCCTAGGTCTTTACTTTAACACATTTCCCTTAGCAAGCAAATCATAACAGAACACAAATACTAACAAGAGGTTCCTGTAGAGTACTTCAGATACTTAGGGTGCTAATACCTTCCCTTAGTATAACCAACCCACGAACCTAGATTCTCTTTTTAGGGTTTTCGTTCTTTACCCTTTCCTTTGGATAAATCAAAGCTCGGTGGTGAATTTCAAAGTTTTGCGATGCAAGTTAATTAATAGCTTGATATCCGATTCTCACCGCAACAACGATGATGAATTTGCAACGTTTGCAGGACTAGAAATCATTAACTATGCTTTTCCCGAGGTCAACGTCATTGAGAGGGATGACTCCTCCGGTTCCAAAAAAGTGTTGGACACCTTGGGACAACCGAGTGGAAAATTCAACTACTTAGTCAAGTACACCGCTCCTGAAAGCTCTCGTATCAGGCTCGAAGACATCCATCCAACTGGATGGGGAGATGCACCTGAGGGCACAAATACTATGCCAAATACAACTGAGGAATCCTCCTACGACAACTCTGTCTGGGAGACAGATTCCAATGATCCTGCTCCACCAGAAATCAGTGTCATTTCTGAGGACAAATCAAGGAAGATACCAAACTTTGTGATTCATCGAGGAGTTCGCCGTTAATGGGTTGCAGTCGATGTCCCGAAAGTTGTTCATCAGTATAAGTAATTGTCGTCTTTATCTTAACCTTTCACCTTGCCCAGGTGAAACAGATGTTTTGATAGGGCTCGTTTTCTATAAATTTCCCTCTTCGCTTCGCCCAAAGCGACATAGTTTTGTTTTATAGGGCTGTAGTTTCAAGAATCGACTTGTTCATAAATAAAATAATGTCGTTCTGTAATTTTTGCATTAATTGCTGTTTTCTCTTTTTGCGTTTCTTAGAAAATGGTAATCCTAAAAAATAAAACAAATAATAAAAAATGAGCATTTTTCAAAAAATACACTTCACTGCACTCTTGCATTCTCTCTATCTCTTCTAAAAACAAATCATCACGTCTTGCAGACTGCTTGTTTTAAACCCCGTTGAAACACGCAATCAAATGCCTTCTCCCAACTTTGAATTCCCGGTATTTGAGGCTGAAGAAGAAGATGACAAAGAAATTCCAGAGGAGATCTCACGACTACTCCGGCAAGAGGAAAGGTCCATTGAACCTCATAAAGAGCAGTTGGAAACGGTAAACTTAGGTTAGGAAAAAGAGAGAAAAGATATCAGGATTGGGACGCTACTCAGTCCAACTGCCAAAGAGAGCCTGACGAAGCTTCTCAAAGAATTCCCCGATGTATTTGCTTGGTCCTATCAGGATATGCCAGGGTTGGATACCAGCATCGTGGAACATTATCTACCGTTAAGATCATAATGTCCGCCAGTAAAACAAAGGTTGAGAAGGACTCACCTGGACATGGCTATCAAAATCAAAGAGGAGGTACAAAAACATATTGATGCGGGTTTCCTCGCCACATCAGAATATCCTCAATGGTTAGCCAACATCGTACCCGTTCCAAAAAAAGACAGAAAGGTCAGAATGTGTGTTGACTACAGAGATCTAAACAAGGCTAATCCAAAGGATGACTTCCCCTTGCCACACATAGACATGTTGGTAGACAGTACAACAAAGTTCAAAGTTTTCTCCTTCCTGGACGGATTCTCGGGCTATAATCAGATAAAAATGGCATCGAAAGACATGGAGAAAACTTCCCTCATTACCCCATGGGGGACCTTTTGTTACAAGGTAATGCCGTTTGGTTTGAAGAACACCGGGGCAACCTATCAAAGGGCCATGACAACTCTGTTTCATGACATGATACACAAAGAAATCGAGGTGTATGTCGATGACATGATCGCCAAATTTAGAACAGAGGAGGAGCATGTGACCCACCTGTCAAAGCTATTCGAGCAGTTGAGAAAGTACAAACTCCGCTTGAATCCCAATAAGTGCACCTTCGGTGTCCGTTCAGGGAAACTCTTAGGGTTCATCGTCAGCCAAAAAGGAATTGAGGTTGATCCTGACAAGGTCGAGGCCATTCAAGAGATGCCTTCTCCGAAAACTAAAAAACAAGTCAGGGGATTCCTGGGACGTTTGAATTACATCTCTAGATTTATATTCCTCATGATCGCGACGTGTGCGCCAATTTTCAAATTGCTCAAAAAGAAACAGGACTGCATTTGGACAGAGGACTGCCAAACCGCCTTCGATAGTATCAAGGAATATCTGTTGAACCCATTGATTCTATCACCTCCAGTGGAAGGAAGACCATTGATCATCTACTTAACAGTCCTAGAGGACTCGATGGGATGTGTACTTGGCCAACAAGACGAAACCAAAAGGAAAGAATTTACCATTTACTATCTGAGCAATAAATTCACTGACTGTGAGACTCGGTACACTATGCTCGAGAAAACTTGTTGCGCTCTGGCTTGGGCAGCCAAACGACTTCGACAATACATGATTTGCCACACTACTTGGTTAATCTCTGAGATGGATCTAATCAAGTACGTCTTTGAAAAACCTGCTCTCACGGGAAGGATTGCCTGTTGGCAGATGTTGTTATCAGAATACGACATTGAGTACCACGCTCAGAAAGCCGTTAAAGGAAGTGTTTTAGCCGATCATTTGGCTCATCAACCGATTAACGATCAAGAATCCGTCGGATATGACTTCCCAGACGAAGATGTCATGTATTTGAAAATGAAAGATTGTGATGAACGGCTACCCAGTGAAGGACCAGAACCAGGTTCCCAATTGGGACTTATCTTTAACGGAGCTGTCAATCATTACGGAAACGGAATTGGGGCAATCATTGTTACCCCTCAGGGTACCCACATTCCTTTCACCGCCAGACTTACGTTCAAGTGTACAAACAACAAGGCCAAATACGAAGCTTGTATTATGGGTCTCGAGGAAGCGATTGATTTAAGGATCAAGCACTTGGACGTATACGACGACTCAGCCCTGGTTATCAATCAAATCAAAGGAGATTGGAACACATACCAATCAGGATTGATCCCTTACAAAGATTACGCGAGAAGGTTGTTACCATTCTTCAACAGAATCGAGTTTCATCATATCCCTCGTGGAGAGAATCACATGACTGATGCATTAGCCACTCTCTCTTCCATGATTAGTGTAGGTTAATGGAATGACATACCTAAGATCGACATAATGCGCCTTGAGCGGCCCACTTACATCTTCACGATCGAAGCAGTCATAGATGACAAACCTTGGTACCACGATATCAAATGCTTCCTTCAGAAACAAGAGTACCCACCTGGGGCATCCAGGAAAGATAGAAAAACCCTCAGAAGATTGGCAGGCAGTTTCTTCTTGAGCGGTGACACACTTTACAAGAGAAATTTCGACATGGTCTTGCTCCGATGTGTCAACAGACCAGAAGCAGGCATGCTAATGAAAGAAATTCATGAAGGATCCTTTGGCACTCATGCCAATGGACACACAATGGCGAGAAAAATTCTAAGAGCAGGGTACTATTGGTTAACAATGGAATCCGATTGCTACAAGTACATGAGGAGATGTCATAAGTGTCAGATATACGCTGACAAAAGCCATGTATCGCCAACACATCTCAAAGTTCTCTCTTCCCCATGGCCTTTTTCCATATGGGGAATCGACATAATTGGCATGATTGAACCAAAGGATTCAAACGGACATCGGTTCATCCTGGTAGCCATTGACTACTTCACCAAGTGGGTCGAAGCAGCGTCATACGCCAATGTAACCCGACAGGTGGTAGTCTGTTTCATCAAAAATAATCTCATCTGCCGTTATGGTGTTTCAAGCCAGATCATTACGGATAATGGATCTAACTTGAACAATAATATGATAAAAGAGTTGTGTGCTGAGTTCAAGATCGAACACCATAACTCATCTCCCTACCGGCCTAAGATGAATAGAACGTTAGAAGCGGCTAACAAGAACATCAAGAAGATTGTTCAGAAGATGGTCGTAACCTATAAAGACTGGCACGAGATGCTACCCTTTGCTCTTCAAGGTTATCGCACGTCTGTCCGTACGCCAACAGGGGCAACCCCTTTCTCTCTAGTATATGGCATGGAGGCAGTGCTCCCCATAGAGGTAGAGATCCCATCAATCTGGGTATTGATGGAAACCAAGCTTACAGAAGCTGAATGATGTCAGAGCCGGTACGAGGAACTGAATTTGATCGAAGAAAAGAGAATGACGACTCTATGCCATGGTCAGTTGTATCAACAAAGAATGAAGGAGGCCTTCGACAAAAAGGTTTGACCTCGCGTCTTCAGGAAAGGAGACCTTGTGCTCAAGAAGATATAATCATTTCTCACTGATTCGCGAGGCAAGTGGACTTCGAATTATGACGGCCCCTATGTGGTCAAGAAAGCTTTCTCAGGCGGCGCCTTGAGACTTGCAACCATGGACGGAGAGGAGTTTGCCTACCCCACGAATGTTGATGTAGTCAAGAAATACTTCGCCTAAACTAAAAAAAATATCTCGGTGGATTGAAAACCCGAAAGGGCGGTCCAGGAAAAAATTAGAGACATGATAAAAAAAATCATCCCGGTGGATTGGAAACCTCAAAGTACAATCTAGGAAAAAATTAGGGATAATGGCAAGTAACTATGTCCAACAGAGGCAAGTCCCTCAACAATAGTTACACCATCCGTCAGAAATCTCGATCAATGTCATCTTCGACATAAGCTCAGGATACCCCGAATTCAAAGTTGGTAGAAGGATAGTGGTCGTTATGGTTCATTGTAGCCCTTTTTCCCTGTAAATTACCATTTTCTAACTTTGTAATTACTTTAAGAAATCACGCGCTTGGCTGATTTCCGTCCTATCAATAAAATTTGAGCCCTTGTGCTTTTGTTTATAATCCTTGTTTGTTTTAGCTTTACAGAACAATGTTTTTAACATGATTAACAATTCTTGAAATAAAACAAAATGAATTTACTTGTAAAACTTTTTTTGCTTTTAAAATAAAGATGGCAATTTCTTTTGGCTGTTGAACATCAAAAGAACATCGGTCGCTTCTCCAGAAGTAAGCGAGCTTCAAAGTGCAGAATCAAAGTACTCCTTCTAAACCAGGGCACCTGAATGAAGGATCAGCAATGTCAGATGCGAATGCCCCATCCGACATCATCGGCAGAGTTCTTACCTCCTAAGCCCGACCAACGGTTTTCCCCGCGGGGACTATCTCTCCTAAGTAAGGCAGAATTGCTATCGTGAACCAGTGATATTTTTCGTCTCCCATCATGGCCGAGTATCCAGTCGTGTTCATCTATTAAGTCTGTATGTCGCTTCAGTTTTGTCAGCATATACATACATACATCATGCATTATTAATTTACATGCATATTCATATCACGTCACTATCACTCCGGTCGATCTTATCCCCTAGGGATAAAAGTCCTCTCAATCGAGTTGTCAGTTCTCTCCTCGTCAGGAAATGAATCATCTAAGCAACCTCTCTTCCAGTTTATTTCTGGATTAGAATTGGCCCTTGACCACTTTGATAACTTGAACCTCTGAAAGACCAGAGAAAACGTTCGACAAGCGTCACTCTTCACCATTGAAGATGATGTCGTCGCTTTCCAGGATTAAGGAAAATCCCTAGAGAAAGCTACACGACTAAGGACTCTCAGCAGCACATTGGGTTTTCTCTCTAGAAAGTCAATGTTAATGAAGTCATCAGCACCTCAAAATTGGATCACATCATATGGCATTTCTCCGAGAGGATCTCGAGGAAAAGTATGATGTAATATCCCCAAGCGGAAGCCGTCTCTCAAGAGACTCGTTTTCCCAGCAGAGTCGACAAATGACGTCTCCAAATAGAAAAGTTTGTATACCTCTACAGCTCAGACGAATGGGTTTTTCCCAGCAAGTCTGACATCAAAACTTTTTCCCATCAAATGGCATCTCCCCAGGAAAATTCGGTGAGAAGTTTGAGGAGAAACCGCTACGAATAGCGTCCCTTGTCAATAAAGTTTATTGACAAAAGAAACTAAGACCAGTTCCTTGGTAGGAAACCAAGAACGAGGGGAAGTTTATTTCAGAAACTAAGACCAGTTCCTTGGTAGGAAACCAAGAACGAGGGGAAGTTTAGTTTAGAAACTGAGACCAGATCCTTGGTAGGAAACCAGGACCGAGGGGAAGTTTATTTCAAAAGAAAATTGAGACCAGTTCCTTGGCTGAAGACCACGATCGAGGGGAAGTTTTACCTTTTCTGAGCATCATTGCTTAGCACAATAAGAAGGATGTGTGAACTACCATTCTTAACCACCATCAAAATTTCGGGTATTCCGATATTTAATCCTCTTGCACCCCGAATGCCCGAATACCTTCGTCATTCACACCTTCGGGTCCAAGAAGATTAAATAGGGGCATCTGTCATACCCCAAATTTTGACCACTAAGATCCCCATCATTATGCAAAGCATTATCATAATATGGGTGAACAATCATGCCTTATTAATCTCCCCAAAGATGGGTGAACATTCACTACGACAAAGAATTAGGGTTTCAAACCCTCTCATAGCTCTTAGACAAAGGATCAATCAAGGAATGACATGATCTTTAACTTGTCTAACCTCTCAAACATCTAAAAGGGATCAAGAGGACTCCCACTTCAAGGATTAAGCACAAGGCTGCTCCCTTCTAGGTGGATCAAGCCTTAAGATCGCCAGTGTCACCAAATTAGGGTTTTGGTCGACTAGGCCTCCAGATGGGAATTTTCCTCTGGGCATGAGCCAATGCTTAAAAGCATAACCTATGATGCTCCAAGGGACATCATAAACCCAAGCATCAAGTCAATTTAACCTCAGGGGATGCATTCATAAAAAAAATCAGGAATTAGGGTTCCTTGACCTAATTCACCCCTAAGTTGACTTTTGGGACAAATCAGGAGCCAAGCCCTCAAGACATAATTTGAGGGTCTCTAATACACCACATTGATCCATTTACAACAATGGATTGATCCAGGAAGCTTGAGCAACAAGTCTCAATTTCATCAGAGCCACAATTAGGGTTTTGCGGGAAAAGTCAACTGTAGCTTTGACTTTTGACCAAGACATGCTCCCAAACCCTAGGACATGATTAAATACACCCTATAACACCTATGAAATCAATCCATCAAGTTGGATTTAGGTCAAGGACTTAATTTCATAGAGGATCGCACAGTTTGGAATTCATCTGACTAAAAGTCAACTGTGCACAAAAGTCAAACTTTGACATTTTGAGATTTTTCACAAAAATGGTTTTTTAACCCTAAAATGATTTTAATGTGTGATTGGAATCATCATTCATCAAGAAAAATCAATAAAAGTTGGATAACTAGTAAAAGGGGTAACCATAAAAAATTTAGAAATTTTCTAAGTTATGGAACAAAGTGGCAAGGGTACCAACTTTGGAGGATCATAACTCCTAAACCACAAGGCCATTTTTCCCCATCCAAAGATAGATTTGTAGCTCTCATTACCCTCTACAAAAGCTTCAAACTGAACTCATTCCAATTCCCCATGGATTTCAAGTTATGGAATGATCAAAATCAAGAAAAGTGAAAATGTCACTTTTTTCCAACACTTAGTGAAATTTTCACTAAATCAGAATCTGCCTTACTGTTTTCCAAATGTAGGGGCATTTTTCACTTAGATCCAAAAAGTATCAAAACCAATTATGATCAAACAGTTGTTGTATCATATGAGGGCTTTCCAAAATGACCAAGAACATCACCAAACTCCACTTGAGCCATGAGATATGACAAGGGCAATATGCCTTGCTGAAAACTGCCAAGGCTAGGGAGAATTTTCCATTTTTGCTCGATTTGGCAAAATCATCTAATTCCAAGCCTTGTCATCATCTTGGACACGTCTGAGGATCAAATCCAAAGGGAACCAACACTGATCCAAGCCTCCAAAGTCTTTGGAACAAGAAGTAGCATGCGAAACCTAGAAATCCCTAAAAGAGGGACAAGACTCCAATTTTGGATTGAAGCATTTAATAGATGCTTAGAGGTGGCATGGACTGACACATTTACAACTGAATTCAGTCAAGAATGATCCAACAACTAGGGAACCACAACTTTGTGCTCTAACCTCTAGTCAATGGCTAGAGGAGACTTGGATTTTCATTTGCCAACATTGGCCAAACCTCCGCTGTAGCTACCATTCACTATTGATCCCAAAACAAACTTGCTCTACTATAAATAGAGCTCATTTGTGCTCAGTTTGAGTACACCAAAGCCATCAAACAGATGCTTTCCTCTAAATCTCTTCTTTTACTCCAAAATGCCTTCTTTAGCAAGCTAACTCTGATTTTTTGAGTTAGAGAGCAATTCCACCACGGCTTATGATCCAAACACATCCAATATGTCATATCTAAGTTGTCCAAACTCACAAGAGTGACCTGTAATCACAAAATCACAAAGTCACCTCTCAAAACCTCAAAATAGTACTTTTGTGCATTTTTTAAGCCATGTCTGGATTTAGTCACTTTCCAAACCAGATAAAACCTCAAACACACTCCAAATATCATCCTTGAACTGTCCCAAATGGTTCCCCTCATCTGGAACACCATTTGAGAGAGTTGCTATTTTGGCCATTTTAACCCCTTTTGCAAGAAAGGGCCAGTTTGTGTTTTTGCAGGTTCCAGCTGATTCCACTTGCCCTAAAAGCTTCTAAGGGATCATTTGAGAGTGTCCAAGGCATTCAACCATTTCTAGAACAAGAAGCTTGGCAGATTGCACAGAAAACTCCAAAAACTCCAAAAGAGGTAAGCATCATGACTTGAACTTTCCAAAATATGCATTGCTTTGAAGTCCACTGATCATACACACCTCATACATGTTATATATGTTGTGTTTAAACCAATTCATCATGTAATTCATATCTGTACCAAGCTATAGCATAGAAAATGCAATTATAGGCCATTTTCAAAACCACTATCGGGTTTTGAGGAGGGAACATGATCTGAAAAAACTACCACCACCATTGGATTCCTTGTAAAATTCTAGGCCAGATGCATATAAATTTTGTCTGAAACCATGGAGAAATTAGAAAGTTATGACCTTCACGTTTTTGAACCAAAACTTGCCTTGCCTTGCCTTGGGCCAGGCCAAAACACAAGGCAAGCCTTGTATATTTGTGGTTTCACTTCAAGAAATGCATACATCACCACCCCAGTGGTAAGGCGCGCGCCCTGTAACCTTGAGGTCATGGGTTCAAACCCCACCCATGCCATTTTGTGTTTTCTCACTTTTTCGCCATTTTTCCAATATTTTCATGTTTTGTTAATTAATTGGAAAACTAATAACTCCTTCAATTTTAATTATTTTTTATTGGTTCCTTTTTAAAAAAATCACAAAAATGTTAAAATATTTTATTCCACAAAAAAATTAAGTTTATATTAGTTATTTAATATAATTAGTATTTTTGTGAATAAATTCCTTTTAATTGTTTTTAAACATTTTAAAAGTGAATATTTACCTTGAAAATCAAAACCAAATGAGTTTTAATTCATCTTATGATTGAAACCTCATTTTTCAAACATGAAACAAAAATCACAAGTGGTTTATTCAAATTTATTTCGTATTTTTATCATTTTTATTTGATTTTCTTTGAATAATTACTTTTAAAATGATGAAATTAGGGTTTTGTAGATTTTCACCCTAACAAACTTTTTCAAACACTCATGGGCCTCTATTAGAGTGTAAGACCCAACCCCTTTGAAAACCAAACCTTTTTGGGCCTCAGTAATTGTATAAGTCCCACTGTGTTTTCAAAAAACTTGGTGTGATTGCCATTTTCAAACAAAATCATTTGGGCCTCTCCTAAAGTTATAAGACCCATTCAAAATCAATTTGGGCCTCTAATAGAGTGTAAGACCCATTCCTTTGGAAATACATACCTATTTTGGGCCTCACTTATTGTATAAGTCCCATTGTATTTCAAAAAGTTCGGCACGATCATCGCCTGTTCAAAACAAACCACCCGGGCCTCTTGAGAGAGTGTAAGACCCGTCCCTTTGTACAGAAAACCTCTTTGGTCCTTAGTCACTTGTATAAGCCCCTCTGTATAAATTCAAACAATAGTGCGACCACTGATAAAACTTGGGCCTCTCCTTGAGCTGTAAGCCCCAATTTTCCTTTCAAAAGCACTTTCTCCTTTGATTTTGAATATACTGTTGTTTTCAATCTTTCTTTGTTGGATAACTAACAAAACAGCATGGAAGCTCTACAACCGAGTAAGTGTTTACCCACTTTCATTTATCGCTTTCATATGTATATAACTGTACTGTGGGGCTGTTTCACTGTAAGTCTTCTTTCATAAACTCATATCAACTGTGTAATAATAGTATAGATATTCAGAGTTTCCCCAGCAACTACGTCTAGAACTAGGCAAAACCTCGCCTCCTTACAACAATTTTAGATAACTAGATCTAAGGAATCTTCCCCCCTTGAATAGTTCATTATACAGAAGGCCATTGTTCCAAGTGAAACCCCTTATGAAACTATTCATCAGCCTCTTCTTGGGCTTAGTGCAAGGACCCACTGGCTTCTCAAAAGCATCCCCGCCTCCTCTTGGGCGTTGTACAAGGCCCCGTTGGCTTCTTAGAAGTTTTCACAGCCTCCTTTTAGGCTTCGTATAATGATTATTTCTTCTGGAAGATAGCTTCCTCTTGGGCTTCATACAAATTGTCCCTCGGCTTCTTAAAAGTTTCCATCCTCCTCTTGGACTTCGTACAAATTGTCCCGACGACCTCCTAGAGGTATAGGAACAAATATTAGTCATCTTAATAGAATAGTTTTTCAAAGAGTCTAGATCTTTCTACCGCCAATGTACGGTCTCTCAATTTCTCTTAAGACATAGCACAAAAGATAAAACTCTAGACTTGGACAGTCTAAGACCCTTGAGTCTCAAAAACATCCTCAAGCCCTTTCAAAGATAGGGAAAACACCCGTAGACTTGGACAGTCTAACACTCTTTGGATTCCCCTTTTCCTTAAAGAACAGGAGATAACCCTGATCCTCTGATCAAATCCATGAGTACAACATTACTCATATAAGAACAGATTTTCTCTTTTAACCAATCTACTGGACCTGTCACTCAACTAAAACAGTAACCCTTTTAGCCTCCATCTCGGGCTTCGTACGAGATACAAAACACTCTCTTGTTGAGTGTAAAAGATTCTCTTGTTGAATCACCCATTTCACCTCTATTTCGGGCTTCGTACGAGATACCAAATCACTCTTTTGTTGAGTATAAAAGACTCTCTTGTTGAGTCAAACTCTTTTTGCCTCCAACTCGGGCTTCATACGAGATACAAAAAAAACACTCTCTTGTTGAGTATAAAAGACTCTCTTGTTGAGTCAAATCACCAACAGCATCTATCTCGGGCTTTGTACGAGATACAAATCAATCTCTTGTTGAGTATAAAAGATCCTCTTGTTGGGTCACAAACACCTTTAGCCTCCGTCTTGGGCTTCATACAAGACATATATGAAAACACCCTCTTGTTGGGTCAATAGCCTCCTCTTAGGCTTTGTATAAGGAAACCCCGGTTGAGACAATCAACCTTTTAGCATCAAATCATGCTTTGGTCACAACATACAAACATCAACAACTCCTTTTCCCCCATCTAATTGCTGTAAGTGGCAAGCCTCTGGATTATTTACATCCACGCCAATGTCCCTCTTTTAGTATGAGAAATTCCTAAGGAAAGATGGAATTGCTCTAAACTGAGTTAAAGTATTCTCCTTCAGGTCAAAATCCCCTATAAAGGAAATTATGGCATTGTTAGATTCACATATCCCAGTTAAAGTAATTCTCCTTTATAATCAGTCACCCAACTGTTGTGACAAGCAGACCCCTTTAGAGATGACGAATTCTCTCTAAAGCCAAAAACCTTTAGCTTCACATCTTGGGCTTCGAACAAGATACAAATAGACCTTTCAGCTTCACATCTTGGGCTTTGAACAAGATACAAACAACTTTTATCTTCACGTCTTGGGCTTTGAACAAGACACCAAAACACCATTTCCTCCCATAGAATAGGAGGAACTACGATCGCTCTGATTTCCCTGTTTCGGTAAATGGGAATACGTAGGCATAAGATTGAAAGAAAAATCTTAGCGAGCACCCTAATCAAAAAACCCAAAATCCCATACATCAATCAATCTGGTGCAGTATCCTAACCAAATTCCCCATGAATAGTCCCGACGGTCCAGCCTGAACAAAGTAAGAAGAAAGAGGCCCCGCTTCCATATAGCACCCGTAACCTAACAGACCGCTGTTTAAACTCAGTATGCAAGCAGGGTTAGTTGGAGACATCTATTTCCCTTCCTTAGTCAAGTCAATAGGATAAAAAATGAATCGACCTGTAGTCCCCCAAAGAGCGACAGTGCTTAAGAACCACGTCCAAAATCGCTCGCTACAAGGTGTCACTCAAACTTTCTAGATGCGGAATCACCCGCAGTCCCATTAGCAGAAAGATAAACACGGATATCAAGTAGGAAAAGTGATATATATATATATTTATTCCTAAAACTAACATCCTAGACCTCTTAAGAGCTAGTCCATAATCCTACCAGATCAACGACGTCCCCAGCAGAGTCGCCATTTTTACTGTAGCGAGCGATTTTTGTCGGTGAAGCGACCACCTTATCGTTGGTTTTTTTGGGTTTTCTCCTCTCAATGAGGAGGGGGTGCTACTTTCTGATTTCTTATTTATCCCGTGAAGCTGGAAGGGAAAGGGAAGCTATCTAAAACTAACCTTGCACGCGAGTGTTTAACTAAACAAACGCTTAAAGATATTGGGGGGTCCGGGGTCAGGTTATATGATGGGGAGTTGTCAGTTACCCATCCTTTATGTGGTTATCCATAGGATGTTAGCTTTAGGTCTCGCTTTGTACTTGATGGTGTTTAATGGGTTGGGAAAGTTTCTTGGGAAATATGAGTGAGTGAGTTTTGTTTTCTGTGGAAAATGATGATGATGATGGCTAAGGTATGAACCCTAAAGTTTTTGATTGATATGTGAAGGTACTGGACCTAGAGTTTTTGATTGGTATGCTCGCTAAGAGTTCGCAATCTTATGCCTACGTATTCCCGTTTAAACAAAACAGGGAAATCAGAGCAATCGTAGTTCCTCCTATTCTAAGGGAGGAAAAAGATATTTTTAGTGTCTTGTTCAAAGCCCAAGATTGAAGCTAAAAGGTTTATTTGTGTCTTATTCAAAGCCCAAGATTGAAGCTAAAAGGTTTGACTGAGAGAGAACTTGTCATCTCTAAAGGGAGATGTTGATTTTTGTGTGCCTTGATCAAAGCCCAAGGTTGAAGCTAAGAGGTTGATTGACTCCACTAGGGAAGTCTTTATACAAAGCCTAAGAGGAGGCTGGGAATGACCGACTCAACAAGAGAGTGTTTGTATGTGTCTTGTACAAAGCCCAAGATTGAGGCTAAAAAGAGAGTGACTCTTTGGGGATATCATTATACAAAGCCTAAGAGGAGGCTAAAAGTTTAACTTTTTCGGGGAAAATGTTCTATCTGTCTTGTACAAAGCCCAAGATTGAGGCTAAAAGGATTTGACTTTGTGGGAAAGAAATCTTTATCTGTCTTGTACAAAGCCCAAGATTGAGGCTAAAAGAGACTTTACTAACTTGACTGCAGATATTTTAGGTGTCTTGCACAAAGCCCAAGACGGAGGCTAAAAGGATTTGACTCTGCTGGAGAGTATTATCTGTCTTGTACAAAGCCCAAGATGGAGGCAGAAAAGAGTTCGACTCTGCTTAGGAATTTATTTCTCAAAGCCTAAATAAAGGCTCGGAGAAATTGACTCCGCTGGGGAAGATGTTTGTCTCGAGCTTAAGAGAAGGTTAGGAAAATTTATGTCTTGTACAAAGCCCAAGATTGAGGCTAAAAGGGTGTGACTCAACAAGAGAGTGCTTTTATATGTCCTGTACAAAGCCCAGGACTGTGGCTGAACAAGCTGGAGAAATCATTATACATAGCTTGAGGGGTGGGTAACTCCTGCTAGGGGAAATCTTTATACCAAGCCTAAAAGGACGCTGGAAACGATTGACTCAACAAGAGAGTGTTCTTATTTGTCTCGTACAAAGCCCAAGATTGAGGCTAAAAAGGGTCGACTCAACAAGAGAGTACTGAAAGGTGATTGACTCAACAAGAGAGTCTGAAAAGTGTTTGACTCAACAAGAGAGTCTGAAAAATGATTGACTCAACAAGAGAGTCTGAAAAGGTTAGCTCCGCTGGGGAGAATCATTTATACAAAGCCCAAGAGGAGGTTGATTGAAGCTGAGGAAAGATCATTATACCAAGCCTAAGAGGAGGCTAACTTTCTGCTAGGGATTATTGAGATCCCTAGGCAGGTCCAAGTGGGAAATCAACTCTTGCTGAGGGTTATAGAAGAGTTGAGGTATCAGAGACCTTGAGGTTCTGATTTGGGATAGTGTTATAGTGATGATAAACTGACCCTGGCTGGGGATTTTTAGGAGAGAGACTAGGTTTTAACTCTACTGGAGATTGATCCAGAATGATCGGGGTTTCTCCTATGTTTATAGGGAACTTGAGAATGTCTTTGAGACTCAAGGTTAGACTGTCCAAGTCTACTGATATGGAAGAGTTTTATCTTTTGTATGATGCCAAAGAGGAGGCAGGTGTTTTAAGGGATGAGAATCAACCCTAAATTGGCTTGATGTTTTGACACTGGAAATACCGCTCTATCAAAGGATGACTAAGTTATGTCTTATACCTTTAGGAGGTCTTCAGGGTCCTTGTATTAAGCCCAAGAGAAGGCATGATATCTTCTAAGAAGCCAGAGGGTCCTTGTACAAAGCCCAAGAGGAGGCGGGGATGCTTTTAGGAAGCCTGTGGGTCCCAAACCAAGAAAAGTTCAAGAAATGCTATTCACTGAGAATAGATCATTTAGTGAAAGTTCTGAGGTTTGAAGAAATTCAAGAGATGATATTCACCGAGAATAGGTCAACTCTGGGGAGTAAAATTTCTTTGACAATTTCTAATAGTGACAGCCTGAGAAAAGGTTCACGAAGAATACTGCCTTTCTCTTTGTTCCATATTGTTTAAGCCCAAGAGAAGGCAAGACTGTATCTGGAAATCCTATGGGGATCTAGTTTTGACTGTATTTAAGAGTGACCAAACTGGCTTTACCTAGTTCTAGACCTAGTTGCCGGAGAAAACTCTAAATAACTATACTAGTATATATACCATTGATATATGACAAGTTTTTAAAAGGATATGAAAGGAGGACTTACAGTGCGCAGCTTCCCACAATATATATATATATATATATATATATATATATATATATATATATATATATATATATATATATTAAAGCGAGTAAATGAAAGCTGTTTAAAACTTATAGGCGAGCAAGCTTCCATACTGTATTGTTAGTTATCCGAAGAAATTAAAGAAAGTTTTGATAACAACATGTATATTTGAATCTAAATCAAAAGGGAAATTGTTTTTAAAAATAAGATTGTTGGGGTTTACACTCAAGGAGAGGCCCAAAGTTTAACAATGATTGCACTGTTGTTTTGAAAATCGCGTCGGATCTTATACAATGACTGAGGCCCAAAGAGGTTTATTTACAAAAGGGTTGGGGCTTACACTCTTTCAAGAGGCCCAAAAGTGTTTTGAAGAAGAAAGATGGGACTTACAACACAAGGGGTGGCCCAGGTGATTTTGTTTAAAAAGGCGACGATTACGTTGTGACTTTGAAAATACAACGGGACTTATACAACATTTGAGGCCAAAAAATGGTTTGTATTTACAAAGGATTGGGTCTTACACTCTATTAGAGGCCCAAAAGATTATTTTTGTACAAGAGATAGAGCTTACAACTCAAGAAGAGGCCCAAATGAAAAACAACGATCGCACCGTTATTTTGAAAATCGTGTCGGGACTTATATAATGTCTGAGGCCCAAAATTATTTATGTACAAAGGGGGGTTGGGTCTTACACTCTATTAGAGGCCCAAAAGTGTTTAAAATTTAAAATCAAGAGGAAACCCTAATTTTAAATTAAAATGTTATTTTTCAAAGGGAATTAAATGAAAAAAATGATATAAAATATCAAATATATTCAAAAATAAGTTGTACACTTTGAAAAATATTTTGAAAAATCATGTTTAATTACATGAGAGTTTGAAATTCAATTGGTTTTGAAAGATCAAAGTGGGAATTCCATTTAAAAATGTTTAAAAACCATTAAAATGAAATTAATTACAAAAATTTTAACTATATTAAATAAATAATATAAATTGTATTTTTTTGTAAAATAAAATATTTAAATAATTTAGTGAATTTTGAGACAAAGAATCAATTCAAAAACATAAATATTCAGAGAGAAATTAATTTTTGAATTAATTAACAAAAATAACAAAATATTCAAATATTTGAAAATTTGAAAAAGGGCGCCAAGAACACCAAGTTCTTGCCCGCTTGCCCTGTTTTTGTAGATTTACATTTTCTCACTTTTCTCAATGATTTCTCAATGGTTTTGTACGATTCAAACACCAATCTTGTTCGCTTTTGAACAAGGATCACAACCATATAGATTAATTGCATTTATATTAAGTATTGAGTGAGAAATCAGAAGAAAACCTCAAGAACCCTAATTTCAGCATGAACACAATGAAATTCCATACACGATTGATTCATGGCAATTGATTGAGGGTTATCACTCCATACATGATTAGGAACATATGGCAAAATTATTGTGCAGTAAAATATGCATGCATCATGGAGTTTGAATAGTTCATGCTTACCTCTTGCAGCTGGTGATCGAGTTTGATAATGGAGGTGTTTCATCTAGGTTCCAATGATCTTGACAGCTTCCTTAGGTGCCATGGAGTGTGTCTGAATGCTTGGAGTGGTTTGAATTGAGCTGGAACTTGATTTGGTACCTCAACTGCAAATCTGTCAAGAGCTTGAGCAGTTGGCTGGTGACTTTGAGAATCTGATGTTCCAGATGTGATTTTGTGTTATGGATCACTTCTATATGTTATATGTGAGGTGTGTGTGTGTGTGCGATTGGTTTGGTTGGAATTGCTCTCAAACTCAAAATCCGATGGTGACTTGAGTTAGAAGGAAAAATTGGAGTGAAAGTGGTGATTTTGAGGAAAGCATCAGTTTGGGTGCTTTGGTGTACTCAAACTGATCACAAATGAGCTCTATTTATAGTAGAGCAAGTTTATTTTGCAAGCAATAGGGAATGGCAACTGCAGCAGGCCTTTGGCCAATTGTGATCAAATGGAATCTCAAGACTCCTCTAGCCATTGACTTGAGATTAGAGCACATGCTTTGTAGCTTTGGTTCAGAGATAAGCCTTGACTGAATTCAGTTGGAATAGGCTCAGTTCATGCCACCTTGATGCATTCATTAAAGGCTTGGAAACAAAATTGGAGTCTTGACATCTTTGTAGCATTTTTAGGTTTGGCATGGCTAATGTAGATTCTTGGACTTTGGAGGCTTGGGGATCAAATCATTCCCTTCTTGTTTTATCCTCAGATGTGTCCAAATTGATGACAAGGCTTGGATTTATCAGATTTGGACAAATCAAGCAAAAGGCACAAATTCTGCCTTGTAAAAACCAGTTCATGATGCCATGTTTTAAGGGTTGTATCTCCTTGCTCAAATGGAAATTGGAGATGATCTGGTATTTGTTGGAAAGCCCTTATGGCATACTTCAACTTTGATGTCCACCCCTAGACCTGGTATGAATTGGATCAAGGTGAAAAATGTCCCTACATTTTGGAAAAAGTAAGGCAGATTCTGACTTAGTGAAAATTTCACTAAGTGCTGGAAAAATGTCATTTTCATGTTTTCAGCCATTTTGATCACTCCATAACTAAAAATCCACGAGGAATTGGAGTTTGATGTAGTTGAAGCTTTTGTAGAGTGTAGCAAGACCTACAAATCCAGCATTGGATCACCCAAAACGGTTGCTTGGATCTCAAGTTATGGTCCTTGGAAGTTGGTACCCTAGCCACTTTGTTCCATAACTTAGAAAAATGATAAGTTTTTTTATGGTTACCCCTTTTACAAGTTAACTCACTTTCTTTGATTTTTTTTTATGAATGATGATTCAAATCACATATTAACATTGTTTTAGGGTTAAGGAACCTTGTTTGACCAAAAATCCAAAAAGTCAAACTTTGACTTTTTCAGCAGATGAAATTTTGACTTTGCAATCCTTTTGTGAAATCAATCCTTGGGCTCAATTAAACCTCATGGATGGCCTCCAAGGGTATTTAGGAATGTCTTGGACCCCTCCCCAAGGTTTGAGGTCAAGGGTAGGCCAACAGTCAAGGGTAGGGTTGACTTTTTCCATCAGAAACCCTAATTTGTAATCAGATGGTTTTGAGTTCTTGTGGCTTATGATTTGAGCTCTTTGAGTCAATAAAATATTGTATCCATGTCAATATGATGTATTTGAGGTTCTTGAAGTTCATTTTGAATCTTCAAGCCATGCCTCACTTCACAAGTTAACTCAAGGGTTGAATTAGGTCAAAACCCTAATTCTTGATTTTTTGATAGATGGACCTTCAAGGTGATTTTGCTATTGTGGATGGGCTCTTGAGATCCTTTTGAGCTTATTGGACCATACATTAAGGAATTGGCTCATGTCCAGATGGAAATTTTCATCTGGAGGCCTCAGTTGACCAAAATCCTGATTTGGTGACACTGGCCATCTTGGGGCATAATCCACTTAGAATGCTGCAACCTTGTGCTTGATTCTTGATGTGGGGAGTCCTCTTGATCCTTTGTGGGTGTTTGAGAGGTTAGACAAGTTGAAGATCATGTCATTTCTTGATTGATCCTTTGTCTAAGTGCCCTGAGAGGGCTCAAGACCCTAATCTTTGATTGTAGTGAATGCTCAACCATCTTTGAGGAGATTGATGAGGTATGATGGTTCATCCATATTGTGATGATGATTTGCACAATGATGGGAAATCTTGATGGTCAAAATTTGGGGTATGACACTGTGGAAACAACCTCCGCCTAAAACACCTTCTTCAATCCAGCACTAACCAACATGCATCTAACCCTTTCAAGGATTGTTCGATTGAATCTCTCAACTAAGCCATTTTGTTGAGGAGTACCTGCTACAGTATTATGCCTTGCAATCCTAGACTCGACACAATAACTGTCGAAAGCTTCATTGCAGAACTCATGGACATTGTCGGTTCTCAACCTCATAACCTTTCTGCCAGTTTGAGTTTCAACTAAAACCTTCCAACTTTTGAAATTCTCAAAAGTTTCATCCTTGGTCTTCTGAATGAATACCCATAAATTTCTGAAATAGTCATCAACTATGAATAGAAAATACCTTGCACCTGAATGTGAAAGATTCCTTGCAGGCCCCAAAGATCAACATGAATATAATCAAGGGATCCATGTGTTCTTTGTTTACCTTTGTTAAACTTCACCCTACAGGATTTCCAAAATACACAAGGTTCACAAAACTCCAACTTCTCGACTTTGTCACCACCTATCAGGTTTTGTTTCCCCAATTTGACCAAGCCTCTTTCATTGACATGGCCCAATCTTATGTGCCATAATTTTGTCTTCGACACAGGTCTCGTGGATACAAAATCTGTCGAACCACTTACAACCTCAGCCTCAAGGATATACAAGCCTTGTTTCTTCACGCCTCTCAAGACTTTCTTCGACCCCTTCATGACTTTCAGGATACCTTGCTCTCCTTTGAAAACATATAATTTCTTGCCGAATTCATCAGAGAAATTAAATTCCTCTTAAGGTTAGGAACATACCTAACCCCAGTTAATCGCCTTATTGACTCATCATAGAGCTTGAATCTTACAAATCCAGTACCTACAATCTTGCAAGCTTTATTATTTCCCAACAACATTGATCCCCCATCTTGATCACATAATTCTTCAAACACATTCTTGTTTGGAGTCATATGCCAAGTACATCTTGAATCTATAATCCACTCTTTGAAAGAGTTGCTGCTCGACACCACAACGACATCATAATCATCTTGCACAATAGCTGCATTGCCATTGTCCTTACCTCCATGAATATCCAGGCGCTCAGGACACATCTTTCTTTTGTGACCCTCCTTCTTACAGTGATAAAACTTAATCCCAGAAATATCACCACCATAAGCCTTCTGCTGAGTTTTACCTTTCTTCTTCTCAAACCTACCATCTCTCTTCGAGGATTTCCCCTTCATGGACAACCCTTCGCCAACTGATGATGATGGTTTCCGCTGCTTTCTTTTGTTCAAATCCTTTGAATACAAGGCTGCTTGAACTTCTTCAAAGTTTAGGGACTCTCTTCCATACAAGAGGGTTTCTTTGAAGTGAGCATGCAACTTGGGTAAAGAACACAACAATAATAATGCTTGATCTTTGTCATTGATGGGTAACATCAATATTTTTAAGATCAAGAATCAGCTTTCTGAACTTACCTAGCTACTCTGTCAACGCTTTATCTTTATTCATCTTGAATGAATACAAGGCTTGCTTCAAGTACAAACGATTCACCAAGGATTTTGTCATATACAATCCTTCGAGTTTCAGCCAAACACCCGCTGCCGTCGTCTCCTTAGAAACCTGCCTGAGGACTTTATCACCAAGACTCAGAACAATTGCGCCGTGGGCTTTCTCGATCATTGTTGTCTTTTCCTTCTCCATCAATGCAACATCCATGACTTCTTCTCCCTTTAACGCTTCTAGTAAACCCTGTTGAACAAGAAGGGCTCGTATCTTCAAGCGCCATAAACCGAAGTCATTAACTCTGGTGAACTTCTTAGTTTCAAACTTTGTTTACGGCGTCTTCTCCATGCTCACCACACCAGTTTGTTGTGATCACAAACGATACCTTTCAACACTTTCTTGAATGACAAACGGAGTTCTTGGGTGAACAATGAAACAATTAGAATAGAGAGAGAGAGGAGAAAGAATAAAGACGAAAGATGGAAGAAGGATTTGGGCAAACTGTTTTCTATTCACTTGCTCAATGCTACAAATGATTACAAGTGAATAACACAATTGGCCTCACTCAACAACCTGAGTGATCCATCTTATTTATAGACTACAAGGTAACTTAAATAACAAGTTAACCTAAATAATTGGATCCTTAACACAAGGCCCAATTCGACATAATAATTTGACACTACATACTAGAACTGACTTCGCATACAATATGTAAACACTTCGACATCAGCATGTGAGCAATCTTCGACTTCATGCTTGTCTCCTGTCGAATCATGAAAGCTATCCCAGTCGACACATCACAGTCGATAACACTAGAGTTCGATCCAATATCTCACACATAGCATCATAAATTTTCATATCATATTCATTAAAATCATAGTAATACAACAATCGATTTCCTCAAAGGGTTTTACCCAAACCTTTTTTGGCCACAACACACAAATAACGTTCATACCTATTTTTCCTTATAGTAACAAAGAACTGAATAACAAATCAATCGTTAACCTTAGGGGTTTTGGCCAAACCCCTTTGGTCACCAACAAGGCCACAAACAGTCAAAGTG